>NC_069403.1:103652581-103670004 GCF_026875155.1 Cherax quadricarinatus | reverse complement strand
CAGACAGGCAGGGAGTGTAACAGACATACAGGGAGTGTAACAGACAGGCAGGGAGTGTAACAGACATACAGGGAGTGTAACAGACATACAGGGAGTGTAGCAGACATACAGGGAGTGTAACAGACATACAGGGAGTGTAACAGACAGGCAGGGAGTGTAACAGACATACAGGGAGTGTAGCAGACATACAGTGAGTGTAACAGACATGTAGGAGGCGAGAAGAAGGTGAGTTTATCATGCTTCAATATGATGCTAATATCATCTCTATTTATTTATCACAATTCATCTAATATGACATCATAAACAATATTAATAACACAGAAACATGATATATACTCTAGAATGAATAAAATGTCATAATGTATGTGAGGAAAAGTGATGGAAGTGTTGTTTTTGGATTTATAATGGCCACTGGTGGGAGGCTTCTGCGATAAAATCGGATACCGATGCATTTTTGCATATAAGTATTGACTTGGCCAACGATGAAAAACTCAGTTAATGACATTTGTCTCGAACGTGTCCGCGCAGCCTTAGCCCATGTACAAGGTAGTGTGCCATTGTTCACAAGCCAGGGAGGATGATTCCACGCTTACACGCTTATATTTTGTATTATTCCATTGTTTTTATTGCTTGCAATTGCTAAATAAGCCACCATGGGCCCAAAGAATGTTTCTAGTGCTAACTCTGTGATAAAGAAGGAAAGAAGCACAATAAAATTCAAGAAAACACTCGCAGCAAAGTACCGAAGTGAAGGAGGAAGAGAGAGGGGTGAATGTGCCTTCTGTTGTGATTCAGTGATTCTATGATATGTATGATACTAAAGCAGCAGGTATCGATAAAGGCTGCACTATAGCGAGTAAGCGATAGAGAAATGACGCGAAAGTAACTCTCCAATGTTGTTGGCTGTGTGTATATCTGCTGAACATTTGCAGGCCTGCTATCTTCCACTACCCTAAACCTCTGCCAGCATCTGCATCAAACTAATTAAACTAACATCTCCTCCAAGGTAAGTGTAAATATAAAAGTGTAAGCATAAAAGTATATATAGTGGACCCCCTAGTTTCGTGATTAATCCATTCCAGAGAGCCCGCCAAAGGTCGAAATTCACGAAACTCGAAACCATTTTCCAAATAAGAAATAATGGAAATAAAATTAATCCGTTTCAGATACCCAAAAATATTAAAATAAAATATTTTTTTTCAAATTAAATAAAGATTTGCAAATTGAAAGCAATCAGAAATCAAGTACATGCATTTAAAATAAATAATAATATTACACTTACCTTTACTGAAGACTTCTGCGTGGATGAAAGACGGGAGGAGGGGATAGGAGGAAAGTGTACACTATTTTTTGGAAGGAGAATCTCCTTCCATTAGGACTTCAGGTATGAAGTCCATATCTGGGGTTACTTCCCTTCTTCTTTTAATGCCACTGGGACCAGCTTGAGAGTCACTGGACCCCGTCGCACAAAATATCTGTCCAGAGAAGTCTGTTTCTGGCGTTTCTTTAAGATTTCCTGAAGTGGGACACAACACTGTCATTGTACATGTTGCCAATATGGCCTGCAACAGCTTTGTTAGGGTAAAAATTCATCCATAAATGTTTGCACTTCAGTCCACTTTCCACAAATGTCCTTAATCTTTGAAGAAGGCACCTTCCTCCATCTCTCTTCCTCCTCCTCTGCAGCTTTTCCTGAGCTGTGATTGTTGCTGTTGCAGATGAAGCTCTTTCAGCTCTTCAGTGGTTAGCTCTTCCCTGGGTCCTCCACCAACTCTTCCACATCCTCACCACTCACCTCCAACCCCAGGGACATCCCCAGTGCCACAATAGTTCCACAACTGGCATAGGCTCCTTAGGGTCAGCCACAAACCCTTTAAAATCCCTCTCTTGTACACAATCTGGCCACAAATTTCTCCAAGCAGAGTTCAAAGTCCTGGGAAATCACTCCTCCCAAGACTTACCTATAAGGTTTTATGCAATGGGGGATATTAAAGTGATCTTTCCAGAACTCTCTTAGGGGTCAATTCAGTGTCTGAGGTCACTTCCAAAAGCACTTCTGAAACACTGCTTTGGTGTAGAGTTTTTTGAAGTTGAAATGACCTGCTGGTCCAGGGCTGGAGGAGAGGAGTGGTATTAGGAGGCAAGAACTTCACCATGATGAAACTAAGCTCCTCCACTATTTGCTCTTCCAAGTCTGGAGGATGAGCAGGAGCATTGTCCAATTTCCAGGAGGCACCTGAGTGGCAATTTATTTTCCGGGAGGTATTTCTTCACACTGGGGCCAAACACTTCATTAAACCAGTCTAGGAAAATTCCCTTGTGACCCATGCCTTACTGTTAGCCTTTCACATCACACACAAGTTATTCTTGGCGACACAAATTTCTTGAACACTCGGGGATTTTCAGAGTGATACACCAGTAAAGGCTTCACTTAAAATCCCCCACTAGCATACTACAAAACATGAGAGTAAGGCCTGTTTTTCCCATAGGCTTGTGTCCGGGGAGGCCGCTTCCTCCTGCTGATGTGGGTCCTCTTTGGGCATTTTCTTCCAGAAGAGGCCTGTTTCGGTCGCAATTAAACACTTGCGGGGGTTTAAATTCCCCTCCATGTCAAACGCACTCCTTAAACTCCTGTACAAACTTCTCAGCTGCTTTTTGTCAGAAATGGCAGCCTAAACCATGCCTTATCCACTGGGGAATGCCACTACACTTCTTAAACCCTCTCAAACCAATCTTTGCGGGCCTTAAAATCACAACCCATCACCACTTGTTTTCAGGCATGTTCTTTACGAGATCATCATGCAACTGCCTTGCCTCTCACATATTAACGACTGCGTAACACTATCTCCTGCTAACTCTTTTTCGGTAATCCACACCAACAATAACCTCTCCACTTCTTCGAGTTTTTTGATCTCCTTTTTGTCAGCATATCCACCCCCCTTTTGCAACAACAGCACACTTTATTTCCTTTCCTTTCGCCACGATCGAAGTGATGGTTGAATGGGGCTTGCCATACATCCTGGCAAGCTCTGTAACACGCACTCCACTCTCATATTTTTCAATGATTTCCTTATTGAATTCGATCGTGTTTCTCACTTTCTTTACCAAAGGTCTTGCACTAGTTTTCCTTGGGCTCGTGGTGACTTATTTAGCATTTGTAATAACAAAAAAACAATGGATTATTACGTATGAACCCGCGGGGTGATGGTCACGTGTTGGTAAACAATGGCACACTGAGTGTGAATGGCGTGGGAGACTGGCTTTGTGTGCGCGGTGACGGGCGGATGGGTACCGGACGGTCGCCAAAACACGAGTTTTTTCACGAAACTCGAGGCCAAATTTTTCCAAAAAAAACTCACCGAAGGTCGAATTTCATGAAAGTCGAGGCTGCCAAAACTCGAGGGTCCACTGTATAAGTGTAAATATAAAAGGACCCCAATGGAAATACATAAGTGACTGACTTTTTTGGGTTATCCCAGGTACTTTACACATATGCTGCTATGTATGATAATCTATGTAACTGTATTTGTGTATACCTGAATAAACTTACTTATTTATAAATTAAAATGTAAATATTTCTTATTTATAAATTAAAATGTAAATATTTCTTATTTATAAATTAAAATGTAAATATTTCTTATTTATAAATTAAAATGTAAATATTTCTTATTTATAAATTAAAATGTAAATATTTCTTACTTATAAATTAAAGTGTAAATATTTCTTATTTATAAATTAAAATGTAAATATTTCTTATTTATAAATTAAAATGTAAATATTTCTTATTTATAAATTAAAATGTAAATATTTCTTATTTATAAATTACATACATTAAGTGTGATAGTGGTGGTGGCAAAAGCCTCCACCTCCTCCAAGAGGGCTTCTCTCATTGGCAGCCCTTAAACCTAACAACAACATTTACACCATTTACTCCTCTTATACATTATGACATTTTATTTATTCTAGAGTATACATCATGTTTCTATGTCATTAATATTGTTTATGATGTCATATTAGATAAATTGTGATAGATAAATAAGCCATAGAGATGATATTAGCATCATATAGAAGCATAATAAACTTGCGTTCCTCTTGCCTCCTACATGTCTTCCATACACCAACAAGTCAATAAAGGTAAGTGTGATGTTAAAATGTTCATTTATCCATTTTATTTGTGCTTTATATTTATTTGTCATTGTTTTCTGTATGTATATTTATATTTAATCTTTAAAAAAAATATTTTTCGTTAATACTTTTGGCTGTCTGAAATTAATTAATTGGATTTCCATTATTTCTTATGGGGAAAATTAATTCAACTAATGGCTAATTCGACTAAAGGCTAGCTCTCTGGAACGGATTATAGGCATTAGTTGAGGGTCCACTGTACTACTATGCTGGACACAGTACCAGCACCAGTGTATTAGTACGCCGGACACAGTGCCACCACCTGCTTACTAATATGTCGCACATAGTTATGATAATGTTTAGTTGGACATTTATAGCTGTGTTAAGAGTATTGGTAGTCATCCAGGTTAATATCTTTAAGAGCTCTCATTAACAATGCTGTTGAAAGAATTTAAATTTGGGCAAGAGATGACCAAAGTCTGCAAAGTGATGAGGTCTAAGCTGCTGAGATACATCTGAAAGATCATTGATGTATATGAGGAAATGCATAGAGCCAAGAACACTGCCTCTATATTGATGTGGAGAAATTTTCTCCAGGAGGGGGTATCAGCCCCCTTCAGCCCCTTTCAGCCCTGAGGGGCCCAGCCCTCTCAGAAGGGGCAAACATCTTGTTTACTGCTACAGCAAGTAATTGATCCCAGATGCAATACGAGTATGTGACGTGGTCAAGCGACCGCCGCTCCTTGCAAGAGTCCAATGTTGCAAAGTGTAGCTTAATGAGAGACAGTCCATCTCTTACCTTAGCAGGACAATTAAGGAAAATCCTGCTCCCACTTTATTACCATGGTAAAGATAGTGTACATTGTTGTCTATGCTTAAGACAGCAAGAATCAAGCATTCTGCTTTGCTTCATGGAGGAAGTTTGGCAAGGAAACAAAAAGTACTAGGTCAGCTTTTCTTTCATGTTCTAGGGGCATTGCAGCAGCGTAGGAGGCTGTGAGGTCAGATTACTTTTGACTCTACTGAGAGAGAGACATTGACGTGCCGGGATAACCAACAAAGAACACTGTTCCGCATGTTTTGCACAAAAGAATCTCAATAAACACTTACAGAGAAGTGTGATCAGCTTCTTTAGTGACATTATGGTGTAAACATTTATTGATGAACAGTGTAACAACAAGTGCTTCGATCCAACAGAGTGTAGTGCGATATTCTTCAAAGAACACTATTCTTCAATCAACACTTTGGATATCCGGGCATAACTACGGGTCAGATACATATACCCAGATAAGTGTACTAACTCGAGATGTACTACTCTTGACTGCACAGTTGAGTGTAAGTTACGAGTTAGTCACTTATCATAAACCCTGGTGATAAGTGAACCTTTGAGTCCACACAAGTAAGTGTCGTCAGCAATCAGTGTCTGATATATGCTGACATAACACCCCCTGGGGGTAATTTATAATCATACCTAATATACTTTATTTCAGCCCGTTGCGAAGTGGTCAAGATAGCTTCTGAAGACCTTGCCTGCAGGGGCGGCTGTGTGGGGGATAGCTGTCTTATCCCGATAAGTTCCCCCTATATTTAACCCTTTGAGGGTTTCAGCCGTACTAGTACGGCTTACGACCCAGGGTTTTTGACGTACTAGTATGCCTAAATTCTAGTGCCCTCAAATCTAGTGGGAGAAAGCTGGTAGGCCTACATATGAAAGAATGGGTCTATGTGATCAGTGTGCACCGTATAAAAAAAATCCTGCAGCACACAGTGCATAATGAGAAAAAAAAAAACTTTGACCGTTTTTTGGAATAAAACAGCGAATTTGCACTGTATTTTCGTACGGTATTTATTGTTGTATTCTAGTTTTCTTGGTCTCATTTTATAGAATGGAAGACATATTACAAAAATTGAGATGATTTTGACTGGTTTTACAATGAAAAGTACCTTGAAATTGAGCTCGAAGTAGCAGAAATGTTCGATTTTTACCAAAGTTCAAAAGTAAACAAATCATGCCAAGCGTCCAATACACGTCAACTGGTGAGTCTAATATTCTTTCACAAGTGCGCCAATATTATTTATACCATTTTTACACTAATGCAGTAGTCTGCATAACAGTAAATCTTCTATTTTTTGTGAGAATAAAAATTCAAAGTGGAAAGCAAAAGAATGTAAGAGGGGCCTTGAGACGTGACTAATGAACAGAGGAAATGTCATTTTAGTGCCAGGAATGTTTTCTTGTTTATTCTGGACCCTATTTGGAAATTGGCATCTTTTGAAATTTGTGTGAAATTGGCAAAATTGCTAAATTCTGACGACTGTACTGGATAGCTAAAATTGGTAAATGGGAGGTTTCTTGCACTCATTATATAGAAAAAATAGAGTTCTAGCGAAATATTCATGTTTTTTGTTGACTAGTACAGTGGAATTGGCCGAAAATGGGGCTCAAAATGGGCAAAATCGCTGATGCGTAAGCATTGCCGAGACCACTAACTTCGCAAGAGCATAATTTCGTAAGTTTTCCATCAAATTTCATACTTTTGGTGTCATTATGATCGGGAAAAGATTTTCTATCTTTTCATAAGAAAAAAAATTTGTTCTTTTTTAATTTGGCCGACCCTGAGAACGAGTCTCGGAGAGGGCCTGTCAAACCCTCAAAGGGTTAAACTTTAACCTTAGCTGGTAAACCATTTCTCAGCAACTGATAAACCATATCACCAGGAGGGCTTCAACCCACAGTTAGAGTGGTAAAACTCCAGACTGATGTGCAAAGCCCTTGATGCCTGTTATTAAGGTAGAACTTTATACAGTGGACCCCCAAGTTTCGTGATTAATCCATTCCAGAGTGTCTGCCGAACGGCAAAATTCACAATTTGCGAATCTATTTTCCCCATAAGAAATAATGGAAACCCAATTAATCCGTTTCAGACAGCCAAAAGTATTAACAAAATATATTTTTTTTAAAGATTAAATATAGATTTACATACAGAAAACAATGACAAATAAATATAAAGCACTAATAAAATGGATAAATGAACATTTAACATTGCACTTAACCTTTATTGATTCTTGTTGGTGTAGGAGGTAGGTAGGAGGCAAGAGGAAGGCGAATTTATTATGCTTCAATATGACGCTATCATCATCTCTACGGCTTATTTATCTGTCACAATTCATCTAATATGACATTATAAACAATATTAATAACATAGAAACATGATATATACTCTAGAATGAATAAAATATGTCATACTGTATGAGAGGAGTAAATGGTGTAAGTGTTGTTGTTGGGTTTAAGGGATAACCCAAAAAATTCAAGAGTGACATATTTCCATTGGTGTCCCTTTATATTTACACTTATATTTACTTTTATACTTACACTTTTATATTTACACTTACCTTGGAGGAGATGTTAGTTTAATTAGTTAGTTTGATGAAGGAGATGTTGGCAGAGGTTTAGGGTGGTGGAAGATAGCAGTGCGGAGTATGTTCAGCAGTCCTATACACATCCAACAACATTGGAGAGTTACTCTCATGTTGTTTTTCTATCGCTTACTCGCTTAACTTACTTGCTACACTGTTAATTCTACACTTTATTGCTGGCTGGAGCTATAGCCTTTATCGTACCTGCTGCTTTAGTATCATACATATTGTAGAATCACTGAATCACTGCAAAAGGCACATTCTCCCCTCTCTCTCTTCCTCTACTTTAGTACTTTGTTATGAGTTTTTTCTTGAATTCTATCATGTTTCTCACCTTCTTTACCAAAGGGCTGGCACTAGGAGGTTTCTTTGGGCCCATGGTGGCTTATTTAGCAGTTGCAAGCACAAAAACAATGATTATGAAATGCATTGTATGAACCCGTGGGGTGATGGTCACATGCTGGTAAACAATGGCACACTGAATGTGAATAGTGCGGGAGACTGGCTTTGTGTTCGCGCTGACGGGCAGACGTGTACCAGAAGGTCGCCGAATCACGAGCCCAATCACGAACCACGAAGCTAAATTTTGCCGAAAAAACTTGCTAAAAGTCGGATTTCACGAAAGTCGCGGCCGCCGAACAGTGGGGGTCCATTATATATACAAGTTCATGACCTATGCAGGATGCTGTGGTCTACCGTATCAAAAACTTTCCTAAGGTCAATATAGAAGACTAGTGGATATTCATTATTTTCAAGAGATGCATGAAGAAACTCCTGCATTTTTATAACTGCATTGTCTGTTCTCATATGAGGTTTGAAACAAAACTGGCAGAGGTTGAGTATAATTGAATGATAGACAGGAGTACAATATCATGTGTATTTTTTTTATCTTGAAAATTTTGTATAAGCTGGTAGATGTGCATCCAACTATTATATTCCTTTGTACAACCATGTATCATGTCAAAATAAAAATTATTATGATTATAATAATAATACTAATACTAATAATAACTTCCTAACAAATAAAACACACATAGTAAACAGAGAAAAGTCTGGGGCAGTTACAGTGAAAAGTTCTGTTCCACAAGGCACAGTTCTCGCTCCCATCTTGTTCCTCACCTTTATATCTGACACAGATAGGGATGTAAGCCAATGCACCATGTCTTCTTTTACAGATGAAACCTGTATTTGCATGGCAGTGTCCTCCAAGCGGACATCAACCAAATCTTTAAATGTGCTGCAGAAAACAAAATGAAGCTCAATGAAGAGAAATTTTAATTACTCTGATATGGAAAATGTGAGGAAATTAAAACTACATCGGAGTACAAAACAAATTCCAACCACACACTAGAGCAGAAGACTAATGTGAAGGACCTGGAAGTGATGTCAGAAGAACTCACTTTCAAAGATCACAATAATGTATCTACCACATCTGCTAGAAAAATGATAGGATGGATAAAGAGAACCTTCAAAACTAGGGATGCCAAGCCCATGATGATTCTCTTCAAATTGCTTGTTCTCTCTAGACTGGAATACTGCTGTACACTAACAGCGCCTTTCAAGGTACGCAAAATTGCTGACCTGGAGAATGTACAGAGAACCTTCACAGTGCACATAAGTATGATAAAACACCTAAATTACTGGGAACAGTTGAAGTCCCTTAATGTGTATTCCCTAGAATGCAGGTGAAAAAGATACATGATAATATACACCTAGAAAATCCTAGAGATTAGTACCAAATTTCCACACGAAAATCACTCACTGTGAAAGCAAAAGACTCAGTAGGAAAGGCAACATTCCCTCAGTGAAATACAGGGGTGCCACAAGTATGTCAGGGGTCCAAGACTGTTCACCTGCCTCCAAGAATACATCAGGGGATTACCAATAGATCCCTGGTTGTCTTCAAGAAGGCACTGGACAAGCACCTAAAATCAGTACCTAACCAACTGGGCTGTGATTCATCTGTCAGTTTGCATGCAGCCAACAGTAACAACCTGGTTAATCAGGCCCTGATCCACCATGAGGCCTGGTCACAGAGTAAGCTGTGGTGTTGACACATGAAACCCTCTTAAAGTACAACAATGGTAACATAAGATTTTTAACCCCCAAGGGATAGCCACCCAGGATAACCCAAAAAAGTGAGTGCATCATCGAGAGACTGTCTTACTTCCATTGTGGTCCTTCAATCTTGTCCCCCAGAATGCAACCCACACCAGTTAACTAACCCCCAGGTACCTACATTCTGCCAGGTGAATGGTGCAACAGGTGTAAGGAGACACTATTATTAACAATAATAATTAATATTAATAATATGAGCATATTTACCACACTGAACAAAAGTTTCATGCACAAATATCCTGCACATAGAGGAGCTTACAACGACGTTTGGGTCCGACTTGGATCATTTACAAAGTCGTAAGCTCCTCTCTTCTATGTGTGGGTTATTTGTGTATCATTCTGAATATATGCATCACACTCAGAATATATGTATCACAGTCAGAATATATGCATCACACTCAGAATATATGCATCAAACTCAGAATATATGTATCACACTCGGAATATATGTATCACACTCGGAATATATGTATCACACTCGGAATATATGTATCACTCAATATATGCATCACATTCAGAATATATGTATCACAGTCAGAATATATGCATCACACTCAGAATATATGCATCAAACTCAGAATATATGTATCACACTCTGAATATATGCATCACACTCAGAATATATGCATCACACTCAGAATATATGTATCACACTCAGAATATATGTATCACACTCTGAATATATGCACCACACTCTGAATATATGTACCACACTCAAAATATATGTATCACACTCAGAATATATGTATCACACTCTGAATATATGTACCACACTCAGAATATATGTATCACTGAATATATGTATCACTCAGAATATATGTATCACTGAATATATGTATCACACTCAGAATATATGCATCACACTCAGAATATATGTATCACTGAATATATGTATCACACTCAGAATATATGTATCACACTCAATATACGTATTACACTTAGAATATATGTATCACTCATAATATATGTATCACACTCATATATGCATCACACTCTGAATATATGTATCACACTCAAAATATGTATCACTGAATATATGTATCACTCAGAATATATGTATCACACTCAATATATGTATCACACTCAGAATATATGTATCACACTCAGAATATATGTTTCACTGAATATATGTATCACACTCAGAATATATGCATCACACTCAGAATATATGTATCACACTCAGAATATATGTATCACACTCAGAATATATGTATCACACTCAGAATATATGTATCACACTCAGAATATATGTTTCACTGAATATATGTATCACACTCAGAATATATGCATCACACTCAATATATGTATCACTGAATATATGTATCAAACTCACACATGTATCACTGGGAAGCGTAAACCCGTAGGGGTCAAACAGCATGAAGGTCAGTCAGTTTAGATGTAAAATAAAGGGTGATGACTGTAGTTCCTTGGATCAAGATCCTTCAAGGTGATCCACCTTGATGGATATGTATCACCAGCGGTGGTAAACCCGCAGGGGTGGACGGGTGAGAGCCACAAGTATGAGAGATAAAGGAGACTCGTCAATGTTTACAAGTGTGATGTTGATCTCACTGTGTTCCAACATCTACACTTAATTATACAAATATTATATACAACATCTATCATCTATTATATACATTACTTATAATATACTTCACTCTTCTATACACTATTATAAATTTTTAACCTGCTAGTATATGCCTTCAACACAAGTGTAAGGGATTTAATTAATAAAATGTTAAATTTAAGAAGTTTCGGAGGAAGTGTTGACTGGCGACTCCAGCTGTAAATCCGGATTTATTTTGACAATAATAATAATAATAATAATAATAATAATAATAATAGTAATAATAATAATATTATCTTTTACTTACTACAAGGACAATACATGGTATACAGGCCTAGCTGACATCAGTGACATACTACTACATAGAAATCCGCTTGCTATGCTGAACATATCGGGCAAAAAAAAGAAATTTTTAGGTCAGTTTTGTCCCAGGATGGGGGGGGGGGGGGGGGGGGGGGGGGGGGGGGAAACCAAAACCCACACCAGTCGACTAATACTCCAGGTATCCATTTTACTGATAGGTGAACACAGACAATCAGTGTAAGGAAACACGTTTAATGTTTCCATCTTTTGCCGGGGGTAGAAATTATTTTGGAATCATAGCCCCACTCCACAAAGGGGGCAGTAAAGCAATAGCAAAGAACTTCATACCGAATAGCGCTAACATCCACACTGTTGTGTAAAACCCATATCATAAAAAATCTTTGAAAGGGTCCTAAGAAGCAAGATCGCCACCCATCAGTTACATAGCCCAGGGCAACATGGGTTTAGAGCAGGTCGCTCCTGTCTGTCCCAACTACTGGATCACACGACAGTCCTAGATCAATAAAGACAAAAGAGGAAATGCAGATGTAATATACATAGACTTTGCAAAAGCCTTCGACAAGTGTGGCACTCAGAATGACCAGGTGTGGACGTATCAGTGGTTCATTACTTTGTAATTTGTTCATGACTGTAGCCATTATAGGAGTGAAGCTGATTCAATCTCGGTAACTTGCCATGATTAGTGACCAGATCTACCTGGAGTTCATTCCTTTTGTAACTAGTTCAGCCTATCAAACAATGGGGTCCAGTCACTGGACCCATTTTGTACACCTTTGTAATCTTTGACTACCGCCCACAGGATGGGGATGGGTGCATAACATATTAAACTAAAAGTGTGTGTGTGTTGTGTGTGTGTGTGTTTGTGTGTGTGTGTGTGTGTGTGTGTGAGTACTCCACCTTAGTTGTTACTCACCAATTTGTGGTTGCAGGGGTCGAGTCACCCTAGCTCCTGGCCCGCTCTACACCGGTTGCTAAAGGCCCTCTCTCTCCCCGATCCATGCGCTTTATCAAACCTCTCTTAAAACTGTGTATGGTTTTCCTTCCTACACACTCATTTTCTAGGCTATTCCACTGCCTTACAACTCTATGACTGAAGAAATACGTTTCCTACTAATCTCTCTGACTCATTTGGTCTTCAACTTCCAATTTGGCCTCTTGTTCTGGGGTGTCCCCCCCTGGAACATCCTGTCTTTGTCCACCTTGTCTATTCCACGCAGGTATTTTATATGTCGTTATCATGTCTCCCCTGACCCTCCTGTCCTCCAGTGTGGCAGGCCGATTTCCCTTAATCTTTCTTCATAGGACATTCCCCTTAGCTCTGGAACTAACCCTTATCGCAACCTTTGTACTTACTCTAGTTACTTGACGTGCTTTACAAGTGCGGGTTCCAAACAGGTGCTGCATACTCCAGTTATGGGCCCCCTGACATACACGGGGTGTACAGTGTCGCCTAGAATGATCCTTACTAAGGTATCGGAATGCTGTTCTCAGGTTTGCCAGGCGCCCATATGCTGCAGCAGTTATCTGATTGATGTGTGAGCTTCCGAGACATGCTCGGTGTTATACTCACCCAGATCTTCTCCTTGAGTGAGGTTTGCAGTCTTTGGCCACCTAGCTATACTCTTTCTGTGGTTCTTCTGTGCCCCTCCCCCATCTTCAGACTTGCATTGGCAGGATATATTCGCGAAGCATTTGCTGACCAGGTGTCCCAGTCTGTCCAGGTCTCTTGAAGTCCTGCCTGTCCCTCATCAGATTTAATTCGCCTCAAACTTCACATCATCTGCAAACAGGACATCTCTGAGTCTAACCCTTCCGTCATGTCGTTCACATATACCAAAAAATAGCACTGTACCCAAGGACCGAGCCCCTGTAGGGACCCCGCTCGACACAGGAGCCCACTGTGATACATCATTACCTACATGACTCGTTGTTGCCCCCCTGTCAGGTAATCCTCTGATCCCTTGCCAAGTGCCCATCCCAGTTATATCGCCTGAGCTCTAGCTTTCTTGCACTAATCTCTTGTGATGAACTGTGTCAAGGCCTTCTGCAGTCCAAAAGATGCAATCACCCACCCCTCTCTCTCTTGACACTTCTGTTATTTTATCATTAAACTCCAGAAGGTTTGTGACACAGATTTGCCTCCGTGAATCCTTGCTGTTTCGTTTATACTCCTGTTCCGTTCCCCCCCCCAGTGTCTTCCACCACTCTCCGTCCTGATAATCTTCTCCATAATTTTGCATACATACACGTCAATGACACAGTCTATAGTTTAGTCCTCTTTTCTGTCTCCTTTTTAAAAATGGGAACTACATTTTGCCGTCTTCCATACCTCAGTTAGTGTACTCACCTATTTTGTACTCACCTATTCGTGGTTGCAGGGTCGATCACCAGCTCCTGGCCCCGCCTCTTTGCTGATTGGCTACTAGTCCTCTCTCTCCCTGCCCCATGAGCTCTATCATACCTCGCCTTAAAACTATGTATTTTTCCTGCCTCCACCATCATCCAACTTACTAGGCTATTCCACGGCCTGACTACTCTATACTGAAGAAATACTTCCTAACATCCCTTGATTGATCTGAGTCTTCAACATCCAATTGTGACCTCTTTTGTGTTCTGTGTCCCATCCTGGAAACATCCCGTCTTTGTCCACCTCGTCTAATCCGGCGCAGTTATTTTATATGTCGTTATCATGTCTCCCCTGACCCTCCTGGCCTCCAGTGTCGTCAGGCGATTTCCCTCACCCTTTATTCATAGGACAATCCCCGTAAGCTCTGGGACTAGTCCTTGTTGCAACCTTTGCACTTTCTCTAATTTCTTGACGTGCTGACTAGTGTGGATTCCAAACTGGTGCTGGCATACTCCAGTAGGCTGACGTAGATGTGTACAGAGTCATTTTGTTTAAACTAATCCTTACTGAGTATGACGAACCTATCCGTAGGTGTGCCAGGCCCCCGTATGCTGCAGCAGTTTATCTGATTGATGTGCGCCTCAGGAGATATGCTCGTTTTATACTCACCCCCAGATCTTTTTCCTTAGTGAGGTTTGCAGGCTTTGGCCCATCTATACTATATTGTGTCTGCGGGCACTTCTTTGCCCTTCCCCAATCTTCAGACTTTGCATTGCAGGGTATAAAATTCAAGAGCCAGTTGCTGGACCAGGCTTGTAGCCTGCCAGATCTCTTGTATCCTGCCTGATCCTCGTCTGATTCGATTCTTCTCATTAACTTCACATCGTCTAGCACAAGGACACTTCTGATCTATCCCTTTCCGTATGACGTCACGTTACCAAGAACAGCAACAGGGCCTAGGACTGACCCCTGTGGAACACCCGCTTGTCCACAGGCGCCACTCTGACACTCGTCGCGTACCATGACTCGTTGTTTTCCTCCCTGTCAGATGATTCTGTGATCCATTGCAGTTGCCTTTCCTGTTAATGTGTGCTGGTCCTCTAGCTTTTGCAGTAACCTCTTGTGAGGAACTGTGACGAAGCCTTCTTTAGTCCCAAAAATACGCAGTCCGACCCCCCCTCTCTCTCTTGTCTTACTTCTGTCACCTGTCATAAACTCTAAGTAGGTTTGTGACACAGATTTTCCTTCCCTGTAAACCGTGCTGGTTATCAATTATACACTTGTTCTTTCCCAGGTGCCCCACCACCTCCCCGATGAATTCTTCTCCATGACCTTGCATACTATACACGTTAGAGATACAGGTCCTGTATTAGTGCCCTCATGTCTGTCTCCTTTTTAAAATTGGGACGACATTGCCATTTTCCATACCTCAGGGAAGTTGCCCAGTTTTTCAAATGATGTTTGAAGATTCTTTGTTAATGATCCACAATAATCCTGCTCCCTCTTTAAGGACCCATGGAGAGATGTTGACTGCCCACCGCCTTTGTGGTGTCAATTCGCATAGCAGCTTCTTCACCTCCTCCTTGGTTATATGTACCGTCATCCAGCACTTGCTGGTGTGCCCCCCTGTTTCTGATTTCTTGGAGTCCAACTGGTTTCCACTGTAAATACCTCTTTAAATCTTGTGTTGAGCTCCTGACATACCTCTCGGTCGTTTCTTGTGAATTCCCCATCACCCTTCCTCAGTCTGATTACCTGGTCCTTGACTGTTGTTTTCCTCCTGATGTGGCTGTACAACAGCTTCGGGTCAGTCTTTACTTTTGATGCTATGTCATTTTCATATTGTCTCTGAGCCTCCCTTCTTATCTGTGCATATTCGTTTCTGGCTCTTCGGCTGATTTCTTTATTTTCCTGAGTTCTCTGTCTTCTGTACCTTTTCCATTCTCTAGTACACCTAGTTTTTGCCTCCCTACACCTTTGGGTGAACCAAGGACTCGTTCTGTTCTTCCCATTATTTCTGTTTCCCTTGGGAACAAACCTCTCCTCTGCCTCCTTGCATTTTGTTGCTACATAGTCCATCATTTCTTGTACTGGTTTTCCTGTCAGTTCCCTCTCCCACTGAATGTCTTGAAGGAAGTTCCTCATGCCTGAGTAGTTCCCCCTTTTGTAGTTTGGTTTTTCCCAGCCTATTCCTGCTACTCTCTCCACTTGGAGCTCAACTATGTAGTCGAAGCACAGAACCACATGATCACTAGCTCCCAGGGGCCTTTCATACATGATACCCTCGATGTCCGAACTACTCATGGTGAATACAAGGTCCAACCTTGCTGGTTCATCCTCTCCTCTCTCTCTGGTAGTGTCTCTAACATGTTGATGCATGAGGTTCTCCAGTACCACATCCATCATCTTGGCTCTCCATGTTTCGGGACCCCCATGGGGCTCCAGGTTTTCCCAGTCAATCTCCTTGTGATTGAAATCACCCATAACTAGTAACTTTGCTCCCCCCATGTGTGCTCTCCTGGCCACCTCGGCTAGTGTGTTGATCATTGCTCTGTTGCTCTCATCGTATTCTTCTCTTGGCCTCCTGCAGTTCTGTGGTGGGTTGTACATTACTGCAATTATCACCTTATGTCCCTCAGACTGGATTGTTCCTACTAAGTAGTCCCTTTCGCCCATGCCATCCATTCCTTCCATTTTCTCAAAACCCCACTGGTTTTTAATGAGCAGTGCAACTCCTCCTCCCCCTCTCCTCCCTCTGTCTTTCCTGAAGATTTGATATCCGGATGGAAAGATTGAATCTGTTATTATTCTGGTGAGTTTTGTTTCTGTGAGTGCTATTATGTCTGGGGATGTCTCTTTGATTCTTTCGTGCCACTCCTCATACTTGTTTGTTATTCCATCTGCATTTGTATACCACACCTTCAACTTCTTTTCTAAGACTGTGGTCTGGGAAGTATATTGGGGTTGGGGAAGTGGGAGACCTGGTAAGGAACTATGGTTGTTGCTGTGGGGGTGAAGTTTGTAATGTAGTGGGTGGGGGCATTGGATGTGGCATGGGTGTTTGATTTAGAGTGTTTGGTTGCACTGGGGTTGACCTGGTTGGGAGGCTTCTATAGAAAGTTGTGAGGGAGGCTGTATTAGATCTTCTTCCTGGGTCTGGGATCTCCTGTCTGTCTTCTCCATCCCCTCTCTTTCCTCCTTTCGCCTTTGTACCATCTCTCTCAGTTTCTTCCTTTCTTCTTGTGTTCTGTCGCGGTCGAGATACACCCTCCTGTATGCCGTCATGTCCCTTAATCGTGCTTTCTCCTGCAGTATCCTGGTCCGAGTCGCTTCTGCCTTGAAGGTCACTCTCACTGGCCGGGTTCTTTTTTTTACAAACCCCCCTATTCTCCGAAAATTTTCCAGCTGGGTCATATCGTCTTCTCCTATTGCTTTCATGATGCTTTCAATTGCTTTTTTTTCCCCTTGTTTTCTTGCTTCATATGTTTCCCCCTTCGACTTCCTGGAGCCCATACACAAAGACTG
>NC_069403.1:103548157-103652081 GCF_026875155.1 Cherax quadricarinatus | reverse complement strand
CAAAAGAAACGATCAAGGGTATGTGAGGGCTCAACACGAGATTTAAGGAAGTATTTACAGTAGAGACAGGAAGGACTCTGGGGGGACAAACCAGATGGGGACACCAACAAGGAATACACCAACAAGTGTTGGACGACATACATACAGATGAGGAGGTGAAGAAACTGCTAAGGGACATCGATACCTCAAAGGCAATGGGACCGGACAACATTTCTCCGTGGGTCCTTAGAGAGGGAGCAGATATGTTGTGCGTACCACTTACCACAATCTTCAACACATCCTGGAAACTGGCAACTACCTGAGGTATGGAAGACGGCAAATGTAGTTCTCATTTTCAAAAAAGGAGACAGAAAAGAGGCACTAAACTATAGACCTGTGTCATTGACGTGTATAGTATGCAAAATTATGGAGAAGATTATCAGGAGGAGAGTGGTGGAGCACCTGGAACGGAACAGGAGTATAAATGCCAACCAGCACGGATTCACGGAAGGCAAATCCTGTGTCACAAACCTTTCTGGAGTTTTATGATAAAATAACAGAAGTAAGACAAGAGAGAGAGGGGTGGGTTGATTGCATCTTCTTGGACTGCAAGAAGGCCTTTGACACAGTTCCTCACAAGAGATTAGTGCAGAAGCTAGAGCATCAGGCGCATATAACAGGAAGGGCACTGCAATGGATCAGAGAATACCTGACAGGGAGGCAACAACGAGTCATGGTACGTAATGATGTATCACAGTGGGCACCTGTGACGAGCGGGGTCCCACAGGGGTCGGTCCTAGGACCAGTGCTATTTTTGTGTATATGTGAACGACATGACGGAAGGGTTAGACTCAGAAGTGTCCCTGTTTGCAGATGATGTGAAGTTAATGAGGAGAATTAAATCTGATGAGGACCAGGCAGGACTTCAAAGAGACCTGGACCGACTGGACACCTGGTCCAGCAAATGGCTTCTCGAATTTAATCCTGCCAAATGCAAAGTCATGAAGATAGGGAAGGGCACAGAAGACCACAGACAGAGTATAGGCTAGGTGGCCAAAGACTGCAAACCTCACTCAAGGAGAAAGATCTTGGGGTGAGTATAACACCGAGCATGTCTCCGGAAGCACACATCAATCAGATAACTGCTGCAGCATATGGGCGCCTGGCAAACCTGAGAACAGCATTCCGATACCTTAGTAAGGAATCGTTCAAGACACTGTACACCGTGTATGTCAGGCCCATACTGGAGTATGCAGCACCTGTTTGGAACCAGCACTTGATAAAGCACGTCAAGAAACTAGAGAAAGTACAAAGGTTTGCGACAAGGTTAGTTCCAGAGCTAAGGGGAATGTCCTATGAAGAAAGATTAAGGGAAATCGGCCTGACGACACTGGAGGACAGGAGGGTCAGGGGAGACATGATAACGACATAAAATACTGCGTGGAATAGACCAGGTGGACAAAGACAGGATGTTCCAGGGAGGGGACACAGAAACAAGAGGCCACAATTGGAAGTTGAAGACACAAATGAGTCAGAGAGATATTAGGAAGTATTTCTTCAGTCATAGAGTTGTAAGGCAGTGGAATAGCCTAGAAAATGACGTAGTGGAGGCAGGAACCATACACAGTTTCAAGACGAGGTTTGATAAAGCTCATGGAGCAGGGAGAGAGAGGGCCCAGTAGCAACCGGTGAAGAGGCGGGGCCAGGAGCTAAGACTCGACCCCTGCAACCACAAATAGGTGAGTACAAATAGGTGAGTACATGAGCTTTCAAATTCTGCACAAAATTCACCTTAAACCAACAAATAATAAATCCTATTAGACTGGACAGTTCGGCCTGAGTGGTTGAGGGGAGAGGATGTGTGTGTGTTGAGTGAGGTCCTAGGCCTTCTATCTCAGAAATGCTTATTTCACCCGACTGATAACTCATCATGCAACTCATATCGTAGTATCACAGCTGCATTGCTGCTGGAACTCTTATATGTGAACTGTGAATAGTGATATACGTAGTGACACACAACATGTTGATTTGAAGTGGCTCTAGAAGGCCCACCTTCACTGCCCCTCGCCTGCCTCCCCTCCTTCCTCGATTTGGAACTCAGCCATTCACCTCTATTTACTTATGGTCTAGAGGCAGTTTTTGCCAGTCCACAAAAGTGCATGAGTGCCCGTGTCAGTCCTCCTGCCGCACTCCACGATTTGTTCCTCACTTCGCCTGCTACAAGCAAATATCCAAGCGGTTGACACGGGTTTAGCAAGCACATTCAAGCAGCACTCCAAGCCAACCAGGACAAACTAAGGTAGCCTGCAGTTACAGCTGTCCTGACCCCCAGCACGTCTCCATATACGTCCTACAGTGCTGCTGGCATACCAGTGTTTCCTGTAGTGGCTTAGTTAAGGACAATTTAATGAGCATTGCAGTACTGGGTAACTCCTTTGGCCACCAGAGGCTGCTTTTTAAGTGGGTCATGCCAGAGGTTCATCTATAAACATAGTAAGTTTGTGATGATTTGCTTGTGCACAGAGTGAACATTCGTCTGTCATACGAAGACACATGTGCTAGAAGTGTTAAGTGCTGCAGGTTTGTTGTAACTATTTGCACGAGTACTGAGGTGGATTTGGCTGACCCAGGACATTGTGCGAGCATCAGTACCAACGTAGGCTTATTATGAGTGAGGAATGCCTGGCCTGGTGGGTGACCTTGAGAATGGCACTATAAGACCGGCATGTCACTTACACCCATACTGCGTGTGTCTAGTGAGGTGAATGTCCCTTCCTCGACTTTCCTATTCACCGGTATCCCTTAACTCATCGCCATTATCGTCATATGGGATAAGTGCGAGTTTAGCTGATCCAGGCTAAACAGCACTCCAAGCCAGCCAGTCCAGGCCAAGTTAGCCTGCAGTTACAGCTGTTCTGACCCCCAGCACATCTTTATGAACGTTCTATAGTGTTCCGGTCATACCAGTGGCACTGTGACCTGCAGGCCACTACACCTGCATTGCCTGTGTCTAGTGAGGTGAATATCCCTTCCCTGTCCCTCCTATTCATTGGTATCCTTTAATCCATCGTCAGTGTGACACTGCTGTGTCAACTATGAGTATAGTTGATGGTGTTGACATAGATGATGATGAAGGCAGATTTGAGACATATTTTAGTAAACAGGCTCGGAAAAAGGAACGAAGCTTCCAGTGAAAGCTTGCTGCAAGCAATACAGGGGGTGCACACCCTTCCAAAGCTGTCAGGTTAGATTTTCGTAATAACACTGATCAAGAGACCAAGTGTAACTGGTTTTTCGAAGCTAGTGTAGACAAACTAGAAAAAATGATCAAGTTTCTCCATGATGAAGATAACTACATCCTTGTGCCTAATGATTCAGCATTTATAGACAAACTTCTCACTCACGAATATGCCAACATCAAACTCCGAGCTGCCTCACCAAGGGCATCTGAAGTGCTTATTGTCATCTACAATGTCAAAAAGCACTTGAATCCTCAATATCTGGCATCAGAGCAAGTTGCAAACCCTCGTCGACTTTCCAACGATCTGATATTAGCTGAGTGGACTGGCCAGGGGACTCTGCCATGCTATATTCACTCCCGTGCAGCCCTCAACAAACGCTATAACATTGCATTGTACAGACCTCCTCAACATCGATGCTATAAGTGTCAATGTTGGAGCCACATTGCCAGGAAATGCCCAGCTAAGTCACACTGGTGTGCAGTGTGTGCCAATGCTCATCCTTCTGAACGGTGTTATGATATGATCAAACAGCAACAGACTGTTGCTAAATAATGTATCAAGTGTAAGACCTCAGGAGTCACAACAGCTCATGCTGACTGCAGTGTGAGGGCAGACCACATCGCAGCCAACCGCACCTCACCCTTTACCCCCCATTATGACACCCCAGGCCTTCCAGATACCTCAAGTCTGAATACTGGCTCATGCCAGCCCTCAGGCAATAGGGTTGAGAGCACCTCACCTGGGGAGCACGTCAACAGAGCTCCATCACGTCAGCTGTCAATACCAGCCTAGCTGCGTCAGTAGACAGTCAGCCACTAAGCTCAGCTGACCGGAGCTTCAAGTCTCCAGAAGCGTCAAGTCTTGCCCCTGTGGTATACAACCTGAGGTCGCGCTTAAGGGTACTGGAAACACAACAATTTCTCCTGAAACAACAACTTGAGCAGCACAAGTAAAGATTTAGAGTGTACCAATAACAAGATTGTCACAAATTATGAAATCGAGTGTAAGGCTGTTGAACAAGGTAGTGGTGGTGTCCTTAATTACGGTAATGACGAATCCAGTAGTTGTGTTTATAGCTATAGTGAGCATCATACTGAGGGCAGTGGTGTCCATGATGTAATATAAGTGGTGGTGCTGAGTGTGATGAGGGCAGTGGTGGATGACAGCCAATAAACTTACACTTAACACTGACAAAACCTACTATATTATGTTTGGTAGCAGAGCAGGTGCTGCTCAACTTAACATTAAGATCGACAGCACTCTAACTGCCAGACATAATGAGGGCAAATTCCTAGGCCTATACCTAGACAACAACCCGAATTTCAGCACCTATATCCAACACATATCAAAAAAAGTATCCAAAACAGTTGGGATCCTCTCCAAGATACAATACTACGTGCCGCAAAATGCCCTTCTCACTCTATACCATTCACTCATTTATCCATACCTCACCTATGCTATTTGTGCTTGGGGATCAACTACAGCAATACACCTAAAGCCAATAATAACTCAGCAAAAAGCTGCAGTAAGAATAATCACTAAATGACATCCCTGGCAACACCCCATCCCCACTCTTCATAGATCTAAACTGTTCAGAACATCCACACTTACTACTATGCAATCTACATATACAGGACCTTAAATTCTAATATTAACCTTGACCTAAAATGCTTTCTTGATAGTTGTGACAGTACCCACAGACATAACACCAGACACAAACATCTCTACGACATTCCACGTGTCCAACTAAACCTTTACAAAAATTCAATGTATGTCAAAGGCCCTAAAATCTGGAACACCCTACCTGAAAACTCTAGAACTGCAGACACTTTCATCACCTTCAAAACTACCGTTGGAAAACATCTTATCTCCCTGATACACCCCGTCAACTAACTACATAAAAACCACCTGGTGGTCACACACTCACTCACTCACCCATTTGACTATAAACACAGAAATACCTATCGTAATCTTTAAATAATGATTCCTACTATTAAAATAATGATTGCCTGTGATACTCCAAAACAAAAGCATTCGCATTGCTAAACTCACAAACTAGTATTGAGTCACTTAGTGTTTAGTCAACTTACTCCACAATTTGTAATAATTTAGGGTTAAGAATTAATCAAAGTTTGCTCGAAATGCCTAGCCATGCTAAGTGTTCTAGTGGCCCCCTCTGTAATTAGTATTTTATTACATGAAAACCACACAATAACCAAAATCTGTAAACCCTGCATTGTAATCCTTATAGAGAATAAACTTTGATTTGATTTGTTTTGATATAATGTTAGTAATAGTGATGAGTGTAATATAAGTGGTGGTGCCGAGTGTGATGAGGTTAACCACAGTGACATTAATGTTGAATACAATACTGATGATAAATGTAATGAACACAATGTTGGGAGTGGGGGTGGTGATGACAGTTGTAGTGATGCGTGTAATGCTAGTGGAGGAAGGAATGTGAGTGGTGGTTCCACCTATCATACATTCACACATTAACAGCGTCGTGCTCTGTGTAAACAAAGACTCCCACGAGGCCTTACAACTGGAAGTGCACTTAAAAAACTCATGGACCAGGGTAACACTGCTGACATTGATAAGGTCTGCTATTTGTATGAACAATTTTTTCATTATGCTGAGAAACTAAGCAAGATCCCAGGACTTCTATAATGGATCAAAACTCGTATAAACTTTCTATATTAAGCTGGAATATTGCATCACTTAGAAAAAGATTTCCTGACCTTCACCATAAAGTAACCACCGAGCGGACATCAACCAAATCTTTCAGTGGGCTGCAGAAAACAATATGAAGTTCAACGATGAGAAATTTCAATTACTCAGATATGGTAAACACGAGGAAATTAAATCTTCATCAGAGTACAAAACAAATTCTGGCCACAAAATAGAGCGAAACACCAACGTCAAAGACCTGGGAGTGATCATGTCGGAGGATCTCACCTTCAAGGACCATAACATTGTATAAATCGCATCTGCTAGAAAAATGACAGGATGGATAGTGAGAACCTTCAAAACTAGGGATGCCAAGCCCATGATGACACTCTTCAGGTCACTTGTTCTATCTAGGCTGGAATATTGCTGCACACTAACAGCACCTTTCAAGGCAGGTGAAATTGCTGACCTAGAAAATGTACAGAGAACCTTCACGGTGCGCATAACGAAGATAAAACACCTCAATTACTGGGAGCGCTTGAGGTTCCTAAACCTGTATTCCCTGGAACACAGGCGGGAGAGATACATGATTATATACACCTGGAAAATCCTAGAGGGACTAGTACCGAACTTGCACACGAAAATTACTCACTACGAAAGCAAAAGACTTGGCAGACGATGCAACATCTCCCCAATGAAAAGCAGGGGTGTCACTAGCACTTTAAGAGACCATACAATAAGTGTCAGGGGCCTGAGACTGTTCAACTGCCTCCCAGCATACATAAGGGGGATTACCAACAGACCCCTGGCAGTCTTCAAGCTGGCACTGGACAAGCACCTAAAGTCGGTTCCTGACCAGCCGGGCTGTGGCTCGTACGTTGGTTTGCGTGCAGCCAGCAGCAACAGCCTAGTTGATCAGGCTCTGATCTACCAGGAGGCCTGGTCACAGACCGGGCCGCGGGGGCGTTGACCCCCGGAACTCTCTCCAGGTAAACTCCAGGTAGCCCATTGATGTTGTGTGTCTACAAGAGTGCAGAGTCCCTGAAAAATCTCAACCCCCTAAATTGCCATCATTTGTTGCATATAACCTCAAATCTACTAACTCTTATGTTTTATATATTAAAAAATCACTTCCCCATCAACTTCTTGCACATAAGAAAACAGAGGGGCTACAATATCACGGTGTTAGGATTTATATTGGGAACTCTGCTCTCAACATATTTAACTTGTATGCTCCTGCTGATAAGTTTAATTACTTGGAGCTTCCAACTTGTGCTCAGTCTGAACCTACTCTTATTATTGGTGATTATAATGCAAGACTCAAAAGCATTGGAAACTCACAGTTTGGTAATCGTAATGGTAATCAGCTGTTGTCACTCTTAAACAGTCATGATAATGTGCAAATTGTAGGTGGCCTTGAACCACTCTTGCGCTACCGTCCACAGGATGGATATGGGGTGCACAATAAACTAGCCACTTCGGTGGCAAAATCTATAAATCTTGAACCCGCACATATCTATGGAGGCGTCCTTGATCTGTGCCTTGGCTTCAACATTACTTCTGCCAGCTGTGAGTCTTCCAGTGTAACAGATATATCATCTCATCATTTCCCACGGCTAACTTCACTAGATATTGGTAATACTAACCTTCCGGGTGAAATATTAAAAACGGAACGTTTTAATGATCCCCCTGATCAGCATGATGACTTTGTTGCACATGTGACTGACTGGTATAATTCCTATGAGTGTTCCTCGTTGAGACTTTTAACAATGACCTTGTGAGCAGTATTCAGAAGTACTTAGAACCCCCACTGAAACCTCTTGGGTACTCTACCCCCAACTAACTCCCATAATAATCATACCTCCTACAAAAACCATACTTATTACAATGATATAAACTTCGAACACTGAAATGCACTGCTCGCACTGCCTATAGAAAACATCGTACCCCTGGAATGCTGAGGCCCCTTTCAACTGCCCTTACTGCTGCCAGAGAGCATATGACGAGCTGCAGCTAGGGAAATTGGGGAAAAATTTGTCAATGATCTCAGTGCTCACCCCCATGTGAAAATTTATTGGTCCCTAAATTTCCCACAGGACAGATACGGCATACAAAGGGGGTCCAGCATGGCCGTTATGGAAGGGCCCTGACTGGGTGGCCCTTACCCCCAAACCCCGGGAAACATAAACATTCCCTCCGATTGGCGTGGGTGGATGATCAGTACCTTTTAATTTATAGATTTACCCTTCAGGGAAGAAGTAGGTATTTTTTAAGTTAGTTACACTAATATTAGGATTATTAAGGCAACTGTAGATAATAATAATGTAGACCTAAGACCTTAATGTGGTAGTAATAGGCCGATAATGTAGGCAAACACAAAGGTTAAGTTTATCTGGGAGAACTGGCACCCTAGTTTGATTGACGAGCGGGCGGAAGAGACCAGCTCATTCTTCTTTGACAGACCCAACTGGACAACATGTGCATGATCAGCAGATGGCGCCCCCCACGTGTCTTCACATTTGAGACCTGGGGAAATCTGGTAGTGGCACCTCGATGTACCATAGATGACCTCCTCCATCAGGCCCATACAGTAAGACAAGACCTCCACTCTTTCATAGGATTTTGGCCAGTCTCTGGGGAAAGCTGTGAGTTAGTTGAACTGTAGGCCTTTGTGCAGCTGGCAGTGCATGCCCAGTACATACAGCGTTCTTGTCTACTTAGAAGCTAGTGTCCGTTCCTGCATAGTTAACTAGGGGATACACACTCCTTGGATATAGGAATTTCTGAGGTGCAGGCAGGTCACTAATATCGATTGAATATTGCAGGTTGCACGTGGTTTCTGAGGGGAAGTCCAAAGGGGCTAAGCTTAGGGAGGTTGAAGATCAGGATATATGCTGCAACCCAATTTAGTCCTTTATACGTGCATGTAGGCGAGTTTCTTGCAAAAAACAATCATTTGTGAAAATCTGTCCTAAAAAGCCACTTGTGAGCTGAGGTACCGACCTCAGAGCTCGGTGTCAACAGAGCTTCCCAGGGTAGGCGGACTCACTTGGAGGCAGTCCACACAAGATTTCACACCCCACTTAGCTGGGCATGGAGGGACATACATGGAATTAAGGGAGAGACTTGTTTGCTTTATGCTCAGCAGGAAATGACTGCAACATTCCTTTATTTATTTATTTATTAACTTGAACATGATACAGGGAAGTACAAAGGAATATAGTTATTAAAGTGAAACATGCCAAAGCCCCTTGTATGCAAAGCATTATGGGCAGGCTTAAAATTAACTTAAGATTAACTAAGCAATTATATATTCAGTGGTAAAAACATTATTGTAAACAGATAACAATTTAGCACAAATGAGTATTACAAAGACAGGTCATATGGTCATTTACTGTGTTGCTGTGCATTCAATAGAATGGAGTATTCTGTTAGGTAATGTAATTAAAAAAATAACAAAGTTTGATTTGGTCACAGGTTAGACATTTATGAGATACAATAATGAGAAACATTTATGAGATACAATAATGAGAAACATTTATGAGATACAATTTATGAGATACAATTATTTAGTTTTAATAAATTTAGTTGTGGGTGTGTAAGTGATTTTTGAGAAGAACTTGAATTTATAAACACTGTTTTTTTTATATTCACAGGTAGTTTAATTCCAGATTTTTGGCCTTTTATGTGCATTGAGTTTTTGCATAGCGTGAGGTGGACACGAGGAACATCAAAGAGTGATCTGTGTCTTGTGTTATGGTCATGTGTTCTGTTGAGGTTGGTAAGGAGACGTTTGAGGGGAGGGTTTTATATCCGAGTTCAGTGTTCTATGTATGTAGTGGGTGCAGTAATAAGTATGGATGTTTTGTATGGTAAGTAGACTTAGAGTTTTGAAAAATTGGTGGAGTGTGCTGCCTGTAGTGGGAATTTGTTATCGACTGCAGCCTATTGTTGGGTAATTAATGGTCTGAGATGGTTTATTGTCGTTGAGCCCCATGCACAAATTCCATAGGTGAGATAGAGGTAAATAAGTGAGTGATATAGGGCCAGAAGGGCTGACTGTGGAACATAGTACCGTATCTTCGATAGTGTGCCTACGGTCTTGGAATTTTTTTTGGAAATTTGTTGTATATGTGTTTGAAATTTGAGTCTATTATCAAGGTGGATTTCTAAGAATTTTCCCTCTGTAAGTTTTGTGATAGGTGATCCATTAATCATTATGTCAGGAGGGACGTCTGTAGCTCTGTTACCAAACTGAATGAAGTAGGTTTTATCAATGTTTAGAGTAAATTTGTTAGTCCTCATCCAGGTAGATATTTTCTGTAATTCGGTATTTACAGTATTTGGCTAGCGTGACTGGGGTCGAGTGAGAGAAGACGTATGTAGTGTCATCTGCAAATAGTGTGGGTTTGAGTAGTTGCGATGCATTTGGTAGGTCATTTATGTATATGAGAAAGAGAAGAGGGCCTTGGACACTTCCCTGTGGGACACCAACTGTAATTGGCTGTGAGGAAGAGTGTGCCTCGTTTGTGTACACATACTGGCTTCTGTTGCTGAGACTTTAGGTAGTTGAGGGAGTGCCCTCTTATACCATAGTGCGACATTTTTTTATGGATCAAGTCATGGTCCACTGTATCAAAAGCTTTACGTAAGTCAGTGAAGATCCCCAGTGGGACTTCTTTTTTCTCTATTGCAGTGTATGTGTTCTAGCATGTGTATAATAGCATTGTTAGTATTTTTGTTAGGCCTGAACCCAAATTGACGGGATTGAGTATGTTGTGGGAGATGAGGTAGAAATAGATTCGCTTATGAATTAATTTTTCGAAGATTTTAGAGAGAGGGTGTAAGTTGGATATTGGCCTATAGTTATTCAAGTCTGTTTGGTCTCCTCCTTTATGGATTGGGATGACCTATTTTGAGAACTGTAGGGAAGGTAGAGGATTCTATGGATTTGTTAAAGAGTGTTGTAATGATTGGTGACAGCACTTGTGACACTTTTTGTATATGAAGGGTTGTAAGGTATTTAAATCTCCCGTCTTGTTTTTTAGTGTGTTGATAATAAGGGAGACTTCAGTAGGGTTAGTCGGAGCTAGGAACAGTGTGTTCGGGTAGTTGCCAGTGAGGTAGTCATTGGGTGGGGTATCTGAGCTTGGGATTTTATTGGCAAGGTTTTTTCCTATAGTGGAGAAGAAATTATTGAGTCTGTTTTCTGTTTCAGTTGGTGGGAGTTGGGGTTCATTGGTTTTTTTTAATTCAATTTCGCTATTTTGTGTTTTCTTTTTTGTTCCTAGAATTTCTGATAGGGTTTTCAAGGTCTTTTTTATGTCACCTCGTAAGTTGGATAATCTGTTCTCATAATAAAATTTTTTAGCCCTTCTTATCAGGCTGGTTAGGATTGACGAGTAACGTTTTGTTTGGTCTCTGGTTATATGACCCATTCTGTACTGTTTTTCGTATAGGTGCTTTGTATTTATGGATTTGAGGATGCTGGGTGTTAGCCAGGGACTGTTCAGTCTCTTAGCTGTCATCTGTTTAGTTTTTGGGGGGGCAGTGCTTGTTATAGAGGTATTGGGCCTTTTTAGAAAATTATTAATACATTCGTCAATATCTGTATAGATTTCTAGCTCAGTGTGCCAGTCAATGTTTGTCACTGCTGCTGTGAAGTTATTAATGGCTGCCTCATTGTGAAGTCTGAAAGTGACTTTAGTAGTGTCTAGGGTAATTTGCCAAGATTTGTTATGAGGAAGGTAGGGTAGTGATCTGTGGTATTATCTGTGATTATGCCTGATTTTAAAGGGGATATGGTGTTGGTCCAGATGTGGTCTAGTAGGGAAACACTAGTCTCTGTAACTTTTGTAGGTTTTGTTACTGTTGGTAGCAACATGCAGTTACTCATAGTGTTTGTGAATTCAGTAATGTGTGGGTCCTGGTCTTGCAGGAGATTTATATTGAAGTCACCTGAGAGTAGTAAGTGATCTTTGTTCATGCGTGCATCTTGATACGGTTCAGGATTACTTTTTAGAACAGGTTGTGACAGAACCAACTAGAGGAAACAATCTGCATGACTTGGTTCTTGTCAACAAAGATTCACTAATTAATAATCTTGAGGTTAATGATGAGCTTGGGGAAAGTGATCACAAATCACTTAGTTTCAATATATCATGGAATTACCCAGATAACTGCAATCAAATCTCTGTCCCAGATTTTCGCTTGGCCGACTTCATGGGACTGAAAAATTACTTGGGTGGGATAAATTGGGATGTCCTAACTATGGGTCGGGTAGGTGATCTTGGTTGCCAATATGAGGTTTTTCAGAGCATAGTTCTAGCTGCCCAGACAACTTTTGTTCCGAGTAGGGAAATTAGATCTAACAAAAATGATCCCAAATGGATGAACAATAGATTAAAACATATCATTGGTCAAAAGAGAGGCATATATAGGCGTATCAAAAGAGGGTATGGGCAGTTAAGAAATCAATATATTCAATTAAAGAGAGAAATAAAGAAAGGAATAAGAAAAGCAAAAAGAGATTATGAGGCTAAGGTCGCAAGGGATTCAAAGACTAACCCAAAAGGGTTCTTTCAGGTATACAGAAGTAAGATTAGGGACAAGATTGGCCCACTTAAGAGTAACTCTGGTCAGATCACTGACTGAAAAGGATATGTGTGAAATTCTAAACACCTACTTCCTCTCAATTTTCACCCAGGAAAATACTAGCGATATTCCTGAAATAATAGATTACGTAGAACAGGATGATAATAAACTATGTACGATTGCGGTAACTAGTGACATGGTCCTCAGACAAATAGAGAAACTAAAACCTAACAAATCCCCAGGCCCTGATGAACTGTTTGCAAGGGTGTTAAAGGAATGTAAAGAGGAACTTAGCATACCTTTGGCTGATCTTTTTAACATATCACTACAAACTGGCATAGTGCCTGATAAGTGGAAAATGGCAAATGTAATACCTATTTACAAGGCAGGTGACAGGTCCTTGACTTCGAACTATAGACCAATAGTGGGAAAATTTATGGAATCAATAATTGCCGAAGCAATTCGTTGCCATCTTGACTGGCACAGATTGATTAATGATTCTCAACACGGTTTTACAAAGGGGCGTTCCTGTCTTACGAATTTATTAACTTTTTTCACTAAGGTGTTTGAGGAGATAGATCATGGTAATGAATATGATATTGTGTATATGGACTTCAGTAAGGCTTTCGATAGAGTTCCAAACAAGAGGCTATTGAGGAAACTTAGGGCACACGGAATAGGAGGAGAAATTTTTTCCTGGGTAGAGGCATGGCTGAAAAATAGACAGCAGAGAGTTTGCATAAATGGGGAGAAATCAGAATGGGGGCGCATCACAAGCGGTGTTCCTCAGGGGTCAGTGTTGGGCCCGTTGTTGTTCACAATTTACATAAACGACACAGATGAGGGAATAAATAGCGACATAAGCAAATTTGCTGATGACACCAAAATAGGCCGTCCAATTCATTCTAATGAGGACACTAGAGCACTCCAGGATGATTTGAATAGACTGATGCAATGGTCGGAGAAGTGGCAGATGCAGTTTAATATTGACAAATGCAAAGTTCTAAATGTTGGACAGTTAAATAACCATGCCACATATAAACTAAATAATGTAGATCTTAATACTACCGATTGCAAAAAGGATTTAGGAGTTCTGGTTAGCAGTAATTTAAAACCAAGACAACAGTGCATTAGTGTTCGCAATAAAGCTAACAGAATTCTTGGCTTCATATCTAGAAGTATAAATAATAGAAGTCCTCAGGTTGTTCTTCAACTCTATATATCCTTGGTTAGGCCTTATTTAGACTATGCTGCTCAGTTCTGGTCACCGTATTACAGAATGGATATAAATGCTTTGGAAAATGTACAAAGGAGGATGACAAAGATGATCCCATGTATCAGAAATCTTCCCTATGAGGATACCTGGAGTTACCTGGAGAGAGTTCCGGGGGTCAGCGCCCCCGCGGCCCGGTCTGTGACCAGGCCTCCTGTTGGATCAGAGCCTGATCAACCAGGCTGTTACTGTTGGCTGCACGGAAACCAACGTACGAGCCACAGCCCGGCTGGTCAGGAACCGACTTTAGGTGCTTGTCCAGTGCCAGCTTGAAGACTGCCAGGGATCTGCTGGTAATCCCCCTTATGTATGCTGGGAGGCAGTTGAACAGTCTCGGGCCCCTGACACTTATTGTATGGTCTCTTAACGTGCTAGTGACACCCCTGCTTTTCATTGGGAAGATGTTGAAATCGTCTGCCAAGTTTTTTGGGCTTTCGTAGTGAGTGATTTTCGTGTGGAAGTTCGGTACTAGTCCCTCTAGGATTTTCCAGGTGTATATAATCATGTATCTCTCCCGCCTGCATTCCAGGGAATACAGGTTCAGGAACCTCAAGCACTCCCAGTAATTGAGGGGGTTTTATCTCCGTTATGCGCGCCGTAAAGGGTTTTCTCTGTACATTTTCTGGGTCAGCAATTTCACCTGCCTTGAAAGGTGCTGTTAGTGGGGCAGCAATATTCCAGCCTAGAAAGAACAAGTGACCTGAAGAGTGTCATCATGGGCTTGGCCTCCCTATTTTTGAAGGTTTTCTCATTATCCATCCTGTCATTTTTCTAGCAGATGCGATTGATACAATGTTATGGTCCTTGAAGGTGAGATCCTCCGACATGATCACTCCCAGGCCCTGAATCTGCACTCTCTCGAAAGGCGTAAAATTAGGGGGGATATGATCGAGGTGTATAAATGGAAAACAGGAATAAATAAAAGGGATGTAAATAGTGTGCTGAAAATTTCCAGCCAAGACAGGACTCGCAGCAATGGTTTCAAGTTGGAAAAATTCAGATTCAGGAAGGATATAGGAAAGTACTGGTTTAGTAATAGAGTTGTGGATGAGTGGAACAAGCTCCCGAGTACAGTTATTGAGGCTAAAACGTTGTGTAGTTTTAAAAATAGGTTAGATAAATACATGAGTGGGCGTGGGTGGCTGTGAGTTGGACCTGACTAGCTTGCGCTGCTGGTCTGGTACAGTGCTCCATCCTTGAGTGGGGATGACCAGACTGGGTGGGTCATTGGGATAATCCGGGGGGTGGGTCATTCGTCTAATCCGGGGGGGGGTGGACCTGCTCCGCATGGGCCAGTAGGCCTGTTGCAGTGTTCCTTCTTTCTCATGTTCTTATACTTCCTAGGTTTTCACTAAAACGGCTAATGTTTGACTGTGGTACTCTAGATGTTTATCACTGTGAGAGGTTTTTGCAGGTATTTGGATTTGAATATATTCCCCATGCTCATCCCTTGTGCAAGTATTAGTTATACATTCTAGTTGGTCTGAGTAGTATATAAACTGTGCCACCCCCCTTTCTGATCTGCCTACAGTTGTGTATGGCTGTGTAACCAGGAATTTCATAGACATCTGTAGCAACAGGCTTTAGCCAGGTTTCGGTGAGAGTAATGATGGACATATTGGCATGCAAGGAATTTAGTAATGCTATGAGGTCATCGTAAATGTTTTCTTTAAAAATCGGAAAATTGTAAATTAAAGAAAGTTATGTTGTTGTTGGCTCTGAGAAGTGCCTTTGATTGTTCTCCTGTGTAGTAATTATAGTTACTGTTTGATTCATTTAAGTCATTCAATAAGAGGTTGGTATCAGGATCAATGCTTGTTATCATAAGATTTATAGTGAATACTATAGTTAGAATTAATTAAAGACAAAGTAAGTATTCTAAAGCTATAAAATAGCACCTGGAGTTATTTTCAAATTAATAATTTTAGCAAGGGAGTTCTTTTAAAAACTAAAATAAAGGAGAAAATAAAAGGGACAAAATAGAGCGAAACACCAACGTCAAGACCTGGGAGTGATCATGTCGGAGGATCTCACCTTCAAGGACCATAACATTGTATAAATCGCATCTGCTAGAAAAATGACAGGATGGATAATGAGAACCTTCAAAACTAGGGATGCCAAGCCCATGATGACCTCTTCAGGTCACTTGTTCTATCTAGGCGGGAAATATTGCTGCCACTAACAGCACCTTTCAAGGCAGGTGAAATTGCGGGACTAGAAAATGTACGAGAACCTTCACGGTGCGCATAACGAAGTTTAAAACACCTAAATTTTACTGGGAGCGCTTGAGGTTCCTAAACCTGTTTTCCCCTGGAACACAGGCGGGAGAGATACTGATTATATACACCTGGAAAATCCTAGAGGGACTAGTACCGAACTTGCACACGAAAATTACTCACTACGAAAGCAAAAGACTTGGCAGACGATGCAAAATCTCCCCAATGAAAAGCAGGGGTGTCACTAGCCACTTTAAGAGACCATACAATAAGTGTCAGGGGCCTGAGACTGTTCAACTGCCTCCCAGCATACTAAGGGGGATTACCAACAGCCCCCTGGCAGTCTTCAGCTGGCACTGGACAAGCACCTAAATTCGGTTCCTGACCAGCCGGGCTGTGCCTGTACGTTGGTTTGCGTGCAGCCAGCAGCAACAGCCTAGTTGATCAGGCTCTGATCTACCAGGAGGCCTGGTCACAGACCGGGCCGCGGGGCGTTGACCCCCGGAACTCTCTCCAGGTAAACTCCAGATAGCCCATTGATGTTGTGGTTCTACAAGAGTGCAGAGTCCCTGAAAAATCTCAACCCCCTAAATTGCCATCATTTGTTGCATATAACCTCAAATCTACTAACTTTTTATGTTTTATATTTAAAAATCACTTCCCCATCAACTTCTTGCACATAAGAAAACAGAGGGGCTACAATATCACGGTGTTAGGATTTATATTGGGAACTCTGCTCTCAACATATTTAACTTGTATGTTCCTGCTGATAAGTTTAATTACTTGGAGCTTCCAACTTGTGCTCGTCTGAACCTACTCTTATTATTGGTGATTATAATGCAAGACTCAAGCATTGGAAACTCACATTTTGGGTTTAATCGTAATGGTAATCAGCTGTTTCACTCTTAAACAGTCATGATAATGTGCAATTGGTAGGTGGCCTTGAACCACTTTGCGTTTACCGCCACAGGATGGATATGGGGTGCACAATAAAACTAGCCACTTCGGTGGCAAAATCTATAATCTTGAACCCGCACATATCTATGGAGGCGTCCTTGATCTGTGCCTTGGCTTCAACATTACTTCTGCCAGCTGTGAGTCTTCCAGTGTAACAGATATATCATCTCATCATTTCCCACGGCTAACTTCACTAGATATTGGTAATACTAACCTTCCGGGTGAAATATTCAAACGGAAAACGTTTTAATGATCCCCTGATCAGCATGATGACTTTGTTGCACATGTGACTGACTGGTATAATTCCTATGAGTGTTCCTCCGTTGAGACTTTTAACAATGACCTTGTGAGCAGTATTCAGAAGTATTAGAACCGCCACTGAAACCTCTTGGTACTCTACCCCCAACTAACTCCCATAAAAATCATACCTCCTACAAAAAACCATACTTATTACAATGAAAATAAATTCGAACACTGAAATGCACTGCTCGCATGCCTATAGAAAACATCGTCCCCCTGGAATGCTGAGGCTTTTTCAAACTGCCCTTACTGCTCCCAGAGAGCATATGACGAGCTGCAGCTAACGGATTGGAAAAATTTGTCAAGATCTCAGTGCTCACCCCCATGTGAAAATTTATTTGGTCCCTAAAGTTCCACAGGACAGATACGGCATACAAAGGGGGTCCCAGCATGGCCGTATGGAAGGGCCCTGAGTGGGTGGCCCTTACACCCAACCCGAAACATAAACATTCCCTCCCGAGTTGGCGTGGGTGGATGATCAGTACCTTTTAATTTATAGATTTACCCTTCAGGGAAGAAGTAGGTAGTTTTACTGTTAGTAATAATTAATTGGATTATTAAGGCAACTGTAGATAATAATAATGTAGACCTAAGACCTTAATTTTAGGTAGTAATAGGCCGATAATGTAGGCAACACTAGGTTAAGTTAGCTAGGGAGAACTGGCAGCCCTAGTTTGAATGACGAGGCAGGGTCTGGAAGAGACCAGCTCATTCTTTTTGGACAGACACCAACTGGACAACATGTGCAATGATCAGCAGATGGCGCCCCCCACGTGTCTTCACATTTGAGACCGGGGGAAAATCTGGTAGTGGCACTCGATGTTCCATAGATGACCCCCTCCATCGGCCCATACAGTAAGACAAGACCTCACTCTTTCATAGGTTTTTGGCCAGTCTCTGGGAAAGCTGGGATTTTGTTGAACTGTAGGCCTTTGTGCAGCTGGCAGTGCATGCCAGTACATACCGCGTTCTTGTCTACTTAGAAGCTAGTGTCCGTTCCTGCATAGTTATACTAGGGGATACACACTCTCTTGGATATAGGAATTTCTGAGGTGCAGGCAGGTCACTAATATCGATTGAATTTTTGCAGGTTGCACGTGGTTTCTGAGGGGAAGTCCAAAGGGGCTAAGCTTAGGGAGGTTGAAGATCAGGATATATGCTGCAACACCAATTTAGTCCTTTATACGTGCATGTAGGCGAGTTTCTTGCAACAAAAATCATTTGTGAAAATCTGTCCTATACCCACTTGTGAGGTTTGAGGTACCGACCTCAGGCTCGGTGTCAACAGAGCTTGCCAGGGTAGGCGACTCACTTGGAGCAGCCCACACAAGATTTCACACCCCACTTAGCGGGGCATGGAGGGACATACATGGAATTAAGGGAGAGACTTGTTTGCTTTATGCTCAGCAGGGAAGATGACTGCAACATTCCTTTATTTATTTATTTATTAACTTGAACATGATACAGGGAAGTACAAAGGAATATAGTTATTAAAGTGAAACATGCCAAAGCCCCTTGTATGCAAAGCATTATGGGCAGGCTTAAAATTAACTTAAGATTAACTAAGCAATTATATATTCAGTGGTAAAAACATTATTGTAAACAGATAACAATTTAGCACAAATGAGTATTACAAAGACAGGTCATATGGTCATTTACTGTGTTGCTGTGCATTCAATAGAATGGAGTATTCTGTTAGGTAATGTAATTAAAAAAATAACAAAGTTTGATTTGGTCACAGGTTAGACATTTATGAGATACAATAATGAGAAACATTTATGAGATACAATAATGAGAAACATTTATGAGATACAATTTATGAGATACAATTATTCAGTATTTAATAAATTTAGTTGTGGGTGTGTAAGTGATTTTTGAGAAGAGACTTGAATTTATAAACACTGTTTTTTTTATATTCACAGGTAGTGAATTCCAGATTTTAGGGCCTTTTATGTGCATTGAGTTTTTGCATAGCGTGAGGTGGACACGAGGAACATCAAAGAGTGATCTGTGTCTTGTGTTATGGTCATGTGTTCTGTTGAGGTTGGTAAGGAGACGTTTGAGGGGAGGGTTTATATCCGAGTTCAGTGTTCTATGTATGTAGTGGGTGCAGTAATAAGTATGGATGTTTTGTATGGTAAGTAGACTTAGAGTTTTGAACATTGGTGGAGTGTGCTGCCTGTAGTGGGAATTTGTTATTCTGACTGCAGCCTATTGTTGGGTAATTAATGGTCTGAGATGGTTTATTGTCGTTGAGCCCCATGCACAAATTCCATAGGTGAGATAGAGGTAAATAAGTGAGTGATATAGGGCCAGAAGGGCTGACTGTGGAACATAGTACCGTATCTTCGATAGTGTGCCTACGGTCTTGGAATTTTTTTTGGAAATTTGTTGTATATGTGTTTGAAATTTGAGTCTATTATCAAGGTGGATTTCTAAGAATTTTCCCTCTGTAAGTTTTGTGATAGGTGATCCATTAATCATTATGTCAGGAGGGACGTCTGTAGCTCTGTTACCAAACTGAATGAAGTAGGTTTTATCAATGTTTAGAGTAAATTTGTTAGTCCTCATCCAGGTAGATATTTTCTGTAATTCGGTATTTACAGTATTGGCTAGCGTGACTGGGCTCGAGTGAGAGAAGACGTATGTAGTGTCATCTGCAAATAGTGTGGGTTTGAGTAGTTGCGATGCATTTGGAAAGGTCATTTATGTATATGAGAAAGAAAAGGGGGGCCCTTGGACACTTCCCTGTGGGACACCAACTGTAATTGGCTGTGAGGAAGAGTGTGCCTCGTTTGTGTACACATACTGGCTTCTGTTGCTGAGACTTTAGGTAGTTGAGGGAGTGCCCTCTTATCCCATGTGGACATTTTTTTATGGATCAAGCCCATGGCCCACTGTATAAAAAGCTTTACGTAAGTCAGTGATAGATCCCAGTGGGACTTCTTTTTTCTCTATTGCAGTGTATGTGTTCTAGCATGTTTTATAATAGCATTGTTAGTATTTTTGTTAGGCCTGAACCCAAATTGACGGGATTGAGTATGTTGTGGGAGATGAGGTAGAAATAGATTCGCTTATAAATTTAATTTTTCGAAGATTTTAGAGAGAGGGTGTAAGTTGGATATTGGCTATAGTTATTCAAGTCTGTTGGTCTCCTCCTTTATGGATTGGGATGACCTATTTTGAGAACTGTAGGGAAGGTAGAGGATTCTATGGATTTGTTTAAAGGAGTGTTGTAATGATTGGTGACAGCACTTGGGGACACTTTTTTGTTATGAAGGGTTGTAAGGTATTTAAATCTCCCGCTTTTTTTTTTAGTGTTTTGATAATAAGGGAGACTTCAGTAGGGTTAGTCGGAGCTAGGAACAGTGTGTTCGGGTATTTGCCAGTGAGGTAGTCATTGGGGGGGGTATCTGAGTTTGGGGATTTATTGGAAAGGGTTTTTTCCTATAGTGGAGAAGAAATTATTGAGTCTGTTTGCTGTTTCATTTGGTGGGAGTTGGGGTTCATCGGGTTTTGTTAATTCAATTTCGCTATTTGTGATATCTTTTTTGTTCCTAGAAATTTCTGATAGGGTTTTCAAGGTCTTTTTATGTCACCTCGTAGTTGGATAATCTGTTCTCATAATAAAATTTTTTAGCCCTTCTTATCAGGCTGGTTGGGATTGACGAGTAACGTTTTTTGGTCTCTGGTTATATGACCCTTTTCTGTACTGTTTTTCGTATAGGTGCTTTGTATTTATGGATTTGGGATGCTGGGTGTTAGCCCGGGACTGTTCAGTCTCTTAGCTGTCATCTGTTTAGTTTTTGGGGGGGCAGTGCTTGTTTTTAGAGGTATTGGGCCTTTTTAGAAAATTATTAATACATTCGTCAATATCTGTATAGATTTCTAGCTCAGTGTGCCAGTCAATGTTTTTCACTGTGCTGTGAAGTTATTAATGGCTGCCTCATTGTGAAGTCTGAAAGTGACTTTAGTAGTGTCTAGAGGTAATTTGCCAAGATTTGTTATGAGGAAGGTAGGGTAGTGATCTGTGGTATTATCTGTGATTATGCCTGATTTTAAAGGGGATATGGTGTTGGTCCAGATGTGGTCTAGTAGGGGAAACCCCTTTTCTCTGTAACTTTTGTAGGTTTTGTTACTGTTGGTAGCAACATGCAGTTACTCATAGTGTTTGTGAATTCAGTAATGTGTGGGTCCTGGTCTTGCAGGAGATTTATATTGAAGTCACCTGAGAGTAATAAGTTATCTTTGTTCATGCGTGCATCTTGATACGGTTCAGGATTACTTTTTAGAACAGGTTGTGACAGAACCAACTAGAGGAAACAATTTTGCATGACTTGGTCTTGTCAACAAAGATTCACTAATTAATAATCTTGAGGTTAATGATGAGCTTGGGGAAAGTGATCACAAATCACTTAGGGTTTTAATATATCATGGAATTACCCAGATAACTGCAATCAAATCTCTGTCCAGATTTCGCTTGGCCGACTTCATGGGACTGAAAATTACCCTTTGGGGGGGATAAATTGGGATGTCCTAACTATGGGTCGGGTTTGGTGATTTTTGGTTGCCATATGAGGTTTTTCAGAGCTAGTTCTAGCTGCCCCAGACAACTTTTGTTCCCGAGTAGGGAAATTAGATCTAACAAAAATGATCCAAATGGATGAAAAAATAGATAAAACATAATCATTGGTCAAAAGAGAGGCATATATAGGCGTATCAAAAGAGGGTATGGGCAGTTAAGAAATCAATATATTCAATTAAAGAGAGAAATAAAGAAGGAATAAGAAAAGCAAAAAGAGATTTTGAGGCTAAGGGCGCAAGGGATTCAAAGGGCTAACCCAAAAGGGTTCTTTCAGGTATACAGAAGTAAGTTAGGGACAAGATTGGCCACTTAAGAGTAACTCTGGTCAGATCACTGACTGAAAAGGATATGTGTGAAATTCTAAAAAACCTACTTCCTCTCAATTTTTTCACCCCGGAAAATAAATAGCGAATTTTTCCTGAAATAATAGGGTTACGTAGAACAGGATGATAATAAAAATATGTTTCGATTGCGGTAACTAGTGACATGGTCCTCAGACAAATAGAGAAACTAAAACCTAACAAATCCCCAGGCCCTGATGAACTGTTTGCAAGGGTGTTAAAGGAATGTAAAGAGGAACTTAGCATACCTTGGCTGATCTTTTTAACATATCACTACAAACTGGCATAGTCCTGATAAGTGGAAAATGCAAATGTAAAACCTATTTACAAGGCAGGTGACAGGTCCTTGACTTCGAACTATAGACCAATAGTGGGAAAATTTATGGAAACATAATTGCCGAAGCAATTCGTTGCCATCTTGACTGGCACAAAATTGATTAATGATTCTAACACGGTTTTACAAAGGGGCGTTCCTGTCTTACGAATTTATTAACTTTTTTCACTAAGGTGTTTGGAGGAGATAGATCATGGTAATGAAAATGATATTGTGTATATGGACTTCAGTAAGGCTTTCGATAGAGTTCCAAACAAGAGGCTATTGAGGGGAAAATTAGGGGACACGGAATAGGAGGAGAAATTTTTTCCTGGGTAGAGGCATGGCTGAAAATAGACAGCAGAGAGTTTGCATAAATGGGGAGAAATCAGAATGGGGGCGCATCACAAGCGGTGTTCCTCAGGGGCAGTGTTGGGCCCCTGTTGTTCACAATTTACATAAACGACACAGATGAGGGAATAAATAGCGACATAAGCAAATTTGCTGATGACACCAAAATAGGCCGTCCAATTCATTCTAATGAGGACACTAGAGCACTCCAGGATGATTTGATTTGACTGATGCAATGTCGGAGAAGTGGCAGATGCAGTTTAATATTGACAAATGCAAAGTTCTAAATGTTTGGGCAGTAAAAAAACATGCCACATATAAAATAAATAATGTAGATCTTAAAATACGATTGCAAAAGGATTTAGGAGTTCTGGTTAGCAGTATTTAAAAACCCAAAACAACAGTGCATTAGTGTTCGCAATAAAGCTAACAGAATTCTTGGGTTCATATCTAGAAGTATAAATAATAGAAGTCCTCAGGTTGTTCTTCAACTCTATTATCCTTTGGGTTTGCCTTATTTAGACTATGCTGCTCAGTTCTGGTCACCGTATTACAGAATGGATATAAATTCTTTGGAAAATGTACAAAGGAGGATGACAAAGATGATCCCATGTATCAGAAATCTTCCCTATGAGGATACCGGAGTTACCTGGAGAGAGTTCCGGGGTCAGCGCCCCCGCGGCCCGGTCTGTGACCAGGCCTCTGTTGGATCGAGCTGATCAACCAGGCTGTTTTCTGTTGGGTGCACGGAAACCAACGTACGAGCCACAGCCGGCTGGTCAGGAACCGACTTTAGGTGCTTGTCCAGTGCCAGCTTGAAGATGCCAGGGGTTGCTGGTATCCCCCTTATGTATGTGGGAGGCAGTTGAACAGTCTCGGGCCCGACACTTATTGTATGGTCTCTTAACGTGCTAGTGACACCCCTGCTTTCATTGGGAAGATGTTGCATCGTCTGCCAAGTGTTTTGCTTTCGTAGTGAGTGATTTTCGTGTGGAAGTTCGGTACTGTCCCTCTAGGATTTTCCAGGTGTATATAATCATGTATCTCTCCCGCCTGCATTCCCGGAATACAGGTTCAGGAACCTCAAGCACTCCCAGTAATTGAGGTGTTTTATCTCCGTTATGCGCGCCGTGAAGGTTCTCTGTACATTTTCTAGGTCAGCAATTTCACCTGCCTTGAAAGGTGCTGTTAGTGTGCAGCAATATTCCAGCCTAGATAGAACAAGTGACCTGAAGAGTGTCATCATGGGCTTGGCCTCCCTAGTTTTGAAGGTTCTCATTATCCATCCTGTCATTTTTCTAGCAGATGCGATTGATACAATGTTATGGTCCTTGAAGGTGAGATCCTCCGACATGATCACTCCCAGGCCCTGAATCTGCACTCTCTCGAAAGGCGTAAAATTAGGGGGGATATGATCGAGGTGTATAAATGGAAAACAGGAATAAATAAAAGGGGTGTTTAAAAAAATGTGCTGAAAATTTCCAGCCAAGACGGACTCGCACAATGGTTTCAAGTTGGAAAAATTTAGATTCAGGAAGGATATAGGAAAGTACTGGTTTAGTAATGAGTTGTGGATGAGTGGAACAAGCTCCCGAGTACAGTTATTGAGGCTAAAACGTTGTGTAGTTTTAAAAATAGGTTAGATAAATACATGAGTGGGCGTGGGTGGCTGTGAGTTGGACCTGACTAGCTTGCGCTGCTGGTCTGGTGCAGTGCTCCATCCTTGGTGGGGATGACCAGACTGGGTGGGTCATTGGGATAATCCGGGGGGTGGGTCATTCGTCTAATCCGGGGGGGGATGGACCTGCTCCGCATGGGCCAGTAGGCCTGTTGCAGTGTTCCTTCTTTCTCATGTTCTTACACTTCCTAGGTTTTCACTAAAACGGCTAATGTTTGACTGTGGTACTCTAGATGTTTATCACTGTGAGAGATTTTTGCAGGTATTTGGATTTGAATTTAGCTATTATATATTCCCCATGCTCATCCCTTGTGCAAGTATTAGTTATACATTCTAGTTGGTCTGAGTAGTATATAGCTGTGCCACCCCCTTGCTGATCTGGCCTACAGTTGTGTATGGCTGTGTAACCAGGAATTTCATAGACATCTGTAGCAACAGGCTTTAGCCAGGTTTCGGTGAGAGTAATGATGGACATATTGGCATGCAAGGAATTTAGTAATGCTATGAGGTCATCGTAATGTTTACTTAAAGATCGGATATTGTAGTTAAAGAAAGTTATGTTGTTGTTGGCTCTGAGAAGTGCCTTTGATTGTTCTCCCGTGTGTAATTATAGTTACTGGGTTTTATTCATTAAGTCATTCAAAAAGAGGTTGGTATCAGGATCAATGCTTGTTATCATAAGATTATAAATGAATCTATAGTTAGAATTAATTATAAGACAAAGTAAGTATTCTAAAGCTATAAAAAAGCACCTGAGTTATTTTATCAAATGTAATAATTTGAGCTAAGGTAGTTCTTTAAAGCTAAAATAAAGGAGACAATATAAAAGGGACTAAAAAAAACTTTGTGGTGAACAAATAAAGTGGGAATCAAATAAAAGAGTAGAGAATTAATGGCAAATAGTGAACTTATTACACTTTAGCACCTGAGAATAGCACCTTGATTATTTTAACAATTGTGAATATATGAACTAAGGTTGTTATGTAAAGCTATAATAAAGATAAAATAAAGGAAAAAATATGTAAGGGACTAAATTAAATAATGGTTAACTAAATTTTGAACTTGATGCAGCACTAAAATAAGGGCAACTCCAGTCACCCGGTGAGGACGGTATTACTTACAAAAATACTCAGATTGCTGTGTCGGAGTACCAGGTTTAAACCATTACTTGAATTATATAACATGAGCTATGTAACTGGGGAGCTCCCTCAATCTTGGGCCCAACAGCCTCATCATTCCAATTCCTAAGCCCAATCAACAAAATGCATTTCGCCCAATATCTCTTACTAGCTGCTTGTGTAAAACATTTGAGAGAATTGATTTTAATCGTCTCATGTACAGAATCAACAATTTTGTCTCCCGGTTACATGGTTTCATGCATGGAAGGAGCGTGCATCCCTTGCAAAGCCACCTTTCTCACCTGCACACTGTCAGTCATACACTACCTTCCTTGACCTTAAATTGCTTTTGATGTAAAAACCGAATGTAATCATTGTAAACTTGCATGTAAAAAATTGCCGAATGGATGTTGGAGGATGGCTTCTCCGCTGGATTAAGGGTTACCTGTCCAACAGAAAGTCTTTGTATTGTTCCAGGGGCATTTTAGCCCGCAGTAACGCCTGGTGGATCAGGCTCTGATCCCCCAGGAGGCCTGGTCACAGACCGGGCCACGGGGGTGTTGACCCCGGAAACTCTCTCCAGGTAAAACTCCTAGAAGTGTAACTGAAAGACTTTGAATTAGGAGCCCCACAGGGAGGTGTGCTCAGTCCCACCCTATTCAATATTCTAATTAATGCCTTACTCAATGCTATGCCTAGCCAGCCCCATCATTATATGATTAATGTTGCTGATGATATAATTATTCACATCACCGGATTCTCCAACACCCAAAACATTCTTAACCATGTACTAGCCTCGTGTCAGGACCTGGGGTTGATAATCTCTACTGATAAAACAAAGATACTCAATAGGCGTCCTCCTCGACAGAGAGGCACAATTCGTCAGATCCAGTTGCATGATGGGTCTCTTCTAGAATATGTAAGCAGATACAGGTATCTAGGCTTTGAGGTTCCACTACTTGGACCTGTTGTAACGAGACTTTGTCGCCAATACAAAGAAAGGCTGAGAGCACTTTAGAGTCGTGGCAGGTTTTCATCCCAGGTATGGAGCTAATATTAAAATTGTGAAAATGATGTATCTTGCTTATATTATATCATTGGTTGATTATGCTGCGCTACTACTTGGTCTAGTGTCTGACTGGAAGCTTGGAGGGCTGGAAAAACTGCAGAACGAAGCAATGAGGATCATTTTAGGATGCCCTCGTACTGCCAAAATTTTAAATATGCAACAAGAACTTGATATACCAAGCATCAGAGATCGTGCTACCGAAAGAAATACGTATCCTAATTTTGGTTAATATGCTCAGGCAAGCCCATTCAAACCCTTGCACAGAAGCCCTCCAAACTTTCCTCAGCACTGGTGAACACTCCTCCAGATGGATCGAAAAAACTGGAACCGACCTCTGCATGAATCAGATACATGACCTATGTCAAGTAAAGCAACAGCGGCACTTCTCCGCTCCATGGGATATTACCCCATTCCAAACTACCATTCCTCCACTTCCCCCCAAACTATTACTTAAATCACAACCAAAGCTTTGCCTTGAAGCCAAACATGATGCCTTCAGCTGTATTGATAACTTAGTCACACAGCACACACACTCGCAAATTATTTACATTGATGGTTCTGTTCACCAGTCCACTGGTGCAGCTGGTAGAGCTGCTGTTGTCGTACAGAGTGATGGCTCTCTTAAAGAAATTGGAGCATGCATCAATAGCAGCCAGCAGTAACAGCCTGGTTGATCAGGCTCTGATCCACCAAGAGGCCTGGTCACAGACCGGGCCGCGGGGGCGTTGACCCCCGGAACTCTCTCCAGGTAAACTTCAGGTAATAACTGAGCCTCTACCCTTCAGACAGAACTGTTTCCCAAAAATTCTTGCACTGAAATGCGCCCATGTATCTAAGATTGCCCACTTTAATTGAAACCCGATTCTCTGTCATCCATAAATGCTCTCAACTCATTAAGTATAATTGTTTGGGATGCTTGTGTCAGAAGCCAGACACAGGTATGGTAGGATTGTTGACAGTGGAGTCAGAGTGCACATGCTGTGGCTTCCATCTCACATTGGTCTTCAGATGCATGATAAAAACTGATAAATTGGCTAAGCTGTATGCTTTCAAAGAGGGAGTAGATTACAATCTTGGCTTGTCAGGTAAATAGTTTGAGAACAATAATACGAAAAGAACTTCAACTGAATTTATTGACTTAAGACTCAGGAGAAATTTACACCAGTGAGTCCATCTATTTATCATTCTATCATGCAGGAGGAGCCACATGTCTATGGTGCATCCAACAAAATAAGCAGACTCTTGGATGTCACTACCGCCCGGCTCCGGCGGGTTACCCAAATATCTTTTGCAGGTTAATCACCCCCCACCAGATGTAGCCAAACGAAATGTAAACTTTTTCCAGACGGACTATTGTCACACCCTGCGTCATTATGTATTGAAGTGCGATAAAATTAAAGCATTCAGAGATAACTCACTCAGAAATGTTCAAGATATGTCTAAGTATTTTATCCACAGTGGTATATTACAGACCATTATGAAAAAATACCCTGACTTTGCTCCATGTAAATAAAGCATTACCACATGTGCGTGCGTGTGTACTCACCTAATTGTGGTTGCAGGGGTCGAGACTCAGCTCCTGGCCCCGCCTCTTCACTGATCGCTACTGGATCCTCTCTCTCTCTGCTTCCTGAGCTTTGTCATACCTCTTCTTAAAACTATGTATGGTTCCTGCCTCCACTACTTCACTTGCTAGGCTATTCCACTTGCTGACAACTCTATGACTGAAGAAATACTTCCTAACGTCCCTGTGACTCGTCTGAGTCTTCAGCTTCCAGTTGTGACCCCTTGTCCCTGTGTCCCCTCTCTGGAATATCCTATCTCTGTCCACCTTGTCTATTCCCCGCAGTATCTTGTATGTCGTTATCATGTCTCCCCTGACCCTTCTGTCCTCAGTGTCGTCAGTCCGATTTCCCTTAACCTTTCCTCGTACGACATTCCCTTGAGCTCTGGGACTAGCCTTGTTGCAAACCTTTGTACTTTCTCTAACTTCTTGACGTGCTTGACCAGGTGTGGGTTCCAGATTGGTGCTGCATACTCCAGTATGGGCCTAACATACACAGTGTACAGTGTCTTGAACGATTCCTTATTAAGGTATCGGAACGCTATTCTCAGGTTTGCCAGGCGCCCGTATGCTGCAGCGGTTATTTGGTTTATGTGTGCCTCCGGTGATGTGCTCGGTGTTATGGTCACCCCAAGGTCTTTCTCCCTGAGTGAGGTCTGTAGTCTTTGTCCACCTAGCCTATACTCTGTCTGCGGTCTTCTTTGCCCCTCCCCAATCTTCATGACTTTGCATTTGGCTGGATTGAATTCAAGAAGCCAGTTACTGGACCACATGTCCAGCCTCTCCAGGTCTCTTTGCAGTCCTGCCTCATCCTCGTCCGATTTAATTCTTCTCATCAACTTCACGTCATCTGCGAACAGGGACACTTCAGAGTCTATTCCTTCCATCATGTCGTTCACATATATCAAAAATAGCATTGGTTCTAGAACTGACCCCTGTGGGACCCCGCTCGTAACAGGCGCCCACTGTGATACCTCTTCACGTACCATGACTCGTTGCTGCCTCCCTGTCAGGTATTCCCTTATCCATTGCAGTGCCCTTCCTTTTACGTGTGCCTGATCCTCCAGCTTCTGCACTAATCTCTTGTGGGGAACTGTGTCAAAGGCCTTCCTGCAGTCTAGGAAAACGCAATCTACCCAACCCTCTCTCTCGTGTCTTACTTCTGTTACCTTGTCATAAAACTCCAGGAGGTTTGTGATACAAGATTTGCCTTCCATGAACCCATGCTGGTTTTCATTTATAATCTTGTTCCTTTCCAGGTGTTCGACCACTCTCCTCCTGATAATCTTCTCCATGACTTTGCACACGATACATGTCAGAGACACAGGTCTGTAGTTTAGTGCCTCGTTTCTGTTTCCTTTCTTAAATATGGGGACTACCATTGCTGTCTTCCATTTCTCAGGTAGTTGCCCAGTTTCAAGGGATGTGTTGAAGATTGTGGTTAGAGGCAACACAGCACCCTCTGCTCCTTCTCTAAGGACCCATGGGGAGATGTTGTCCGGTCCCATCGCCTTTGAGGTGTCAAGGTCACTTAAGAGCTTCTTCACCTCCTCCTCAGTTGTTCGTATGTCATCCAACACTTTTTGGTATATTCCCTCTTGATGTTCCCTTCTGTTCTGTCTTCCACACCCCTTTCCTGTCTCTACTGTAAAAATTTCCCTTAAATCCCCTGTTCAGTCCTCGCATAACTCCTGATCATTTCTTGTTGAGTTCTCCACCCTTCTGTCCTTAATCTGTCACCTGGTCTTTGACTGTTGTCTTCCTCCTGATGTGGCTATAAAAGAGTTTCGGATCAGTCTTGATTCTCGATGCTATGTCATTTTATACTGTCGCTGGGCCTCCCTCCTTACCTGTGCGTACTCATTCCTGGCTCTGCGATGATCTCCCTATTTTCGTGGTTTCTCTGCCTTCTGTACTTTTTCCATTCTCTATTGCACTTTTTTTTTGCCTCCTTACACCATCGGGTGAACCGGGGGCTTGTTTGGTCTTCCCGTGTTACTGTTGCCCTTGGGAATGAACCTTTCCACTGCCTCCTTGCATTTTGTTGCTACATATTCCATCATTTCATTTACTGGTTTTCCCTCCCAGTTCTCTGTCCACTGGACCTCCCGCAGGAATTTCTTCAACCTATGTAGCCCCCTCTTTTATAGTCAGGTTTTTCCCATTCTACTCCTGTTATTCTCTCCACTTGCAGCTCTACTATGTTTCAAAGCAAAGAACCACGTTGTCGCTAGCCCCTAGGGGACTCTCATACTTGATGTCCTCAATATTGAGCTGCCCAGGGTGAACACAAGGTCCAAAATCTTGCTGGTTCATCCTCCCCTCTCACTCTGGTAGTGTCCTTAACATGTTGGTGCATGAGGTTTTCCAGCACCACGTCCAACATCCTGGCTCTCCATGTTTCGGGACCCCCATGTGGCTCCGGGTTTTCAGTCAATCTCCCTGTGGTTGAAATCCCCATAACCAGCAACTTTGCTCTGCGGGAGTGAGTCTTCTTGCCACCTCAGCAAGTGTGTCCACCATTGCTCTGTTGCTCTCTTCATAAATTTCCCCTCTTGGCCTCCTGCAATTCTGGGGGTGGATTATACATCACTGCAATGACCACTTTGTGTTTCCCCCGACTGAAGTGTACCTGCTATGTAGTCTCTTTCTCCCGTCTCTTTTATTCCTTCCATTTTCTCGAATTCCATCTGTTTTTTTTCGAGCAGAGCAACCCCACTCCCCCCCTGCCCCCTTTTATCTTTCCCCTGATCTGGTATCCTGGTGGGAAGATTGCATCTGTTTTTTGTCTCCATGAGTTTTGTTTCTGTAACTGCTATGATGTCTGGGGACTTCTCATTGATTCTTTCTTGCCATTCCTCATGTTTATTCGTTAATCCATCTGCATTTGTTTTACCAACCTTCAACTTCTGTTCTAATACTGTAACTGTGGTGCGGGGGGTGGAAACAGAGGGATCGGGTGTGATGGTTGGTTTGGATTGTTCAGTGCCTTGGGGGTGTCGTGGCTGAGGGCCTTCTGCAGGTGTTTTGGGGGTGCACTTGTCCTTCCATTTGATCCTGGGTTATTCTGCTCTCCTTTTTCATTTCCTCCCATTTCTCCTTTCGTTTTTGAACTCTCTCTTTCATTGTCTTCCTTCGTCTGTGTTCTGTCTCGGTTTGAGGTACACACTCCGGAACTCCTGCTTGCCTCTCAGCCGGCTTTCTCCTGCAGGATCATGGGTTTGGGTTGATTCTGCCTTGAAAATTACTTTGAGAGGCCGATTTTCCCTTTTCTTTGTGAACCACCCAATTCTCCGAAAATTTGCCACCTGGGTCAGTCCCCTCGCCTATCACCTTCATGATGTCTTCAATCGCTTTTTTCTCCTCCTGCTTTCTTTTTATCATAAATTTCCCTTTAGCTTCGTCTAGCCCATAGACAAAACGGATCTCCTCCCTTCCACCTCCCACTGTGACCCCCTTGCATTCCCCTTTATGTGTTTTTTGTTCCTTCCCCTGGAGTGTTCCTTCCTTCAGTCCCTTCCCTCGTTATGGCCCTATGCTTCTTGGTTTATCCTTCCTGCTCACCTGCTCCTGGCCCCCACAGGTATCTGGTGTGTGTGTGTGTGTGTGTGTGTGTGTGTGTGTGTGTGTACTCACCTATTTGTGGTTGCAGGGGTCGAGTCCTAGCTCCTGGCCCCGCCTCTTCACCGGTTGCTTTCTAGACCCTCTCTCTCCCCGCTCCATGAGCTTTATCAAACCTCGTCTTAAAACTGTGTATGGTTCCTGCCCCCACTACGTCTTTTCTAGGCTATTCCACTGCCTTCAACTCTATGACTGAAGAAATACTTCCTACTATCTCTCTGACCTATTTGTGTCTTTAACTTCCAATTGTGGCCTCTTGTTTCTGTGTCCCCTCCCTGGAACATCCCGTCCTTGTTTCCCCCTTGTCTATTCACGCAGTATTTTATATGTCGTTTCATGTCTCCCCTGACCCTCCGTCCTCCCGTGTCGTTCAGGCCGATTTCCTTAATCTTTCTTCATAGGACATTCCCCTTAGCTCTGGAACTAACCTTGTTGCAAACCTTTGTACTTTCTCTAGTTTCTTGACGTGCTTTATCCCAAATGCGGGTTCCAAACAGGTGCTGCATACTCCAGTATGGGCCTGACATACCGGTGTACAGTGTCTTGAAAGATTCCTTACTAAGGTGTCGGAATGCTGTTCTCAGGTTTGCCAGGCGCCCATATGCTGCAGCAGTTATCTATTGATTTTGTGCTTCCGGAGACATTTCTCGGGGGTTATACTCACCCCAAGATCTTCTCCTTGAGTGAGGTTTTTCAGTCTTTGGCCACCCAGCCTATACTCTGTCTGTGGGCTTTGTGCCCTTCCCCTCTCTTCATTGACTTGCATTTGGCAGGATTAAATTCGGAAGCATTTGCTGGACCAGGTGTCCAGTCTGTCCAGGTCTCTTTGAAGTCCTGCCTGGTCCTCATCAGATTTATTCTCTCATTAATTCACAATCATCTGCAAACAGGGAACACTTCTGAGGTCTAACCCTTCCGTCAGGGTCGTTCACATATACCAAAAATAGCACTGGTCCTAGGACCGACCCCTGTGGGACCCCATCGTCACAGGTGCCCCACTGTGATACATCATTACGTTAACATGACTCGTTGTTGCCTCCCTGTCAGGTATTCTCTGATCCATTTGCAGTTGCCCTTCACTGTTATATGCGCCTGATGCTCTAGCTTCTGACTAATCTCTTTGTGAGGAAACATGTCAAAGGCCTTCTTGCGTCCAAGAAGATGCAATCAAACCCACCCCTCTCTTCTTGTCTTACTTCTGTTATTTTATCATTAAAACTCCAGAAGGTTTGTGACACAGGATTTGCTTCCGTGAATCCGTGTGGTTGCATTTATTACTCTTGTTCCGTTCCAGGTGCTCACCCTCTCCTCTGGAGTTTACCTGGAGTTTACCTGGAGAGAGTTCCGGGGGTCAACGCCCCCGCGGCCCGGTCTGAGACCAGGCCTCCTGGTGGATCTCAGCCTATAACCAGGCTTGTTGCTGCTGGCCTGCACCGACAAAAACCAACATACGAGTACAGCCCGGCTGATCGGAACTGACTTTAGGTGCTTGTCCGTTGCCAGCTTGGAAGACTGCAGGGGTCTGTTGTAATCCCCCTTAGGTGTGATGGGGAGGCAGTTGAACAGTCTCGGGCCCTGACACTTATTCTATGGTCTCTATAACGTGCTAGTGGACACCCCTGCTTTTCATTGGGGGGATGGTGACATCGTCTGCCAAGTCTTTGCTTTCGTAATGAGTGATTTCGTAGTCGCAAGTTCGGTCTAGTCCTCTAGGTTTTCCGTGTATATAATCATGTATCTCTCCCTCCTGGTTTCCAGGGAATACAGGTTTAGGAACTCAAAGCGCTCCAATAATTGAGGTGTTTTATCTCCGTTATGCGTGCCGTGAATAGTTCTCTGTAATTTTCTAGGTCGGCAATTTCACCTGCCTTGAAAGGTGCTGTTAGTGTGCAGCAATATTCCAGCCTAGATAGAACAAGTGATCCTGAAGAGTGGTCATCATGGGTTGGCCTCCCTAGTTTGAGGTTCAATATCCATCCTGTCATTTTTCTAGCAGATGCGATTGAAACAATGTTATGGTTCTTGAGGTGAGATCCTCCGACATGATCACTCCCAGGAGTCTTTGGACGTTTGGTGTTTTTCGCTCTTTTTGTGTCGAATTTGTTTTGTACTCTGATGACGATTTAATTCCTCATTGTTTACCAGTATCTGAGTAATTGAAATTTTCTCATCGTTAACTTCATATTGTTTTTCTGCAGCCCCACTGAAAGATTTGGTTGATGTCTGCCTGGAGCTTTGGGTGTCCTGCAATGGGACGCCCCCCCCCCCCCTGTCCCCCCCCCCCCCCAAGCCCAGATTCGGGTGTCATCTGAAAAGGGAAGACTCGGTTGCTGTGGCTGACATCCTTGTCTTGTCGGATATAAGGATGGGAACAAAGATGGGAGCGAGTACTGTGCCTTGTGGAACAGAGCTTTTCACCGTAGCTGCCTCGGAACTTTACTCTGTTGGACGACTACTCTCTGTGTTCTGTTAGTGAGGAAATTATAGATCCATCGACGACTTTTCCTGTTATTCATTTAGGCCACGCATTTTGTGCGCTATTACGCCATGGTCACACTTGTCGAAGGCTTTTGCAAAGTCTGTATATATTACATCTGCATTCTTTTTTGTCTTCTAGTGCAATTTAGGACCTTGTCGTAGATGGTCAATAGATTGAGACAGACAGGATGCGATGTTCTAAACCAAGTTGCCCTGGGTTGTGTAACTGATGGGTTTCTAGATGCGTGGTGATCTTGCTTCTTTGGACCCCTTTCAAAGATTTTTATGATATGGGATGGTTTAGTGCTATTGGTCTGTAGTTCTTTTGCTGTTGCTTTACTGCCCCCTTTGTGGAGTGGGCTATTGTCTGTTGTTTTAGTACTGTGGGACGACCCCCGTGGTTTCCATTGCTCCCTCTCCATAGGATGAAAGGCTCGTGATAGGGGTTTTGCAGTTCTTGATGAACACAGAGGTTCCATGAGGTCTGGCCCTGTGCAGAGTGCATGCCGGCATGTCTTTATCGCCTGTTCGAAGTCCATTGGCGTCAGGATAACTTCGGATAGGCTTTGTTAATCAAATTTTGTGGCTCTCTCATATAAATTCATTTTGATCTTCGACTCTCAGTTTGGTTAGCGGCTTGCTAAAAACTGAGTCATATTGGGACTGAGTAGCTCACTCATTTCCTGCTGTCATCTGTGTAGGACCCATCTTGTTTAAGTAGGGGCCAAATACTGGACGTTGTTCTCGATTTTGAATTGGCATAGGAGAAGAAATACTTTGGGTTTCTTTCGGATTTCAATTTATGGCTTTTAGTTTCTCCCGCGATTCCTGACTCCTAAAGATTCTTTTAGCTTAAGTTCGATGCTTGCTATTTCTCTGACAGTGTCTCCCTGCGCATTTCAGTTATATTGACCTTTAGCCGCTCCTGTTATTCTTTTTCCGTCGCCTGTAAGGGAGTCCCTTCTCTCTTTCTATTTTAATCTGCTCCTCCTTTTTTCTTAGAGGAATACAGCCTTGTGCATAATCGAGTGCCACCGAGTAGTTAATCTGTTATAGTGCATAAGTTTGGGTCTGTGTTGCTTAGTATATTCTTCCCAGCTTTATATCGGTTAGGACTTGGTTTACTTGGTCCCACTTTTGTTTTGTTATGAAGTTGAATTTGGGTGAATGCTTCCCTCGTGACTAGTCTCATTTTTGTTCGGTCTGGGGCTCCACGCATTACATGTCTGAACCTCAATTATGTTGTGATCTGGTAGGAGGCAATTTGTTTTTGATTATGGTTGACATTTCTTATTCAGTTCATCATTGTTAGTGAATTGAGGTCTAGTGTATTCTCCAGTCTAGTAGCTCTATTATTTGCTGGTTTAAATTGAATTTTGTGCAGAGATTAAAAGCCGTGATGAGTGTGGAGTTTTCATTCAGAGCTGCCTCCTGGTGTTATTTCTGCACAATATATTTGCTTTTATTCCTCCATTTTAGGTGCCTTAAGTTGAAATCCCCCAGGAGCAAGATGTTGGGTGCAGGAGCTGTGAAGATTTTCCAAGACAGTGGTCAATTTTTAACGGACTGTCCTGGAATTGCTGGGAAGTTGCATCCGGAGGCTTGTAGACTACCACAATGACTAGGTTTTTGGTTCTCGACCTTTACTGCTAAAACCACACGCATTTGGGGCTTTAAGCATTCTGTGAAAACAAGTGATCTGCAATGTAAGGGCCCAAAACCCCCCCTTTTTGCCTGTTCCTCTGTCACCATCGTATGGGTTTTAAAAACCTGGGATCCAAATTTCGTTGTCCGTGATTTTTTGGGGGGGTCTCAGTGAAACCGCGAACATTCCCTTTGCCTCTGCAAGCGTCCAGGGGATGAAAGGTATTTTGTTTTTTGTGTGGCTTTAGACCCGTTATTTGCAAGAAGAATGTTACGGACTGGTGGTATTGTTGGTACTGGGGGGGGATTTTTTTTCCGGCATTAGTATCTGTATCTGTTGGTTTGGAGTGGAGGCCATCGACTGGGGGTTCCACTCCAGGAATGACTGGATTTGGTGTACGATTTCTGCCATTTCCTGCCAGTTTTTTTTCCTTCCTGGCACTAAAAACCTCCCCCTCTTGAGTGTCTGTGGCTACCCGGGTTTTTTCCCATGGCCTGGATGTTTTGTATCTTTTTGTCCCTTTAGATGGAAATCCCCTGGCAATTTAAGTTATAGCACAGTCTTTTCCTGTACTGAAGAGGTACACATTTCAGGGGGGAAAAAGCTTACAGGAAGGGAGTTTGCTTTTTCCCTGTTGTCATATGGACATGACATTTTCTAGGGTGGTCATGTTGCTGTCCCATCTGTTTTTCCGATTTCCCATGCCAGCAGATACCAAGTGCATAGTATGGGGCACAGGCTTGGTTTCCGTTTGCCTTGGGTTTCTGTGACTGTATTCCCTGTTGGTGCATGTTTCCCTGTCTTATTCCTATCCTCCCTAGCACCAAAAAATGGAGCTCCCACCAGTTGTTTTTGGTAATTTATCCTCACTATTGCTATTGGAGTCCTCTTGTTTGCTATTTCCTGCGGTATTTCTTGTTTGCAATATTGGTTTTATCTTATCTTTGACTACACTTGTTTCCCTACTATGGCTCCTGTCTTCTATGAGGTCATTTATATGTATTCCTTCCTGCGTATAATTCCCGACTACCTGGACAAAATCTCCAGCTTCACCATTACTGTCTCCCAGGACAGTATCTCCAGCTTCACCATTTCTGTCTCCCAGGACAGCACCTCCAGCTTCACCATTACTGTCTCCCAGGACAGCACTATCACTAATCACTATCACTAATCTTCTCCATAATTTTGCATACTATACACGTCAATGACACAGGTCTATAGTTTAGTGCCTCTTTTCTGTCTCCTTTTTTGAAAATGGGACAGTGTGTGTGTGTGTGTGTGTGTACTCACCCGTTTGTGTGTGTGTGTGTGTGTGTGTGTGTGTGTACTCACCCGTTTGTGTGTGTGTGTGTGACTCAACAATCAACATTTGCACCAATATCTCATTACAGTTGTGACCGGGTGTGGACGTGTAAATTGCTCATAACTCTATAACTTGTTCATGATTGTAGCCATGTATTAACGTAAGTAAGTAAATTTACTTACAGGATTCTTTACCTTTGTAACTTGTAAGTTCATTGTCTTTGTCCCTAGTTCAGCTATCACACTTTGGGGCCCCAGTCCCTGGACCCATTATGTACCTCTGTAATCTGTAAATATCTTTGTAACTTGGCATGATTGTGACCAGATTTACCTGGCGTTCATTACCTTTGTAACTTGCTCACCTATCAAAACTTTGGGACCCAGTCCCTGGACCAATTATGTACCTCTGTAATCTTTTGACTACCGCCCAAAGGATGGGTATGGGGTGCATAATAAACATATTAAACTAACTACTAGACTGGAGAATACACTGGACCTCATCTTCACTAACGATGATGATCTGATACAAAATGTCACCATATCAAAAACAATATACTCAGATCACAACGTAAGAGAGGTTCAGACATGTATGCGCGGAGCTCCAGACCGACAAAATGTGATTAGTCATGTGGGAGCCTTCACCAAACTCAATTTCAATAACAAGAACATAAAATGGGACCTAGTAAACCAAGTCCTAAATGACATAAGCTGGGAAGATAGCTAAGCAACACAAACCCCAACTTATGCCTAGAACAGATTCAAAGTTTATTCTCTATAAGGATTACAATGTTGATTTTACAGAAATTTGGTTATTGTGTGGTTTACATGTAGTAAAATAGTGATTACAGAGTGTGCCACTAGAACGCTTAGCATGGCTAGGCATTTCGGGCAGACTTAGTTTTATTCTTAATTGTAAAATATTACAAATTATGAGGTAAGTTGGTATTATGGCTAAGTGACTAAATACTAGTTTGTGAGTTTAGCAATGTGAATGCTTTTGTTTTGGCACAGTACATAGTTTCAGTATTGGAGTATCACAGGATTCATTATTTTAAGATTGAGATTAATATTTCTGTTTATGGTCAAATGAGTGAGTGAGTGAACCACCAGGTGGTATTCGTGTGGCACTCGATGTATGATCAAGGCATATTCCTTTAAGAAAAAGGAGATGTAAACTAGAAAGAGAAAGGTGCTCCCTTTACAGGCGAAGGCAAAGAATAACAGAGCGGCTAAAAGAGGCCAGTATATCTGCAATATGTAGTCAGGTAAGACACATATGCAACAGTTAGGTATCTTTATTTCGAAACGTTTCACCTACACAGTAGGCTTCTTCAGTCGATTACAGAAAAGTTGATAGAAGAGACGTGAGGAAGATGTAATCAGTCCATCAGTCCATCACCTCATATCTGACATAGACAAGGATGTCAGCCACAGCATCGTGTCTTCCTTTGCAGATGACACCCGAATCTGCATGACAGTGTCTTCCATTGCAGACACTGCAAGGCTCCAGGCGGACATCAACCAAATCTTTCAGTGGGCTGCAGAAAACAATATGATGTTTAACGATGAGAAATTTCAATTACTCAGATATGGTAAACACGAGGAAATTAAATCTTCATCAGAGTACAAAACAAATTCTGGCCACAAAATAGAGCGAAACACCAACGTCAAAGACCTGGGAGTGATCATGTCGGAGGATCTCACCTTCAAGGACCATAACATTGTATCAATCGCATCTGCTAGAAAAATGACAGGATGGATAATGAGAACCTTCAAAACTAGGGAGACCAAGCCTATGATGATACTCTTCAGGTCACTTGTTCTATCTAGGCTGGAATATTGCTGCACACTAACAGTACCTTTCAAGGCAGGTGAAATTGCTGACCTAGAAAATGTACAGAGAACCTTCACGGCGCGCATAACGGAGATAAAACACCTCAATTACTGGGAGCACTTGAGGTTCCTAAACCTGTATTCCCTGGAATGCAGGCGGGAGAGATACATGATTATATACACCTGGAAAATCCTAGAGGGACTTGCACACGAAAATCACTCACTACGAAAGCAAAACACTTGGCAGACGATGCAACATCCCCCCAATGAAAAGCAGGGATGTCACTAGCACGTTAAGAGACCATACAATAAGTGTCAGGGGCCCGAGACTGTTCAACTGCCTCCCAGCATACATAAGGGGGATTACCAACAGACCCCTGGCAGTCTTCAAGCTGGCACTGGACAAGCACCTAAAGTCGGTTCCTGACCAGCCGGGCTGTGGCTCGTACGTTGGTTTGCGTGCAGCCAGCAGTAACAGCCTGGTTGATCAGGCTCTGATCCACCAGGAGGCCTGGTCACAGACCGGGCCGCGGGGGCGTTGACCCCCGAAACTCTCTCCAGGTAAACTCCAGGTCACCCTTGAAGTTTTGAGGTGGTCAGTCCCTCAGTCTGGAGAAGAGTTGTTCCATAATCTGAAACAATATGGAGTTGAAGTGACAGGATGGAGCCTTATATACCGCCAGGAGGTGAGATGTAGGCCATAGGTAGAGGTAAGAATGTAGTCGTTGGGAGGTCACGTCCCTCTCAAATACCGACAGGTTATCAGGTAAGACAATATCCAATAGTTAGGTATCTTTATTTCAAAACTTTTCGCGTACACAGTAGGCTTCTTCAGTCGAATACAGAAAAGTTGATAGAAGAGACGTGAAGACGATGTAATCAGTCCATCACCCTTGAAGTTTTGAGGTGGTCAGTCCCTCAGTCTGGAGAAGAGTTGTTCCATAGTCTGAAACAATATGGAGTTGAAGTGACAGGATGGAGCCTTATATACCGCCAGGAGGCGAGAGGGAGCATGGACACTGGGGTTGCCCCACAGTTATTAAAAACAACAGACATGGCCCCACAAAGGGGGCAGTAAAGCAATAGCAAAGAACTACAGACCGATAGCGTTAATGTCCCAAATCATAAAAATCTTCGAAAGGGTCCTAAGAAGCAAGATCACCACCCATCTAGATACTCATCAGTTACACAACTCAGGGTAGCATGGGTTTAGAGCAGGTCGCTCCTGTCTGTCCCAACTACTGGATCACTACAAGGTCCTGGATGCACTAGAAGACAAACAGAATGCAGATGTGATAAACAGAGACAAACAGAATGCAGATGTGATATACACAGACTTTACAAAAGCCTTTGACAAGTGTAACCACGGTGTAATAGTGCACAAAATGCATGATAAAGGAATAAGAGGAAAAGTTGGTAGATGGATCTATAATTTCCTGACAAATAGAACACAAAGAGTAGTAGTCAACAGTGTAAAACCTGAAGTGGCTACGGTGAAAAGCTCTGTTCCGCAAGAACACAGTACTCGCTCTCGTCTTGTTCCTCATCCTCATATCGGAAAGAGACAGTGATATAAGCCACAGCACCGTGTCTTCCTTTTCAGATGACACCTGAATCTGCATGACAGTGTCCTCCATTGCAGACACTGCAAGACTCCAGGTGGACATCAACCAAATCTTTAAAAGGGCTGCAGAAAATATGAAGTTCAATGATGAGAAATTTCAATTACTCCGATATGGTAAACGTGAGGAAATTAAAATTTCATCAGAGTATAAAACAAATTCCAACCGCATCAAAGACCTTGGAGTGATCATGTCAGAAGATCTCACCTTCAAGGAACATAACACTGTATCAATTGCAACTGCTAGAAAATTGAGAGGATGGATAATGAGAACCTTCAAAACTAGGGATGCCAAGCCCATGATGACACTCTTCAGGTCGCTTGTTCTATCCAGGCTGGAATATTGCTGCACACTAACACCACCTTTCTAGGCAGGTGAAATTGCTGACCTAGAAAATGGACAAAGAACCTTCACGGCATGCATAACTGAGATAAAACACCTCAATTACTGGGAATGCTTGAAGTTCCTGAACCTGTACTCCCTGGAATGCAGGCGGGAGAGATACATGATTATATACATCTGGAAAATCCTAGAGGGATTAGTTCCAAACTTGCACACGAAAACCACTCCCTACAAAAGCAGAAGACTCGGTAGACGATGCAACATCTCCTCCAATGAAAAGTAGGGGTGCCACTAGCACGTTAAGAGACAACACAATAAGTGTTAGGGGCCCAAGACTGTTCAACTGCCTCCCAGCACACATAAGGGGGGATTACCAGTAGAACCCTGGGTGTCTTCAAGCAGGCACTAGACATGCACCTAAAGTCAGTGCCTGACCAGCTGGGCTGTGGTTCGTACATTGGATTGCATGTGGCCAGCAGTAACAGCCTGGTTGAACAGGCCCTGATCCACCATGAGGCCTGGTCACAGACCGGGCCGCGGGGGCGTTGACACCCGAAACTCTCTCCAAGTAAATTCCAGGTAACTGTGCCTAGCTGAATTCAACATTGTTTGCTGGATAAGTAAATCCTAACCTAACTTTATAACTGTCGTAATTAGCGTATAACTATAGCCTAAGTCTGACTTGTAATTCACCGTAGGTAAACTGAATTTACAAGCTTAACTAGCCTACTCTGGCTTGCCTGTAAATTAATGTAAATAATTAAATTACAAGCTGAAATAGCCTACCGGTGCTGCGTGTAAATTATTTTAGAGAGATTTACAAGCTAAATAGCCTACTCTCTCCTGCCTGTAAATCACTGTAAATAATTGAATTTACAGGGTAACTATCCTACTATGGCCTGCCTGTAAATCACTGTAAATAATTTAATTTACAGGCTAACTAGCCTACTCTGGCCTGGAGTTTACCTGGAGAGAGTTCCGGGGGTCAACGCCCCCGCGGCCCGGTCTGTGACCAGGCCTCCTGGTGGATCAGAGCCTGATCAACCAGGCTGTTACTGCTTGCTGCACGCAAACCAACTAACTAACGAGCCACAGCCCGGCTGATCAGGAACCGACTTTAGGTGCTTGTCCAGTGCCAGCTTGAAGACTGCCAGGGGTCTGTTGGCAATTCCCCTTATGTATGCTGGGAGGCAGTTGAACAGTCTCGGGCCCCTGACACTTATTGTATGGTCTCTTAACGTGCTAGTGACACCCCTGCTTTTCATTGGGGGGATGTTGCATCGTCTGCCAAGTCTTTTGTTTTCGTAGTGAGTGATTTTCGTGTGTAAGTTCGGTTCTAGTCCCTCTAGGATTTTCCAGGTGTATATAATCATGTATCGCTCCCGCCTGCGTTCCAGGGAATACAGGTTCAGGAACCTCAAGCGCTCCCAGTAATTGAGGTGTTTTATCTCCGTTATGCGCGCTTGAAGGTTCTCTGTACATTTTCTAGGTCAGCAATTTCACCTGCCTTGAAAGGTGCTGTTAGTGTGCAGCAATATTCCAGCCTAGATAGAACAAGTGACCTGAAGAGTGTCATCATGGGCTTGGCATCCCTCGTTTTGAAGGTTCTCATTATCCATCCTGTCATTTTTCTAGCAGATGCGATTGATACAATGTTATGGTCCTTGAAGGCGAGATCCTCCGACATGATCACTCCCAGGTCTTTGACGTTGGTGTTTCGCTCTATTTTGTGGCCAGAATTTGTTTTGTACTCTGATGAAGATTTAATTTCCTCGTGTTTACCATATCTGAGTAATTGAAATTTCTCATCGTTGAACTTCATGTTGTTTTCTGCAGCCCACTGAAAGATTTGGTTGATGTCCGCCTGGAGCCTTGCAGTGTCTGCAATGGTAGACACTGTCATGCGGATTCGGGTGTCATCTGCAAAGGAAGACACGGTGCTGTGGCTGACATCCTTGTCTATGTCAGATATGAGGATGAGGAACAAGATGGGAGCGAGTACTGTGCCTTGTGGAACAGAGCTTTTCACCGTGGCTGCCTCGGACTTTACTCTGTTGACTACTACTCTCTGTGTTCTGTTAGTGAGGAAATTATAGATCCATCGACCGACTTTTCCTGTTATTCCTTTAGCACGCATTTTGTGCGCTATTACGCCATGGTCACACTTGTCGAAGGCTTTTGCAAAGTCTGTATATATTACATCTGCATTCTTTTTGTCTTCTAGTGCATCTAGGACCTTGTCGTAGTGATCCAATAGTTGAGACAGACAGGAGCGACCTGTTCTAAACCCATGTTGCCCTGGGTTGTGTAACTGATGGGTTTCTAGATGGGTGGTGATCTTGCTTCTTAGGACCCTTTCAAAGATTTTTATGATATGGGATGTTAGTGCTATCGGTCTGTAGTTCTTTGCTGTTGCTTTTCTGCCCCCTTTGTGGAGTGGGGCTATGCCTGTAAATCACTGTGAATAATTAAATTCTGTGGGCGGTTAGCTTAGCCTAGCCTGTAAATCCCTGGAATGTAACTGTGATCTAGCTAAGACCTGTCTACTGCAGTCACTGTACCACATCCGGGTTCTGAAGGACCAGAAAAATATTGGGATTTTTCTGCGAACTGCTTCCTAACATGCAGCTAATTTAGCTAAAACTGTTGACACAGATATCCCGAGATACCAACTCGCACACGCCAGTGGCTCGTGCAAGAGAAAATCCACAAGATTTTTGTTGTTATATATTACCTATAGTACACGGCAAGTCAACTTACTTGATATAGAGAGAGCTACACTTCCTTACTCGATACCTCAGAAATTGACGGGTTATGTTGTTGATCCTCTGCCAAAATCTCCCAGCAGAATGTTCTTGATCCATGTTTCAACAGTAAAATTTTCCAATAATGCTGACAAAAGTGCAAACCCAGTCCACTGGGTCTTGAAGGAATATTAGCAATTATGATCGATGTTCGAGGAAGTTTCATTGTTAAAATAGTTCCTCTACCCTAGTAAGATATAACTGTAAAATTCTGGTGTAATTTTCCCCAATTTATCTTGTATCATGTAAATATGTAATTAATGTGTTGCTGTTGATCTGAAATATATTTGAAAGTGGAAGAGAACCAACAGAGAAGCTCTGCCCATGCACTGGGTGGGAGAGGGGACGCCATGGGCATGCATAGGCAGTCTTGTTGGTGTCCTCGATAAAGCTTGATTAAATTAGACGAATTTGTTGTCACCGCCTCAACACACTCCAAGCTGGCGTCCCTCACTATTTCCCATTCTCACTACCCTATTATGGTGGGTTTGTTCACTTTCTGTCCCATATTCTAAGCCGGGAACAGTTGCAACACTTCCTATTATGAAGTGAGGCCTATATTAGTCCTTAGGCCGCTGTGGACGCCAATTTCCTGGCCCCATTTTTTGACCAGCCTGTTAACCTCGTTCAAAACACTCCCGCATCTCCTCTTCTCCCGATGAAATTAAGACACGTGCAACATCTGGGTATCTTTATTGTAGACGTTTCGCCATCCAGTGGCTTTATCAATACAAATTCTAGGACATAACTTGAAGACAGTAGAACTATGTACAGAAGATGAGGTAATCAGTCCCTCAACCTAGAGTAGGTGCGAAGAGCACCATAGTCGTGGAGATTTTGAAGCAGAAGAAAGGAGCCTGGTGCTTATATAGTAACGTGAGGTGTAGCAGACGAGGGCACAGTCACTGGTAGGTGGGATTACCCTCCCCTCGCGCACCCCAGCGCATGCACAGGGTTTCTCCATTTGGTGGCCCGGTGGCCTGGTGGCTAAAGCTCTCGCTTCACACACGGAGGGCCCGGGTTCGATTCCCGGCGGGTGGAAACATTTCAACACGTTTCCTTACACCTGTTGTCCTGTTCACCTAGCAGCAAATAGGTACCTGGGTGTTAGTCGACTGGTGTGGGTCGCATCCTGGGGGACAAGATTAAGGATCCCAATGGAAATAAGTTAGACAGTCCTCGATGACGCACTGACTTTCTTGGGTTATCCTGGGTGGCTAACCCTCCGGGGTTAAAAATACGAACGAAATCTTATCTTATCTTATCTTATCTTATCTCTTCCACTTTCAAATATATTTCTGACCAACAACAACACATTAATTACATATTTACATGATACAATATAAGTTTGAGAAAATTACATCAGAATTTTCCACAGGTACTGTAGACATTACAAAGATCTCCAGTAACCACCAATAATCGGGTAAGTGGTGGTCTTATTGTGTTGATACATGTAACCTCTTCCCTCCTTTTTCTAATCGGTCCAGTTTATACATACAGTCCACAACTAATTTGTAACGCCATGCCTATTGGTGTTATCCAACCTTAATCTATAATACTGGTCTAGGACAGATGTGTCGAAGGTGTTGCTTGCAGTGACAAGGAGTGGCTTAAGTTTTCTCACATGTCTAACGGGGTAACTACTGAGTGTACACAATATATGGTTGTCACCTCCTAATGAGATTATTTGTATGAATGTAAGGACAAAGTTCATACAGGTAAACTTATAAAATTCCCACAATGCCGGTCTCTTGGCTTCTGCTATCACACGTCTGGTCTCGACTTGTGAATAATGACTGACTTAACCAGCATCAACTGATCTTAGTTCGAATTTTGAATCACTGGCTATTATCTCTACTACTGTATTTGACGTATTTCTAACTATCCTAGGTCCTATAACGATGCTATTATCTCCTAAGTTTATTATATACTCTGTGTAACTACTCAAATCTGTCTTCAATGTCATACATTATTTACAAGTGTTATGTTAAGGGCTCCTTATGCCCATATGCCCTATTTACCTGGAGAGAGTTCCGAGGGTCAACGCCCCCGAGGCCCGGTCCGTGACCAGGACTCATGGTGGATCAGGGCCTGATCAACCAGGCTGTTACTGCTGGCTGCACGCAATCCAACGTACGAGCCACAGCCCGGCTGGCCAGGTACCGACTTTAGGCACTTGTCCAGTGCCTGTTTGAAGACAGCCAGGAGTCTATTGGTAATCCCCCTTATGTATGCTGGGAGGCAGTTGAACAGTCTTGGGCCCCTGACACTTACTGTGTTGTCTCTTAACGTGCTAGTGACACCCCTGCTTTTCATTGGGGGGATGCTGCATCGTCTACCGAGTCTTTTGCTTTCGTAGAGAGTGATTCATGTGCAAGTTTGGTACTAGTCCCTCTAAGATTTTCCAGGTGTATATAATCATGTATCTCTCCTGCCTGCATTCCAGGGAGTACAGGTTCAGGAACTTCAAGCGCTCCCAGTAATTGAGGTGTTTTATCTCAGTTACGCGAGCTGTGAAGGTTCTCTGTACATTTTCTAGGTCAGCAATTTCACCTGCCTTGAAAGGTGGTGTTAGTGTGCAGAAATATTCCAGCCTAGATAGAACAAGCGACCTAAAGAGTGTCATCATGGGCTTGGCATCCCTGGCTTTGAAGGTTCTCAATATACATCTTGTCATTTTTCTACCAGATGTGATTGATACAATGTTATGGTCCTTGAAGGCGAGATCCTCTGACATGATCCCTCCCAGGACTTTGACGTTAGTTTTTCGCTCTATTGTGTGGCTGGAATTTGTTTTATACTCGGAAGAAGTTTTAATTTCCTCATGTTTACCATATTGGAGTAATTGAAATTTCTCATCGTTGAACTTCATATTGTTTTTTGCAGCCCATTGAAAGATTTGGTTGATGTCCACCTGGAGCCTTGCAGTGTCTGCAATGGAAGACACTGTCATGCAGATTCGGGTGTCATCTGCTAAGGAAGACACGGTGCTGTGGCTTACATCCTTGTCTATGTCAGGTATGAAGATGAGAAACAAGATGGGAGCTAGTATTGTGCCTTGCAGAACAGAGCTTTCTCACCGTTGCTGCCTCAGACTTTACTCTGTTGACTACTACTCTTTGTGTTCTGTTTGTGAGGAAATTGTAGATCCATCTACCAACTTTTCCTGTTATTCCTTTAGCACGCATTTTGTGCGCTATTACGCCATGGCCACACTTGTCGAAGGCTTTTGCAAAGTCTATGTATATTACATCTGCATTCTTTTTGTCTTTAGTGAGCTCATTACCTTGTACCTAGTTCAGCCATCACAACTTTGGGAGCCCAGTCCCTGGACCCATTACGTACCTCTGTAATCTGTAAATACCTTTGTAACTTGTCATGATTGTGACTAGACCTACCTGGAGTTCATTACCTTTGTAAATTGTGAGTTCATTACCTTTGTAAATTGTGAATTCATTACCTCTGTAACTTGCTCAGCTATCAAAACTTTGGAGTCCAGTCCCTGGACTAATTATGTACCTCTGTAATCTTTTGACTACCGCCCACAGGATGGGTATGGGGTGCATAATAAACATATTAAACTTAACTTTAGTGCATCTAGGACCTTGTCGTAGTGATCCAGTAGTTGGGACAGACAGGAGCGACCTGCTCTAAACCCATGTTGCCCTGGGCTATGTAATTGATGGGTATCTAGATGGGTGGCGATCTTGCTTCTTAGGACCCTTTCAAAGATTTTTATGATATGGGATGTTAGCGCTATCGGTCTGTAGTTCTTTGCTATTGCTTTACTGCCCCCTTTGTGGAGTGGGGCTATGATTTCAAAATAATTTCTACCCCCGGCAAAAAGGTGGAAACATTAAACGTGTTTCCTTACACTGATTGTCTGTGTTCACCTATCAGTAAAATGGATACCTGGGTATTAGTCGACTGGTGTGGGTCGCATCCTGGGACAAAACTGACCTAATTTGCCCGATATCTTCGAAAAATTAATTCATAAACGAATCTACTCCTACCTCATCTCCCATAACATTCTCAACCCCTGCCAATTTGGATTCAGGCCTAATAAAAATACTAATGATGCTATTATACACATGCTAGAACATATATACACTGCAATAGAGAAAAAAGAAGTCCCACTGGGGATCTTCATTGACTTACGTAAAGCTTTTGATACAGTTGACCATGACTTGCTCCACGTAAAATTGTCACACTATGGTATTAGAGGGCACTCCCTCAACTACCTCAAGTCTTACCTCAGCAACAGAAGCCAATATGTGTACGCAAATGGGGCAAGCTCTTCCGCACAACCAATTACAGTTGGTGTCCCACAGGGAAGTGTCCTTGGCCCTCTTCTCTTTCTCCTATACATAAATGACCTACCAAATGCTTTGCAATTACTCAAACCCACACTTTTTGCAGATGACACCACATACGCCTTCTCTCACCCGAGCCCAGTCACGCTAGCCAATACTGTAAACACCGAACTACAGAAAATATCTACCTGGATGAGGACTAACAAACTTACACTAAACATTGACAAAACCTACTTCTTTCAGTTTGGTAACAGAGCTAGAGATGTACCTCTTAACATAACGATAAACGGATCACCTATCACAAAGCTAACAGAGGGAAAATTCTTAGGAATCCACTTCGATAATAGACTCAAATTTTATACACATATACAACAAATTTCTAAGAAAATTTCCAAGACTGTAGGCATACTATCGAAGATACGGTACTATGTTCCACAGTCAGCCCTCCTGGCCCTATATCACTCTCTTATTTACCCCTATCTCACATATGGAATTTGTGCATGGGGCTCAACAACAACTAACCATCTCAGACCACTAATTACCCAACAAAAGGCTGCAGTTAGAATGATAACAAATTCTCACTACAGGCAGCACACTCCACCAATATTCAAAACACTCAACCTACTCACCATACAAAACATCCATACTTATTATTGCACTTATTACATACATAGAACACTTAACTCTGACATAAACCCTCCCCTCAAACATCTCCTTGCCAACCTCAACAGAACACATGACCATAATACAAGGCACAGATCACTCTTTGATGTTCCTCGTGTCCATCTCACGCTATGCAAAAACTCAATGCACATAAAAGGCCCTAAAATCTGGAATTCATTATCTGTAAATATAAAAGAAACACTACCTGTTTATAAATTCAAGTCTCTTCTCAAAGTTCACTTACCCACTCAAAACCAAATAAATACTGAATAACTGAACCATATAAATTGTATATCCTAAATGTTACTCACAATTATATCACACATATGTTAAACCTAACTTTGTTATTTTTTTTAAATACACTACCTAACAGAATACTCCATTCTACTGAATGAACAGCAATGCATGCAACCATATGACCTGTCTTTGTAATACATTTGTATTTTATAGTTATCTGTTTACAATAATGTCTTACCACTGATTTCATCATTGCTTAGTTAATCTTAAGTTAATTTTAAGCCAGCCCGTAATGCTATGCATATAAGTGGCTTTGGCATGCTGCTCTTACCTGTATTTTTTTGTACCTCTGTATGTATGCTAAAATTTCTAAATAAATAAAATAAATAAATAAATAAATAAATAGCAAGCGGATTTGTATATAGTAGTATGTCACTGATGTCAGCTAGGCCTGTATACCATGTACTTGTCCTTGTAGTAAGTAAAAGATTATTACTATTATTATTATTATTATTACGTGGCCCGGTGGTCTGGTGGCTAAAACTCCCGCTTCACACACGGAGGGCCCGGGTTCGATTCCCGGCGGGTGGAAATTCTGACACGTTTCCTTACACCTATTGTCCTGTTCACCTAGCAGCAAATAGGTACCTGGGTGTTAGTCGACTGGTGTGGGTCGCATCCTGGGGGACAAGATTAAGGACCCCAATGGAAATAAGTTAGACAGTCCTCGATGACGCACTGACTTTCTTGGGTTATCCTGGGTGGCTAACCCTCCGGGGTTAAAAATCCGAACGAAATCTTATCTTATCTCTTATTATTATTGTCAAAATAAATCCGGATTTACAGCTGGAGTCGCCAGTCAACACTTCCTCCGAAACTTCTTAAATTTAACATTTTATTAATTAAATCCCTTACACTTGTGTTGAAGGCATATACTAGCAGGTTAAAAATTTATAATAGTGTATAGAAGAGTGAAGTATATTATAAGTAATGTATATAATAGATGATAGATGTTGTATATAATATTTGTATAATTAAGTGTAGATGTTGGAACACAGTGAGATCAACATCACACTTGTAAACATTGACGAGTCTCCTTTACCCTCTCATACTTGTGGCTCTCACCCGTCCACCCCTGCGGGTTTACCCCCGCTGGTGATACATATCCATCAAGGTGGATCACCCTGAAGGATCTTGATCCAAGGAACTACAGTCATCACCCTTTATTTTACATCTAAACTGACTGACCTTCATGCTGTTTGACCCCTACGGGTTTACGCTTCCCAGTGATACATATGTGAGTTTGATACATATATTCAGTGATACATATATTGAGTGTGATGCATATATTCTGAGTGTGATACATATATTCCGTGAAACATATATTCTGAGTGTGATACATATATTCTGAGTGTGATACATATATTGTGTGATACATATATTCAGTGATACATATATTCTGAGTGATACATATATTCAGTGATACATATATTCTGAGTGTGGTACATATATTCAGAGTGTGATGCATATATTCAGAGTGTGATACATATATTCTGAGTGTGATACATATATTCTGAGTGTGATATATATATTCTGAGTGTGATGCATATATTCAGTGATACATATATTCTGAGTGTGATACATATATTCTGAGTGTGATACATATATTCTGAGTGTGATACATATATTCTGAGTGTGATACATATATTCTGAGTGTGATGCATATATTCTGAGTGTGATACATATATTCTGAGTGTGATAAATATATTCTTTCTCGTGATGCATATATTCAGTGATACATATATTCTGAGTGTGGCACATATATTCAGTGATACATATATTCTGAGTGTGATACATATATTCAGTGATACATATATTCTAAGAGTGATACATATAATCTGAGTGTGATGCATATATTCAGAGTGTGATACATTTATTCTGAGTGTGATGCATATATTCAGAGTGTGATACATATATTCTGAGTGTGATACATATATTCTGAGTGTGATACACATATTCAGTGATACATATATTCTGAGTGTGATACATATATTCTGAATGTGATGCATATATTGAGTGATACATATATTCTGAGTGTGATACATATATTCCGAGTGTGATACATATATTCCGAGTGTGATACATATATTCCGAGTGTGATACATATATTCCGAGTGTGATACATATATTCTGAGTTTGATGCATATATTCTGAGTGTGATGCATATATTCTGAGTGTGATACATATATTCTGAGTGTGATGCATATATTCAGAATGATACACAAATAACCCACACATAGAAGAGAGGAGCTTACGACTTTGTAAATGATCCAAGTCGGACCCAAACGTCGTTGTAAGCTCCTCTATGTGCAGGATATTTGTGAATGAAACTTTTGTTCAGTGTGGTAAATATGCTCATATTATTAATATTAATTATTATTGTTAATTAATAGTGTCTCCTTACACCTGTTGCACCATTCACTGGAGATGTAGGTACCTGGGGGTTAGTTAACTGGTGTGGGTTGCATTCTGGGGGACAAGATTGAAGGACCACAATGGAAGTAAGACAGTCTCTCGATGATGCACTCACTTTTTTGGGTTATCCTGGGTGGCTATCCTTGGGGGTTAAAAAATTTATGTTTCCATTGTTGTACTTTAAGAGGGTTTCATGTGTCAACACCACAGCTTACTCTGTGACCAGGCCTCATGGTGGATCATTGCCTGTTTAACCAGGTTGTTGCTGTTGGCCGCATGCAAACTGACAGATGAATCACAGCCCAGTTGGTTAGGTACTGATTTTAGGTGCCTGTCCAGTGCCTTCTTGAAGACAACCAGGGATCTATTGGTAATCCCCTGATGTATTCTTGGAGGCAGGTGAACAGTCTTGGACCCCTGACATACTTGTGGCACCCCTGTATTTCACTGAGGGAATGTTGCCTTTCCTACTGAGTCTTTTGCTTTCATAGTGAGTGATTTTCGTGTGGAAATTTGGTACTAATCTCTAGGATTTTCTAGGTGTATATTATCATGTATCTTTTTCACCTGCATTCTAGGGAATACACATTAAGGGATTTCAGCTGTTCCCAGTAATTTAGGTGTTTTATCATACTTGTGTGCACTGTGAAGGTTCTCTGTATATTCTCCAGGTCAGCAATTTTGCGTACCTTGAAAGGCGCTGTTAGTGTACAGCAGTATTCCAGTCTAGAGAGAACAAGCAATTTGAAGAGAATCATCATGGGCTTGGCATCCCTAGTTTTGAAGGTTCTCTTTATCCATCTTATCATTTTTGTAGCAGATGTGGTAGATACATTATTGTGATCTTTGAAAGTGAGTTCTTCTGACATCACTTCCAGGTCCTTCACATTAGTCTTCTGCTCTAGTGTGTGGTTGGAATTTGTTTTGTACTCCGATGTAGTTTTAATTTCCTCACATTTTCCATATCAGAGTAATTAAAATTTCTCTTCATTGAGCTTCATTTTGTTTTCTGCAGCACATTTAAAGATTTGGTTGATGTCCGCTTGGAGGACACTGCCATGCAAATACAGGTTTCATCTGTAAAGAAGACATGGTGCATTGGCTTACATCCTATCTGTGTCAGATATAAAGGTGAGGAACAAGATGGGAGCGGGAACTGTGCCTTGTGGAACAGAACTTTTCACTGTAACTGCCCCAGACTTTTCTCTGTTTACTGTGTTTTATTTGTTAGGAAGTTATTATTATTAGTATTAGTATTATTATTATAATCATAATAATTTTTATTTTGACATGATACATGGTTGTACAAAGGAATATAATTTTTGGGATGCACACCCTACCAGTTTTATACAAAATTTTCAAGACAAAAAAAAATACACATGATATTGTACTCCTGTCTATCATTAATTATACTCAACCTCTGCCAGTTTTGTTTCAAACCTCTTTATGAGAACAGACAATGCAGTTATAAAAATGCAGGAGTTTCTTCATGCATCTCTTGAAAATAATGAAATCAATAGTCTTTATATTGACCTTAGGAAATTTTTTGATACAGTAGCCCACAGCATCCTGCATAGGTCATGAACTTGTATATTTTAATGGACCCCCGCTGTTCGGCAGCCACGGACTTTCGTGGAAATCCGACTTTTAGCAATTTTTTTTCGGCAAAATTTAGCTTCGTGGTTCTTTGATTGGGCTCGTGATTCGGGACCTTCTGGTACACGTCTGCCGTCAGCGCGAACACAAAGCCAGTCTCCCGAAACTATTCACATTCAGTGTGCCATTGTTTACCAGCATGTGACCATCACCCCCACGGGTTCATACAATGCTTTTCCCATAATCATTGTTTTTGTGCTTGCAACTGCTAAATAAGCCACCATGGGCCCAAAAAACCCTCCTGTGCCAGCCCTTTGGGAAGAAGGTGAGGAAAAAAATGATAGAATTCAAGAAAAAAACTCATAACAAAGTACTAAAGTAGGGGGAAGAGAGAGAGGGGAGAATGTGCCTTTTGCAGTGATTCAGTGATTCTGCAATATGTATGATACAAAGCAGAGGTACGATAAAGGCTATAGCTCCAGCCAGCAATAAAGTGTAGAATTAAAATTTTTGTAGCAAGTAAGTTAAAGCGGTAAGCGTTAGAAAAACAACATGAGAGTAACTCTCCAATGTTGTTGGATGTGTATAGGACTGCTGAACATACCGCACTGCTATTTCCACCACCCTAAACCTCTGCCACATTTTCCTCATCAAACTAACTAATTAAAAATAACATCTCTCCAAAGGGAAGTGTAAATATAAAAAGTGTAAGTATTTAAAAATAAAAATAAGTGTAAATATAAAGGGACACCAATGGAAATATGTCACTCTTGAATTTTTTGGGTTATCCCTTAAACCAACAACAACACTTACACCATTTACTCCTCTCATACGTTTTTGACATATTTTTATTCATTCTAGAGTATTATATCATGTTTCTATGTTATTAATATTGTTTATAATGTCAATTATGAATTGTGACAGATAAATTAAGCCGTGGGAGATGATGATAGCGTCATATTGAAGCATAAAATTCGTCTTCCTCTTGCCTCTACCTACCCTCCTACACCAACAAGAATCATTAAAGGTTAAGTCCCAATGTTAAATTTTCCATTTATCCATTTTATTAGTGCTTTATATTTATTTGTCATTGTTTTCTGTATGTAAATCTATATTTAATCTTTAAAAAAAATATTTTTTGTTAATACTTTTGGCTGTCTGAAACGGATTAATTGGGTTTCCATTATTTCTTATGGGGAAAATAGATTCGCAAATCGTGAATTTCGCCGTTCGGCAGACACTCTGGAACGGATTAATCACGAAACTCGGGGGTCCACTGTATAAAGTTCTACCTTAATAACAGACATCAAGGGCTTTGCACATCAGTCTGGAGTTTTACCACTCTAACTGTGGGTTGAAGCCCTGCTGGTGATATGGTTTATCAGTTGCTGAGAAATGGTTTACCAGCTAAGGTTAAAGTTTAACCCTTTGAGGGTTGACAGGCCCTCTCCAAGACTCGTTCTCAGGGTCGGCCAAATTAACCCTTTCAGGGTCCGTCCCGTAGATCTACGGCTTTATGTTCAGGGTCCAAACCGTAGATCTACGCCATGAGCTCAGCTCACTCTGATAAACTGTGAGTGGTACATTTGGGCCTAGATATGAGGAATAACATCTATGTGGTATGTGTGCACCACATAAAACAGATCCTGCAGCACACTGTTTTATAATGAGAGAAAAAAAATTAAATCATGATTTTTCGATTAAAACAGCAACTTTGCAGTGTTTTTTCGTATTTTTTTTTATAGTTGTATTTGCGATTTCTTGGTCTCATTTGATAAAAAGGGAAAGGGACTATTACAGAATAGAGATGTTTTTTGTTTGGGTTTTTTTAGCACTGGAAATGGCTTGAAACTGAGCTCAAAGTAGCAGAAATGTTAAATTTTTGCCGTTATTCAAAAAGGTAAACAAACGACCTCCACACGTCTAATACACGTCAGCTGGTGGGTCAAATATACATTCACAAATTTGGTGATGTTTTTTATACATTATTACAGTATTGCATAACAGTAAATCTTCTTTTTTTTGGTGTGAATAAAAATTCATTATGTGAATAAAAAATCAAAATGGATTTATTTGTAAAGCCTCAAAAAAAACTAATGAACGAGGAATGTTAGTTTAGTGCCGGAATGCCTACATTGTTCATTTTTGGACCCTATTTGAATTGGGAAATTTTGAACTTGTGTTAATTGGCCAAATTAACAATTTCCGATCACTTATTTTTTGTTGAAAGTTTTTACTTGGCGATTTCTTGTGCTCAATTTGATAGAATAGAAGTAATACTGTGAAATAGCTAAGAATTTGGTTGTTGGAATAATGTAATTTGGCCTTTAATGGGAGTCAAGTCGGCAAAATCGCCGATTCGTAAATATCGCTGACACATCAAAATTTGCGAGAGCATAATTTCGTCAATTTTTTCCACCAAATTTCGTTCTTTTTGTTTTATTACCTTCACAAAAAGATTCTCTAAAGATTTCATAAGAAAAAATAACAAATTTTTTTTTTTGAAAATTCTTGGACATGGTGCGTGACTCCAGATTTGGGCCTTGGCCCCTGAAAGGGTTAAAAAGAAAAAATTTTTTTTTTTTATGAAAAGATAGAGAATCTTTTCCCGATAAATAAGGACAAACCAAAGTATGAATTTGATGGAAACTTATGAATTTAAATTGCTCTCGCGAATTTTAGGGGTCTCGGCAATGTTTACGCATCAGCGATTTTGCCCATTTTGGGAGCCCCATTTTCGGCCAATTCCACTGTATAGTCAACAAAAACCCATGAATATTTCGTTTAGAACTCCATTTTTTTCTATCGAATTGGAGTGCAAGAAACCTCCATTTACCAAATTTCAGCTATCCAGTACAGTCTTCAGAATTTAGCAATTTTGCCAATTTACACAAATTTCAAAAGATGCCAATTTCCAAATAGGGCCCAGAATAAACAAGGAAAACATTCCTGTCACTAAAATGACATTTCCTCGGGTTCATTAGTCACGTCTCAAGGCCGGCCCTCTTACATTCTTTTGCTTTCCACTTTGAATTTTTTTTCAAAAAAAATAGAAGATTTACTGTTTTGCATACTACTGCATTAGTTTTAAAATGGTTATAAATAATATTGGCGCACTTGTAAAAAGAATATTTACTCACCGTTGACGTGTATTGGACGCTTGGGATGATTTGTTACTTTTGAACTTTGGTAAAAATCGAACATTTCTGCTACTTCGAGCTCAATTTAAAGGTTTACTTTTCATTGTAAAACCAGTCAAAATCATCTCAATTTCTGTAATATGTCTTCCATTCTATAAAATGAGCCCAAGAAAACTAGAATACAACAATAAATACCATACGAATATACAGTGCAAATTCGCTGTTTTATTCCAAAAAAACGGTCAAAGTTTTTTTTTTTCTCATTATGCACTGTGTGCTGCAGGATATTTTTTATACAGTGCACACTGACCAATAGATCCTTTTCTTTCATATGTGGCCTACCAGCTTTCTCCCACTAGATTTGAGGGCACTAGAATTTAGGCATACTAGTACGTCAAAAACCCTGGGTCATAAGCCGTACTAGTACGGCTGAAACCCCTAAAAGGGGTTTTAAATTAGGGGGAACTTATCGGGAAATTAAGCAGCTATCCCCCACACACCCCGCCCCTGCAGGCAAGGTCTTCAGAAGCTATCTTGACCCACTTCGCAAACGGGCTGAAATAAAGTATATTAGGTATGATTAAAAAATTTCCCCCCAGGGGGTGTTATGTCAGCATATATCAGACACTGATTGCTGATGACACTTACTTGTGTGGGGTTTATGATAAGTGACTAACTCGTAACTTATACTCAACTGCGCAGTCAAGGATTTAGTACATCTCGGTTAGTACACTTATCTGGGTATATGTATTGACCCGTAGTTATGCCCGGATATCCAAAGTGTTGATTGAAGAATAGTGTTCTTTAAAGAATATCGCACTACACTCTGTTGGATCGAAGCACTTGTTGTACACTTTTTCATCAATAAATGTTCAAAACCATAATGTCACTAAAGAAGCTGATCACACTTCTCTGTAAGTGTTTATTGAGATTCTTTTGTGCAAAAACATGCGGAACAGTGTTCTTTGTTGGTTATCCGGCACGTCAATGTCTCTCTCTCAGTAGAGTCAAAAGTAATCTGACCTCACAGCCTCCTACGCTGCTGAAAATGCCCCTAGAAAATAAAAGAAAAGCTGACCTAGTACTTTTTGTTTCCTTGCCAAACTTCCTCCATAAAGCAAAAGCAGAATGTTTGATTCTTGCTGTCTTAAGCATAGACAACAATGTACACTATCTTTACCATGGTAAAAAAAGTGGGAGCAGGATTTTCCTTAATTGTCCTGCTAAGGTAAGAGATGGACTGTCTCTCATTAAGCTACACTTTGCAACATTGGACTCTTGCAAGGAGCGGCGGTCGGCTTGACCAGTCACATACTCATTTTGCATCTGGGATCAATTTACTTGCTGTAGCAGTAGACAAGATGTTTCCCCCTTTTGAGAGGGCGGGGCCCCTCAGGGTTTGAAAGGGGCTAAAAGGGGGCTGATACCCCCTCCTGGAGAAAATTTCTCCACATCAATATAGAGGCAGTGTTCTTGGCTCTATGCATTTCCTCATATACATCAATGATCTTCAGATGTATCTAAAGCAGCTTAGACCTCATCACTTTGCAGACTTTGGTCATCTCTTGCCAAATTTAAATTCTTTCAACAGCATTGTTAATGAGTGCTCTTAAAGTTTATTAACCTGGAGAACTACAATACTCTTAACACAGCTTTTAAATGCCCAATAAACATTATCATAACTATGTGCGACATATTAGTAAAAACAGGTGGTGGCACTGTGTCTGGCGTCTAGTACACTGGTGCGGGTTTACTGTGTCCAGCATACTAGTACAGTGGCCCCTCAACTAATGCCTATAATCCTTTTCCAGAGAGCTAGCCTTTAGTCGAATTAGCCATTAGTTGAATTAAAATTTTCCCCATAAGAAAAAATTTGGAAAATCCAATTAATTAATTTGACAGCCAAAAGTTATTAACGAAAATATTTTTTTTAAAGTTTAAAAATATAATTATACATACAGAAAACAATGAAAAAATAAATATAAAGCACAAATAAAATGGATAAATGAACATTTAACATCACATTTACCTTATTGACTTGTTGGTGTATGGAAGACATGTGGGGAGGCAAGAGGAAGCAAGTTTATTATGCTTCTATATGATGCTAATATCATCTCTATGGCTTATTATCTATCACAATTTATCTAATATGACATCATAAACAATATTAATGACATAGAAACATGATGTATACTCTAGAATGATAAAATGTCATAATGTATAAGAGGAGTAAATGGTGTAAATGTTGTTGTTAGGTTTTTAAGGGCTGCCATGAGAGAAGCCCTCTTGGAGGAGGTGGAGGCTTTTGCCACCACCACCATCACACTTAATGTATGTAATTTTTAAATAAGAAATATTTACATTTTAATTTATAAATAAGAAATATTTACATTTTAATTTTAAATTTAAAAAATATTTACATTTTTTAATTTATAAATAAGAAATATTTACATTTTAATTTTAAATAAGAAATATTTTTCATTTAATTTATAAATAAGAAATATTTACATTTTAATTTATAAATAAGAAATATTTACATTTTAATTTATAAATAAGTAAGTTTATTTGGTATACACAAATACGTTACATAGATTATCATACATAGGCAGCATAAAGTCTAAAGTACCTGGGATAACCCAAAAAAGTCAGTCCAATTATTATTTCCTTGGGGGGTCCTTTTTTTATTTACACTTATACAGTGGACCCTCGAGTTTTGGCAGCCTCGACTTTCATGAAATTCGACCTTCGGTGAGTTTTTTTGGAAAAATTTTTGGGCCCCGAGTTTCGTGGAAAAAACTCGTGTTTCGGCGACCGTCCCGGTTACCCGTCCGCCCGTCCACCGCGCACAAAAAAGCCAGTCTCCCATGCATTCACACTCAGTTGTGCCATTGTTTCCAACACGTGACCATCACCCCCCGGTTCATAGTAATAATCCATTTTTTTTTTGTTATTGCAAAGCTAAATAAGTCACCACGAGCCCAAGGAAAACTAGTGCAAGACCTTTGGTAAAGAAAGTGAGAAACACGATCGAATTCAATAAGGAAATAATTGAAAAATATGAGGTGGAGTGCGGTTACAGGCTTGCCAGGATGTATGGCAAGCCCATTCAACCATCACTTCGATCGTGGCGAAAGGAAAAAGGGAAAAAAAGTGTGCTGTTGTTGCAAATGGGGTGGATATGCTGACAAAAAGGAGATCACAAATCCTCAAAGAAGTGGAGAGGTTATTGTTGGTGTGGATTACCGAAAAAGAGTTAGCAGGAGATAGTGTTACGCAGTCGATAATATGTGAAGAGGCAAGGCAGTTGCATGACGATCTCGTAAAGAACATGCCTGCACAAGTGGTGATGCTTTTGATTTTTAAGGCCAGCAAAGATTGGTTTGAGAGATTTAAGAAGCGTAGTGGCATTCACAGTGTGTAAGGCATGGTGAGGCTGCCATTTCTGACAAAAAAGCAGCTGAGAAGTTTGTACAGGAGTTTAAGGAGTGCATTGACACTGGAGAATTCAAAAACCCCCGCAAGTGTTTAAAATTGCGGGCAAAACAGGCCTCTTCTGGAAGAAAATGCCAAAGAGGACCTACATCACGCAAGGGGGGAAGCGGCACTCCCAGGACACAAGCCTGTGAAAGACGGCTTACTCTCATGTTTTGTAGTAATGTAGTGGGGATTTTTAAAGTGAAGCCTTTTCTGGTGTTATCACTCTGAAAATCCCGGTGTTCAAGAAATAGTGTCGCCAAGAGTAACTTGTGTGTGATGTGGAAGGCTAACAGTTTAAAGGCTGGGTCACAAGGGGAATTTTCCTAGACTGGTTTAATGAAGTGTTTGGCCCCAGTGTGAAGAAATAACTCCTGGAAAATAAATTGCCCCTCAGGTGCTCCTGGTAATGGGACAATGCTCCTGCTCACCTCCAGACTTGGAAGAGCAAATAGTGGAGGGTTTAGTTTCATCATGGTGAAATTTTTGCCTCCTAATACCACTCCTCTCCTCCAGCCGAATGGACCAGCAGGTCATTTCAAACTTCAAAAAACTCTACACCAAAGCAGTGTTTCAGAAGTGCTTTGAAGTGACCTCAGACACTGAATTGACCCCAAGAGAGTTCTGGAAAGATCACTTTAATATCCTCCTTGCATAACCTTATAGGGAAGTCTTGGGAGGAGGAATTTTCCCGGACTTTGAACTCTGCTTGGAGAAATTTGTGGCCAGATTGTGTTTCAAGAGAGGGATTTTGAAGGGTTTGTGGCTGACCCTAAGGAACCTATGCCAGTTTTTGGAAAAATATTGTGGCATTGGGGATGTCCCTGGGGTTGGAGTGAGTGGTGAGGATGTGGAAGAGTTGGGGAGGACCACAGGGAAGAGCTAACACTGAAGAGCTGCAAGAGCTTCATCTGCAACAGCAACAGATCACAGCTCCGGAAACTGCTGCAGAGGAGGAGGAAGAGAGATGGAGGAATATGCTTCTTCAAAGATTAAGGACATTTGTGGAAAGTGGACGAAATGCAAACATTTATGGATGAATTTCACCCTAACAAAGCTGTTGCAGGCCGTATTGGCAACATGTGCAATGATAGTGTTGTGTCCCACTTCAGGGAAATCTTAAAGAAACGCTAGAAACAGACTTCTCTGGACAGATATTTTGTGCGACGGGGTCCAGTGACTTCAAGCTGGTCCCAGTGGCATTTAAAAGAAGAAGGGAAGTAACCCCAGATATGGACTTCGTACCTGAATTCCTAATGGAAGGAGATTCTCCTTCCAAAAAATAGTGTACACTTTCCTCCTATCCCGTCCTCCCGTCTTTCATCCACGCAGAAGTCTTCAGTAAAGGTAAGTGTAATGTTGTTATTATTTATTTTTTAAAAACATTTTACTTGGGTTTCTGATTGCTTTTTTTTTGTAAATCTTTATTTAATTTGAAAAAAAAATATTTTAATTTTTTTTGGGTATCTGAAACGGATTAATTTTATTTCCATTATTTCTTATTTGGAAAATGGTTACGAGTTTCGGTGAATTTCGACCTTTGGCGGGCTCTTGGAACGGATTAATCACGAAACTAGGGGGTCCACTATATATACTTTTATGCTTACACTTTTATATTTACACTTACCTTGGAGGAGAATGTTAGTTTAATTAGTTTTGTGCAGATGCTGGCAGAGGTTTTTGGGTAGTGGAGATAGCAGGCCTGCAAATGTTCAGCAGATATACCCCACAGCCAACAAACATTGGAGAGTTACTTTCGCGTCATTTCTCTATCGCTTACTCGCTTAACTTACTTGCTACACTCTTTATTCTACACTTTATCACTGACTTGCACTATAGCCTTTATCGATACCTGCTGCTTTAGTATCATACATATCATAGAATCACTGAATCACAACAGAAGGCACATCACCCTTCTCTCTTCCTCCCTTTACTTCGGTACTTTGCTGCGAGTGTTTCTTGAATTTTATTGTGCTTCTTTCCTTCTTTATCACAGAGTTAGCACTAGAAACATTCTTTGGGCCCATGGTGGCTTATTTAGCAATTGCAAGCAATAAAAACAATGGAATAATACAAAATATAAGCGTGTAAACGTGGAATCATCCTCCCTGGCTTGTGAACAATGGCACACTACCTGTCATGGGCTAAGGCTGCGCGGACACGTTTGAGACAAATGTCATTAACTGAGTTTTTTTTCAGTTGGCCAAGTCAATACTTATATGCAAAAATGCATCGGTTTTCCGTTTTATCGCAGAAGCCTCCCACCAGTGGCCATTATAAATCCAACAACAACACTTCCATTTACTTTCCTACATACATTATGACATTTTATTCATTCTAGAGTATATATCATGTTTCTGTGTTATTAATATTGTTTATTATGTCATATTAGATGAATTGTGATAAGTAAATAGAGATGATATTAGCATCATATTGAAGCATGATAAACTCACCTTCTTCTCGCCTCCTACATGTCTGTTACACTCCCTGCCTGTCTGCAACACTCCCTGTATGTCTGCTACACTCCCTGCCTGTCTGCAACACTCCCTGCATGTCTGCTACACTCCCTGCCTGTCTGCAACACTCCCTGCATGTCTGCTACACTCCCTGCCTGTCTGCAACACTCCCTGCATGTCTGCTACACTCCCTGCCTGTCTGCAACACTCCCTGTATGTCTGCTACACTCCCTGCCTGTCTGCAACACTCCCTGCATGTCTGCTACACTCCCTGCCTGTCTGCAACACTCCCTGCATGTCTGCTACACTCCCTGCCTGTCTGCAACGCTCCTGCATGTCTGCTACACTCCCTGCATGTCTGCTACACTCCCTGCCTGTCTGCAACACTCCCTGCATGTCTGCTACACTCCCTGCCTGTCTGCAACGCTCCTGCATGTCTGCTACACTCCCTGCCTGTCTGCAACACTCCTGCATGTCTGCTACACTCCCTGCCTGTCTGCAACACTCCCTGCATGTCTGCTACACTCCCTGCCTGTCTGCAACACTCCCTGCCTGTCTGCAACACTCCCTGCATGTCTGCTACACTCCCTGCCTGTCTGCAACACTCCCTGCACGTCTGCTACACTCCCTGCCTGTCTGCAACACTCCGTGCATGTCTGCTACACTCCATGCATGTCCCTACACTCCCTGCATGTCTACTACACCCCATACATGTCTGCTACACTCCCAGCATGCCTGCTACGCTTCCTACATGTCTGCTACACTCCCTGCCTGTCTGCAACACTCCCTGCATGTCTGCTACACTCCCTGCCTGTCTGCAAACTCCCTGCATGTCTGCTACACTCCCTGCCTGTCTGCAACGCTCCTGCATGTCTGCTACACTCCCTGCATGTCTGCTACACTCCCTGTCTGTCTGCAACACTCCCTGCCTGTCTGCAACACTCCCTGCCTGTCTGCAACACTCCCTGCCTGTCTGCAACACTCCCTGCATGTCTGCTACACTCCCTGCCTGTCTGCAACACTCCCTGCATGTCTGCTACACTCCATGCATGTCCCTACACTCCCTGCATGTCTACTACACCCCATACATGTCTGCTACACTCCCAGCATGCCTGCTACGCTTCCTACATATCTTCTACACTCCTTGCATGTCCGCTACACTCCCAGCTTGCTTACTACACTTCCTACATGTCTGCTACACTTCCGGCATGCCTGCTACACTCCCTGCATGTCTGCTACACTCCCAGCATGCCTGCTACACTTCCTGCATGCCTGCTACACTCTGCATGTCTGCTACACTCCCAGCATACCTGCTACACTCCCTGCATGCCTGCTACACTTCTTGCATGTCTGCTACACTTCTTGCATGTCTGCTACACTCCCTGCATATCTGCTACACTCCCTGCATTCCTGCTACACTCCCAGCATGCCTGCTGCACTCCCTGCATGTCTGCTACACCCAGCATACCTGCTACACTCCCTGCATTCCTGCTATATTCCCAGCATGCCTGCTACATTCCCTGCATGTTTTGTACACTCCCAGCATGCCTGCTACACTTCCTGCCTGCTACACCATACCTGCTACACTCCCAGCATGCCTGCTACACTCCCTCCATGCCTGCTACACTCCATACCTGCTACACTCCCAGCATGCCTGCTACGCGCCATGCATGCCTGCTACACTCCCTCCATGCCTGCTACACTCCCTACATGTCTGCTACACTCCCAGCATTCCTGCTACACTCCCTGTATGCCTGCTACACTCCCTGCATACCTGCTACACTCCCTGCATGCATCCTACATTCCCTGCATGCCTGCTACACTCCCAGCATGCCTACTACACTCCCATCATGCCTGCTACATTCCCTGCGTTCATGCTACACTCCCTGCATGCCTGCTACACTCCCTGCATGCCTGCTACACTCCCGGCATGCCTGCTACACTCCCAGCATGTCTGCTACACTCCCTGCATGTCTGCTACACTCCCTGCATGTCTGCCACACTCCCAGCATACCTGCTACACTCACTGCATGCATTGTACACTCCTAGCATGCCTGCTACACTCCCTGCATGCCTGCTACACTCCCAGCATGTCTGCTACACTCCCTGCATGTCTGCTACACCAATCCCTGCATGTCTGCTACACTCCCTGCATATCTGCTACACTCCCTGCATTTCTGCTACACTCCCAGCATGCCTGCTACACTCCCTGCAACACGCCCAGCATGCCTGCTACACTCCCAGCATGCCTGCTACACTCCCTGCATACCTGCTACACTCCCAGCATGCCTGCTACACTCCCAGCATGTCTGCTACACTTCCTGCATGTCTGCTACACTCCCAGCATGCCTGCTACACTCCCAGCATGCCTGCTATACTTCCAGCATGCCTGATACACTCCCTGCATACCTGCTACACTCCCAGCATGCCTGCTACACTCCCAGCATGCCTGCTACACTCCCAGCATGCCTGCTACACTCCCAGCATGTCTGCTACACTCCCAGCATGCCTGCTACACTCCCTGCAACACGCCCAGCATGCCTACTACACTCCCAGCATGCCTGCTGCACTCCATGCATGTCTGCTACACCCAGCATACCTGTTACACTCCCTGCATTCCTGCTACACTCCCAGAATGCCTGCTGCACTCCCTGCATGCCTTGTACACTCCCAGCATGCGTGCTACACTCCCTGCATGCCTGCTACACTCCCAGCATGCCTGCTACACTCCCAGCATGCCTGCTACATCCTGCATACCTGCTACACTCCCTGCGTGCCTGCTACACTCCCAGCATGCCTACTACACTCCCTGCATGCCTGCTACACTCCCTGCATGTCTGCTACTCTCCCTGTTGAAATAACCGTGGTACGTAAGAACATAAGAATGGAAGAACACTGCAGAAGGCCTGCTGGCTCATACAAGGCAGGTCCTTATCAAAACCACCCCTACCCAAAGCTTTTCCACCACATGCATAAGAACAACTACAACTACTACTACCTCGACTTGTACTACACCTCGCTCAAAGACTATATATACCCTCTGTGTCCCTGTATTGTTTGTATCGGCTTGACAAACTTCCTGGAGAGTGAAATGTTGACTCTTTACTTTGTATTGGACTGAAGAAGACACTTTGTGGTGAAACGTTTCCTTAATAAAAGATTCCCATATGTTGCGTAAGTGCCTCAATCTTCAACTTGTCAGTTTTCAAACCATTTATCACAGTAGTGAATGTATATGCCACTGTGCATTGGCTTGCGCTACATGGAAAAACCAAAACCTGTATCTGAGAGGAGGACATTAACGCTTTCAGGTTTTTCGACGTACTGGTATGGCTTACGCACCAGGGTTATTGACGTACTAGTACGCCTAAATTCTAGCGTCTTCAAATCTAGTGAGAGAAGGCTGGTAGGCCTACATATGAAAGAATGGGTTTATGTGGTCAGTGTGCGCAGTATAAAAAAAATCCTGCAGAACACAGTGCGTAATGAGACTCAAAAAAAAAACTTTGACCACGTTTTTGGATTAAAACAGTGACTTTGCACTGTATTTTCGTATGGTATTTATGGTTGTATTCTAGTTTTCCTGGTCTCATTTTATAGAATGGAAGACATATTACAGAAACTGAATTGATTTTGACTGGTTTCACAAAGAAAAGTACCTTGAAATTGATCTCAAAGTAGCAGAAATTTTCAATATTGACCAAAGTTCAAAAGTAAACAAATCATGCCAAGTGTCCAATACTTGAGTGTCCAATACTGGTGAGTCTAATATTCTTTTCCAAGTGTGCTGATATTATTTATACCATTTCTACACTAATGCAGTAGTCTCCATGACAGTAAATCTTCTATTTTTTGTAAGAATAAAAATTCAAAGTGGAAAGCAAAAGAAATATAAAAGGGGCCTGGGGACGTGACTAACGAACAGAGAACTTGTTATTTTAGTGCCAGGAATGTCTTTCTTGTTTATTCTGGACCCTATTTGGAAATTGGCATCTTTTGAAATTTGTGTGAAATTGGCAAAATTGCCAATTTCTAACCACTTTATTGGATAGTTGAAATCGGTAAATATGTGGTTTCTTGTACTCATTCGATAGAAAAAATGAAGTTCTAGCGAAATAAATATGATTTTTGTCGACTAGTACACAGAAATTGGCCAAAAATAGGGCTCAAAGTGGGCTGAATCGCCGATGCATAAACATCGTCGAGACCGCTAACTTTGCGAGAGCATAATTCCGTAAGTTTTTCATCAAATTTCATACTTTTGGTGTCATTATGATCAGGAAAAGATTCTCTATCATTTCATAAGAGAAAATAAATTTTTTTTCCCGAAAAATTTTCGACCCTGAGAACAAGTTTAGGAGAGGGCCTCTGGACCCTGAAAGGGTTAACATAAAGGAAAGGAAGCAAGGAATTAGATTTCCATTGAAGATTGAGACACTTATGCAATATATGGGAATCTTTATTAAGGAAACATTTCGCCACACAGTGGCTTCATCAGTCCAATACAAAGTAGAAATGGGTAGGGAGAGGAGGAGTTTGAGATAATCAGTCCCTCAGCCTGGATTACCCCAAAATCCTCCTCTCCATACCTATTTCTGCTTTGTATTGTACTGATGAAGCCACTGTGTGGCAAAACATTTCCTTAATAAAGATTCCCATATGTTGCATAAGTGTCTCCATCTTGTATTTGTGTTGGTAGAATTACCGACAATATGTAAAGTAAAAGGACACAAGTGCAACTAATGTGACATTTTATTGTGGCAACGTTTCGCTCTCCAGGAGCTATGTCAAGCCATTAACAGCTTGACATAGCTCCTGGAGAGCAAAACGCTGCCACAATAAAATGTCACATTAGTTGCACTTGTGTCCTTTTACTTTACATGTATCAATCTTCAACTTGTCAGTTTTCAAAATCATTTATCATATTAGATTCCCATTCAGCTTTAAACTTAACCCTTTCAGGGTCCAAGGCCCATATCTGGAGTCACGCACCAGTGTCCAAGAATTTTCAAAAAAAAAAAATTGTTATTTTTTCTTATGAAATCGTAGAGAATCTTTTTGTGAAGGTAATAAAACAAAAAGTACGAAATTTGGTGGAAAATTGACGAAATTATGCTCTCGTGAATTTTGATGTGTCAGCGACATTTACGAATCGGTGATTTTGCCGACTTTGACTCCCATTTTAGGCCAATTACATTATTCCAATCAACCAAATTCTTAGCTATTTCACTAGTATTACTTCTAATTCTATCGATTGAGCACAAGAAATCGCCAAGTCAACTGTTTCAACTACAAAATAAAGTGATAGGAAATTGTTAATTTGGCCAATTTAACTCAAAGTTCAAAATAATTCAATTTCAAAATAGGGTCCAGAATAAAACAATGTAGGTATTCTCTGGCACTAAACTAACGTTTCCTCTGTTCATTAGTTATGTTTTGATGCTTTACAAATAAATTCCATTTTGATTTTTTATTCACATAATGAATTTTTATCACACCAAAAAATAGAAGATTTACTGTTATGCAATACTGTAATAATTGTATAAATATCATCACCATATTTGTGAATGTATATTAGACCCACCAGCTGACGTGTATTAGATGTGTGAGGTCGTTTGTTTACTCTTGAATATCGGCAAAAATTTAACATTTCCGCTACTTTGAGCTCAGTTTCAAGCCATTTCCAGTGCTAAAACCAATCAAAATCATCTCTATTTCTGTAATATGTCTTCCATTCTATCAAATGAGACCAAGAAATCGCAAATACAACTATAAAAAACATACGAAAAAACACTGCAAAGTTGCTGTTTTAATCGAAAAATCATGATTTCATTTTTTTTCTCTCATTATACACAGTGTGCTGCAGGATCTGTTTTATGTGGTGCACACATACCACATAGATGTATTCTCTCATATCTAGGCCCAAATGTACCACTCACAGTTTATCAGAGTGAGCTGAGCTCATGGCGTAGATCTACGGTTTGGACCCTGAACGTAAAGATCTACGGGACGGACCCTGAAAGGGTTAATGGAAGGGGCAAGATTATTAAGGGCATCAAGAAATGGTTGAAAGAGACTAGTCATGAGGCCAAAGAGCAAAGATGTCATCTACATACACAACTTTCCTTGTATGAATCATAGTCATGGCTTTGTCTCTGTAGATGCCTTCCTTTCCCACTACATTGTAAAATGCTCCAAACTTCAGAACACCCATGACTTAACCTGATTCTTTTTTCCCCCTTCTCCTTTCCTCTTTCTCCTTTGGGTTTTCTTTCTTCTGCCTTGGGTATTTGATCCATTATTATTATTTCCCCCCACTCCCTCTGTGTTCATGTTCCTTTTGTGGGCCCATAACTCCCTTGCAGTGCTCCTCTTTCTTAGTATTTGACTCCACTATACTACTACAGTGGACCCCCGCATAACGATCACCTCCCAATGCGACCAATTATGTAAGTGTATTTATGTAAGTGCGTTTGTACGTGTATGTTTTGGGGTCTGAAATGGACTAATCTACTTCACAATATTCCATATGGGAACAAATTCGGTCAGTACTGGCACCTGAACATACTTCTGGAATGAAAAAATATCGTTAACCGGGGGTCCACTGTACTACCTCTACCACTACTTCTCTTCCTTCTTTCCTACTACCTCTCTTGTCCCGTCCCTGTCTGCTGGCCTATATATATGGCCTCCTTCTCTGCTTTTTGTTAGTGTGACTTTGTAAATGGTCTAACTTGGACTGAAACATCATCATAAGCTCCTCTTTCTTGTGTGTGGGTTATTTGTGTATTGCTCCAGTCATGGTATTGTGTCTTTTTGTTATTTATTGGTATCCGTTTTAACTGTGCATTGTTGTTACCAATTTTTGTGGGCAAAAGGGGCCTATAGGCCCGGGAGGCTTCCCATATACAGTGGAACCTCTACTTGCGAGCATGTCCACGTATGAGTTTTTCCAAATACAAGCAGTCGATGGGTCGATTTTTTGCTTCCATACGCGAGCAAAATTTCCACAAACGAGCAGACCTCAAGGCGGTTCCTTGACACTGGTAAGGACTCTTGCTTCTTGATCTTGGGAATTGTTTGTTGGACTATTTTTATTGAAAAATGGGCAATGTATGATGGAAAGATGCTTCTAACTACACCAAAAATGAAAGAAAACTAAGTATAAATAATGGAGTTCACTTCTCAGCAATTAGCCACCCCTTTTAGATAATTTCGAATGGTTTTTATGGTTGTATTCTGTTTTTTGGTCTCATTTGATAGAATGGGATATATTACAGAAATAGATATGATTTTAATTGCTTTCACAACAAAAAGTACCCTTTAAATAGAGCTCAACCTAGGAGAAATGGTCCATTGCTTAGCTGTTTCAGAGTAAACAAATGATGTTCACTGTCCATTCCAATATGCAGTCGTGAATGATTGACATTATTTATACAATTATTGCAAATAAGGAATAATTTGTAAATCTTATATTTTTTGTGTGAATAAAAATTACAAATTTATGTAATAATATGTATAATAATAATATGTATAATAATAATATGTATAATAATAATATGTATAATAATAATAGTATAATAAAATAATACAATAATAATCATAATTAATAATATATGTATAATAATAAAAACATACATATATAATAATAATGTACTACTTGTAATAATTATAATAATAGAAGGCTTCAAAAGGCCGTCACTAGATGGCAATGTTTACCACAACAAAGAGGGAGCGGTTGTGGCCGCCTCCACCTGTTACATGACATATTTTATTCATTCTAGAGTATATATCATGTTTCTATGTTATTTATATTGTTTGTTATGTCATATTAGATGAACTATGATATATAAATAAGCCGTATAGATGATATTAGCGAAATTATTCATGAAATATCATGCCCGGTCTCCAGACAAACTCTCGTCCACCGCGGACACCACCCATACCACTACATGAATGGCATATTTTATTCATTCTAGAGTATATATCAGGTTTCTATGTTATTTATATTGTTTATTATGTCATATTAGATGAAGTGAGATTGATAAATAAGCCGTAGAGTTGATATTAGCAAAATTATTGAAGTACAGAATTCTACTGGAACAGATTAATTGCATTTCAGTTAATTTAAATTAGGAAAATTGACTCTGCAAACGAGCAAATCCAGTTGCGAGCAAGGTCATGGAACGGATTAAACTCTCAAGTAGAAGTTCCACTGTATATGTGGTACACATTAGTATTACATCTGTAATGACCATTATGATTATTTTGCCAATTCATTGGAACGTAGGCTAAATTTTTTCTGCTTTGCTCTCAGTCTGGTTAGAGTCTGAATTAAATATTCAAATTAAGTTCTATTGAAAAAATTAATGCAATCATGAAACAACAGTTATTAATGGTTAGTCTTAATTTCATCTGAACCTAACCCACTTATTTCCTTTCCTAACTTCATTTCATCCTCAGTAGGATAATAGGATTGGGACCATTTATTTCTTTGTCACCATTAAAAATTACTGAATATTCAGTAGAACCAAAATGGTGGACCTGGCATTCTTTTTCAGATCATTGATATAACATCATGCCTCATGGAGTGTATAAATCAAAGAGGCCTAGTGGATGTCAACAAAGGAAGGCAAAAAATGAAAAAGTTCAGCTAATGTGAAAAATGGCTGGGTCTATGGTTCAGTATCTCAAGAAACCTGATAATGGCCAGAGTTCATCAAATGATTTTAGTCATGATCCTGCTGATAACACTGATGTCGATTCTGACTCCGACAATGGTAATATAAGCGAGAGGAATGAAAGGAATGAGAGTCTGAGAGAGTTAGCATCGATGTGTGATGTTTCTTCTTGGATAATTCCAGTTCCAGACCATTCCCGGATTGAAATCATCAGAACAAGGATGGCCCTTTTCGTATTACAAAGAGGAAAAATGCTAAAGGTGATGAACGTCAGCTTTCTAAAGAGTGGTTCTACAAACAGATGCTGAATGGTGAGAAAGTTTTGCGATCATGGATGGTGTACGTGCCAGTCCATGGGAAATTATACTGTTATTGCTGTAGATTGTTTACCTCTGATGTTACAAGTATAACATCAAAGTTTGTGACTGGGTTTCAAATATGGTGGAAGCTGAATCCAAAAGTACACAATTATGAAATTTCTGATGAACACTTACGTTGCCTTGAGAATTGGAAAACCATGGCAGCCGGTCTAAGGGTGAACAAAACCATAGATGCAGAAATAATTGTTTCAATGGAAATCCAGAAGAAAAGGTGGAAGGAAATATTGTACAGGTTGCTTGACATTACATTGTTTCTGGCTAAACAGAATCTAGCATTTCGTGGCCACAGGGAGAATGAACTCTCATCAAATAGAGGAAACTTTCTTGAGATGGTTGAATTAATGGCTAAGTATGATCCTGTGCTAAAAGAGCACCTAATGAGACTGAAGTGCAGCTCAAGTGAACACAGATCATCAGTTTCTATCTCTCACCATAAAATCAAAATGATTTTTTAAGTGTTCTGGCAAATTGAGTCAAAGAGAAGCTTGTTACTGATATCAGGAGAGCTGTATACTACAGCGTTATGTTTGACAGTACACCAGATACACCACACACTGACCGTATGTCAGAAGTCATCAGGTACGTGCAAATGGAGGATGGAAGAGTTCAAGTGAAGGAAGTTTTTCTTGTTTTTTCCCTTTGAAGGGCAAAAAAAGCTGCTGATATCAGTTCTGATATCCTGAAAAAGCTGGAAAGTGATGGACTGGACTTCATGCTGTGCTGTGCTCAAGGATATGACAATGCTGCCACCATGGCTGGGGTCCATGGAGGTGAATAAATGTAGGTTCTGTTACCTGTACTCAAAGTGGTATTTTGAGTTTGTTTCCTCAATATTACTATGATTATTTGTTTTTTTCATTAATAAAGCTGAGAAGTATTCTCTTGTTTCGTTTATGGCCCTTAACCCTTAAACGGTCCAGACGTATATATACATTCACTCGCCCAGTGCCCTGAACATTTTGAAAAAAAAAAAAAAACTTTTTTTTTCATAGAAAAAAAGGGCACATTTTTTTAAGTGTTTTAGAATAAAAAAAAAATTTAGAATCAGTACTTAGAGAGATATGAGGCAGAGAAATTGGCACTGGATGCTCATGTGACAGCAACATGGAGTCCTGCTGCTTGCAGAAGTTTGCCAATATCCCTTTTTTTTCTATTTTTCATATTACAGTGGAACCTCAAATATCGAACTTTCTTCGGTCCAGAAGGCTGTTCAAGTGTCTTTACCGAATGAATTTATTCCCATCAGGAATAATGTAAATTAGATTAGTCCATTTCAGACCCTCAAAAATACACTTATAAAAGCACTTACAAAAATGCACTTACATAATTGGTTGTGTTGGGAGCAGTTTGATTTTTGAGGTTCCACTGTATTTTATATAATTTTTATGTTCTGATAATTGCAATTTATAGCAGTTCTTGCCATTTCATAACCAATCTTCGTTCTGACACTAGTATTAGGTACTGAAATTGTACTCAAATTGTCACAAAGACATTGACAGATGGACATTTACACCTGCCTTGGCCATTTACTATTGTCTTGGAATAGAAACAAAGTATTTATAGGTCCCAGCAATGTTTTGGATATGTTGAAGTATATAATAATAATGAGGAAGAGAGGAGGAGGAGGAGGAGGAGGAGGAGGAGGAGGAGAAGGAGGAGATAGAGGAGGAGATAGAGGAGGAGATGGAGGAGAATAATAATAATGATAATAATAATAATACGTAATAATAATAATACACCTACCATCCAACTTACGACCTGCTCGACTTACGACCACTCGACTTATGACCGTGTTTTTTATGCCAAATTTCTGGGAAATAAACAACTATTTGTGTTGTACAGTTTTTATCCCAAACCTTACAGTATAAAATACAGTACTAACAACATAAAAAGTAAAGTAAAACATGAAATACCAAAATAAAACAATAAAATAAAGTCATTACAAAAAATGTTTTTGCTGATTTTACAGTAGTAAAGTTCGACTTACGACCATTTTCGACTTACGACCGGTTTCTGGGAAACCCGAACTCGGTCGTAAGTCGGATGGTAGGGTACCTAATAATAATACGTAATAATAAGTTCCCTTGAAGCATAAAAAACTAAGTCCACCCCTGACAGTGACATGATAAGGGGAGATAACATCTGATAAGAGCATACACGAGGGTGGGGGAGGGTGCAGCTGATAAGAAAAGATTAGATGACCCTCCCCCATGCTTTGTTTTTGCTGGTGCACAAACATTTCTGTCTGTCAAGCTCCTTGTCTAACTATCTGTCTAGTTCTCTGTCTCAGAGAGAGCCACAAGACTGCATCATCAATTTACTCGCATCAAGAAGAGTATAGCACTTTGTCTGGATTTTTGGGTTATCCTAGGTAATTTATACTATGTATACTTGTATTTATGTGTACCTGTGAGACAGACAGACAAAGACATTGAAAAAGATAGACAGAGACAGATAGACAAAGCCAGAGACAGACACAGATAGAGACAGACAGAGATAGACAAAGAGACAGAGATATACAAGACAGACAGACAGAGACATAGAGACAGAGACAGAAATCGACAGACCCTAAACTTTCCTCTTAAAAGAGAAGTGTTAATATGACATTACATCAGTGAATCCTTGTGTTTGCTGCACTGTTTGCTCTACGGGCACCTCAGTTTAACTGGTGCTCCCACAAGGTACTAAGTGGTCCCATATTTTTTTAATACTGCGCACACTGAGTGTTAAGACCAATTCTATGCTGACCAGGCATCTCAGACCAATCATGCCAAATTTTGAGGCAGGAAAAATAAAACGTATGTATACGTTTGGGGCGCTACACGTAAGAAGGTGTATATATACGTTTGGACTGTTAGGGGTTAAACATTCTCATTGCTAAACATTAGTCACTGGTCATGCAGTAGTGAAGTAACTGGAGTTTACTCCCCCCATTCCCACACCCCTGGATTTCATGGGGGTGACACCAGAGATGCCGCCCTGGGTGACACCAACCCTACAACGCCTCTGTATTTTATATATTCTAGACAATATTATGTGACTAAGGTAGGTGAATATTTCACCTGTCACTGTGTTTGTGACTATTTGAGTACTATTTCAGCACCTAATACAGTGGTCCCTCGCCTAACGATATTAATCCGTTCCTAAGAGCTCATCGTTAGCCGAGTTAATTTTCCTCATAAATAACGGAAATCCAATTAATCCGTTCCAGGCACCCAAAAGTATTAAAAAAATTTTTTTTTTCATGAAATATACATTTCCCTAAAAAGAAAACAATAAGACATGAACAATAACTACACAAATAAATGTTAAAATGACACTTATGTACCTTTATTGAAGAGTATTGATGGGTGATGAGACACTTTTTTTCTTGAACACTCTCGGATTTTCAGAGTGATACATGAGTAAAAGCTTCACTTTGCAACTGCACTAGCATTACAACAATACATGAGATTTTAGCCTGTCTTTCACAGGTGTGTGTCCTGGAGTACCTTTTCCTCCTGAGTTATGTAGGTCCTGTTTGGCATTTTCTTCCAGAAGAGGCCTGTTTTGTCACAATTGAACACTTGTTGGGGGATGAATTTTTCAGCTTCACAATGCCTTATCACACTGTTGTATTCCACTAAAATTCTTAAATCTCTCAAGCCAACCATTGCTGCCCCTTAAATTCATAAATAAGCACTAGTTCCAGGCATTTTTTCCCTGTTCACCTGGGTGTTAGTCAACTGCTGGGGTCGCATCCTGGGGGACAAGATTAAGGACCCCAAGGGAAATAAGTTAGACAGCCCTCGATGATGCACTGGCTTTCTTGGGTTTCCTGGGTGGCAAAACCTCTGGGGTTAATCTTTTTCTGGGTAATTGTTTTCACGTTAAGCCACACCAACAACACACTCTCCACATCTTCTAGAGTACAGCTGATGGTGGTGGAGCAAACAGCTGACTGTGGTGCAGCAACAGCTGACGGTGGTGCAGCAACAGCTGACAGTGGTGCAGAAAACAGCTGACGGTGGTGCAGCAACAGCTGAGGGTGGTGCAGCAACAGCTGAAGGTGGTGCTGCAGCAGCTGACTGTGGTATGATAGAAATTTCTTACCCTTTTTCCCACAGGGTTGGAAACTAGAAGCTTCTTTGGGCCCATGGGGGCTTATTTAGCAGTTACAACACTATAAACAATGGAATAATACAAAATGTATCGAATGAAATGCATGCAACCACCCACCCTGGCTTGTAAATAATGACGGCAAGGGCTGGATGGACAGGTTCGGGAAAAAGTCATGTTGGTCAGAAACAGCTGATGGTGGTGCAGCAGCAACTGACTGGGGGTTTGCAGCAGCAGCTGATCATGGTGCAGCAACAGCTGACTGGCCAACAGCAGCCGACTTGGTGCAGCAACGGGCTGATGGTGGTGCAGCAACAGCTGACTGTGGTGCAGCAGCAGCTGACTGTGGTGCAGCAACAGCTGATGGTGGTGAAGCAGGCTGGTGCAACAGCTGACCTTTGGTGCAGCAACACCTACTGCGGTAAAAATTAGTATTTCTCACCTTTTTTAACACAGGGTTGGCACTAGAAGCTTTCTTTGGGCCCATGGTGGCTTATTTAGCAGTTACAAGCACTATAAACAATGGAATAATACAAAATGTATCAAAGTATGCATGCAACCGGCCACCCTGGCTTGTAAACAATGACAGCAGGCAGCTGAGGCGCTCAGGCTGGACGGACGGGTTTTGGGAAGAATCACATTGGGGCGATTTTTTTTATCATTGAGCGGGCCAAATTTTTTACACTCAAATGCTTCGTTAGGCGGATTTAATGTTATGCAATGCATTCGTTAGGCGAAGGTCCACTTTATTAGTGTCAGAACAAAGATCAGCTATGAAATCACACGAACTACTACAAATTGTAATTATCAGAAAACAAAAATTATACAAATTCATAAAATGAGAAAAAAAGGTATGTCGGCAACACTTCTGCAAATGGCAGCGCTTCATGTTGCCATCAGGTGAGCAACAAGTGCCAAATTTGCGACCTTTTATCTCCATAAGTACTGACTCGTTTTTTTTTTACATTGCTTGATGTAAAAAAATGTTTTCTTTAAAAAAAAAAAAAATCTAAATATTGGGAACGCTGGGCGAGAAAATGTAGATCTATGTTTGGATAGTTAAGGGGTTAATAAATGTATGTTAGAGGGTAAGGTACTTAGCGATAAGCAGAGAGCATGCATAATTCCTTTTTATAAAGGCAAAGGGGACAAAAGAGAGTGCAAAAATTATTTGGGAATAAGTCTGTTGAGTATACCTGGTAAAGTGTATGGTAGAGTTATTATTGAAATAATTAATAGTAAGATGGAGAGTAGGATAGCAGATGAACAAGGTGATTTTAGGAAAGATAGGGGGTGTGTAGACCAAGTGTTCACAGTGAAACATATAGTTAAGGATAAAGAGGCTTTTGTGGCATTAATGGGTTTGAAAAATGCGTATGATGGTTTGGGTGAGGGGGGTCAGTGTGGCAGAAAGTTACAGATGTATGGAATAAGAGGTAGGTTATTAAAGCAGTGAAGAGTTTTTATGAGGATAGTGAGGCTCAGGGTTAAAATTTGTAGGAGGGAGATTATTTCCCAGTAAAAGTAGTCTTAGACAAGGATATGTGATGCCACCATGGTTTGGGTTTAATATATTTTTAGATGGAGTTGTAAGAGAAGTGAAGCTCGGGTTTGGCAAGAGATGTGGGGTTAAAATATAAAATCTAACACAAATTGGAATTTTCACAGTTGCTCTTTGCTGATGACACTGTTCTCCTTGGGAGATTCTGAAGAGAAGCTGCAGAGGTTTTCTGGACCGAGTTTGGTAGGGTTTGTAAAAGAAGAAAATTAACCCTTTCAAGGTTTTTGACATAGTACATCTTGCACCCTCAACTCAAGCAGGAAATGGCTAGTAGGCCTGATGTAAAGAATGGGTCTGCATGGGCATGTATGCAGTATAAAAAAAATCCTGTAGCACACAGTGCATAAGGAGAAAAAAAAACTCCGACTGTGTTTTTTTGGTTTAAAAAAGGGTACTTTTGGCAAATCTATTTTCATATGGAATTTATGGTTGTATTTTTGCTTTCGGTCTCTTGTGATAGAATGGAAGATATTTTACAGAAATAGAGATAATTTTGATGGGTTTCACAATGAAAAGTACTCAAAATTGAGGGCAAAGTAGCGAAAATGTTTGATTATTGCCGAGTTCAAGAGTAAAACAAATCACGCCACACGTCTAATACACATCAACTGGTGAGTCTGATATTCTTGCAGAAGTGCACTGAATTATTTATACCATTTTTACAATGATGCAGTAGTATACATAACAGTAAATCTTCTAATCTTTGTTGAAAATAAAATTCAAAATAGAAAGCAAAAGTAATGTAAGAGGGCCGTGGATGTGACTAATGAACAGTAAAAATCTTGTTTTAGTGCCAGGAATGTCTGTCTTGTTTATTCTGGACCATGTTTTGAAAGGCACTTTTAAAATTTTGAAATTTGGCCAAAATTCTAATTTAGAACTTTATTGAATATTGGAAATGCAATCCCCTTTCAAATTTTAATGATGAAATGGGATCTCAAATTTAGTGATAGAACAATGGAAACAGGAAATTTGCTATAAATGGGATAAATGGGAAATTGCTGAAAATAGGGTCGTGGAAACCCGCAAAACTTATTTGCAAGAGCATAATTCCATAAGTTTTCCATCAAATTTCATACTTTTGGTGTCATTATGATCAGAAAAGAATTATCATTTCATAAGAAATTTTTTTTTTTTTTTTTTTTTTTTAATATTTTTTGACCCTGAGTGGGAGTTAAGGATCGAGGGTTTTGACCCTGAAAGGGTTAAAAGTGAATACAGTGATCCCTCATTTTTCATAATTAATCCGTTCCCGAGACTTTGACTATCGAAATTTATGATTTACGAAACCATTTTCCCCATAAAAAATACAGTGGTCTCCCAGTATACGATATTAATCCGTTCCTGAGAGCTCATTGTATGCCAAAATTATTGAAAGGCGAATTAATTTTCCCCATAAGAAATAATGGAAATCAAATTAATCCGTGCAAGACACCCAAAAGTACTACGAAAATTTTTTTTACCACATGAAATATTGAGTTTAATGCACACAAACTGAAGAAGACATGCACAATTAGTAGTACTCTACTAACAATAGAATACATGACACCTTTAATGAAGATCTGGTGATGATTGATGAGATGGGAGGAGGGGAGAGTGTCGAACTTATTGTTTAGAAGGGGAATCCCCTTCCATTAGGACTTGAGGTAGCAAGTCCTTTTCCAGGGTTACTTCCCTTCTTCTTTTAATGCCACTAGACCAGCTTGAGAGTCCTGGACCTCTGTCGCACAACAAATCTGTCGATAGAGCTCGTACCTCCCGTTTTCCCTTTTCGATTTGTCTAAAATGGGCCACAACATTGTCATTGTAATAGTCACCAACACGGCTTGCAATAGCTGTGTTAAGGTGATTTTCATCCATAAAGGTTTGCAGTTGAACCCACTTTGCACACATTCCTTAATTTTTTAAGTAGGCACAATGGATTCCACAACTGGCATAGGCTTCTCGGGTTAGTTTCCAAACCCTTCAAAATCTTTTTTAATTTCCATACTAATTCTCACCCTTTTTACCACAGAGTTTGGCACTTTGAAGCTTTCTTGGGACCATGGTGACTTATTTTGCAGAAACAAGCACCAAAAACACTGCGATAATATGGAATGTACCGAATATATGCTTAGATGCGAGCACACTGGGCTTTTAAAACACTGGCACTCACGTGGACGCGTCCCAGGCAAATTACGTGGCAGGTTTTTTAACGAGTGGCGGGCAAAATTTTGGCATTAAAATGTATCGAATACCGAATTTAACGTATACTGATGCCATTGAATACCGGGGGTCCACGTATTGTAAATCAAATTAATTTGTTCCAGACATCCAGAATATCGACCCAAAAAAAAATTTTTTTTTTACCTTAAAGAGAGATTTACATGCACAAAAGAATGAACATTCAACATGATAGTTACCTTTATTAAAGGCTGTTGTTGATGGAGGAAGACAGGGAGGAGGGGAGAGGAAGAGAGGTTATTGTTTGAAAGGGGGAAACCCCCTCCATAAGGACTCTAGGAACCAAGTCCTTAAACAGGGGGCACTTCCTTAGCCACTTCCCTAGCTTTAAAAATAGATTTACATGCAGAAAAGATTGACAAATAAATAAAAAGCACTAATAAAATATATAAATGAACATTTAACATCACACATATCTTATTGAAGACTCTTGGTGTAAAGGCAGAGGGAGGGGAGGCGAGTTTATTGTTGGGGAAATATGACACTAATATCAGCTCTATAGCTTATTTATCTTCACAATTCAACTAGTATGACATATTAAACTATATTAATAACATAGAAATGTGGAATATACTCTTTGAATGAAATAAAATAGTCATTATTTATGTTTACACTGGTGTTGTGTTGTTGTTGGGTGTATAAGGGCCACTGAGAGTATAAGCCATACATAATGTTGGTGAAGGCTGCAGCTGAGGCAGCGGTGTTTTCTGTAAACCCTATATAACTCCAACAAAATTGAACAATTAGTAGAATCGCTGAATCACAGAAGGCACCCTCTACCAAACCCTCACTACTAACCTCTACCACCATCACTACCACTGTACATGCATCAGTGGTTTTGCCAATTTTCAGGCCTATTTTTGGCCAATTCCAGTGTTCCGTTGGCTAAAATCATAACTATTTTGCTAGAACTCCATTTGTTCTATCAATTGAGTACAAGAAACTGCCCATTTATTGATTTCAACTATCTAATAAAGTGGTCAGAAATTGGCAATTTGGTCAATTTCTCACAAATTTCAAAGGATGTCCATTTTAAAATAGGGTCTAGAATAAACAAGACAGACATTCCTGGCACTAAAATAACATGTTCTCTGTTCATTAGTCATGTCTCCAGGCCTCTCTTATATTACTCTTGCTTTTCATTTTGAATTTTTATTCTCACAAAAAATAGAAGATTTATTATGCAGACTACTGCATTATTGTAAAAATGGTATAAATAATATCAGCATACTTGTGAAAGAATATTAGACTCACTAGTTGACGTGTATTGGACATGTGGCATGATTTGTTTGCCCTTGTACATCGGCAAAAATCGAACATTTCCGCTATTTTGAGCTCAATTTCAAGGTACTTTTCATTATGAAACCAATCAAAATCATCACCATTTCTGTAATATATCCTCCATTCTATCAAATGAAACCAAGAAAACGAGAACACAACCATAAATACCATACAAAAATACACTGCAAAGTCCCTGTTTTAAACCAAAAACACAGTCTGAGTTTTTTTCTATTCATTATGCATTGAGGTGCAAGATTTTTTTTTTTTTATACTGCACACACTGACCATGCAGACCCAGCCCTTCATAGTAGGCCCACCAGCTTTTCTCGTAGATTTGAAGGCGCTAAATTTTAAGTACAAGTCGGGATGACCCTGGGCCCCAAGCCCAAAAAAGTATGGCACCGGGGCCCTGAAAGGGTTTTAAATTTGCTAGCTTTTTAGAGTATCTGCAATTTTTTTTTTTCCTCTTGCACTCTCCCCCATTAAAACCCCCTCTTACACACTTGCCCTTGTAAAAAAAAACGCGATTTCTAAAAAGCATAGAGATCTCCAGTAATACTAGGAAGGATGCCCTTCTAGCATCCAGCCTGTTACTGGTTTTGTAACAAGTAGCAGTATCCTGGTCCAATTATTCATTGAATTCAAAAAATTTTTGTGCTTTTAGGGGTTGCAACTGGTAGGCTACGACTAAAAAAATTCAAATTTTTAAGTTTATTAATAAAAAAAATTTTCTAGGGGAAAATTATAAATTAAATTAAGTAATGAAAATAATCAAATAACACTTCCTGGTACATAGTAATTTTTGGGTGAAGGCACATATCACATTTATATTTTCATAAGTAAAGTTCTGGACATTAACATTAAAAAATACATTAATACAAATAAATTTGTGTGATTGTGTAAGTTTTCCAAGTAGTTCGCTATGTTCATGACTCGCAGACTTAAACCAGGATGCAAAGTCCCTCAATCAACTAACTTCTTGACCAACCTGGGAATCAAAAAGCTTGCTTGAACAATAAAAAAACTGAAAGCCCAAAAAGCAATAAACAAGCAAAAGTGAACAGAACAGGGAACAAAGGGGATATATAACGACACTAAGAGGGGCCATCTGCAGATCCTCCACAAAAATCACAAAACTCCCATACTACTGAATCTAATTTCAGCATTAGAAAATCCCCGACTGTGACAGTGCACAGGTACCAGTACAAGTTAGGTCAGAAGCTACAGCTCAGGACCTGAGTTTCTCAGAGTGTCTATGCGACACACAACCTCAGTACAACGTCGAAAATCACTAAGTCTAGACAATGTTCTATGAACAAAGTTCCACAGAACCAACAACAAGAAAATGACAGAGACGATCTTCCAACAAGGGCCCACAAGAGACAGGCATGTGGGGTGTCTTGCCAGGAGAACGTCCAACCAACAAGAGAGAGCGCAGCCCAGGCAGACTACTCCAGGCGAGGTGTGAACACCCCCCTTTGATCACGTGACTCCGTGCTGCTGCTACCCAGCAGCACCGAGAAGCCGGCAAAGAAACGAGCAATGAGCGATAATTACAGTAGTTAGACAATCAAGACTTGAACTATGAGCACTGAATAATATATATATATACATGTTACATCCTACCTAATAGCATAACTAAGTCAAATAATAATATAAAGCAAAATATTTATGATTTAGCTATTATCGCAAATATAAGCAATATAAAATTATATGAACAGGTAATATACATTATATGCATTGTGACCCATTCAGGGGTCGCAATACCCCCCCAGCACGACAAACGGTCGCACTAGGAGTTGCGTTAATGTCTTTCACATAATTACTCTTATAACTCGTGTCACTTTAATAATACAATTCATTATAAAATTAAGAGTCACACTTGTGCCAAGCACTTTTTACATTTTAAAGCATCTGTTTCACTATAAGTTATGCCTCTTGTACTAGGGCAGTACACAGTATCATATCTCTGCATACTTGTGGTTTGTACATCAGTGTAGAGACAGGATAACGTAGACAAGCATGACATGTTGAGGCTCGATCATAGTAGTGGAGACTGCATATGAACAACAGTCTTGTGCGATAGACAGGAGACGGCATTTCACTCTTAAGTAGTGGTAGTGGAATGCGAGGCAGTATGGACATCTGCATATGAGAAAACTTAAGGTGTGTAGTGAAGGGGGGGGGGTCTGCGGCAGAACTGTTCCGCCACTCGGTAATATTGCCCACACAACACTACACACTCAACACTCAGCTTCTGTCTCCAACTGTCTCCTCCTCACACCAACATATATCACCACTACTGTGAATATATAAATGGATTAATTAGATATGAGTATACATAGTTTACATGGGCTGGAGAGATTATGTTACTTTACTGAATTTGACGTAGCAAGTAACAAAAGGTATTTGGGCATAAAATTACGTTAATTTAATGTAACTATGATAATTAAGGACGTGACAAAGCGTCAGTAATTACATTACAATGACCACTGATATGTTGGATACTAATAGAGTAAGGCTGGATTCTGAGAGCCCACCTTATGATCCTATCATTTTTACTCTTCATTGTGTTTATATAGGTGAGTGGATTGTGGTCTGGAAAAATGTTAATTTTAAATGGGGAAGTGCCCAAATACACGTCAAAATGTTCCAAGGACACCACAAGAGCTAGAGCCTCTTTCTCAACAGTGGCATAGTTTTTCTGGTGTCGTTTGAGCTTAGATGAATAGTAACATATAGGATGGAGAATGTCAGTGGATGTTGACTGTTGGAGCAGCACAGCACCCACTGCATAACCACTCGCATCTATATGTAAAAAGAAAGGAAGATTGAAATTAGGACTCCTCAATACAGGAGCAGAGGAGAGCAAACGCTTCAACCTTTTGAACAAGTCTGAACAATCTCTAGTCCAGATGAACTGAACTTTGCTACTAGTAAGCTCAGTGAGAGGAGCAGCAATCTGAGAAAAGTTTGGACAGAACCTGCAATAATATCCTGCCATGCCCAGGAATCTCTGTACAGTGGACCCCCGCATAACGATGGCATCACATAGCGATTTTTCCGCATACCGATTACTTTTATCGCAAAATTTTTGCCGCGCATACCGATTAAAAACCCGCTTACCGATTTTCGTCCGAGACGCGTCCAATGTGCCCTCACATGTGCCGGCCGTCCCATTGTTTACCAGCCAGCCTCCGCGGTAACATCCAAGCATACACTCGGAATATTTCGTATTATTACAGTGTTTTCGGTGCTGTTTCTGGAAAATAAGTGACCATGAGCCCCAAGAAAGCTTCTAGTGCCAACCCTGTGGTAAAAAGGGTGAGAATTAGATGGAAATTAAGAAAGATTTTGAAGGGTTTGGGGCTAACCCTGAGAAGCCTATGCCAGTTTGTGGAATCCATTGTGCCTACTTCAAAGATTAAGGAAATGTGTGCACAGTGGGTTGAACTGCAAACCTTTATAGATGAAAATCACCCTGACACAGCTGTTGCAAGCCGTGCTGGTGACTATTTCAATGACAATGTTATGGCCCATTTTAGGAAAGTCTGAAGGAACGGGAGGTACAGAGCTCTATGGACAGATTTGTTGTGCGACAGAGGTCCAGTGACTCTCAAGCTGGTCCTAGTGGCATTAAAAGAAGAAGGGAAATAACCCAGAAAAGGACTTGCTACCTCAAGTCCTAATGGAAGGGGATTCCCCTTCTAAACAGTAGAAGATAATGCTCTCCCCTCCTCCCATCCCATCAATCATCACCAGATCTTCAATAAAAGTAAGTGTCATGTAATTGTGCATGCCTTTTTCAGTTTGTGTGTATTAAAATTAACATTTCATGTGGTAAAAAAAAATTTTTTTCATACTTTTGGGCGTCTTGCACGGATTAATTTTATTTCCATTATTTCTTATGGGGAAAATTCATTCGCATAACGATTATTTCGCATAACGATGAGCCCTCTTGCACGGATTAAAATCGTTAACCGGGGGTCCACTGTATTTCCTTCCTATCTTGTGGCACTGGAAATGCAGAAATAGCACGAACCTTAGCCTCAATAGGAGCAACCTCACCTTGGCCGATACAAAAGCCTAGATAGGTAATCTTGGCTTGACCAAAACTACATTTAGCTAAGTTAACAGTGAAGCTGTAGTGCGCCAGTCTCTCAAACAATACTCTGATACGCGTCAAGTGTTGTTCCCACTCGTCACTGTACACCACTAAGTCGTCAAGGTAGGCTTCTACTCCGTCGAAGTTGTGGGTTAACTCATTCATTATACATTGGAATGAAGAAGCCGCGTTACATAAGCTGAAGGGGGTGACGAGGTAGTTAAACAATCCATCTTGAACAGTAAAAGCAGATATTTCTTGAGAACGTTTACTAAGAGGTGTAGGTGGAGGTGTGTGTGCTGGCTTGCCTGTCACTTGACACGTGTGGCAACGTCGCACATGAATAGCTTTTGCATTTTTTGCCAGTTTAACGAGTGTCTTCTTGACACCCATATGTCCTCCAATGGGACTATTGTGAGCAAAATCAATGGCTTGTTCACGAAATGTAACTGGTAACACTGTGAGATGCTTGACTGTGGTGGAAACACTATCAGCTGACAACTTAAATGTATTTTTCTCCATCAGTACACCATTACTATAATAGTAACAATTATCGAGATCCTTTGCTTAACTCTCAGTAACTGCTATATCTCTCAGTCTTTCCAGTGACTGATCAACAAACTGATCCTTCATTAAATCATCATGAGTTAGAAATTTAACGTCAGTTGTGTCCTGACTAGGTTGATGACATGGGGAAGTCAGTGTTAATGATCCTGGGTGCAGAGCATCACTGAACAACATATTCAAGCCCAAATCATTGTCATCCACTAACTCAACAGGAGACAAGGATGGTTGTTGTATCTTTGACATAGCTCTAGTAATTGCGCTGAGAGGAAATAAAATAGGCTTCTCTCTACAAGCTTCAATGGCCTAATTATCATCAGTGGTATTATCAATCACAAGTGGTTCCTTACATATACCAGCATGAAGGATATCATTCCCTATCAACAAGTCCACTGACCTGATGGGAAATACACCACTTGATATACCTACTGAAATATAACCAGTATAATAGCTTGTTTCAATGTAAACTTTGTGCAGAGGTGCTTTATAACAGCCCCACCATAGGCTTCTAACAATACAGTGGACCCCCGCATACCGATGGCATCACATAACGATTAATCCGCATACCGCTTGCTTTAATCGCAAAAATTTTGCCTCGCATACCGCTTAAAAACCCGCTCACCGATTTTCGTCCGAGATGCGTCGAATGTGCGGCCTGAGCCACGCTCACATGTTCCGCCGGTGGCATTGTTTACCAGCCAGCCTCCGCGGTAACATCCAAGCATACAATCGGAATATTTCGTATTATTACAGTGTTTTCGGTGCTCTTTCTGGAAAATAAGTGACCATGGGCCCCAAGAAAGCTTCTAGTGCCAACCCTACAGCAATAAGGGTGAGAATTACAATAGAGATGAAGAAAAAGATCATTGATAAGTATGAAAGTGGAGTGCGTGTCTCCGAGCTGGCCAGGTTGTATAATAAACCCCAATCAACCATCGCTACTATTGGTGGTACAGCTGCTGCTGCTGCTGCTGCTGTAGCATCGTCTGCTGCTGCTGTAACATTGTCTGTTGCTGCTGTAGCATCGTCTGTTGCTGCTGTACCACCGTCAGCTGCTGCTGCTGCTGTAGCATCGTCTGTTGCTGCTGTACCACCGTCAGCTGCTGCTGCTGCTGTAGCATCGTCTGCTGCTGCTGTAGCATCGTCTGCTGCTGCTGTAACATCGTCTGTTGCTGCTGTAGCATCATCTGCTGCTGCTGTAGCATCGTCTGTTGCTGCTGTACCACCGTCAGCTGCTGCTGCTGCTGTAGCATCGTCTGCTGCTGCTGTAGCATCGTCTGCTGCTGCTGTAGCATCGTCTGCTGCTGCTGTAGCATCGTCTGTTGCTGCTGTACCACCGTCAGCTGCTGCTGCTGCTGTACCACCGTTGTTGGTGTGGCTTATTGAGAATACCAAGAAACAATTAACCCCAGAGGATTTGCCACCCAGGATAACCCAAAAAAGTCAGTGTCATCGAAGACTGTCAATCTTATTTCCATTGGGGTCCTTAATCTTGTCTCCCAGGATGCAACCCACACAAGTCGACTAACACCCAGGTGAACAGGGAAAAATGCCTGGAACTAGTGCTCATATTGGTGAATTTAAAGCCAGCAAAGGTTGGTTTGAGAGATTTAAGAATCGTAGTGACATACACAGTGTGATAAGGCATGTTCTGGAAGAAAATGCCAAACAGGACCTACAGTACTCAGGAGGAAAAAGCACTCCCAGGACACAGTGTCTCATCAGTCATTGCTGCATCTTTAATAAAGGTAAGTGTCATTTATTCTTCATTTAGTAGACTAGTACATGCACAATATATATTGTGCATGTACTACTCTACTATTGTGCATGTATCCTTCTCTTTGTGTGTAGGAAAATGTATATTTCATGTGGTAAAATTTTTTTTTTCATACTTTTGGGTGTCTTGCACGGATTAATTTGATTTCCATTATTTCTTATGGGGAAAATTAATTCGCATACCGATTATTTCGCATAACAATGAGCCCTCTTGCACAGATTAATATCGTTATGCGGGGGTCCACTGTACATCTATCTTGGTATAGGTATCATCAGTTATGGTCAGTACATCTTTTCTTAATAAGGTGAGATAACTGCAAGTGTCTCTGAAAGTAATTATCTCAGTTAGATGTGTCTTAACTTTCATCTTGTCATTATTGTATACCTTATACCTTTCTTGCACAACATCTATACATTTGGTTGAAAACCAGTTGAGAACAAATTACATCTTTAATAAAATTATGAATATTACATTTACAATTGTTGATTAATGTGTATTCTTTCCTTTTGCAGTTAATCATCTCATCAAAAAAGAATTATACTTAATGTCGTCATCCAGTAATATGAAAGTGTTGTAAGTGGCAGATATACTGCAGAAACTGTGAACAATGGTCCAGACTTGAAGCTCACCTAATTATTCTGACAATCGCAACTACATCTTCAACAACCAGTGAACGTTAGCTCTCTTATTATAATAAAGTAGTTCTTCTTTCAACGAACTGGCCATATCCCACCAAGGCAGGTGGGCCCAAAAAGAAAAACAAAAGTTCCTCTTTTTAAATTTAGTTATGTATTCAGGAGAAGAGGTTGCTAGTCCATTGCTCCCGGCATTTTAGTCGCCTCTTATGGCACGCATGACTTACAGAGGAAGAATTCTATTCCACTTCCCCAGGGAGAAATATTGTACTTATGTTAATATAACACTGTACATGTATTATCAATATCTTTTGCTCTAAAACCAATTACATCTTGACAGCTTCCTTGCATATGTAAATATTTAGTATTGTTATTAAACGTAAGTGTAGAGTCTTAATAAACTGTGTAAATTTATTTTGTAATTTTTTTGTCTAAAAATATCAGTATTTTATTAACCATTTTGCAGAAGTAATAACGAAGGCAACTGAATGTTATATCATGTTAACAGTTTCCCAAAATTATTTTAATTAAAACACAGAGTTAAAGGTTAGCTGTTACCGTCCTGCCCTGTGTGGTAGAATTATTTTTATACTGTGCACTCACCACATGAACCCATTCTCATATGTCTAGACCAATATTTGCTGCTCAACAAATTTGTGGACTGTATGAATTAAACATTGTTGTGAACACTGCTGTGATGTATAATATGCAGAGTTTAAGAGAGTGTGTGCTGTTGTTATTGTATACACTCATGTTGATGCTCTGCACTGTTGTTATTATATACATTCACGTTGATGCAGTGTACTAATTTTAGTCATACAAACAATAGCAGATAACAAAATTACTTAAGAAAATGCTAATTACTTAATTGCAGTTCATATAAAGTTTATAAAATACTAATAATATATTCCATGAATTATTTAGAATTTTGCCATTGGATTGCTCATTATTCATTGTGCTTAGAATTTGTATTAAGTCTGAACATTAATTGCAAAAAAAAACTGTTTTTATTCTCTCATTTACAATATAAGTCAGTAAATAATGCTTAATTTAAAATTAAATTATATTCTCTAAAGTTTTTAATAATTTTTTTAAACATTAGGTAATTTTAACAATAAACAAGAGATAATAATGAGTTATATGAACACAATGTGTTTAAATTATCTTTTCCACAATATTCTTTTTTTAGAAATTTTGGATGATGTGCAAGAGTTTAATAAGCAAAAAAAGTAATATCAGTACTCATTATCTAAGTGACTTCTCAGTTAGGTAACATAATGCAGCCCATGAAAGTTCCTAATATAAACAACACACATGAGTGTTCAGTGTGTTTAAAAAACTTTGTTACAAAAAAATATCTTGTACAACATGTGAGACTTCATTTACAAGAAAAACCATATCAGTGTTCTGAGTGTCTAAAAGACTTTTCATGTAAATCAAGTCTTATACGGCACATGAGAGTTCATTCATCAGAAAATTTATACCAGTGTTCAGAATGTTTAAAAAACTTTACATGTAAATCAAGTCTAACATCACACATGATAGTTCATTCACAAGAAAAACCATATCAGTGTTCTGAGTGTTTAAAAAACTTTTCAAGAAAATCACATCTAATACAACACACAAAAATTCATTCACAAGAAAAACCATATCAGTGTTCCGAGTGTCTAAAAAACTTTTCAAGAAAATCATTTCTAATACGACACATGACAGTTCATTCTCAAGAAAAACCATACCAGTGTTCAGAGTGTATAAAAAGCTTTTCACAAAAATCAACTCTTATGCAACACATGACAATTCATTCACAAGAAAAACCATACCAGTGTTCCGAGTGTTTAAAAAACTTTGCTTTAAAAAAATATTTTATAAGCCATATGAGAGTTCATTCACTAGAAAAACCTTATCAGTGTTCAGTGTGTTTAAAAGACTTTTCATGTAAATCAAGTCTAATGAAACATATCAGAATTCATTCACAAGAAAAACCATATCAGTGTTCAGAGTGTTTAAAAGGCTTTTCACAAAAATCATATCTTTCACAACACATGAGAGTTCATTCACAAGAAAAACCATTTCAGTGTTCAGAGTGTTTGAAAGACTTTTCATGTAAATCACATCTAATACAACACATGACAGTTCATTCTCAAGAAAAACCATATCAGTGTTCAGAGTGTTTAAAAAACTTTTCACTGAAAGGAAATCTAATAAGACACTTGAGAATTCATTCACAAGAAAAACCATTTAAGTGTTCAGAGTGCTTAAAAGATTTTGCACAGAAATCACATTTAATACAACACATGAGTGTTCATTCAGTATAGAATCCCCTTGGCAATGCTTTTGCTTCACAGGCTGAGTGTCCGTGGTTCGATCCTTGGGAAGGGTAAAAACATTGGGCATGTTTCCTTACTCTTATTGTCCTGTTCACCTAGCAAGCAAGTAGGTACCTGGGTGTTAGTCAATTGGTGTGGGTCGTAGCCTAGGGGACAAGATTGAGGACCCCCACTGGAAATCAGACATATAGTCCCTCGATGATACACTCACTTCCTTGGATTGTCCTGGATGGCTAATCGGGTTTAAAGATCTGAATAAACTCTCTTCTTCGGTTTACCTCTGGCCAACAGTAGCAGCTTGGTAAATCAGGCCCTGGTTCACCACAAGACCTGGTCATACACTGGGCTGCATGGGCGTTGACCCCCAAAACCCTCTCTAGGTATATACAGTCTTGCAGATTCACTTTTATTCCTTAGCTTGGTAAAGGAGACGAGTGGAATTCAGAAGCAGGACTAATGCTGAGTTGTAAAATTTACCTTTTTATAGCTTGAGAATAAGGTCCTTGTTTACACATTGGCTGTGTTAGGTTTCACCACAACAATTTACAAAATGAGCACTCATACAATATTTACCAGTTAACATTCGCTAAGTGTGTAAAAAGTTGAGCACTCCATTATATTTGTGTAAATAATATAGGAGTACAATAGTTAATGCACATAGTGACCTCAGCACTGTAACTAACACCTATAGCACCTATTAACTGACATGTCCCAGTGTCATACATATAGTGTCCTCAGCACTGTATGGAAACATTGGGCATGTTTCCATACACCGGTTGTCAGTGTTCACCCATCAATAAAAATGAGTTCCTGGGTGTTAGTCAACTGGTGTAGGTCGCATCCTGGGACAAAATTGATGTAATTTGCCCAAAATGCTCTTCAAAACACACAGTTTTCTATAGTAGTATATCACATATCAGTTAGGCCTGTATATCTTGTACATGTACTTGAAATAAAATATTATATTATAATTATTATTATTATTAACCGTCATGTTTTCCCAGTGTCATACACATAATAGTGTCCTCAGCTCTGAGGAACTAACATCTGTGACACTCTTAACTGACATATTGGCCCACTCAAGAAAGAGGCACTCGACCATCTATGTGAACTAGAAAAATCTACTTTTACACCATAAGTAAAAGGACACAAGTGCAACTAATGTGACATTTTTATTATGACAACGTTTCGCTCTCCAGGAGCTTTGTCAAGCCGTTACAAGCAGTACATGGACACAGAGGGTTTATATAGGCTCAGAGTGAGGTGCAATACAAGTGGTAGTAGTAGTAGTAATACAATATGTTAGGACAATTAACTCGCACATGAGTAAAAGGATATAAAAGCTATTACTTGGGTAACATAAAAATAGGTTAGACAAATATGTTACCCAAGTACTGTAATACCTTTTATATTCTTTTACTCATGTGCGAGTTAATTGTTCTAACATATTGTATTACTACTACTACTACTACTACTACTACTGCTACAACTTATATCACTACTACTACTACTACCACTAGTATTGCACCTCACTCTGAGCCTATATGTACCCTCTGTGTCCATACACAAATAACCTGCACATAAAAGAGAGAAGCTTACGACGACGTTTCGGTCCGACTTGGACCATTGACAAAGTCAATGTACTGTTTGTAACAGCTTGACAAAGCTCCGGGAGAGCGAAACGTTGCCACAATAAAAATATCACATTAGTTGCACTTGTGTCCTTTTACTTTACATATTGTCGGTAATTCTACCAACTCTACACCGTAAGTTGATAAAGACGAATGAGTTTACAGGCAAGGAAGAGATGAGGCTGATGAATATAGAGGCTTGTGAAAGCCACTTCATGTGTAAAACATTTTCCATTGTTTAACTGGGTATATAAGTTTTTTGATGCTTTATCAGTCAGATGAAATGGGTAGGCATGCAACTTAGTCGTCTTCAAGGGGGGCTCCTTGGCGTGGTGAAGAAGCTCTTGGTCTGAGGAATTAGACCCTTTGGTCTACTTCTCCAGACCAAACCCAGTTACCCCCCAATCCTCTCTACCCTATCCCATCCTCCCTTTTTCCCTTTCCTCCTCCCTATTCCTTTCCTATTTTCAGCCTTTGAGATTCTTCCCACAGGCAATCTAGTTCCTAGGTAGGGGGAAGGGTACCATGATCCATCCCATTCCATTGAGGTTCTTGGCAGTGGTGTAGTTTGCCATGGAATTTGGATCACCTGGAGATGTCCCGATCCCTCTCCGGTCTCGCGGGGGGTAGTGGCTTTGGGTGTCTTTCAGGCGATGGAGTATATCTGGAGGCTGACTTTCGGATTCAGGGGATGGTGGCCAAAGGAGGTATGCTTTGTGGCAGGTATCCGGCCGCCCTCTCTTTTGTCCACCAAGGAGGCTCGGCGGATGTGAGGTTGCTATCCCAGATTGCTGGTTTACTGGCATGGGTAAACCATGCCAGCATGGGTTCCATGCTGCATCTGCACTACTTGTGGTGCTGCAGTCCTCTTGGGCACAGAGGAAGATTTTCGGCCCTTTCATTCCTCCTAGGAGCTATTCCTCACAGTTCCCCCCCCCCCTTTTTTTTTAAAAAAAAGGAAAAAAGAAAGAAGTAACCTAATTATGGCAGACCCACTCCATGAACCTGCTACCCCCGGGCCCTTTACTGATACCGCACCCTGTTCTGACCCTGCCTTGTTTTTTAACCACTCTTCAGACACTTCTAATGCCCCTGTACCTCTTGCTGGTGCTGTTTCATCACCCGCTTCAGGTACAGGGGTTTCGACTGACTCCTATGATATGTCTGACCTCCGCTCTCCTTTGACTATATGCTTCCGGCCTCTCCCTCTATGGTGCGGCAATTCTCGAACCGCCAGCTTGTCCCACATCGGATCAACCCTGGTCCCACTCCTAAACGCCCATGACAATTGCCTAATGATACTTCTTCGCCGCCTTGTCGTTCTACTCAGAAAAGACTGACACATCATGCACTCCCTTTCCACGCTCAGTTTCAGAATGCACAATGGACTAAATTCTTTACTTTATGACAGACTTCCTCTACTGCCTATCCGACCATAGTATTAGCAAGGCACTCCTACACCATGTTGTTAGAAACATATCCTTTCATGCTTTCAAGAGTGGTACATGCATCATCACTGTCCAGAATGCTACCCAAGTTCATGATCTTTCTCTTTCACATATCGATACTATTCCTGTCGCTATCAAAAACATCATTCCCTTAATTCTTGTAGTGGTAATGTCATTCTGCCCCATACCATTGTCCAACAGAATTTCCAGACATGTGGCAATGGCATTCTCGAACAAACTGGAACTCCAAGATCTCCCAATCCTCAAGGTAGACACTTATGTCCTTACTGCCCATGGGCGGAGACAATACCCTTGCAATGTAGCTCGATTAACTTTCGACAGCCGTGAACTCCCATACTTTGTTTATATAGCAGGACATCATTTACAAGTTCAAACGGTGATCCCTACACCGCAACAATGCAGAAATTGCTGGCGATTTGGTCACCCAGAGAAATATTGCAGGTCTATAGCCGAATGCCCAGTCTGTGGTGCCGATGACCATTCTGATACGTCTTATAGTTGACCTATTTCTTACCTTAATTGTCATGAGGCCCACCCTTACTCTCACCATTGCCAAGTCTACTTAAATGAACAAGAAATCCATTGCCTCAAAGAGGCAGAAGGTTTCCCTTTTGCTATGGCAGTTTCTCATCTATGCCTCCATGAGAGACTACCCCGTATTTCTTATTCTCTTGTTTCCAAATGTCTCCCCACCTCTGGGGTCCCATCTTCTGCAGCCTCCTCTGTGGTTACCCCTTCCATAGTCACTCCAGTCTTTAATTCTTTTGCTGTCCTGGACTCAGAAGTCCTTACCTCAGCAGTTTTAGTTAGTTTAATATGTTTATTATGCACCCCATACCCATCCTGTGGGCGGTAGTCAAAAGATTACAGAAGTACATAATTGGTCCAGGGACTGGACTCCAAAGTTTTGATAGATGAGCAAGTTACAGAGGTAATGAACTCACAATTTACAAAGGTAATGAACTCACAGTTTACAAAGGTAATGAATTCCAGGTAGGTTTGGTCACAATCATGACAAGTTACAAAGGTATTTACAGATTACAGAGGTACATAATGGGTCCAGGGACTGGGCCCCCAAAGTTTTGATAGCTGAACTAGGTACAAAGGTAATGAGCTCACAAGTTACAAAGGTAATGAATTCTGTAAGAATGGTTGCTTACGTTTATACATGGCTACAATCATGAACAAATTATAGTGTAGTGAGCAATACACCTCAGTCTGTTCTCACTTCTTCGTGTACCCCTTCACAAACCCCGGTATCGAAAAGACCTCGTGGAACACTTACTCCCAATCACCCCTCTACTTCTCAGAAGTCCAAAAATTCCCCATTGCTTAACTCTCCTTTAACCCCTCCTTCCCTTCTTCCACCTCCACATTTTACTTTCCCGGGTTCTGTACCTAGTTCTTCCTTTCTCACTGGCTCTGTTACAAGTGTGGAGGTTCACCCTCCTCCTCGTGCTGTGCCTTCCTCCCCTGTCCCCTACCAAGTTTCTTCCTTTTCTGCCCCCTCCCAGGTTTCTGCCTGTTCTGTCCCCTCCCACACTACTACAGTTCCCTCCACCCATTCGTGCCCCCCTACCTTGGTAGAGTCCATTACTGTCCCAATCTTTACTCGCCCTCCTCCTCCCATCTTCAATATTGTCTCCCATACATTGTCTTTGAATTCCGAAACACTTGAAGCTATCTCAGAATATATTGCAGAGACTAAACCATCAATAGACACTGATCCTCCTCCTGTTCCTTCTCTTTCCTCTCCTCCATCTGCGCAACTCCCTTCTTCGAAGTGCTCCGTTCCTTCGCTACTTGAACGTTTTTAACTGCCGCCAGATGTGGACTTTTCTAACCTTTCTACACAAATAACCCACACATAGAAGAGAGGAGCTTACGACAACGTTTCGGTCCGACTTGGACCATTTACAAAGTCAGGATGGGTATATATAGGCAGGTGGTGGTACTATTAGTAGTGGAGGGAAGGAAGTAGTAGTGGGGAGGTAGTAAGAGTAGGATGGACCAGTCAAATACTAAGAAAGAGGAGCACTGCAAGGAAGCTAGGTGCCCAGAGAGGGTAAGAGCAAGAACACCGAGGGAAAGAAAACAAATAAATAAATAAAGAAGGAACAAATACACTGGGCAGAAGAAAGACAACCCAAAGGGGAAAGAGGAAAGGGGAAGAGGGAGAAGAAAAAAGGAGGAATCGGTTTAGGTCATGAGTGTTCTGAAGTTTGGAGCATTTTACAATGTAGTAGGAGAAGAAGGCATCTACAGAGATGAAGCCAGGACTAAGATTCATACAAGGAAAGTTGTGTATTAGGGAGGATTCAACCAGATGGCAACTTAAAGGTGGAAGTAGGGAAGACAGTTTTAGCAGAAGACCAGTCAATAGGATGGCTGTGATCTCTGACGTGACAGAAAAGAGCATTATTAGTGTCGGCAAGCCTAACCTCTAGTCCGTAGGTACCCTTACCTGCGGACTTCTGGTATCTTTCTCATTGCCAATCATGACCTATTTACAGTGGAATATCTGCGGCCTGAGGGGTAATCAGGATGAGCTTCAGATGTTGCTCTCCCAGTTTTCCCCTGTTGGTGTTTGTGGAGAAATTTTCTCCAGGAGGGGGGTATCAGCCCCCTTCAGCCCCTTTCAGCCCTGAGGGGCCCAGCCCTCTCAGAAGGGGCAAGCGTCTTGTTTACTGCTACAGTGAGTAATTGATCGCAGATGCCATATGAGTATGCGACGTGGTCAAGTGACCATTGCTCCTTGCAGTCCAGTGTTGCAGAGTGTATTTTAATAAGAGACAGTACATCTCTTACTTTAGCAGGACAATTAAGGAAAATCCTGCTCCCACTTTATTACCATAGTAAAGATAGTGGACATTGTTGTCTATGCTTAAGACAGCAAGAATCAAACATTCTGCTTTGCTTCATCGAGGAAGTGGCAAGGAAGCAAAAGTATTATGTCAGCATTTTTTTTTTTGTGCAAGGGGCAGTGGCGGCATGGGGCGCTGTGGCGTCTTCAGGCCCCTCATGGAAGGTTCCTTGATGTTGGTGAGGGGCTCTTGATTTAAGGAATTGGATCTGTGCTCCAGTTCCCCGAATTAAGCCTGAATGCCTTCCACATCCCCCCTCCCCTGGGCGCTGTATAATCCTACGGGTTTAGCGCTTCCCCCTTGATTATAATAATAATAATGTGGCGTCTTCAGATTACTTTTGACTCTACTGAGAGTGACACTGACGCCAGGATAACCAACAAAGAATGATCTGTGCGTTAGTGTGAACAAAGTATCTCAAACACAATAATCACTTAAGAGAGGTGTGATCAGCTTCTTTAGTGATAAGATTGTGAACAATAAAGACAAATCTTGTGGAACATAGTGTACCAGTGTGCGTTTTCCTAGACTATGGAAGACGTGGACATCCAAGGACACTTCAGCTTCTATCAAGTCACCGATATCTGTCGAAGGTGTGAAGAACACCATAGCTCACGCTACAAGAGCAAGGTAGGTTACGAATTTCCTGTAGTACGGGGGACTGCGCAGTTCTTGAGTCGCAAGGAGTTTGTAATCAACCTATAGTCGGCAGTAAGGGGCAGACTTTTGAGTCCACACAAGTAAGTTTGTCAGCCATCAGTGTATGAAATATGCTGACATAACACCCCCTAGGGGTAATTTATAATCTTACAAATTATAACTCTTTACAGCCCGTTGAGAGATGACTTCGACAGCTTCTCAAGACCTCGTCTGCAGGGGCGGCTGTGTAGGCGATGAGTTGTCTTTCTAAGTACAAACTCTTTAAACTTAACTGGTAATGCCATTTCTCAACAGTGTTTGCTTACAGGAACCAAAATTACACTCTGCTGTGCTGTATAGCCCTTGTGGTTTAGTGCTTCTTTTTTATTATAATAATAATTACACACTGCTGTTATCTATCCCATCCCAGGCTATAATTTATTGTATTCTTTGGATCCTTTTTCTGATGGGACCTTAATGAAAGTGCCTTTCTTCTACGCACTGATATTCAGTACCATCAGCTATTTGTTCATACTTCGCTGCATTACACTGCTGCCCATATCCACTTGCATAAGTGGTATACAATCTGTTCTTTGTGTCTCCTTCTCAGGCATTATCTATCCTGGATGTTGCCTTTCTTGTTTCATCCTTACCACCACCACTTCTGTTACTTGGCAATTTTAATGCCCATCATTTCCTCTGGGGGGTCTCACTGTGTTACAACCCCTGAATGGGTCACAATGTATATAATGTATATTACCTTTTCATATAATTTTATATTGCTTATATTTGCGATAATAGCTAAATCGTAAATATATTGCTTTATATTATTATTTGACTTAGTTATGTTGTTAGGTAGGATGTAACCTTCTTATATTATTATTATGTGTTCATAGTTCAAGTCTTGATTGTCTAACTACTGTAATTATTGCTGGTGGCTCATTAATCTCCAGTTTCTCTGTTCTGGGCACAATGCCCACAGAGCTACACGGATGGGGGGGGTGTACACACCTTCCTGAAGTATTCGTCTGGTCTGACCTCTTGGGGTTGGGGACGTATTCTTGACAAGACTCCCTAAATCTCCTTATTGGCCCTTTTTGGGAATCACTCTGTTGCTTTATGTTGAGGTTCTGTGGGACTCTGTTCACAGAACATCGTATAGACTTAGTGATTTTGCGTTGTATGGGTTGTGTGTACTTGACCTCTGACATCGGGTCTTGGCTGTAGCTTCAACCTAATTTGACTGGATCTGTTACTGACAAAAGTCGGGGTTTTCTTATCTAACGAATTTCAGTAGTAGGGAGTTTGTATTTTGTGGAGAATTGCGATGGTCCTCTTTGTGTCGTTAATTATTCCTTGTTCCTGATTCTGTTGCCGTTGCTTGTTTTTTTTTTGGGGCTTAGCTTCTTTTTTGTGTTAAAGCGACTGTTTGATTCCCTTTGGGTCAGAAGTTAGTTTTTTTTGTGACTTTGTCATCACTTTTTTAAGTCAGATGAGTCATAACATACAAACTCTTAGAGACTTACACACATACACACAAAATTATTTTATTTGTATTTTTAAAATTAATTTTACCAGTGGTACTTAAGACATAAATATTGATATTGCTTTCAGCACAATAATTGTACACGAGAGAAGTGATTATTTTTATTTTTTTTGAATAATTTTAATTTAATTTGTTAAAAATACCTCAGACTATGTTTAATAAATTTATTAATTTAATTTCTCTATTAGTAGCCTACCTTTAAAATCCTGAAGAAATTTTAATTTCTTATCAATTTCAAAGGGAAAATTGGACAAGGTACTGCTAATTGTTACGAAAACCCGGGAAACAGGTGGATGCAGGGGGGCCAGTCCTTTTAGTATTCACGGGAATCCTAAGCTTTTTAGAAATGTTTTTTTTTAAAATTTGAAGGGGGGCCTGTTGGGAGGCTCTGGCCCAAAGGGTGTTGGAGAAATTGCCCCAGTTTGCCATAGAGTTATTAAAACCTTTGAGTATTTTTTTAATCTGAAGACTTTGAGTTTAGTTTGTACAACTACCAGTGGATGTATTACCAGCCCTTGACCCAAGGAGATGGAAATATGTTTTTAAACTTACTTTAAGCCCAAACCAACCTAAAAATTCCTATTGGGATTTGTTTCCCAAATCAGCTCTCTAGTACTTTTATTTTCGTGATTATGCCAAAGTAAACAATTAATTGATACTCTGCTTTGATTTGGAGAAATTAAAACTTTAGAATGTTGGCGAGTACCAAATATCTCGGTGTGATGTTCGGGAATTACCCCGCAGAAATGTCAGAGCGTTAATTAAAGAAAGTTTTGTCATAAAACTCGATATGAATCAAAATTTTAGAAAGCCATGTCAAAAAGGGGGAAGTATGACTCATTTGATGACATAGAAAAGAAAAACTAAGGAAAATGTCTGAGCCAAATAAAATTTTGTTCTCGTACCCCTTTCCCCGCCTCACTGACAAATAGTACAGAGTAAGCTGGAGGATAGCCTCATACGTAACCGTGTTGACACCTGTTTCTTTTATCCTGACCAGATTAGATCTAGGGATGGCTGGAAAAAGGTGCCTGACCCAAGGACCGTCCAGACTATTGTTAGATTCCTTACTCCTAAATTCCCCACGGCCCTATCTCTCAAAACATTTGAGGGGTTTGAACGCCTCATTTGTTTGCAGATCACAAATAAGACAGGGGAAAATTGAATGAAAAAAGATTTAAAGAGAGAAAATTTGTTTTGGAAACAGACTTTAGATAACAGGAACCCAAAATTTTAAGCGCAGAAAGCTGCATCCAGGGTTCCCAAATTTTTTGAGGGGACTTAGACACCTTTTTGATTGTTTGAAACCAGGCACGTGCTATGAAAAGGCCACGTAAGCACGTGCTCCCTTGTTGCACACACTTGCAGGAAGACCAAACTTGTACTGCTGCTTACCCATTTCCAAGACATTAGTTATGACGCGTCAAGAAAAACTATTCAAAAACATAAATTTTTTACGAAATTTATCAACGGCATTTCGTAATACAACGATGGGAAAGATCAAACTTGTAGAGTTTGCTCGTGAGAAAAAAGTTGCTTTTGAAGAGGTCTAGGCCTAAATGTTAAAACTACGCACTTTTCAGTTGTTATTTCACGAAGGTTGAACTGTTGTTGCATCAAGAATATCTGTTATCATATACCTCGGGTATTTCTGGAAACTGCAGCCATTTTGCAGACAATTACGAGTTTTCTCAAAACTTGTAGTACTAAAACACAGAGAAACAAGGTAACTAAAAATTGTCCTAAAGTTGGCAACCTAAATCACTGCTCATTGGGCCTGCTGTACCTGCTACTGTAAAATTCTCATGCCTTTACCAGGGAAAACCCCAATCCTGAAAACTGCTCTGGGTTAACGGAAAAATTTATATCGAGAAAAAAGAAATTAAATGACCTATTGTAACGAAAAACTGCTAGGGGGGTATTGCATAAGTTGAAAGAGAAACGAGAACAGCAGCGGCTGGCAAAACCCCCAACAAGTCATATCCTCTTCCGAGCAACAAAGGCACCAAAAACCTGTAAAACCCCTGATCCTACTGATTTTGATAATATTATGGATAATGACACGCAGAAAGTGTATCTAGAAAAGATTCGTTTAGCATGAGTCCTTACTTATCGAGAGTAAAAATAGGATTTTTAGAACACATCTGAGATAAATTACTTTTAAAAGCACTGGCAGTTATCTCACTTATTAAGAAAAAAGTACGACCATAAAATGAAATACCTATTGCAAGATAGGTTTTTTTTAGAACCTATGGAGGGGCTTAAAAAGTACCTCTGCACAAATTTTTCGAAACAACTATTATGGGTTTATTTTTATGGGAATCCCGTGGTGTATTTCCCACGGTAGTGGATTGTTGAGGAATGATACCTTAGCTGGGGTTTGTTTTAAAAAAAAACCCTTTTGGGTTGTAATAAACGTGAAATTATGCCATTTTAAGCTTGTAAGAGAAAAAAACTATTTTTTTTTTAAAACGCAAAACAAAAGCTTTGTCAAATATTCAACAACCACCTTTTCTCCCGTTTTAGTTAGTGGATGACAATGATTTGGGCTTGAAAATGTTGTTTAGTGACGCCTGCGCCCAGGGTCTTAACATTTACTCCCCCCGTCAGCGATTAGGGCACAACACAACTGACTTAAATTTCAACCATGATGATTTAATAAGGATCATTTTTTTGCAGTCACTGGAAAGATGAGATATAAGCATTTCTGAGAGTGAAGCAAAAAGGGCTCGATAAATTTTTACTATTTTAGTAAAGGTGTACTACGGAGAAAAAAAACATGTAATTGTAGCTGATCGTGTTTCCACCCCAGTCAAACTTCGTAGTGTTACCAGTTTTTCATTTCATGAACAAACCCTTGATTTTGCTCATAATAGCCCCTTGGAGGACTTTGGGGGTCAAAAACACCTTAAAGGGAAAACATTTACTTGGCCAAAAATGAAGGAAACAGTAAACTGATCATGTGCGACATGAACTGTTCAAGTGACAGACAAACCCGCACACACATCCCCCTAACCCTCATGTGTTCCTAGCAGCAAGTTCAGTTCATCTGGACTAAGGATTTTTTCAGACTCGTTCAAAAGATTGAAACGTTTCTTTCCTCTCTCCAGTTTTGAGGAGTCCCAATTCAATCTTCCCTTCTTTTTTTAAAATAGATGTGATGGTTATGCAGTGGGGGCGTGCTGCCCAACTCAACATCCCTGACATTCTCCCCCTTATGTTCTATTTATCTAAGCTCAAAAAGGGCCCAGAAAAATTAGCCCTATTTGGGGAAAGAGGCTCTGCTCTTGTGGTTTTCCTTGGAACATTTTGACGTGTATTTAGGGACTTCCCCCCTTTTAAAAAAACGTTTTTTCAGACCAAATCCCCTACCAATAAATACTATGAAGAGTAAAAAAGTAGGATCATGAAAGGTGGGCATCAGAATCCGCCCCTTCTGTATTGTATAAAACCCCTGTAAGTGTAATGTAATTTCTGAGCCCCTGTCACGTCCTTATAAATTTTTCAGTTACATTAAAAAAACGTAATTTTTTTGCCCAAATACCTTTTGTTACTTGCTATGTCAAATTTAGTAAAGTAACGTAATCCCCCCTTTGCCCCTTTAAATTTTATATCCATGTTTAATTAATCATTTTTAAAATTAAAAGAGTGGGGATATATGTGTAAGGGGAAAAGAAGCTGAGTGAGAGTTTTTTTGTGTTTTGTGGGCGATGTTTACTGCGTGGGGGAACACGTCCTGCCGCAACCCCCCCCCTTTCCCTTTACTCACACCTTTAAACTTTCCCCATACGCAAATGTCCATACTTTCCCCGCATTCCACTACCACTACTTAAGAGTGGAATCTGTCCCTGTCTATCACACAAGCATTTTTTATATGCAGTTCTACTATGGGGCGAGCCTAAAGTCATGGGGGTCAACTACCTTCTCTACACGATTACTAACCACGATAGCAGAGATCATACTGTGTACTGCCCTAGTACCGGGGCAAAAACTTATAGTGAAAGACACAAAAAAAGTGCTTGGCACAAGATGACTCTAATTTTTGATATTAAAATTTTATTATTAAAGTGACATGAGTAATCATAATAATGTGAAAGACTTAACGCAACTCCTATCCAACCCTTTGCGTGGGGGGGGTGTTTTAAAAACCCCGAATGGGCAAAAAATGTAAAAATGTTATTACCTTTTCATAAATTTTATATTGTTTATTTGCGATAATAGCTAAAAATCGTAAATATATTGCTTTTTTATTATTATTTGCTTTGTTAATGTTTTAGGTAGGATATAACCTTCTTATATTATTATTTTGTGCTCATGTTCAAGTCTTGATTGTCTAACTCGTAATTACGCTGGTGGCTCGGGCTCTCCCCGGCTTTTTCTGTTGCGGGCAGAACTGTCCCTGGAGCTTCATTTAAACAAGGGGTGGGGGGACACCCTGCTAAGTATTCACCCGTCTAGCCTTTGGGGGTTGGACGTATTCTTAAAGACTGCCTAAACTCCCTTTGTCCCTTGTTGGAAGTCATCTCTGTTCATTTTGTTGTAGGTTCGTGGGATCGTTCACAAAACATCTTCTTAGGGGGTGATTTTTGACGTTTGGGGTTGTGCTTTAAAACTCTGACAACTCAGGCCTGAGCTGTAGCTTCTGACCTAATTTGTACTGGTATCTGTGTACTGACACAGTTGGGGATTTTCTTATGCTGAACTTAGATTCAGTAGTATGGGAGCTTTGTGACTTTTGTGAGGATCTGCTGATGGTCCCTACTAGTGTCGTTATTTATCTCCTTGTTCCTGATTCTGTGTCGCAGTTGTTGTTATATTGCTATTGGGCTTAGCATTCTTTTTGTTTTTTTAAGCAGACAGTTTCTGATTGCCAGTTGGTCAAGAAGTTAGTTTATTTGATGACTTTGTCAGTCACTTGTTTAAGTCTAGTTGAGTCATGAGACATAGTGAACTACTTAGACACTTACACACATACAAACTTATTTGTATGGTTTTATTAAATATTAATTACCAGACAGTACTTAAGATATAAATATGTGATATGTGTTTTCAGCACAATACTATTGTACATGAGAGAAGTTATTATTATTAATTTGTTTGAATTGATTAATTTAATTTAATTTGATAATTTTACGTTAGACTATACTTAATAAATTATTATATTTTATTTTCTCTAGTTAGTATCCTACCAGTTGTAATCCTGAAGCACTATTAATTCTTATCGAATTCTAATGGATAATTGGACAAGGATACTGACTAATTGTTTATGAAAAACCCAGGAACAGGCTGGATGCTAGAAGGGCAGTCCTTTTAGTATTCACTGGAGATCTCTAAGCTTTTTAGAAATCGTGTTTTTTGTAAACACACTGTGATTCCTGTGGCATTCAATTCAAGGCTTTTCTTGCTTCTCACCTCCTCCTGTTTTAAATACAAGTACTCCCACCCATTTTGATCCTCGTACTCATACTCTCTCTTGCATTGATCTCCTGGTCTGGGACTTCCTCCACTGCACTAGACTTCACCTGGTCTGTTCTCCTGGACTTATTTTGACAGTGATCATTTTCCAATCATTCTTACTTCTCCTTCATATTCACCACCTCTTCGTGGTCCATGCTGGCAATTTGATCAGGCAAATTGAGACCTTTATTAGCAACTAACTGCTTTTAGTGAGATTCTTTGTCCTCCACTGATGAGCTTGTATACCTCGACCTCGGTTTTAACCGCGTTCTCATTCTATACCCCAAACCTTGGGCAGGCATTCTCAGAAGTGCGTTGCCTTGGTGGTCTCCTGCTTTTGGGCCCGGCAGTACGTTTTAATTCACTGCATGGGCAGGTACTGGTACGTAACCACGAAAAACTTATTTATTTAACAAAACGAGCAGTTTCCCCTTT
>NC_069403.1:103515741-103547657 GCF_026875155.1 Cherax quadricarinatus | reverse complement strand
AATGTCTGTCTTGTTTATTCTGGACCCTATTTTAAAATTGACATCCTTTGAAATTTGTGAGAAATTGACCAAATTGCCAATTTCTGATCACTTTATTAGATAGTTGAAATCAATAAATGGGCAGTTTCTTGTACTCAATTGATAGAACAAATGGAGTTCTAGCAAAATAGTTATGATTTTAGCCAATGGAACACTGGAACTGGCCAAAAATAGGCCTGAAAATTGGCAAAACCACTGATGCATGTACAGTGGTAATGATGATGGTAGAGGTTAGTAGTGATGGTGGTAGAGGGTGCCTTCTGTGATTCAGCGATTCTACTAACTTGTTCAATATTGTTGGAGTTATATAGGGCTACAGAAAACACCGCTGCCTCAGCTGCAGCCTTCACCAACATTATGTACGGCTTATACTCTCAGTGGCCCTTATACGCCCAACAACAACAACAACACCAGTCGTGACATAAATAATGACTATTTTATTCATTCTATAGTATATTCCACATTTCTATGTTATTAATATAGTTTAATATGTCATACTAGTTGAATTGTGATAGATAAATAAGCTATAGAGTTGATATTAGTGTCATATTCCCCAACAATAAACTCGCCTCCCCTCCCTCTGCCATACACCAAGAGTCTTCAATAAAGATATGTGTGATGTTAAATGTTCATTTATACATTTTATTAGTGCTTTATATTTATTTGTCAATCTTTTCTGCATGTAAATCTATATTTAAGCTAGAGAAGTGGCTAAGGAAGTGACCCCTGATAAAGACTTGGTTCCTAGAGTCCTTATGGAGGGGGATTCCCCTTTCAAACAATAACCTCTCTTCCCTCTCCCCTCCTCCCTGTCTTCCATCCATCAACAACAGCCTTTAATAAAGGTAACTATCATGTTGAATGTTCATTCTTTTGTGCATGTAAATCTCTCTTTAAGGTAAAAAAAAAAAAATTTTTTTTGTCGATACTTCTGGATGTCTGGAACAAATTAATTTGATTTACAATACAGTGGACCCCCGGTATTCAATGGCATCAGTATACATTAAATTCGGTATTCAATACATTTTAATGCCAAAATTTTGCCTCGCCACTCGTTAAAAAACCTGCCACACAATTTGTCTGGGACGCGTCCACGTGAGTGCCAGTGTTTATAAGCCAGCCAGTGTGCTCGCATCTAAGCATATATTCAGTACATTCCATATTATCGCAGTGTTTTTGGTGCTTGTTTCTGCAAAATAAGTCACCATGGGTCCCAAGAAAGCTTCTAGTGCCAACTCCGTGGTAAAAGGGTGAGAATTAGTATGGAAATTAAGAAAGATTTTGAAAGGTTTGGGGCTAACCCTGAGAAGCCTATGCCAGTTGTGGAATCCATTGTGCCTACTTCAAAAATTAAGGAAATGTGTGCAAAGTGGGTTTAACTGCAAACCTTTATGGATGAAAATCACCTTAACACAGCTATTGCAAGCCGTGTTGGTGACTATTACAATGACAATGTTGTGGCCCATTTTAGACAAATCGTAAAGGAACGGGAGGTACAGAGCTCTATGGACAGATTTGTTGTGCGACAGAGGTCCAGTGACTCTCAAGCTGGTCCTAGTGGCATTAAAAGAAGAAGGGAAGTAACCCTGGAAAAGGACTTGCTACCTCAAGTCCTAATGGAAGGGGATTCCCCTTCTAAACAATAAGTTTGACACTCTCCCCTCCTCCCATCTCATCAATCGTCACCAGATCTTCATTAAAGGTGTCATGTATTCTATTGTTAGTAGAGTACTACTAATTGTGCATGTCTTCATCAGTTTGTGTGCATTAAACTTAATATTTCATGTGGTAAAAAAAATTTTTCGTAGTACTTTTGGGTGTCTTGCACGGATTAATTTGATTTCCATTATTTCTTGTGGGGAAAATTAATTCGACTTTCAATAATTTTGGCATCCAATGAGCTCTCAGGAACGGATTAATATCGTATACTGGGAGACCACTGTATTTTTTATGGGGAAAATGGTTTCGTAAATCGTAAATTTCGATAGTCAAACTCTCGGGAACGGATTAATTATGAAAAATGAGGGATCACTGTATTCACTTTTAACTCTTTCAGGGTCAAAACCCTCGATCCTTAACTCCCACTCAGGGTCAAAAAATATATATATATATATATATATATATATATATATATATAAAAAAAAAAAAAAAAAAAAAAAAAAATAAAAAAAAAAAAAAAAAAAAAAAAAAAAAATAAAAAACTTATGAAATTAGTAATTCTTTTCTGATCATAATGACACCAAAAGTATGAAATTTGATGGAAAATTTATGGAATTATGCTCTTGCAAAGTTAGCGGTATCCACGATATTTATGCGTCAGCGAATTTCTCCCACTTTGATCCCTATTTTCAGCTAATTCCAATGTTTCAGTCTACTATCATAGCTATTTTGCTAGAGTTCCATTTGTTCTATCGACTGAGAATGAGAAACTGCATTTACCAACTCCAACTACACAATAAAGTGGTCAGAAATTAGCAATTTGGCCAATTTCACACAAATTTGAAAAGATGCCAATTTCAAAATATGGTCCAGAATAAACAAGACAGACATTCCTGGCACTAAAACAAGATTTTATCTGTTCATTAGTCACATCTCCAGGCCCCTCTTACATTACTTTTGCTTTCTATTTTGAATTTTTATTCTCACAAAAAATAGAAGATTTACTGTTATGTATACTACTGCATCATTGTAAAAATGGTATAAATAATATCAGCGCACTTCTGCAAGAATATCAGACTCACCAGTTGATGTGTATTAGACGTGTGGCGTGATTTGTTTACTCTTGAACATCGGCAATAATCAAACATTTTCGCTACTTTTCCCTCAATTTTGAGGTACTTTTCATTGTGAAACCCAACAAAATTATCTCTATTTCTGTAAAATATCTTCCATTCTATCACAAGAGACCAAGAAAACAAAAATACAACCATAAATCCCATATGAAAATAGACTGCAAAGTAGCTGTTTTAAACCAAAAACACGGTCGGAGTGTTTTTTCTCCTTATGCAGTGTGCTTCAGGATTTTTTTATACTGCATACACTGACCATGCAGACCCATTCTTTCACATCTAGGCCTACTAGCCATTTCCTGCTTGAGTTGAGGGCGCAAGATGTACTAGTATGTCAAAAACCTTGAAAGGGTTAATTTTCTTCTTTTACAAACCCTACCAAACTCGTCCAGCAACCTCTGCAGCTTCTCTTCAGAATCTCTCAAGAGAAGAGTGTCATCAGCAAAGAGCAACTGTGACAATTCCCAATTTGTGTTAGATTCTTTATATTTTAACCCCACATCTCTTGCCAACACCCGAGCATTCACTTCTCTTACAACTACATCTAAAAATATACTGAACAACCATGGTGGCATCACATATCCTTGTCTAAGACCTACTTTTACTGGGAAATAATCTCCCTCCTACAAATTTTAACCTGAGCCTCACTATCCTCATAAAAACTCTTCAATGCTTTCAATAACCTACCTCTTATTCCATACATCTGTAACATCTGCCACACTGGCCCCCCTCATCCACCATCATATGCATTTTTCAAACCCATTAATGCCACAAAAGCCTCTTTATCCTTAACTATATGTTTCACTGTGAACACTTGGTCTACACACCCCCTATCTTTCCTAAAACCACCTTGTTCATCTGCTATCCTACTCTCCATCTTACTATTAATTATTTCAATAATAACTCTACCATACACTTTACCAGGTATACTCAACAGACTTATTCCCAAATAATTTTTGCACTCTCTTTTGTACCTTACCCTCTAACATACATTTATTAACCCCTTAACTATCCAAACGTAGATCTACATTTTCTCGCCCAGCGCTCCCAATATTTTGATTTTTTTTTTTTTTTGAAAGAAAACATTTTTTTACATCAAGCAATGTAAAAAAAAAATTAGTCAGTACTTATGGAGATAAAAGGTCGCAAATTTGGCACTTGTTGCTCACCTGATGGCAACATGAAGCGCTGCCATTTGCAGAAGTGTTGCCGACATACCTTTTTTTCTCATTTTATTAATTTGTATAATTTTCATTTTCTGATAATTACAATTTGTAGTAGTTCGTGTGATTTCATAGCTGATCTTTGTTCTGACACTAATAAAGTGGACCCTCGCCTAACGAACGCATTGCATAACATTAAATCCGCCTAACGAAGCGTTTGAGTGTAAAAAATTTGGCCCGCTCAACGATAAAAAACTCGCCCAACGTGATTCCTCCCAAACCTGTCCGTCCAGCCTGAGCGCCTCAGCTGCCTTGCCGTCATTGTTTACAAGCCAGGGTGGCCGGTTGCATCCATACATTTGATACATTTTGTATTATTCCATTGTTTATAGTGCTTGTAACTGCTAAATAAGCCACCATGGGCCCAAAGAAAGCTTCTAGTGCCAACCCTGTGGTAAAAAGGGCGAGAAATACTATCATACCACAGTCAGGTGTTGCTGTACCCCAGTCAGCTGTTGCTGCACCAGTCTGCTGCACCACCATCAGCTGTTGCTGCACCACAGTCAGCTGTTGCTGCACCACAGTCAGCTGCTGCTGCACCACGATCAGCTGCTGCTGCACCACAGTCAGCTGCTGCTGCACCATGGTCAGCTGCTGCTGCACCATGGTCAACTGCTGCTGCACCACAGTCAGCTGTTGCTGAACCACTGTCAGCTGCTGCTGCACCACTGTCAGCTGCTGCTGCACCACCATCAGCTGTTGATGCACCACAGTCAGCTGTTGCTGCACCACCATCAGCTGTTGCTGCACCACAGTCAGCTGTTGCTGGACCAGTCAGCTGTTGCTGCACCATGATCAGCTGCTGCTGCACCATAGTCAGCTGCTGTTGCACCATGGTCAACTGCTGCTGCACCACAGTCAGCTGTTGCTGAACCACAGTGAGCTGCTCCTGCACCACAGCCAGCTGCTGCTGCACCACAGTCAGCTGCTGCTGCACCACCATCAGCTGTTTCTGACCAACATGACTTGTCCCGAACCTGTCCATCCAGCCCTGCCGTCATTGTTTACAAGCCAGGGTGGCCGGTTGCATGCATACATTCGATACATTTTGTATTATTCCATTGTTTATAGTGCTTGTAACTGCTAAATAAGCCACCATGGGCCAAAAGAAAGCTTCTAGTGCAAACCCTGTGGTAAAAAAGGTGAGAAATACTATCGTACCGCAGTCAGGTGTTGCTGCACCACGGTCAGCTGTTGCACCAGCCTGCTGCACCACCATCAGCTGTTGCTGCACCACAGTCAGCTGCTGCTGCACCACAGTCAGCTGTTGCTGCACCACCATCAGCTGTTGCTGCACCACAGTCGGCTGCTGTTGGACCAGTCAGCTGTTGCTGCACCATGATCAGCTGCTGCTGCACCACAGTCAGCTGCTGCTGCATCACCATCAGCTGTTTCTGACCAACATGTCTTGTCCCGAACCTGTCCATCCAGCCTTGCCGTCATTATTTACAAGCCAGGGTGGCTAGTTGCATGCATACATTCGATACATTTTGTATTATTCCATTGTTTATAGTGCTTGTAACTGCTAAATAAGCCACCATGGGCCCAAAGAAAGCTTCTAGTGCCAACCCTGTGGTAAAAAGGGTAAGAAATACTATCATACCACAGTCAGCTGTTGCTGCACCACCGGCAGCTGTTGCTGCACCACAGTCAGCTGTTGCTGCACCACAGTCAGCTGTTGCTGCACCACCGTCAGCTGTTGCTGCACCACCGTCAGCTGTTGCTGCACCACAGTCAGCTGTTGTTCCACCACCATCAGCTGTACTACTAGAAGATGTGGAGAGTGTGTTGTTGGTGTGGCTTAACGTGAAACAATTACCGAGAAACGATTAACCCCAGAGGGTTAGCCACCCAGGATAACCCAAGAAAGCCAGTGCATCATCGAGGACTGTCTAACTTATTTCCATTGGGGTCCTTAATCTTGTCCCCCAGGATGCGACCCACAGCAGTTGACTAACACCCAGGTGAACAGGAAAAAATGCCTGGAACTAGTGCTCATATTGGTGAATTTAAGGGCAGCAATGGTTGGTTTGAGAGATTTAAGAATTGTAGTGGAAAACAGTGTGATAAGGCATTGTGAAGCTGAAAAATTCATCCCCCAACAAGTGTTCAATTGTGAGGAAACAGGCCTCTTCTGGAAGAAAATGCCAAACAGGACCTACATAACTCAGGAGGAAAAGGTACTCCCAGGACACACACCTGTGAAAGACAGGCTAACTCTCATGTATTGTTGTTATGCTAGTGCAGATTGCAAAGTGAAACTTTTACTCATGTATCACTCTGAAAATCCAAGAGTGTTCAAGAAAAACAGTGTCTCATCACCCATCAATACTCTTCAATAAAGGTACATAAGTGTCATTTTAACATTTATTTGTGTAGTTATTGTTCATGTCTTATTGTTTTCTTTGTAGGGAAATGTATATTTCATGAAAAAAAAAAATTTTTTTAATACTTTTGGCTGCCTGGAACGGATTAATTGGATTTCCGTTATTTCTTATGAGGAAAATTAACTCAGCTAACGATAATTTCGGCTAACGATGAGCTCTCAGGAACGGATTAATATCGTTAGGCGAGGGTCCACTGTATTAGGTGCTGAAATAGTACTCAAATAGTCACAAACACAGTGACAGGTGAAAATATTCACCTACCTTAGTCACATACTATTGTCTAGATATACATACATACAGAGGCGTTGCTAGGGTTGGTGTCACCCAGGGCGGCATCTCTGGTGTCACCCCCATGAAATCCAGGGGTGTGGGAATGGGGGGAGTAAACTCCAGTTACTTCACTACTGCATGACCAGTGACTAATGTTTAGCAATGAAAATGTTTAACCCCTAAACAGTCCAAACGTATATATACACCTTCTTACGTGTAGCGCCCCAAACGTATACATATGTTTTATTTTTCCTGCCTCAAAATTTGGCATGATTGGCCTGAGATGCCTGGTCAGCATAGAATTGGTCTTAACACTCGGTGTACGCAGTATTAAAAAAATATGGGACCACTTAGTACCTTGTGGGAGCACCAGTTAAACTGAGTGCCAGCTAGAGCAAACAGTGCAGCAAACACCAAGGATTCACTGATGTAATGTCATATTAACACTTCTCTTTTAATAGGAAAGTTTAGGGTCTGTTGATTTCTGTCTTTGTCTCTATGTCTCTGTCTGTCTGTCTTGTATATCTCTGTCTCTTTGTCTATCTCTGTCTGTCTCTGTGTCTGTCACTGGCTTTGTCTATCTGTCTCTGCCTATCTTTTTCAATGTCTTTGTCTGTCTGTCTCACAGGTACACATAAATACAAGTATACATAGTATAAATTACCTAGGATAACCCAAAAATCCAGACAAAGTGCTATACTCTTCTTGAAGATGTGAGTAAATTGATGATGCAGTCTTGTAGCTCTCTCTGAGACAGAGAGCTAGACAGATAGATAGACAAGGAGCTTGACAGACAGAAATGTTTGTGTACCAGCAAAAACAAAGCATGGGGAAGGGTCATCTAATCTTTTCTTATCAGCTGCACCCTCCCCCACCCTTGTGTATGTTCTTATCAGATGTTATCTCCCCTTATCATGTCACTGTCAAGGGTGGACTTAGTTTTTTATGCTTCAAGGGAACTTATTACGTATTATTATTAGGTACACCTACCATCCGACTTACGACCGAGTTCGGTTCCGAGAAACCGGTCGTAAGTCGAAATGGTCGTAAGTCGAACTTTACTACTGAATATCAGCAAAACATTTTTTTGTAATGACTTTATTTTATTGTTTTATTTTGGTATTTCATGTTTTACTTTACTTTTTATGTTGTTAGTACTGTATTTTATACTGTAAGGTTTAGGATAAACACTGTACAACACAAATAGTTGTTTATTTCCCAGAAATTTGGCATAAAAAACATGGTCGTAAGTCGAGTGGTCGTAAGTCGAGCAGGTCATAAGTTGGATGTAGGTGTATTATTATTATTACGTATTATTATTATTATTATTCTCCTCCTCCTCCTCCTCCTCCTCCTCCTCCTCCTCCATCTCCTCCTCTATCTCCTTCTCCTCCTCCTCCTCCTCCTCCTCCTCTTCCTCATTATTATTATATACTTCAACATATCCAAAACATTGCTGGGACCTATAAATACTTTGTTTCTACAGTGGACCCCCGCATAACGATGGCATCACATAGCGATTAATCCGCATACCGCTTACTTTAATCGCAAAAATTTTGCCGCGCATACCGATTAAAAACCCGCTCACCGATTTTCGTCCGAGACGCGTCCAATGTGCGCCCTCAGCCAGCCTCACATGTGCCGCCCGTGCCATTGTTTACCAGCCAGCCTCCGCGGTAACATCCAAGCATACACTCGGAATATTTCGTATTATTAGTGTTTTCGGTGCTGTTTCTGGAAAATAAGTGACCATGGGCCCCAAGAAAGCTTCTAGTGCCAACCCTACACCAATAAGGGTGAGAATTCCCATTGAAATGAAGAAAGAGATCATTGATAAGTATGAAAGTGGAGTGCGTATCGCCGACCTAGTCAAGTTGTACAAGAAACCCCAATCAACCATCGCTACTATTGTGGGCACCAGAAAGACAATCAAGGAAGCTGTTCTTGCCAAAGGTTTAACTGTGTTTTCGAAACAAAGATCGCAAGTGATGGAAGATGTTGAGAGACTCTTATTGGTGTGGATAAATGAAAAACAGCTAGCAGGAGATAGCGTCTCTCAAGCGATCATATGTGAAAAGGCTAGGAAGTTGCATGACGATTTAATTAAAAAACTGCCTGCAACAATACCACCAGTCCGATAACATTCTTCTTTGCAAATATACAGGGTCTAAAGCCAGCAACAAACAACAAAATACCTTTCATCCGTGGACTGCTTGCAGAGGCAAAGGCAATGTTCGCGGCTTTCACTGAGACCCACATAAAGGATCACTTGGACAACGAAATATGGATCCCAGGTTACAACCTATACAGATGTGACAGAGTGAACAGGCAAAAAGGGGGGGTTGGCCTGTACATTGCAGAGTCACTTGTTTGCACAGAACTGCTAAATGCCTCAAATGATGTAGTGGAAGTTTTAGCAGTAAAGGTCGAGAACCAAAACCTAGTCATTGTGATAGTCTACAAGCCTCCGGATGCAACATCCCAGCAATTCCAGGAACAGCTGTTAAAATTTGACCACTGTCTGGAAAACCTTCCAGCTCCTGCACCCAACATCTTGCTCCTGGGGGATTTCAACTTAAGGCACCTAAAATGGAGGAATATAGCAAATAATGTTGTTGCAGTAATAACACCAGGAGGCAGCTCTGATGAAAACTCACACTCACGCGAGCTTTTAAATCTCTGCACAAAATTCAATTTAAACCAGCAAATAATAGAGCCTACTAGACTGGAGAATACACTAGACCTCATCTTCACTAACAATGATGATCTGATAAGAAATATCACCATATCAAAAAACAATATACTCAGATCACAACATAATTGAGGTTCAGTCATGTATGCACGGAGCCCCAGACCGACATAATGAGATTAGTTACGAGGGAGCATTCACCAAATTCAACTTCAATAACAAAAACATAAAGTGGGACCAAGTAAACCAAGTCCTAACCGATATAAGCTGGGAAGATATACTAAGCAACACAGACCCCAACTTATGCCTAGAACAGATTAACTCGGTGGCACTCGATGTATGCACAAGGCTTATTCCTCTAAGAAAAAGGAGGAGTAGATGTAAAACAGAAAGAGACAGGCGCTCCCTTTACAGGCGACGGAAAAGAATAACAGAGCTGCTAAAAGAGGTCAATAATCTGAAATGCGTAGAGAGACACTGGTCAGAGAAATAGCAAGCATCGAACTTAAGCTAAAAGAATCCTTTAGGAGTCAGGAATCGCGGGAAGAACTAAAAGCCATAAATGAAATCGAAAGAAACCCAAAGTATTTCTTCTCCTATGCCAAATCAAAATCGAGAACAACGTCCAGTATTGGGCCCCTACTTAAACAAGATGGGTCCTACACAGATGACAGCAAGGAAATGAGTGAGCTACTCAAGTCCCAATATGACTCAGTTTTTAGCAAGCCGCTAACCAGACTGAGAGTCGAAGATCAAAATGAATTTTTTATGAGAGAGCCACAAAATTTGATTAACACAAGCCTATCCGATGTTATCCTGACGCCAAATGACTTCGAACAGGCGATAAATGACATGCCCATGCACTCTGCCCCAGGCCAGACTCATGGAACTCTGTGTTCATCAAGAACTGCAAGAAGCCCCTATCACGAGCCTTTTCCATCCTATGGAGAGGGAGCATGGACACGGGGTCGTCCCTCAGTTACTAAAAACAACAGACATAGCCCCACTCCACAAAGGGGGCAGTAAAGCAACAGCAAAGAACTACAGACCAATAGCACTAACATCCCATATCATAAAAATCTTTGAAAGGGTCCTAAGAAGCAAGATCACCACGCATCTAGAAACCCATCAGTTACACAACCCAGGGCAACATGGGTTTAGAACAGGTCGCTCCTGTCTGTCTCAACTATTGGACCACTACGACAAGGTCTAAATGCACTAGAAGACAAAAAGAATGCAGATGTAATATATACAGACTTTGCAAAAGCCTTCGACAAGTGTGACCATGGCGTAATAGCGCACAAAATGCGTGCTAAAGGAATAACAGGAAAAGTCGTCGATGGATCTGTAATTTCCTCACTAACAGAACACAGAGAGTAGTCGTCAACAGAGTAAAGTCCGAGGCAGCTACGGTGAAAAGCTCTGTTCCACAAGGCACAGTACTCGCTCCCATCTTGTTCCTCATCCTTAAATCCGACATAGACAAGGATGTCAGCCACAGCACCGTGTCTTCCTTTGCAGATGACACCCGAATCTGCATGACAGTGTCTTCCATTGCAGACACTGCAAAGCTCCAGGCAGACATCAACCAAATCTTTCAGTGGGCTGCAGAAAACAATATGAAGTTCAACGATGAGAAATTTCAATTACTCAGATATGGTAAACATGAGGAAATTAAATCTTCATCAGAGTACAAAACAAATTCTGGCCACAAAATAGAGCGAAACACCAACGTCAAAGACCTGGGAGTGATCATGTCGGAGGATCTCACCTTCAAGGACCATAACATTGTATCAATCGCATCTGCTAGAAAAATGACAGGATGGATAATGAGAACCTTCAAAACTAGGGAGGCCAAGCCCATGATGACACTCTTCAGGTCACTTGTTCTATCTAGGCTGGAATATTGCTGCACACTAACAGCACCTTTCAAGGCAGGTGAAATTGCCGACCTAGAAAATGTACAGAGAACTTTCACGGCGCGCATAACGGAGATAAAACACCTCAATTACTGGGAGCGCTTGAGGTTCCTAAACCTGTATTCCCTGGAACGCAGGAGGGAGAGATACATGATTAATACACCTGGAAAATCCTAGAGGGACTAGTACCGAACTTGCACACGAAAATCACTCATTACGAAAGCAAAAGACTTGGCAAGACGATGCACCATCCCCCAATGAAAAGCAGGGGTGTCACTAGCACGTTAAGAGACCATACAATAAGTGTCAGGGCCCGAGACTGTTCAACTGCCTCCCAGCACACATAAGGGGGATTACCAACAGACCCCTGGCAGTCTTCAAGCTGGCACTGGACAAGCACCTAAAGTCAGTTCCGGATCAGCGGGCTGTGGCTCGTATGTTGGTTTGCGTGCAGCCAGCAGCAACAGCCTGGTTGATCAGGCTCTGATCCACCAGGAGGCCTGGTCTCAGACCGGGCGCGGGGGCGTTGACCCCCGGAACTCTCTCCAGGTAAACTCCAGGTAACTAGTGATGATGTGAGTGAATTTAAGGCCAGCAAAGGTTGGTTTGAGAGATTTAAGAAGCGTAGTGGCATCCATAGTGTGATAAGGCATGGTGAGGCTGCCAGTTCGGACCACAAAGCGGCTGAAAAATATGTGCAGGAATTCAAGGAGTACATAGACAGTGAAGGACTGAAACCTGAACAAGTGTTTAATTGTGATGAAACAGGCCTGTTCTGGAAGAAAATGCCAAGCAGGACCTACATTACTCAGGAGGAAAAGGCACTCCCAGGACATAAGCCTATGAAAGACAGGCTTACTTTGTTGATGTGTGCCAATGCTAGTGGTGATTGCAAAGTTAAGCCTTTATTAGTGTATCACTCTGAAACTCCCAGAGCGTTCAGGCAAAAGAATGTCCTCAAGGATAATTTGTGTGTGCTGTGGAGGGCAAACAGTAAGGCATGGGTCACTAGGGACTTTTTCTATAACTGGTTACACCATGCATTTGCCCCCAATGTGAAAGATTACCTAACTGAAAAGAAATTAGACCTTAAGTGCCTCCTGGTGTTAGACAATGCCCCTGGTCATCCTACAGACGTGGCAGAGCGACTTTATGGGACATGAGCTTCATTAAGGTGAAGTTTTTGCCTCCTAATACCACTCCTCTCCTGCAGCCCATGGACCAGCAGGTCATTTCCAACTTCAAAAAACTGTACACAAAAGCTCTGTTTGAAAGGTGCTTTGTAGTGACCTCAGAAACTCAACTGACTCTAAGAGAGTTTTGGAGAGAGCACTTTAATATCCTCAATTGTGTAAACCTTATAGGTAAGGCTTGGGAGGGAGTGACTAAGAAGACCTTGAACTCTGCTTGGAAGAAACTGTGGCCAGAATGTGTAGACAAAAGGGATTTTGAAGGGTTTGAGGCTAACCCTGAGAGGATTATGCCACTTGAGGAATCCATTGTGGCATTGGGAAAGTCCTTGGGGTTGGAGGTTAGTGGGGAGGATGTGGAAGAGTTGGTGGAGGAGGACAATGAAGAACTAACCACTGATGAGCTGATAGATCAACTTCAACAGCAAGAGGCCAGACCTGAGGAAACTGGTTCAGAGGAGGGGAGAGAGAAATTGAAGAAGTTGCCTACTACAAAGATAAAGGAAATCTGTGCAAAGTGGCTTGAAGTGCAAACCTTCATGGATGAAAATCACCCTCACACAGCTATTGCAAGCCGTGCTGGTGATTATTACACTGACAATGTTGTGAAACACTTTAGGGAAGTCATAAAGGAACGAGAGGTACAGGCCACTATGGACAGATATGTTGTGCGAAAGAAGTCCAGTGACTCTGAAGCTGGTCCTAGTGGCATTAAAAGAAGAAGGGAAGTAACCCCAGAAAAGGACTTGCCACCTCAAGTCTTAATGGAAGGGGATTCCCCTTCTAAACACTAACACTCTCTCTCCCCTCCTCCCATCCCATCAATCATCACCAGATCTTCAATAAAAGTAAGTGTCATGTAAGTGTGCATGCCTTTTTCAGTTTGTGTGTATTAAAATTAACATTTCATGTGGTAAAAAAAATTTTTTTTCATACTTTTGGGTGTCTTGCACGGATTAATTTTATTTCCATTATTTCTTATGGGGAAAATTCATTCACATAGCGATTATTTCGCATAACAATTACCCCTCTTGCACGGATTAAAATTGTTAACCGGGGGTCCACTGTATTCCAAGACAATAGTAAATGGCCAAGGCAGGTGTAAATGTCCATCTGTCAATGTCTTTGTGACAATTTGAGTACAATTTCAGTACCTAATACTAGTGTCAGAATGAAGATTGGTTATGAAATGGCAAGAACTGCTATAAATTGCAATTATCGGAACAAAAAAATTATATAAAATACAGTGGAACCTCAAAAATCAAACTGCTCCCAACACGACCAATTATGTAAGTGTATTTTTGTAAGTGCTTTTATAAGTGTATTTTTGAGGGTCTGAAATGGACTAATCTAATTTACATTATTCCTGATGGGAATAAATTCATTCGGTAAAGGCACTTGAACAGCCTTCTGGACCGAAGAAAGTTCGATATTTGAGGTTCCACTGTAATATGAAAAATAGAAAAAAAGGTATATTGGCAACACTTCTGCAAGCAGCAGGACTCCATGTTGCTGTCACATGAGCATCCAGTGCCAATTTCTCTGCCTCATATCTCTCTAAGTACTTATTCTAAATTTTTTTTTTATTCTAAAACACTTAAAAAAATGTGCCCTTTTTTTCTATGAAAAAAAAAAAATTTTTTTTTTTTTTTCAAAATGTTTGGGGCGCTGGGCGAGTGAATGTATATATACGTTTTGACCGTTTAAGGGTTAAGGGTCATAAACGAAACAATAGAATACTTCTCAGCTTTATTAATGAAAAAAAAAAAATAATCATAGTAATATTGAGGAAACAAACTCAAATACCACTTTGAGTACAGGTAACAGATCCTACATTTATTCACCTCCATGGACCCCAGCCATGGTGGCAGCATTGTCATATCCTTGAGCACTGCACAGCATGAAGTCCAGTCCATCACTTTCCAGCTTTTTCAGGATATCAGAACTGATATCAGCAGCTTTTTTTGCCCTTCAAAGGGAAAAAACAAGAAAAACTTCCTTCACTTGAACTCTTCCATCCTCCATTTGCACGTACCTGATGACTTCTGACATACAGTCAGTGTGTGGTGCATCTGGTGTACTGTCAAACATAATGCTGTAGTATACAGCTCTCCTGATATCAGTAACAAGCTTCTCTTTGACTCAATTTGCCAGAACACTTAAAAAGCTCATTTTGAGTTGATGGTGAGAGATACGAAACTGATGATCTGTGTTCACTTGAGCTGCACTTCAGTCTCATTAGGTGCTCTTTTAGCACAGGATCATACTTAGCCATTAATTCAACCATCTCAAGAAAGTTTCCTCTATTTGACGAGAGTTCATTCTCCCTGTGGCCACGAAATGCTAGATTCTGTTTAGCCAGAAACAATGTAATGTCAAGCAACCTGTACAATATTTCCTTCCACCTTTTCTTCTGGATTTCCATTGAAACAATTATTTCTGCATCTATGGTTTTGTTCACCCTTAGACCGGCTGCCATGGTTTTCCAATTCTCAAGGCAACTTAAGTGTTCATCAGAAATTTCATAATTGTGTACTTTTGGATTCAGCTTCCACCATACAGGTCTCCCTCAACATTCACGTTTTCAGCTTTCGCGGGCTTCACACATTCACGAATTCCCAACCGCCAAATTCCCAGCCGCCAAATCATATTCAAGTTTCCCTCCACCTGCGAGTCCCTACTACCCTCCCACCGACCCCCGCAACTGGCAGCCAGCCCTCCCACCACTCAGTGTGGTGAGTGTTTTGTTTGTTCATTATTTGCTATTAAACTGCAGTATAAATAATGTAAACCCATTCATGACTGCATATTGGAATGGTTATTCGGACAGGTATTAGACGGTGACATGTGTTTACTCTTGAACACAGCAAGAATCAAACATTTCTGCTACTGCTAACAATAGTAATAATAATAATAATAATAATAATAATAATAATAATAATAATAATAAATACGATATAATTGAAGAAGGAAGTTGTACAAAAATACGAGGGAGTGGGTGACACATCGTCAGTGTGGCTTTGTTTATGCTGAAGTGAGCATTAGTCTCTCTGCTCTAGTAAACATTTCACAATAATTCATTGTTTTTGGTACTTGTAGATTGAGTGCGACTGGAGTGGTAGAGGCAGTGGTTGAGGCAGCTGTTGAGGCAGCTGTTGAGGCAGCGATTGAGGCAGCTGTTGAGGCAGCGATTGTGGCAGTGGGTGAGGCAGCGATTGAGGCAGAGGGTGAGGCAGCTGTTGAGGCAGCGATTGAGGCAGTGGTTGAGGCAGCTATTGAGGCAGTGGGTGAGGCAGCTGTTGAGGCAGCTGTTGAGGCAGCTGTTGAGGCAGTGCATGAGGCAGTGCATGAGGCAGCTGTTGAGGCAGCGATTGAGGCAGCTGTTGAGGCAGCGATTGAGGCAGCGATTGAGGCAGCGATTGAGGCAACTGTTGAGGCAGCGATTGAGGCAGCTATTGAGGCAGTAATTGAGGCAGCTGTTGAGGCAGCGATTGAGGCAGTGGTCACTGAGGCAGCTGTTGAGGCAGCTGTTGAGGCAGCTGTTGAGGCAGCTGTTGAGGCAGTGCATGAGGCAGCGATTGAGGCAGCTGTTGAGGCAGCGATTGAGGCAGCGATTGAGGCAGCAATTGAGGCAGCGATTGAGGCAGCGATTGAGGCAGCTGTTGAGGCAGCGATTGAGGGAGCGATTGAGGCGGCTGTTGAGGCAGCGATTGAAGCAGCTGTTGAGGCAGTAATTGAGGCAGCTGTTGAGGCAGCGATTGAGGCAGTGGTCACTGAGGCAGCTGTTGATGCAGTGATTGAGGTAACTGTTGAAGCAGCGACTGAGGCAGTGGGTGAGGCAGCTGTTGAGGCAGCAATTGAGGCAGTGGGTGAGGCAGCTGTTAAGGCAGCTGTTGAGGCAGTGCATGAGGCAGTGCATGAGGCAGTGCATGAGGCAGCGATTGAGGCAGCGATTGAGGCAGCTGTTGAGGCAGCGATTGAGGCAGCGATTGAGGCAGCTGTTGAGGCAGCGATTGAGGCAGCTGTTGAGGCAGGAATTGAGGCAGCTGTTGAGGCAGCGATTGAGGCAGTGGTCACTGAGGCAGCTGCTGAGGCAGCGATTGAGGCAGTGGGTGAGGCAGCTGTTGAGGAAGCGATTGAGGCAGCTGTTGAGGCAGCTGTTGAGGCAGCGATTGAGGCAACTGTTGAAGCAGCGACTGAGGCAGTGGGTGAGGCAGCTGGTGAGGAAGTGATTGAGGCAGTGGTATTTAATAACATACATGTTATTAATAATAATAATACATGTTATTAATATGTACTATTATTATTTATAACACATATGTTATTAAAATACCACTGCCTCAACCGCTGAATTATTGTGAAATGTTTGGAAGAGCAGGGAGACTAATGTTCACTCCAGCATAAACAAGCCACACTGACGATGTGTCAACCACTCCCTCGTATTTTTGTACAATTTCCTTCTTCAATTATATCGTATTATTATTATTATTATTATATTATTATTATTATTATTATTATTATTATTATTATTATTACTATTGTTATTATTAGCAGTAGCAGAAATGTTTGATTCTTTGCTGTGTTCAAGACTAAACACATGATGTCACCGTCCAATACCTGTCCGAATAGCCATTCCAATATGCAGTCATGAATGGGTTTACATTATTTATACTGTAGTTTAATAGCAAATAATGAACAAACAAAACACTCACCACACTGAGTGGTGGGAGGGCTGGCTGCCAGTTGCGGGGGTCGGAGGGAGGGGTAAATAGGGACTCGCAGTGGTTGGGGAAGTGGTGGAGGCATTGGTGGAGTCTGTGGTATTTAATAACATACATGTTATTAAAGCATAACATGTATATATTTAGTACAATTTACCAAGTTTTCATGTATTTTATGATTGTTCATGGTTCAACAAGTTAAGGAAGCAGTATTGTATTATATTTCCCTACAATATATTGGGCCACCAAACATTCACGGTTTTTCAACATTCGCGAGGCTCTTGATCCCCTAACCCTCGCGAATGTTGAAGGAGACCTGTATTTGAAACCCAGTCACAAACTTTGATGTTATACTTGTAACATCAGAGGTAAACAATCTACAGCAATAACGATAATTTCCCATGGATGGCAGTACACCATCCATATCGAAAACTTTCTCACCATTCAGACTTTTGTAGAACCACCTTTAAAAGCTGACGTTCATCCCCTTTTAGCTTTTTTTCCTTTGAATATAAAAAGGGGCCATCCTTTTTCTGATGTTTTTCAATCGGGAATTTTTCGGAACATAAGAAAAAAGAAAAGAGGAACACTGCGGGGGGCCTGCGGGCCCCCATACTAGGCAGGTCCTTTACAATTTACCCCACAACAAAACTTTTTCCCAAAACCCTTTTTAAATGCCACCCAAAAGAAATAAGCCTGATGTGAAAGTCCCATCAAACCCAAACCCCCCCACTCATGTACTTATAAACCTAGATTTAAAAACTCCCCAAAGCCCGCCTCAAAAACCCACTGGGTAACTGTTCCCATCATAAACTACCCTTTTCCCAAAACCAATACTTTCCTAGTCCTTTCAAACTAAACTTATTAATTTAAACCATTACGCGCGTTCTCTTTGGGAAAGACACCCTCAAGACCTTATTAATACCCCCTTTTAATTAATACCTATTTCCACTTAAAAACACTTCGATCAGGTCTCCCCTCATTCTTGTTAAAAAGTGAATGTAACTTTGAGTCTTAAAAATTTTTCATAAGGAAGATTTCGATGCTAGATTAAATTTGTCATCCTCGCTGAATGTTTTCAAAGAATTTTTTTTCCTTTTTTAAAACGGAGACCAGAAATTGGGCTGCATAATGTAGGTGAGGCTTACTAATGATGTTTAAAAACTGCAGTTGACCCCCTGGAATTTGTTGCTTACACTTCTTGATATAAATCCCGTAATCTATTTGCCCTTTTACGTCGTTAGGGATTGCTTCTTGGTTTAAGGTTGTGACCCTTAACCCCAGCCTTTTCGCAATTGATGGCTAAGTTTTACTATTTAATTTATAAGTACTGGGTTTTGGGCCTCCCAACTCAGAACCCTTGCATTTATCTACATTAAATGCATCTGCCATTTTCTGACCAAGAATAAGTTTGTTTAAATCCCCTAAGTTCCCTAAATCTCTTTTGGGAATCAATTATAATTTTTTAAAAAGCAGGGGGGGATTAGTTTTGGAGGGGTTGGGCAATTATTTTAAATGTATGGAAGGGGTAAGGTCCCTAGGATTGGGCAAGAGCATGCATAGCCCTTTTGTAAAAAGGAAAGGGGATAAAAAGAGGCAAAATTATAGGGGGATAATCTGTAGTATACCTGGTAAAGTGTTGGGGTAAGTTTTATTGAAAGAATTAAGATAAGACGGAGAATAGGATGCAGATAAACAAGGGCTTTGGGAAAGGGTAGGGGGTGTGGGATCAGGTTTTTACAGTGAAACATAAAAGGAAAACAGTTTTTAGAAAAGGAAAAAGGGGTCTTTGGGTTTTATGGTTTTGGAAAAAGGCGTTAAACGGGGTGGATGGGGGGGCAATGTGGCAGTTTTTGCAAGTGTTGGTGGGAGGGGTTTACTGAAAGATAAAGGGTTTTTTTTCGGGGGAAGTGAGGCTCAAGTTAGGTATGAGGAAACAGGGAAATTTTTTTCCCAGTAAATGGGCCTTAGACAAGGATGTGTGATGTCCCCCGTGGTTGTTTAATATTTTAGAGGGGGTTGTAAAGAATAAAGCGGGGGTTTTGACAAGGGGGGGGTTAAAAGAAAAAGAATCACACACAAAGGGGGGTTTGTCACAGCTGCCTTTGCGATGCCTGTGTCTTGGGAGATTCTAAGAAAAGTTGCAAAATTGGTGGATAAATTTGGGTGGGGTGTGCAAAAGAAAAAATTAAAGGGAATACAGGAAAGAGAAAGGTTTGGGATAACAAAAAGTTTGGGGATAAAAATTTGAATTCAGATTGGGGAGAGGTATGGAGGGGTGAATGTTTCAAAATTTTTGGGAGTGGCGTGTCAGGATGGGTCTATGAAAGAGGGGTGAATCATAAATTGATGGGGGAAAAAGAGTGAGTGGGGCATTAGGAGTCTGTGGAGACAAAAAACCTTGCCTTGGGGGGCAAGAGGGGAAGTATGAGGTATATCTTACCAACGCTTTATTTTGGGTTGAAAACATGGGGGTGAATGTTGCAGCGAGGAGAGGGTGGGGGAGTGGAGTGTCAGTCTGAGGGGAATGTGTGGTGTGAAATAATCGAGAATGTAGTTTGGAAGTTGGAGGAGGTGCGGGAAAATTACCAAAAACTTTGTCCCGAGGGCTGAGGAAAGGGTTGTTGAGGTGGGTTGGACATGTAGAGAGAATGGGGCGAAAAAGAATGACTTTAAGAGGTATCAGTCTTATGAAGGAAAGGGGGGGAGGGTCGGCCCAGGAAAGGTTGGAGGGGGGGGTAAAGGAGGTTTTTGGCGAGGGGGTTGGGCTTTTCCCGCAGGCGTGCGTGGCGTGTTTGTAGGATGAAAGGAGACAAATTTTTTAATTTCTTGACGGCTGTTGGGTGTGGCAAATAAATTTTGAAAGGGGGTTCGGGGAAACCGGCAGCCGGACTTGGCCTGGAATGGGGAAATAAGGCCGCACTCGAAGGAGGGGTGTTAATGTTGCAGTTTTAAAAATGTATGTAAAGCCCCTTGGCAAAACAGTGAGGAGTGAATGATGGTGAAAGTTTTTTTTTTCTCGGGGCCCCCCTGCCTTGGTGGGGAAACGGGCCGTGTGATATAAAAAAAAAAAAAATAAATCTTTGTGTCATCGGCGAAAATTTGTTTTTCACTATAAATTCCCCCATCAAAATCATTGATTATTTTTTATTTTCCACCGCCATTCCCACCAAGGGAGGGTGGCCCGAAAAAGAAAAACTTTTACCCTCATTTACTCCCCAAATGCTTGCCCGAAGGGGGCTTTAAAATAAGTTTTTTAAACTGCAACATTAACACCCCTTCAGGGTGCAGGACTGTACTTCCATCTCCAGGGTCAAGGGCCGGCCTGCCGGTTTCCCTGAATCCCCTTTTAAATGTTACTTTGCTCACACTCCAACAGACTCAAATATTAAAAACCCTTTTTCTCCATTCACTCCTTCAAAACCCCCCACGCATCCTGCTGGAAGTCCAAGCCCTCGCACCCCAAAACCTCCTTTACCCCCCCCCCCAACCTTCTAGGCGACCCCTACCCCGCCTTCCTTCCACTACGACTGATAATCTTGAAGTCATTCTGTTTCCCCCCCCTTTCTCTACATGCCCGAACCCCTCAACAACCCCTTCCTCAGCCCTGGGGAAACATTTTTGGGTAATCCCCACCCCCTCCTACTTCCAACTACGAATTCTCTGCATTAATTCCACCAAAATTTCCCCTCAGACAGACATCTCCATGCCCCCAGCCTTCTCCTCGCTGCAACATTCATCCCCACCTTCAACCCATATAAGATTTGGTAAAAATTTATTCATACATTCCCCTCTTTGCCCCAAGGGCAAGTTCTTTGTCTCCCCCAACTCCCAAGTGCACCCCCTCACTCTTTTTTCCCCCATCAATTCTATGATTCACCTATTTTCATAAACCCCCGCTGACACGTCCACTCCCAAATATCTGAATACGTTACCCCCTCCCTACTCTTCCCTCCAATTGATATTCAATCTTTCATCACCTAATCTTTTTGGTATCCTCATAACCGATACACTTTCCTTTAGTCACCCCACCTTTAATTATCTTCTTTGCACACCCTACTGCATAGTCATCCACCAATCTCTGCAACTTCTCTCAGAATCTCCCAAGAGCACAGTGCATCAGCAAAGAGCAGCGTGACAACTCCCACTTTTGTTTGATTCTTTACTTTTAACTCCACGCCTCTTGCCAAGACCCTCGCATTTACTTCTCTTTACAACCCCATCAATAAATAAATTAAACAACCACTGACATCACACATCCTTGTCCTAAGGCCTACTTTACTGGAAAAAATTTACCCTCTTTCCTACATACACTAACTTGAGCCTCACTATCCTCGTAAAAAACTCTCACTGCTTCATTAACCTACCTCCTACACCATACACTTGCAACATCTTGCCACAGGCTCCACCTATCCACGCCTGTCATACCCTTTTCCAAATCCAAAATGCCACAAAGACCTCTTTAGCCTTATCTAAATACAGTTGCCTTATATGTTTTCACTGTAAACACCTGGTCCACACACCCCTTCTACCTTTCCTAAAGCCTCTTGTTCATCTGCTACCTATTCTCCTTTCTTACCTTAATTCTTTCCATTAAAACTCCTAACATACACTTACCAGGTACACGCAACCGACTTATCCCCCTATAATTTTTTGCACTCTCTTTTATTCCCCCTTGCCTTTATACAAAGGAACTATGCTTGCTCTCGCCATCCTAGGTACCTTTACCCTCCCTTCCATACATTTATTAAATAGATGCACCAACACTCCAAAACTATATCCCCACCTGCTATTAACATTTCTAATCTTAACCCATCATTCCCGGCTGCCTTACCACCCCTATCATTTTATACCTACTGCCTCACGAACTTCCCCCACACACATCGAACTGCTCTTCCCTCCACTCCAACAAGATTTATTCCTCCTTGCCCTATACACAAATCACAGCTCCCTATCTTCATCAACATTTAACAATTCCTCAAAATATTCATCCATCTGCCAATACCTCTAACTCTCATTTAATAGCTCTCCTCTCCAATTTTTAACTGAACAAATCCATTTGTTCCTCTAGCTTTCTTAACTTGTTAATCCTCACTCCAATAACTTTTCTTATTTTTCAACAAACAAATTTGTTTGATAACATCTCACCACACTCTCTCATTTGCTCTCTTTTTTACATTGCTTCACCCACCTCTTAACTTCTCTCTTTTCTTCCATATACCTTCCCCCTTGCATCACTTCTACTATGTAAAAACTTCTCATATGCTAACTTTTCCTCCCTTAACTACTCTCTTTACATCATCAATCCACCAATCGCTCCTCCTTCCCTCCTGTCCCCACTTTACTGTAACCACAAACTTCTGCTGAACACTCTAACACTACATATTTTAGACCAACCCATACATCGTCGACCACCATGCCTCTGCACTCATTAGACCATCTATCCCCAATAGCTGATTTATATCTTACCCTAACTGCCTCCTCTTTAGTTATCATAAACCTTCACCTCTCTCTTCCCTGATGCTTCTATTCTCCTTGTATCCATCTACCTGTTAACTCTCATGTACTTCAACCTAAAAGTGTCTGATATATCTGTGGCCCCTATAAACCCACCCCCAAAATGTTTTTTTAACAATCCTGAAGTCTACTCAACAAGTCTTTATTCTACCAATTACATAATCCGACAAACTATTGGGGGGGGGTGGGGGGGGGGGGGGGGGGGGGACTGTCATTTTCGCCCTATCATCATAATCGTGTAATACTTATTTATCCTCTTTTCTTAAAATAGGTATTACCTATAACTAAACCCCTTTCTAGAGCAAAGTACAATCAAAGGTCTCCCAGTTATCATATTAAACCTGGACCCCAAACTTACCTACCACATCCCTCTCTAAAAGTTTCTCCTACTATAGCATTCAAGTCCCCTACCACAATTACACTCTCACTGGTTCAAGCTCCTATAACATTCACTTAACATCTCCCAAAATCCTCTCTCTCCTCTGCATTCCTCTCTTCTCCATGCATACACCTTATTATGACCCACCCTTCTCGCATCCAACCTTTCTTAATCCTCATAATTCTTGAATTAACACATTCATAATTCTCTTTCTCCTTCCATATACTGATCATTAACATTACTGCTACCATACCCTATCCTTTGCCTCTACACTCTCAGATACACCAGATTTAATCCGCATTTATTTCCCCCCACTGAACTCCTCCTACCCCCTTCAGCTTTTGTTTCGATTAGGGCCAACTTCCAACTCTTATCATTCAAACAAATCCAGCAATCAACTGTTTCTTGTCATCCGCACTACTTCCACTCACATTTAACAACCCAGTTTATAAATTTTTTTCTTCTTCTCTTTTTTAGTAATTGTATAACAGAGAAGGGGATACTAAGCCCATTGCTCCCCGGCATTGAAAGTCGCCTCATACGACAACGCATGGCATATACGGAGAAAGATCTTTCCACTTCCCCATGACAAAAGAAGAAATAAAAAGAACAAGACTATTTAGAAAAAAGAAAACCTAGATGTATTTAAATAAATATATGCATGTGCTGTCTGTGAAGAGTGACCAAAGTGTAAAGTAGGAGTAGCAAGATAACCCTGTTTATCATAGCGATGTTTCTTAGACAGAAAAAGAAACCAGGCACCTACCCTCATGCAAAAGCCATTTACAGGTTTTTGTTTCACAGTCCCATCTGGCAGGACGGTATACTTCCCTGGTGGTTGCTGTCTACCAACATACAATACTGCTAATCATTGAAAGATATTATAAACAACAAGCGGCCCAAGACTTGGATCCCTTGGAACGCCACTTGTACAGACCCCACTCATTTAACCCCATTTATGGACACTCTCTGCTTCCCGTCAGTGAGCCAGACCACCCCACGAAGCTTTTTTTCCCCAATCCTGGGCCCACTTTTTTTAACAGTCATGGTGGGGGAACCTTTCAAAACCCTTACTAAAATCAAAGAAAATAATATAAAAAACTTTATTTGGCAACAGCCTCAAAAGCTTTACGAAGAAAAATAAATAGTTGCAAGCCCGCCCTTGTAAACCCATGCGAGTACCATAATCAAGCTATGCTTACAATGGCTTTTTAAACCACTATAATGACTCTAAAAATTTGCCTACAATTGAGGTCGGCTTAGGGGCGGTAATTTGACGGAACGCTTGTCCCTTTAAAAATAGGAGTTACATTAGCCATTTTCCACATACAGACACTCCCGTTTGAAAATAAATTAAAATTTTAGTTAAGGGTTCACAATTTTTCCTTTTTCATTCCTTAAAACCCCTTTGAAAAACCTCATCGGAAACCCGGCGCTTTTTTCTTCTCTGTCAAACTGCTTCACAACCACTCACTATGCGGAGTTACATAATTTATCATCTTCTAGCCCCTGTAAAAATTTAATTTACGGGAAATATTGTTATGTTTTTCCTGTGAAAAAACGAGAGAAAATAATTTTTTAAAATCAAGCCATTCATTCTCATTGTCAGAAAGGGGGCCCTAGTTTTTTTTAAAGGGGGACCATCTATCTCTAACTTTTGTTCTATAGACCTGGAAAAAACTTTTGGTTAGTTTTTAAAATCCCAGCAATTTTAATTTCTAGTCCCTTTAAGCTTTTCCTTTATCCCCTTTTAATGCCCTCTTAATGCAATATACGATTCATAAGAACCCTCACCCTTTTGATATGCCTATAATTCCTTCTTATGCCCAGAAGATATTTGAGCCATTATTCTCCATTTGGGTCATTTCTATTTGACTAATTTTTTTAAGGGATAAACGCCTTTGAGAGCATGATAGGTCAGAAATTGTCAATTGATACTCTCTTCTTTCCCCCAGTCAACAGATATAATTTCTCTAAGCCCATCGAATCTGCTAAGCGAAAATCTGGGACGTTACTGATTACGCTACTATCTATTCCATTCAATCTAAATGTTTTGATTTGGGGTCGCTAGACCCATTCCTCTGAAATTTCTAAAATTAACAAGGGATTCATTTTTGCCATAACTAATCAAGCAGGTTTTTTCCCCCTTGTATTCTTCACAAACTGCTTCAAAAAACAATCCAAAATTTTCTAAAAGTCAAAGATTCTAAATTCCCAGTCAAAAAATTCCCAATAAACCCAACAAAGTTAAAGTCTCCAAATTACTACATTATGGGCCCTTGTGGCCTTAACTTTTTTCCTCCCAAAATTTTTTCCCCCTTGGCCCCTATCAAAGTTGGGGGGGACGGTATATCACTCCTAAAATCTTTTTTTCACCCCTTGAAAATCCACCAAACAGATCGTATGTGTTACTTAGATTAATCCCCCTTTTTTATGCAACAGTTAAACGACTGGGACATAAAAAAAGCCACCCCAAACCCCCCCCTCCCAAACTTCTATCTTCTGGAAAAAATTTAAAACCCTGAATATGACTTTCCGCGGGCATGCCCGACTTTTTGAATTAAACCCGTCTCAAAAAGGGCAAATACATCAATGTTACCTACACTAAAACAAACCCAAACCGTCCATCTTTTCCTAGCACAACGCTTTTAGCAAAATAAACTTTAAAAGGGGACTCCCTTTCTCTTTCCCTCCGCTCTTTTTCTTTTTTTCTACTAAACCTATTACTGTCCTTATCACCCAAGGTCCCTGGTTTTTCAATATCCGTTCTTATTTTTACATTTCCCCCAGAACCAATATTTTACACTGGACTTTACGTTTTTCCCCCAAAAACCCCTACCACTAACTATTCCCATTTTAAAAATCCCAACTGCTCCCACCACTGCAGTTCCAGTGCCCCACCCCAACACCTAGAAATGAACCCCCCCCCTAAAATACATGTCATTTGCCATAGAAAGGTCCCAGTTGTCAAAGAAAAGTTACCGCATTTTCCCCACAGTATTTGTCCACCAGAATTGACACAATGCCCGGGCAACCTTCATTCCCAAATCCCCCCTTGGCAAAAAACCACTATGAAGGGTTTCCCCCCTTACTTCTAATTATTTTTTTGCTGACCTATACCTGCTAATCGTCCCACTCCTACTCCCGCCCAAAAAAAGTTGCCTCCAGCACGAGACAATAAAGGGTTTTTTCCCATTACCTTTCAGATGTCTCCAGACGGCAACAATACCTCCATCCCACCCGAAACAAACTCCTGTCCTACTCCTGTCCTTCAAACAAACGCCCTATCCTAACCTAACTTTGGCTATCCCAACAACAACAATATTTTTACCTTCCTTAAAGTCTTTTGCGTGTCGTTCCCCGAGTCACCCATTCGTCGGGGAGCACTGAGAATTTTGGGTGTTTCCACAACAGTTTTCCACGGGATCTCTTTCTTCTTCATCGTTTCTACCTTTCCATTCGCTTTTTGCCTAACTTCTTTCCCTGCGTCCACCCCTTACCAGTTTTTCCCCCTTACCCAGGACCAAAACAGAGGGCTACTACGAACTTCTTGTTTTTCCCCGGTCAGCGCCGAATTTTTCCAAAATTTGCCAACCTCAATCTTCCTTAAGCTGTTTTGGGAAATTTTCTCGATGGAGGGCATCTTGCTTTTAAAATTCTAGAGAGCGCCAAACAGGGCTTCACAAGCCAAATAAAAACTCAAAAGCGCAAAAACCAAACCCAAACAGGGGCACTGCCAGCACGTCCGCACGCCCAAAGCGATGCGAACTGGGAAAATCCCAAAAAGAAACATACACATCGATGCTAACCCTCAGACTCTCATTCCCTTTTATTTCTCCGCTTTTTTACCACGTCCGAGTCCCGAACGACTCATGTTATCAGTAGGATCATGACTAAAATCATTTTATAACTCTGGCCATTATCAGGTTCTTGAAACTGAAAAATAGACCCCGCCATTTTTCAATTTGCTGAACTTTTCATTTTTTTTCCTTTCCTTTGTTGACATCCACTAGGCCCCTTTTATTTTTAAAAACTCCATGAGGCATGATGTTATATCAAGATCTGAAAAAAAAGCCAGGCCACCTTTTGGTTCTACTGAATATTCAGTAATTTTTTAAAGGTGACAAAGAAATAAATGTCCCAATCCAAATTTTCCTACGAGGATGAAATGAAGTTAGGAAAGGAAAAAGTGGGTTTTGGTTCAGATGAAATTAAGATAAACCATTAATAACTGTTGTTTTCATGATTCATTTAATTTTTTTAAAGAACTTAATTTGAATATTTAATTCAAACCTAAACCCGACTGAGAGCAAAGAGAAAAAAATTACCTACGTTCCAATGAATTGGCAAAATAATCATAATGGTCATTACAGATGTAATCCTAATGTGTACCACATATACAGTGGAACTTTTACTTGAGAGTTTAATCCGTTCCATGACCTTGCTCGCAACTGGATTTGCTCGTTTGCAGAGTCAATTTTCCTAATTTAAATTAACTGAAATGCAATTAATCTGTTCCAGTAGAATTCTGTACTTCAATAATTTTGTTAATATCAACTCTACGGCTTATTTATCTATCTCACTTCATCTAATATGACATAATAAACAATATAAATAACATAGAAACCTGATATATACTCTAGAATGAATAAAATATGTCATTCATGTAGTGGTATGGGTGGTGTCCGCGGTGGACGAGAGTTTGTTTGGAGACCGGGGATGATACTTCATGAATAATTTCGCTAATATCATCTATATGGCTTATTTATCTATCACAGTTCATCGAATATGACATAACAAACAATATAAATAACACAGAAACCTGATATATACTCGAAAATGAATAAAATATGTCATTCATGTAGTGGTATGGGCAGTGTCGGAGGTAGATGAAAGTTTGTCTGGAGACCGGGCAAAATACTTCATGAATAATTTTGCTAATATCATCTATATCACAGTTCATCTAATATGACATAACAAACAATATAAATAATATAGAAACATGATATATACTCTAGAATGAATAAAATATGTCATGTAACAGGTGGAGGCAGCCACAACCACTCCCTCTTTGTTGTGGTAAACATTGCCATCTAGTGACGGCCTTTTGAAGCCTTCTATTATTATAATTATTACAAGTAGTACATTATTATTATATATGTATGTATTATTATTATACATATATTATTATTATGATTATTATTGTATTATATTATTATACTATTATTATTATACATATTATTATTATACATATTATTATTATACATATTATTATTACACATATTATTATTATACATATTATTATTATACATATTATTATTTTTATTATTACATAAATTTGTAATTTTTATTCACACAAAAAATATAAGATTTACTATTATTCCTTATTGCAATAATTGTATAAATAATGTCAACTCATTCACGACTGCATACTGGAATGGACAGTGACATCAATTGTTTACTCTGAAACAGCCAAGCAATGGACCATTTCTCCTAGGTTGAGCTCTATTTCAAGGTACTTTTTGTTGTGAAAGCAATTAAAATCATATCTATTTCTGTAATATATTTCCGTTCTATCAAATGAGACCAAAAAACAAGAATACAACCATAAAAACCATTCGAAATTATCTCAAAGGGGTGGCTAATTGCTGAGAAGTGAACTCCATTATTTATACTTAGATTTCTTTCATTTTTGGTGTACGTTAAGAAGCATCTTTCCATCATACATTGCCCATGTTTCAATAAGATAGTCCAACAAACAATTCCCGAGATCAAGAGCAAGAGTCCCTTACCAGTGTCAAAGAACCTGCCTTGAGGTCTGCTCGCTTGTGGAAATTTTGCTCGCATATGGAAGCAAAAACTCGACCCATCGACTGCTTGTATTTGGAAAAACTCATACGTGGACATGCTCGCAAGTAGAGGTTCCATTGTATATGGTAAGCTTCCTGGGCCTATAGGCTTTAGCCCACAAAAATTGGTAACAACAATGCACAGTTAAAACGGATACCAATAAATAACAAAAAGACACAATACCATGACTGGAGCAATACAAATAACCCGCACACAGGAAAGAGGAGCTTACGATGATGTTTCAGTCCGAGTTAGACCATTTACAAAGTCACACTAACAAAAAGCAGAGAAGGAGGCCATATATATAGGCCAGCAGACAGGGACGGGACAAGAGAGGTAGTAGGAAAGAAGGAAGAGAAGTAGTGGTAGAGGTAGTAGTAGTATAGTGGAGTCAAATACTAAGAAAGAGGAGCACTGCAAGGGAGTTATGGGCCCACAAAAGGAACATGAACACAAAGGGAGTGGGGGGAAATAATAATAATGGATCAAATACTCAAGGCAGAAGAAAGAAAACCCAAAGGAGAAAGAGGAAAGGAGAAGGGGGAAAAAAGAATCAGGTTAAGTCATGGGTGTTCTGAAGTTTGGAGCATTTTACAATGTAGTGGGAAAGGAAGGCATCTACAGAGACAAAGCCATGACTATGATTCATACAAGGAAAGTTGTGTATGTAGATGACATCTTTGCTCTTTGGCCTCATGACTCTAGTCTCTTTCAACCATTTCTTGATGCCCTTAATAATCTTGCCCCTTCCATTAAGTTTAAAGCTGAATGGGAATCTAATATGATAAATGATTTTGAAAACTGACAAGTTGAAGATTGATACATGTAAAGTAAAAGGACACAAGTGCAACTTATGTGACATTTTACTGTGGCAGCATTTTGCTCTCCAGGATCTATGTCAAGCTGTTAATGGCTTGACATAGCTCCTGGAGAGCGAAACGTTGCCACAATAAAATGTCACATTAGTTGCACTTGTGTCCTTTTACTTTACATATTGTCGGTAATTCTACCAACACACATACAAGATGGGAGACACATATGCAACATATGGGAATCTTTATTAAGGAAATGTTTTGCCACAAGTGGCTTCATCAGTACAATACAAAGCAGAAATAGGTATGGAGAGGAGGATTTTGAGGTAATCCAGGCTGAGGGACTGATTATCTCAAACTCCTCCTCTCCCTACCCATTTCTACTTTGTATTGGACTGATGAAGCCACTGTGTGGCAAAATGTTTCCTTAATAAAGATTCCCATATATTGCATAAGTGTCTCAATCTTCAATGGAAATCTAATTCCTTGCTTCCTTTCCTTTATGTTAACCCTTTCAGGGTCCAGAGGCCCTCTCCTAAACTTGTTCTCAGGGTCAAAAATTTTTCGGGAAAAAAAATTTATTTTCTCTTATGAAATGATAGAGAATCTTTTCCCGATCATAATGACACCAAAAGTATGAAATTTGATGAAAAACTTATGGAATTATGCTCTCGTAAAGTTAGCGGTCTCGACGATGTTTAAGCATCGGCGATTCAGCCCACTTTGAGCTGCGATCTGTTGCTGTTCCTGCTGAAGCTCTTGCAACTCCTCAGTGGTTAGCTCTTTGTTGTGGTCCTCCACCAACTCTTCCATATCCTCCAAACTCACATCCAACCCCATGGAACTCCCCAATGCCACAATAGAGTTCACAACTGACATAGGCTCATCAGGGTGAGCCACAAACCCTTCAAAATCACTCTTGTGGACACAATCTGGCCACAATTCTCTCCAAGCAGAGTTCTTTACCAGATCGTCATGCAACTGCCTAGCCTTTTCATAAATAATTGACATCATAAGACTATCTTCTGCTAATTGTTTCTCATTTATCCACACCAATAATAACTTCTCAACCTCTTCGAGTACTGGTGATCTCATTTTTGTCAGCATATTTACCCCCTTTGCAACAACAGCTTCCTTGATTTCCTTTTTCTTGGCCACGATCGAAGATATTGTTGTACGGAATTGGTTATACATCCTGGCCAGTTCGGCCACACGTATGCCACTTTCATATTGCTCAATGATGTTTTTCTTAAATTCAGTCATATTTCTCGCCTTCTTTACCAAAGGCTTGGCACTAGGAGCGTTCTTTGGAGCCATGGTAGCTTATTTACCACTTGCAAGCACTAAAATGAATGGAATATTATGGAATATTTCCTATGAACACATGAGGGGACCGTCGCTCACTGGTAAACAATGGCACACTGGCTGGGAAGGGAGACCGAGGCGGTTCAGAGCCATGAGTACACATCCAGGACGAACGACGATTAGCGAGTCAACTGACCATTTGCGAGCCAATGTTTGGACTAAAATAACACAACAATTTCCAAAAAGGACGACTATTGAGCCCGACTATTATCGAGGGACCACTGTATTCCAATTTGAGTACAATTTCAGTACCTAATACTAGTGTCAGAACAAAGATTGGTTATGAAATGACAAGATCTACTATAAATTGTAATTATCAGAACATAAAAATTATATAAAATATGAAAAATAGAAAAAAAGGTATATCGGCAACACTTTTGCAAGAAGCAGGACTTGATGCTGCTGTCATGTGAGCATCCAATGCCAACTTCTTGGCCTCATATCTCTGTAAGTACTGACCATAATTTTTTTTTATTCTAAAACTCTTAAAAAAATGTGCTCTTTTATTCTGTAAAAAAAAAGATTTTTTTTTTTTTTCAAAATATTTGGGGTGCTGCGCAAGAGAATGTATATATATGTTTGGACTGTTTAAGGGTAAAGAAACATAGTGGCATACACAGTGCAGTAAGGCATGGTGAGGCTGCAAGTTCTGACAAAAATGCAGCTGAAAAATATGTTCAGAATTCAAGGGGTACATAGAGGCAGAACAATTCAAACCTTAACAAGATTCGTTGTGATGAAACGGCCCGTTTTGGAAGAAAATGCC
>NC_069403.1:103468095-103515241 GCF_026875155.1 Cherax quadricarinatus | reverse complement strand
GGAAAAATTTTAAAACAGCAGGGGGGAAAAAGAACAGATTAACAACAAAGGAAAGGAAAAAAAGGAAAAACAAAGGGAAAAAAAGAAAAAGCATTAACAACAGCAGGGAAGAGAAGAACAACATTAACAACAGCAGGGAAGAGAAGAACAACATTAAAAAAACAGCAGGAAGAGGAAAAAACAGCATTAACAACAGCAGGGAAGAGAAGAACAACATTAACAACAGCAGGGAGGAAAACATCATAACAACAGCATGGAAGAGAAAACAGCAATTACAACAGCAGGGAAGAGAAGAACAACATTAACGACAGCAGGGAAGAAGAAACATCATTAGCAACAGCATGAAGAGAAAACAGCATAACAACAGCAGGGAAGAGAAGAACAACATTAACAACAGCAGGGAAGAGAAGAACCAGCATTAACAACAGCAGGGAAAAGAAGAACAGATTAAACAACAGGGAAGAGAAGAACAAGCATTAACAACAGCAGGAAAGAGAAGAACAACTAACAACAGAGGGAAGAGAGAAGAAACAACATTAACAACAGCAGGGAAGAGAAGAACAGCATTAACAACAGCAGGGAAGAGAAGAACAACATTAACAACAGCAGGGAAGAGAAGAACATCATTAACAACAGCATGGAAGAGAAGAACAGCATTAACAACAGCAGGGAAGAGAAGAACAACATTAACAACAGCAGGGAAGAGAAGAACATCATTAACCAACAGCATGGAAGAGAAGAACAGCATTAACAACAGCAGGGAAGAGAAGAACAGCATTAACAACAGCAGGGAAGTGAAGAACAGCATTAACAACAGCAGGGAAGATAAGAACAGCATTAACAACAGCAGGGAAGAGAAGAACAACATTAACAACAGCAGGGAAGAGAAGAACAGCATTAACAACAGCAGGGAAGAGAAGAACAGCATTAACAACAGCAGGGAAGAGAAGAACAGCATTAACAACAGCAGGGAAGAGAAGAACAACATTAACAACAGCAGGGAAGAGAAGAACAACATTAACAACAGCAGGGAAGAGAAGAACAGCATTAACAACAGCAGGGAAGAGAAGAACAACATTAACAACAGCAGGGAAGAGAAGAACATCATTAACAACAGCATGGAAGAGAAGAACAGCATTAAACAACAGCAGGAAGAGAAGAACAACATTAACAACAGCAGGGAAGAGAAGAACAACATTAACAACAGCAGGGAAGAGAAGAACAGCATTAACAACAGCAGGGAAGAGAAGAACAACATTAACAACAGCAGGGAAGAGAGAACAGCATTAACAACCAGCAGGGAAGAGAAGAACAGCATTAACAACAGCAGGAAGAGAAGAACAGCATTAACAACAGCATGGAAAGAGAAGAACACATTAACAACAGCAGGAAAGAGAACAATTAACAACAGCAGGAAGAGAAGAACAGCATTAACAACAGCAGGGAAGAGAAGAACAGCATTAACAACAAGCAGGAATAGAAGAACAGCATTAACAACAGCAGGGAAGAGAAGAACAGCATTAAACAACAGCATGAAGAGAAGAACAGCATTAACAACAGCAGGGAAGAGAAGAACAACATAACAACAGCATGAAGAGAAGAACAGCAAATTAACAACCAGCATGGAAGAGAAGAACAGCATTAACAACAAACAGGAAGAGAAGAACAGGCATAACAACAGCAGGGAAGAGAAAACAACATTAACAACAGCATGGAAGGGGAAGAACAGCATTTAACAACACATGGAAGAGAAGAACAACATTAAACAACAGCAGGGAAGAGAAGAACAGCATTAAAAAACAGCAGGGAAGAGAAAACAGCATAACAAACACATGGAAAGAGAACAACATTAACAACAGCATGGAAGAAAGAACAGCTTAACAACAGCAAGGGAAGAGAAGAACACATTTAACCAACACAGGGAAGAGAAGAACAGCATTAAAAAACAGCATGGAAGAGAAAAACAGCATTAACAACAGCAGGGAAGAGAAGAACAGCAAAATTTAAAAACAGCAGGAAGAGAAGAACAGCATTAACAACAGCATGGAAGAGAAGAACAGCATTAACAACAGCAGGGAAGAGAAGAACAGCATTAACAACAGCAGGGAAGAGAAGAACAACATTAACAACAGCAGGGAAAGAAAACAGCATTAAACAACAGCAGGGAAGAAAAAACAGCATTAACAACAAGCAGGAAGAGAAAAACAATTAACAACAGCAGGAAGAGAAAACAGCATAACAACAGCATTGAAGAAAGAACCAGCATAACAACAGCAGGGAAGAGAAGAACAGTATTAACAACAGCAGGGAAAAAGACCGCTCACCACAGCAATGGAAGAGAAGAACACAATAACAACAGCAGGGAAAGAAAACAGCCATTAACAACGCAGGGAGAGAAGAACAGCATAACAAACAGGGATGAAAGAGAAGAACAGCATTAAAAACAGCAGGAAGAAAGAAACCAAATTTGCAGCAGCGGGGGAAAAGAAGAACAACATAACAACAGCATGAAAGAAAAACAGCATTAACAACAGCAGGGAAAAAGAAGGAAAAAGCAATATCAACACCGGAAGAAAAACAATTAACAACAGCAGGGAAGAGAAGAACAGCATTACACAACAGCAGGGAAAAAAACACTTAACAACAGCAGGGAAAAGAACAGCATTTAAAAACACAGGGAAAAGAAAACCGCATTACAACAGCAGGGATGAGAAAGAACAGCATTTAACAACCCGCCAGGGAAGAGAAAACAGCATTAACAACAGCAGGGAAGAGAAGAACAACATAACCACAGCAGGGAAGAGAAGAACAACATTAACAACAACAGGGAAGAAGAAAACAGCATTAACAACAGCAGGGAAGAGAAGAAAACAACATTAACAAAACCAGGAAGAGAAAGAACAGCATTAAACAACAGCAGGGAAGAGAAGAACAGCATTAACCCAAAAGCAGGGAAGAGAAAAAAACAACATTAACAACAGCATGGAAGAGAAGAAAATCATTAACAACAGCATGGAAAGAAGAACCCCCAATTAACAACAGCAGGGAAGAGAAGAACAGCATTAACAACAGCAAGGAAGAGAAGAACAACATAACAACAGCAGGAATAGAAAACAAACATTAACAAAAGGGAAGAAAGAACAGCATTAACAACAGTAGGGAAGAGAAAAAACAGCCAAAAAATTAACAACAGCATGGAAAAGAAGAACAACATTAACAACAGCTGGAAAGAAAAACAACATTAACAACACATGGAAGAGAAAAACAGCATTAACCAAAAGCAGGAAAGAAAAGCGTTAACAACACAGGGAAGAAAAACAACATAACAACAGCAGGAAGAGAAGAACAGCATTAACAACACCCGGAAAAGAAAACAGCATTAACAACACAGGAAGAGAAGAAACAGCAAATTTAAAAACAGCAGGAAGAGAAAACACATTAACAAAAACAGGGAAGAAAAAGAAACAGCCAATTTAAACAACAGCATGGAAGAGAAAAAGCAAATTTAAAAACACAGGGAAAGAAGAACAACATTAACAAAAAGCAGGGAAGAGAAGAACAGCATTAACAACAGCAGGGAAGAGAAAACAGCAAATTTAAAAACAGCAGGAAGAAAGAACAGCATTAAACAACAGCAGGAAGAAAGAAAAGCATTAACAAAACAGGAAGAAAGAACAACATTAACAAAGCAGGAAGAAAGAACAACATTAAAAAACAGCAGGGGAAGAGAAGAACAAAAATTAACAACAGCAGGGAAGAAAAGAACAGCTTAAACCCAAAGCAGAAAGAAAACAACATTAACAACAGCAGGAAGAAAGAAAAAACAACATTAACAACAGCAGGGAAGGGAAGAAAAGAACATATTAACCATTAACAACAGCAGGGAAGAGAAGAACAGCATTAACAACAGCAGGGAAGAGAAGAAAAAGCATTAACAACAGCATGGGAAGAGAAGAACAACATTATACAACAGCAGGAAGAGAAGAACAGCATTAACAACACAGGGAGAGAAGAACAACATTAACAACAAGCAGGAAGAGAAGAACAGCATTAACAACAGCATGGAAGAGAAGAACAGCATTAACAACAGCAGGGAAGAGAAGAACAGCATTAACAACAGCAGGGAAGAGAAGAACAGCATTAACAACAGCATGGAAGAGAAGAACATCATTAACAACAGCATGGAAGAGAAGAACAGCATTAACAACAGCAGGGAAGAGAAGAACAGCATTAACAACAGCAAGGAAGAGAAGAACAACATTAACAACAGCAGGGAAGAGAAGAACAGCATTAACAACAGCAGGGAAGAGAAGAACAGCATTAACAACAGCAGGGAAGAGAAGAACAGCATTAACAACAGCAGGGAAGAGAAGAACACATTAACAACAGCATGGAAGAGAAGAACAGCATTAACAACAGCATGGAAGAGAAGAACAGCATTAACAACAGCATGGAAGAGAAGAACAACATTAACAACAGCAGGGAAGAGAAGAACAGCATTAACAACAGCATGGAAGAGAAGAACAGCATTAACAACAGCAGGGAAGAGAAGAACAGCATTAACAACAGCAGGGAAGAGAAGAACAGCATTAACAACAGCAGGGAAGAGAAGAACACATTAACAAACAGCAGGAAGAGAAGAACACATTAACAACAGACAGGGAAGAGAAGAACAGCAAACAACAGCAGGAAGAGAAGAACAGCATTAACAACAGCAGGGAAGAGAAGAACACAACATTAACAACAGCAGGGAAGAGAAAGAACAGCATTAACAACAGCATGGAAAGAGAACACATTAACAACAGGAGGAAGAGAAGAACAGCATTAACAACAGCAGGAAGAGAAGAACAACATTAACAACAGCAGAGAAGAGAAGAACAGCATTAACAACAGCAGGAAGAGAAGAAACAGCATTAACAACAGCAGGAAGAGAAGAACAACATTAACAACAGCAGGGAAGAGAAGAACACATTAACACAGCAGGAAGAGAAGAACCATTAACAACAGCAGGGAAGAGAAGAACAACATTAACAACAGCAGGGAAGAGAAAACAGCATTAAACAGCAGAGAAGAGAAGAACAGCATTAACAACAGCAGGGAAGAGAAGAACAGCATTAACAACAGCAGGGAAGAGAAGAACAACATTAACAACAGCAGGGAAGAGAAGAACAACATTAACAACAGCAGGGAAGAGAAGAACAGCATTAACAACAGCAGGGAAGAAAGAACAGCATAAAACAGCAGGAGAGAAAACATTAACAACAGCAGGGAAGAGAAGAACAGCATTAAACACAGCAAGGAAGAGAAGAACAGCATTAAACAACAGCAGGAAGAAAAACACTTAACACAGCAGAAGAGAAAGAACAGCATTAACAACAGCATGGAAGAGAAGAACACATTAACAACAGCAGGGAAGAAGAAGAACAGCATTAACAACAGCAGGGAAAGAAGAACACATTAACAACAGGCAGGAAGAGAAGAACAGCATTAACAACGCTGAAGAGAGAACACATTACAACAGCAGGAAGAGAAGAACAGCATTAACAACAGCAGGAAGAGAAGAAACAGCATAACAACAGCAGGAAGAGAAGAACACATTAACAAACAGGGAGAAAAGAACTAGCAATTAACAACAGCAGGGAAGAGAAGAACAGCATTAACAACAGCAGGGAAGAGAAGAACAGCATTAACAACAGCATGGAAGAGAAGAACAGCATTAACAACAGCAGGAAGAGAAGAAACAGCATTAACAACAGCATGGAAGAGAAGAACAGCATTAACAACAATGGAAGAAGACAGCATTAACACACAGGGAAGAGAAAAGAACACATTAACAACAGCAGGGAAGAGAGAAAGCATTAACACAGCAGGGAAGAGAAGAACAGCATTAACAACAGCCAGGGGAAGAGAAGAACAGCATTAACAACAGCAGAGGAAAGAGAAGAACAGCATTAACAACAGCAGGGAAGAGAGAACAGCATTAACACAGCAGGGAAGAGAAGAACAGTATTAACAACAGCAGGAAGAGAAGAACAGCATTAACAACAGCAGGGAAGAGAAAACAGCATTACAACAGCAGGAAGAGAAGAACAGCATTAACAACAGCAGGGAAGAGAAGAACAGCATTAACAACAGCAGGAAGAGAAGAACAGCATTAACAACAGCAGGAAGAGAAAGAAACAGCATTGAAATCATTAAAAACCCGCGGGAAAGAGAAGAACAGCATTAACAACAGCGGGGAAGAGAAGAACGCATTAACAACAGCAAGGAAGAGAAGAACAACATTAACAACAGCAGGGAAAGAAAGAACAGCATTAAGAACAGCAGGGAAGAGAAGAACAGCATTAACAAACAGCGGGGAAGAGAAGAACAGCATTAACAACAGCATGGAAGGAGAACAACATTAAAAACAGCATGGAAGAGAAGAACAGCATTAACAACAGCATGGAAGAGAAGAACAGCATTAACAACAGCAGGGAAGAGAAGAACAGCATTAACAACAGCAGGGAAGAGAAGAACAACATTAACAACAGCAGGGAAGAGAAGAACAGCATTAACAACAGCAGGGAAAAGAAGAACAGCATTAACAACGGGCAGGAAGAGAAGAACAGCAATAACAACAGCGGGGAAGAGAAGAACAGCATTAACAACAGAGGGAAGAGAAGAACACCATTAACAACAGCGGGAAGAGAAAAAACAGCATTAACAACAGCAGGGAAGAGAAGAACAGCTTTAAACAACAGCAGGGAAGAGAAGAACAGCATTAACAACTGAGGGAAGAGAAGAACAGCATTAACAACAGCAGGGAAGAGAAGAACAGCATTAACAACAGCAGGGAAGAGAAGAACAGCATTAACAACAGCAGGGAAGAGAAGAACAGCATTAACAACAGCAGGGAAGAGAAGAACAGCATTAACAGCACAAGAAGCAGCTGAAATATTGCAATATATTACTGGTATTATTATTAGTATTATTTTTATATTGGTAGTGGAAGTAACATTAACAATAAGAGGACGAGGACGAGGACGAGGAGGACGAGGACGAGGAAGACGAGGAGGACGAGGACGAGGACGAGGACGAGGAAGACGAGGAGGACGAGGACGAGGAGGACGAGGACGATGAAGACGAGGAGACGAGGACGAGGACGAGGAAGACAAGGAGGAGGAGGACGGGGACGAGGAAGACGAGGAGGAGGAGGAAGACGAGGAGGAGGAGGAAGACGAGGAGGAGGAGGAGGAGGAGGAGGAGGAGGAAAAATATGAGGAGGAGGACGAGGATTAGGAGAAGGAAGACGAGGAAGATGAGAAGGAGGAGGAGAAATAAGAGAAAGAGGAGCAGAAGAAGGATGAAAAGCAGGAAAATGCAGTGGAGAAGAATCAAGAGAGGTAGAGGAGCTGGAACAGGAAACGAAGGAATAAGAGAAGGAAGAGGAACAGAAGGTAGAGGACCTGCAGCACAAGAAGGATGAAGAGTAGGAATAGGAAGAGGGGACAAGAGGAAGAGGAGGAGGATGAAGGGCTAGTGTCAGCAAGGGAGCAGTCAAGTTAATGTGTGTTATTAAGAGGACCCAGAGTGAGGCTGCCTGGAAGCTGCCTGGAGGCTGCCTGGAGGCTGCCTGGAGGCTCCCTGGAGGCTGCCTGGAGACTCCCTGGAGGCTCCCTGGAGGCTGCCTGGAGGCTGCCTGGAGGCTGCCTGGAGGCTCCCTGGAGGCTGCCTGGAGACTCCCTGGAGGCTCCCTGGAGGCTGCCTGGAGGCTGCCTGGAGGCTCCCTGGAGGTCCCTGGAGGCTCCTGGAGACTCCCTTTGGGGGCTCCTGGAAGGGGTGCCTGGAGGCTTCCCGGAGCTGCCTGGAGGCTGCCTGGAGCCTGCCTGGAGGCTGCCTGGAGGCTGCCTGGAGGCTGCCTGGAGGCTGCCTGGAGGCTGCCTGGAGGCTGCCTGGAGGCTGTCTGGAGGCTGCCTGGAGGCTGCCTGGGACTAATAAACTTACTAGACTGCGTCTAACAATGTGCTAATTTTACCAGTAGTAATATTACCAGTAGTAAAGTGGTAATATTACCAGAAGTAACGTGGTTATATTACCAGAAGTAACGTGGGTATATTACCAGTAGTAACATGGTAATATTACCAGTAGTAACGTGGTAATATCACCAGTAGTAAAATGGCAATGTTACCAGAAGTAACGTGGTTATATTACCAGTAGTAACGTGGTAATATTAGCAGTAGTAACGTGGAAATATTACCAGTAGTAACGAGGTAATAGCAGTAGTAACGTGGTAATATTACTAGTAACGTGGTAATATCACCAGTAATAATGTGGTAATATCACTAGTAGTAAGGAAGTAATATCACCAGCAGTGAGGTGGTAATATCACCAGTAATAATGTGGTAATATCACTAGTAGTAAGGAAGTAATATCACCAGTAATAAGGTTGTAATATCACCAGTAATAAGGTTGTAATATCACCAGTAATAAGGTGGTAATATCACCAGTAGTAAGGTGGCAATATCACCAGTAGTAAGGGGTAATATCACCAGTAATAAGGTGGTAATAACACCAGTAGTAAGAGGGTAATACCTCCAGTAGTAAGGTGTAATATCACCAGTAATAATGTGGTAATGTCACCAGAAATAAAGTGGTAATATTACCATTAATAAGGTGGTGATACCACCAGTAATAAGGTGGTAATATCACCAGTATTAAGGTTGTAACATCACCACTATTAAGGTGGTAATATCACCAGTAATTAGGTGGCAATATCACTAGTATTAAGGTGGTCATATCACCAGTAGTAAGGTGAAATATCACCAGAAGTAAGAGGGTAATATCACCAGTAATAAGGTGGCAATATCACTAGTATTAAGGTGGTCATATCACCAGTAGTAAGGTGAAATATCACCAGTAGTAAGAGGGTAATATCACCAGTAATAAGGTGGCAATATCACTAGTATTAATGTGGTAATATCACCAGTAGTAAGGTGGAAATATCACCAGTAGTATGAGGGTAATATCACCAGTAATAAGGTGGTAATATCACCAGTAATAAGGTGGTAATAACACCAGTGTTAAGGTTGTAATATCACCAGTAGTAAGGTGGTAATATTACCAGTAGTAAGGCTGTAATATCACCAGTAGTAAGGTGGTAATATCACCAGTAATAGGGGGTAATATCACCAGTAATAAGGTGGTAACATCACCAGTAGTAAGGGGTAATATCACCAGTAATAAGGTGGTAATAACACCAGTAGGAAGAGGGTAATATCACCAGCAGTAAAGTGTAATATCACCAGTAATAAGGTGGTAATATCACCAGTAATAAGGTGGTAATATCACCAGTAATAAGGTGGTAATATCACCAGTATTAAGGTTGTAACATCAGCACTATTAAGGTGGTAATATCACCAGTAATAAGGTGGCAATATCACCAGTATTTAGGTGGCAATATCACCAGTAGTAAGGCGGAAATATCACCAGTAGTAAGAGGGTAATATCACCAGTAATAAGGTGGTAATATCACCAGTGGAAAGGTTGTAATATCACCAGTGGAAAGGCTGTAATATCACCAGTAGTAAGGTTGTAATATGACCAGTAGTAAAGTGGTAATATCACCAGTAGTAAGGTGGTAATATCACCAGTAGTAAGGCTGTAGTATCACCAGTAGTAAGATGGTAATATCACCATATGACCACCCCGTGGTAATATCACCATATTACCACCACCGTGGTAATATCACCATATTACCACCACCGTGGTAATATCACCATATTACAACCACCGTGGTAATATAACCATTAGTAAGGAACATGCAAACAATCACACCAGTATAGTAATATCACCAGTAGTTGCAAACTCTGGCACCGGCACCACTATGGTAATTTACCAGTATTAAAGCACTATTACAAACACATCCATAGTGATTAATCATTAGTAAAGCACTCTGGAACACAGACACCCACACTAGGGTAACATCCCTGGCAGTAAGATTCTCTCTGACACTCACACTTTCATGGTAGTGTGAGTGTAAATCTCGAGGACACCCAGAGTGTACCAATATATGCATCAGCTGGGGGACTCTCACACTTGCATAACTGAACTTTTGTTACTAGTAACCGTGTAGTATTGACACCCACACTGTGGTAAGTCACTATCAGTAAGGAACTTTCTGACACTCACTAGTCACTATCAGTAAGGAACTTTCTGACACTCACTAGTCACTATCAGTAAGGAACTTTCTGACACTCACTAGTCACTATCAGTAAGGAACTTTCTGACACTCACTAGTCACTTCAGTAAGGAACTTTCTGACACTCGCTAGTCACTATCAGTAAGGAACTTTCTGACGCTCACTAGTCACTATCAGTAAGGAACTTTCTGACACTCACTAGTCACTATCAGTAAGGAACTTTCTGACACTCACTAGTCACTATCAGTAAGGAAATTTCTGACACTCACTAGTCACTATCAGTAAGGAACTTTCTGACACTCACTAGTCACTATCAGTAAGGAACTTTCTGACGCTCACTAGTCACTATCAGTAAGGAACTTTCTGACACTCGCTAGTCACTATCAGTAAGGAACTTTCTGACGCTCACTAGTCACTATCAGTAAGGAACTTTCTGACACTCACTAGTCACTATCAGTAAGGAACTTTCTGACACTCGCTAGTCACTATCAGTAAGGAACTTTCTGACGCTCACTAGTCACTATCAGTAAGGAACTTTCTGACACTCACTAGTCACTATCAGTAAGGAACTTTCTGACACTCACTAGTCACTATCAGTAAGGAAATTTCTAACACTCACTAGTCACTATCAGTAAGGAACTTTCTGACACTCACTAGTCACTATCAGTAAGGAACTTTCTGACGCTCACTAGTCACTATCAGTAAGGAATTTTCTGACACTCGCTAGTCACTATCAGTAAGGAACTTTCTGACGCTCACTAGTCACTATCAGTAAGGAACTTTCTGACACTCACTAGTCACTATCAGTAAGGAACTTTCTGACACTCGCTAGTCACTATCAGTAAGGAACTTTCTGACGCTCACTAGTCACTATCAGTAAGGAACTTTCTGACACTCACTAGTCACTATCAGTAAGGAACTTTCTGACGCTCACTAGTCACTATCAGTAAGGAACTTTCTGACACTCACTAGTCACTATCAGTAAGGAACTTTCTGACACTCACTAGTCACTATCAGTAAGGAAATTTCTGACACTCACTAGTCACTATCAATAAGGAACTATCTGACACTCACAAGTCATTATCAGTAAGGAACTTTCTGACACAAGTCACTCTAAATAAGGAACTTTCTAACACTCACTAGTCACTATCAGTAAGGAACTCTCTGACACAAGTCACTCTCAATAAGGAACTTTCTGACACTCACTAGTCACTATCAGTAAGGAACTTTCTGACACTCACTAGTCACTATCAGTAAGGAACTTTCTGACACTCACTAGTCACTATCAATAAGGAACTTTCTGACACTCACAAGTCATTATCAGTAAGGAACTCTCTGACACAAGTCACTTTCAATAAGGAACTTTCTGACACTCACAAGTCATTATCAGAAAGGAACTCTCTGACACAAGTCACTCTCAATAAGGAACTTTCTGACACTAGTCACTCTCAATAAGGAACTTTCTGACACTCACTAGTCACTATCAGTAAGGAACTTTCTGACACTCACTTGTCACTATCAATAAGGAACTTTCTGACACTCACAAGTCATTATCAGTAAGGAACTCTCTGACACAAGTCACTTTCAATAAGGAACTTTCTGACACTCACAAGTCATTATCAGCAAGGAACTCTCTGACACAAGTCACTTTCAATAAGGAACTTTCTGACACTCACTAGTCACTATCAGTAAGGAACTTTCTGACACTCACTAGTCACTATCAGTAAGGAACTTTCTGACACAAGTCACTCTCAATAAGGAACTTTCTGACACATCGTTATTGTCACCAGCAGTAAGGAGCTCGGACACCCATATCATGGTAACATTACTATCAATAAGGAACACTTTTTACATCCACTTCCCCTTGTTATATCACTCTTTCACTCACATTGCATTTATGAAAGAAAGAAATGAAGAATAGACGAAGGAAGATGAAGAATACTAAGACAACAAGTAGCAACAACTCATCACTTCTAACTACAACAGCAACATTCATAAACAACTACAACAGCAACATTCATAAACAACTACAACAGCAACATTCATAAACAACTACAACAGCAACATTCATAAACAACTACAACAGCAACATTCATAAACAACTACAATAATGACAAGTATAATAACAACAGGAACAACGACAGCAGAAATAATAGCAAGAAAAACCGAAGTTCCTAAAATATATACACAAACACATTCCTCGAGTTGTAATGTCAAAGTTATAATCAACACACCAAGTTGAGAGGTATTTAACATATTCGACAGAGGTGAGGCTGAAAACCTAGTTTGGGTTTCTGGATCAACGATGCCATGATCATGTTTGTCACCTTCCTGTAAAGTCAGTGTCTTTGGTGATTAATCGATGCATACTAATGACTTCCGCCATGATGGAAGCTACACATGGCCGCTCACACCCAGTGTCTTCAGCTCTCAGAGGTGACACAGTAACCCGTCCTACTAGCAACTATGTCACTTTTTCACAATAGTGTTTGCAGCACATTTTTAACTTAGGTTAGTTTACAACATAAAAATTATAAATATAAGATAGACGGCGATAAAAAAGTCTGCCCCACTTTCAGTAGATAGACATTGCGCAAGACTGATGTAAATCAGCCATATTTCAACTTTTCAAGGTTTGTTCAACAGCCAACAGTTTGATTGTTCTTACAATCGTGCCATGATGTCTGTGGCTAAGAAAATGGGCTGGGCAAGTTGGGAGGGAGGGAGGGAAACAGGGAGGGAGAGAAAGGAGGAAGATGGGAGGGAGGTAGTTAATGATAATGTGAGAGTGAGTCTCTTGATTAGAAACTGTTCCACTTTAAATGAGGTTTAATGAATTCTTCAAAGAATTTACACACGTAAAAGTGTCATGGAAAGCTTGTTTAAGTCAGGTAAGGAACCGGAAGACTTTTCGTCGACTAAACGGGTCTCGTCCATTCTTCCCAAACAAGGTTCTCCTGTCTCAACTGTTTAGCTGGCTTAACCCCCTCATCTCTGACCAAGGTATCTCATTTCAGCTGTTCAACTGATTTTACCACTTTCTTTCCTGAAAAAAACTCTAAAGGACCAACTCCATAACTGATTCAAACCCTTCATTCGTGATGAAGTGCTCTATGACCAACTACTCAGTTGGCCCCGCCAAGTTTTCCCATTAGCAAGCTGACAGGTGTCCGCTACTCACAGGATTTCGACGTCTAACCCGGCGCTCCTGAACCAAGCACACATCTGGTAGATGTCTCTGCTAATACCTGTCTTATTTTAAAACTACAATAACAAAGACAAAAACTCGAACAACTTCATCTCCAACAGCAAAAAAAACATCTTAAACAACAACTCCAAATGCAACATCAGCAACGACAACTCAAAAAACCAAACAACAAAAACCCAACAACCCCAACAACGATTAAGAAAACTACAAAACAATAAATCCAACAACAGCAAAGTCAACAACAACAAACCCAAAACAAAAAACAACAAAAAACAATCACATTAAACAACTTTCAAAAACCCCTAAAAACCCCAAAACACACTTTCAGACCAAACCAAAAAAAACATAAGACCACCAACACACATCAAGACCACCAAAAAAACATAAAGACCCCCAACTACATCAATGACCCCCAAACCCCCACATCATGACCCCCAACACATAAAAGACCCCCAAACCCACATCATGCCCCCAAACACTTTCCAAGACCACCAACACATCATAAACCCCCAAAACCCCACCCAAGACCCCAACACACACCCAAGACCACCAACACATAAAAGACCACCAACACATATGACCACCAACACATCAAGCCCCAACCAACAATCATAAACCCCCAAAAACATCAAGACCCCCAAAATCATCAAGGCCACCAAACACACAAGACCCCCAACACATCAAGACCACCAACACATAAAAACCACCCCAACACATCATAAACCCCCAAAACACATCAAGACCCCCAAACCACATCATGACCATCAACAAAATCCAGACCCCAATACATCAAGCCCAAACCAAACATAAAAGACCCCCAACAAAATCATGACCACCGACACATCAAATAAACCACATCATGACCCCCAAACACCCAGACCACCAATACTAAGACCCCCAAACCCACATCAAGACCACCAAAACACCCATAAACCAAAAACACTTTCAAAAATACCGCCACATCAAGACCCAACCCCATCATGACCCCCCAACCATCAAGCCCAAAAAAAAAAACATACAGACCACAAACACATAAAGACCACCAACAAAATCAAGCCCAAAACACATAAAGGCCCAAACCAACCCACTTTCAAAAACCCCAAACCACAATCAAGCCCACCAACACATCTCCCCCCAAACCACTTTCAAGACCACCCAACACTTATGGCCACCAACACATAAAGACCCCCAACACATAAAGAAAACACATCATGCCCCAAACACATCAAGACCAACACATCATGACCACCCAACAATCAACCCCCACCAACACATAAAAGGAAAACCCCAAAACATCAAAAACTCAACAAAAAAAAAACCCGCGAACACAAAAAGACCACCAACACATCAAAACCACCAACACATAAAGGATCCCAAAAACAAAACAAGACCCCAACAAACCCGGGGACCCCCAACACATCTTTGCCCAAACCGAAACATAAAGATCACCCAAAATTTCAGGGCCCCCAACACAAAAAAGCCCACCAACACATCATGGCCCCCAACACACCCAGATCCCAACACATAAAAGACCACCAACACATCAGGGCCCACCAACACAGCAAGACCCCCCCCCCAAAATCTTTGACCCCCAAAAACACAAAAAGACCCCAAACAAAAAACCCCCACAAAATAAAAGACCACCAACACAAAAAGCCCACCAACACATCAAAAACCACCAAAAAATAAAACCCCCAACAAAAAATACAAAAACCACCAACCATAAACCCCCCAACACATCACACCACCAACACTTTATGCCCAAAACATATAAAGGACCCCCCAAAACACATCAAGACCCCCAACACAAAACCCAAGACCCCCCAAACAAAATAAAGACCCCCAAACACACCCTTGCCCAAAACCCAAACACACCCAAAAAACCACCAACACATCAACCCCAACACTTTCAAGCCCCCCAATTTACTTTAAGGCCCCCCAACACATCAAGACCACCAACACATCAAGACCACCAACACTTTCCAAAAACCACCAACACATCAGGGGACCACCAACACATCAAGCCCAAACCAAACACACATGAACCCCCAACACATCCAGACCACCAAAAACATAAAGCCCCACCAACACATCAAGACCCCCAAAAACACATAAAGCCCAAAGGGACACATCGGGGATCAACACATCATGACCCCCAAACCCACATCCAGCCACCAATACATAAAGACCCCCAAACACATCAAGACCACCAACAAAACATACCAACAAACATCATAAAATTACCAACACAAAATGAAAAACCCAAAACACATCAAGCCCAAAAAACTTTCAGACCCCAAACACATCAAGACCACCAACCCCACAAGCCCAACCCCTCAGGCCCCCAACACACCCAAGACCCCCAACACATAAAAGCCACCAACACATCATAAACCCCAAACACACCCAAGACCACCCCCCCCCCAATTTTATGGCCCCCCAACACTTCAAGCCCAAAAAACACATCAGGGCCACCAACACACAAAGGACCCCCAAAAACTTTCCAAAGACAAACAAAATCATGACCCCAAAACCACATCAAACCCAAAAATTATCAAGACCCCCAAACACATAAAGCCCAACACACCCAAGCCCAAACCAACACTTTTAAGGATCAACAAAATAAAGACCCCCCCCAACCCCAAAACCCACAAGACCCCCCAACACAAAAAACCCACCAAACTAAAGGACCCCCAAAAACATCAAGACCACCAACACATCAAGACCCCAACAATCAAAACCCCCAAACCCAAACAAACTACCAACACACAAAACCCCCAACACATCATGACCAACACACCCGTGACCCCCAAACACATCAAACCACCAAACATTTCAAAAAACTACCAACAAAAGCCAACACATCTTTAAAACCAAAAAAACATCAAGACCCCCAAACCAAACAAGACACCAAACACTTCATGAAAACCAACACATCAAGGCCACCAACACATAAAGAAAACCCAAACCATCAACACCCCCAACACATCAAGACCACCAATCCCCAATCAAGCCCCAGCAACAAAATCAAGCCCAAACCCACATCAGGGACCACCACCCTCAAGACCCCAACAAAACATAAACCCCCCAACACATAAAGCCCACCAACACTTAAAACCAAACCAAACCCCTAAGCCCACCAACATTTTAAAGGGACCACCAAAAATCAAGACCACCAAAACATCAAGACCATAAAACACATTATGCCCAACACACCATGACCAACAAAACAAGCCCAAACCAACCTTAGCCCAACACTTTCCTGACCAACACCCAAGGCCCCCAAAAACGTTTCCCAAGACCACCAAACTTCAAGACCACCAACACATCAAGACCCCAAAAACAAAATCATGACCAACACATCATGACCAACACATAAAGGGCCAAACCAACACTTCAAACCACCAACTCTTCAAGACCCCCAAAACACACCAAGACCACCAACAAAATGACCCAACCATCAAGCCAGAAACTTCAAAAACCACCAACACATAAAGGCCCCCAACACATCATGACCAACAAAATCATGACCCCCAGCATTTCCCAAAACCACCAAACATCAAACCACCAACACACAAGACCACCAACACTCATGCCCAACACATCATGACCAACACATAAGGACCCCCAAACACTTCAAGAAAAAAAACACATCAAGCCCCAAAAAACATCATAAACCACCAAACATAAAGGGCCCCAACACATCAACACCCCCAACAAAATCAACCACCCCCCCAAAATTCAACACCACCAATACACCCAAGCCCCCCCAAACATCAAGACCCAATACATCAAGACCAACACTTCAGACCCAAAAACACTCAAGACCAAAAACACACCCAAAAACCACCAAACTTTCATAACCCCCAAACCACATAAAACCCCCCAAACACATCAAACCCCAACACATCATAAACACCAACACATCAAGACCACCCAACACATCAAGACCAACACACAACACCCCCAAAACACATCAACACCCCCCCAAACCCCTCAACACCACCAATCCATCAAGACCACCAAAAACATCAAGACCACCAATACTCAAGACCAACACATCAGGGAACCAAAACATCAAGACCCCCAAACCCACATAAGACCCCCCAACACTTCAAGACAAACCAAACATAAAGGGGCCCCCAAAAACACATCAAAAACAAACCAACCATAAAACACCACCAACACATCAAGACCCCCAATAAAATCAAAACCCCGCAACAAATCAAGCCCAAACATCATGACCACCAACACATCAAGACCACCAACACACCCCAAAACCCCCAAAACCACATCAAGACCAAACACTTAAAAGCCCACCAACAAAACCAAGACCCAACATTTTCAAACCCCCAAACCCACATCAAACCCACCAAAACATAAAGGGCCATCAACACATTTAGCCCCAACACATCATGCCCAAACACAAAAAGACCCCCAACACATTATGACCAACACATCATGACCAACACCCCAAAGACCCCCAACGCTTCAAGCCCAAACCAACACATAAAGCCCCCCAACACATAAAAGACCACTAACACATCTGACCAAAAACACAGGGAAAAACACTTTCCCCCTCCCAAACCCCCTTCAAGACCCAACCTTCAAGACCCCCAAAACCATCAAACCACCAACACATGACCAACACACCAAGCCCCAGCACTTCAAGCCCACCAACACATAAAGGCCCCCAACCCATCATGACCAAACATCATGCCAAACCAAAACTTAAAACCCACCAAATAAATCAAGACCACCAACAAAATCAAAAACCCCCAAAAACCCCCTAAAAGCCCAAAAACAATCATGACCAAAAACATCGGGGGACCCCCAAACCATTTCAAACCAACCCCTAAAACCCAAACACTTTCATGACCCCCAAAAACACATCAAGCCCAACACATCAAACACCACAAAAATAAACACCCCCCCACCCCAATTCAAACCACCAATACATCAAGACCACCAACACATCAAAACCCCCAAATTTCCCTCAAGACCAACAAAACCCATACCCCCAAAACACATCAAGCCCCACAAAAAACCAAAAAAACCACCAACACATCAAAAACCCACCAACAAAATCAAGACCACCAACCCTTAAAGACCCCCCAACACATCTTTGATCACCAAAAACATCAAGACCCCCAACAAAACAAACCAAACATAAACCCCCCCAAAACACTTTAAACACCACCCACACATCAACACCACCAATAATCAAGACCCCCAAAACACATAAAGGGCCCACCAATACAAAAAAACCAACACATCATGCCCCCAAACCCCTTCAAGACCCCAAAACACATCAAAACCCCCAAACCCACACCCATAACCCCCCAACAATCAAGACCCCCAAACACACAAGACCACCAACACATCAAGCCACCAACACATCAACACCAAAAATATATAAAGGGACCACCAACAAATCAAGCCCACCAAAAAACATAAAGGGCCCACCAACCATTATTTTCCGCAACACATAAATACCACAACCATCAAAAACCACCAACACATAAAGACCACCAACACATAAAAGACCACCAACACATAAAGGGACCCCCAACACATAAAGAACCCCAATACATCAAGACCACCAACACATCATGACCCCCCAAAACACTTAAAGACCACCAAACATCAAGACCCCCAAAACACATCAAGACCCCCAAACCATTTTCAAGACACCAACACAAAAAGACCACCAACACATATGACCAACACATCATAAACCAACCAAAAAAACCAAGACCCCCCAACATTTTAAGACTAAAAACCCCATCAAGACCTCCAAAACATCAAAAAAAACCCTAAACACATAAAGGGACACCAACACTTCATGCCTACCAACACATAAAGGGGACCAAAAACACATCAAGACAACCAACATCAAACCCACCAACACAAAAAGACCCCCAAATTACTTCCCGGGACCACCAACACACCCAAGCCAAACCCACATCATGACCACCAACACATAAAAAACCCCCCAACACTTTAAAAACCCCAACAACACATAAAGACCACCAACACTTCAAGACCCCCAAACATCAAGACCACCACCATTTCAAAGATAAAACACTTCAAACCCCCAACACAAAAAACCCAAACCAACCATAAAAACCCACCAACACACTATGACCAACAAACATGACCAACACATCAAGACCCCCAACCCCTTTAAGCCCAAACATCATTACCAACACATCAAGACACCAAACAAACAAGACCAAAAACAAAATCTTTAAAAAAAACATCAAACCACCAAAACTTCAAGCCCCCAAAACCAAACAAAAACCACCAAACCATAAACACCCCCAAACAAATCAGGCCCAAACATTACCAACCCCTCGGGACCACCAAACACTTCAAAACCACCACTCTTAAAGACAACCAAAATCCAAGACCCCAACCCGTCAAAAAACAAAAACCTTTAAGACCCCCAAACATTTCAAGACCACCAAACAATCAAGACCCCCAACCCACTTTCTTTGCCCAACCCCTTTCATGCCCCCCAAAAACATTTCCCAAGACCACCAACCCCATCAAGACCACCAAACCCCAAGACCACCCAACACATCATGACCAACACTTTCGGGGCCCCCAACACTTAAAACCCAAACCAACCCCTTAAAAGACCACCAACCCCTTTAAATGACCAACACATTATGCCCCAACACATCATGACCCCAAACACTTTCAAGACCACCAAAACAAAAAACACCACCAACACATAAAACCCCACCAACACTTTTGAAAAAACACATCATACCCCCAAACATCAAGAACCCAAAAAAATCAAGCCCACAACACATCAAGACCAAAACACTTTAAGCCCCACCAAACCATAAAAAACCAACAAAATCAATCCCCCAAATTCATCAACACCCCAACACTTTCAACACCACCAACCATTAGGGACCAAAAAAACAGCCCAAAACACTTACGCCCCCCCCAAACACATCAAGAAACCAAACGCATCAAGACCCCCCAAACACTCCAACCCCCAACCCAACGCATCAAAAACCACCAAATTTCAAGACCCCCAAACACATTAGGGCCAAACCCACATAAAGCCCACCAACACTAAAATGCCCCCCAAAACACATCAAGACCCCCCAAAACACTCATGGCCAACACATCATGACCACCAACATTTAAAAGCCCCACCAAGCAATCAAGACCCCCAACCCACATCAGGGCCCAACCCCTAAAGCCCACCAACACTAAAAAGATCACCAACACATCAAGACCCCCTAAAAAATTTTGGCCAACAAACTTTGACCCCCAACACAAAAGACCCCAAAACGAAATCAAAAACCCACCAAAAAATTAAATTCCCAAAACACATCATAAACTCCCAAACACTAAAAGACCCCAAAACATTCAAGACCCCCAAACCCAAATCAGACCCCCAAAACACATCAGGGCCCAACCATAAATGACCCAACACTTAAAACCCCACCATCACTTTCATAAAACCCCAAACACATAAAAACCACCAAACAAAAACCCCCAAAATACATAAAGGGCCCAAACCCACATCATGCCCCCCCAAACACTAAAAGCCCCCCCCAAAACCATAAAAGGGAACCCCCAAACCAACGTCATGGCCTCACATCTGACCACCAACATAAAAGACCCCCCAACATTCAAGACCACCAACACATCAAGACCCCCAACACATTATGACCAACAAAATCTTTACCCCCAAAACCCCATCAAGACCCCCCAAAAACATCAACCCCAAACCAACACATTTTGGCCAAACCACACCCATGCCCCAACCAAAAACTTAAAAGAACACCATCACATCTTTCCCAAACCAACAATAAAAGACCCCAAACATGAGACCCCCAATAATCATGGCCAAAAACACCCAATGACCCCCAAACCACTAAAAAGCCCCAAAACTCCCCCCAAGCCCCAAAACCCAAGGGTCATGGCCATCACTAATGCCCAAACCAACATTTAAAAGACCCCCAAACATTTTCAAGCCCACCAACACATAAAGACCCCCAAAACACATTAGGGACCAAAAATCTGACCCCCAAACACTTTCAAGAACCCCAACACTTTCAACACCCCCCAAACCCAATTATCCCCAACACATCATGACCAAAAAATCAAAACACCCAAAAAATAAAGGGGACCAAAAAAAACCATCAAGACCACCATACATAAAAGCCAAACCAAACCACCAAAGCCAAACCCCCATAAAGACCACCAATTCATAAAGACCACAAACACATGCCCAAAAACTAAAACCCCCACCAACTCAAAAAGACCAAAACCATTAAAGACCCCCAAACCCTTCCCAAGGGACCACCAACACTTAAAGACCCCCAAACGCATCAAGACCCCCAAACACTTCAAGCCCCCCAAACCCGCATCAAAAACCCCAAAACATTTCCCAAGACCACCAAATTTTCCAAGACCCCCAAAACTCATCAAAGACCCCCAAACCCAAAATTATGGCCAAAACATCTTTGGACCCCCCAACATTTACAAGACCACCAACACACAAACCACCAACACAAATGGCCCAACACATCATACCCCCAACATACAAACCACCAACACTTCAAGACCACCAACACTTAAAGACCACCAACACCCCCAAATCCCCAACCCATAAAGGCCCACCAACACTTCAAGAACACCACAATCATGAACCCCAAAGAATCAAAACCCCCAAACACATAAGACCCCCAAAACAAATCAAGACCCCCAACACATCAAACCACCAATAATCATGGCCAACACATCATAAACCACCAACACTACAAACCCCCAAACCTAAATCAAAACCCCCAAAACCGTCATGGCCATCCCCTCAGGGACCACCAACCCTACAAGACCACCAAAAATTCAAGCCACCAAACGTCAGGGCCCCATCACACCCATGCCCCCAAACACTCCAAAAACCACCAAACTTCAAAAACCCCCAACCCCATCATGATCCCCAAACACAGTTTTGCATCTTTTTGGGGCCCGTGGGGAAATGCTCCAGAAAGTCCTTTTTTGAGTTGGTTTTTTTGGCAGTGTTGACGTGAAATTGGCTTGTGAAAACCTGTTTGGGCGCGCGCTATAGAATTAAAAGCAAGATGCCCCCCTTTTTTCCGGGCAACTTTATCAACAGCTTGGGAAGAAAATTGGGGTTGGGAGTAATAGGGAAAATTCGGCGACTGCCCGGGGGGAAAACAAAATGATTCGGGTAGCCCTTTCCTGTTTTTGAGTCCTCAGGTAAAAAGAAGGGAAACTGGCCCAGTGGCGGGCCCACCCCGGAAAGTTTTTGGGACGATCAAAAGACGAAGGGAAAGGGTAGAAACATGAAGAAAAAAAGGGGAACTGCCGGGGAAAAACTGTTGTGGAAAAACATCCCAAAAACATTCTCAGTGCAAACCGCCCGAAGGGAAAGTCAAATACTGGGAACGTACAAAACCAAAAGAAAATTAAAGGAAAAGGTACAATATTTTGTTTTTTGGGGATAGCCAAGTTAGGTATAGGGATGGGCGTTTTGCTTGAAGGACAGGGAGTAGGGAGACAGATTTTGGGCTTTCCCGGGGGCTGGGAGGAGGATATTGTTGCCGCCCTGGATGCACCCATGAGAGGTAAAGGGGGAGCAATCCTATTTATCGGGCTCGGGAGCTGGAGGCAACGATCTTTGGCAGACGTGGGAGTGAGGACCTGTTTAAAGCAGGTATGGGTCGCAATAGAAATAATTAGAAGTAAGGGGGGGGGGGGGGGAAATTTTTTAAATATTTTGGTATTTTCCAAGGAGGGGATTTGGGAAGGGAATGGTTGTCCAGGGAAATTTGGTGTTAATTGCGGCGGGAAAAATACTGTAAGGAAAATGCGGGAACATTTTATTTTAAAAACTGGGGACCCCTTCTGTTTGGGAGAAAAGACCCTTTTGCTAGGGATGGGGGTTTACTTATCTAGGTGTGGGGTGGGAGCACTGGGAATTTCAGTGGAGGGAGCAGTTAAAGGGCTTTTAAATGGAATTGGTTTAAATGGTATTTTTGGTTTTTGGGAGGAAAAAAAGTGAAGTTCCAGTGTAGTTTTAAAATTTCGGGGTTTAAAAGGGAAAAGTAAAATAAGAAAAGAGAAAGATATTTAAAAGCCGGGACCCTTTGGGGGATAAGGACCCTAATTTGGTTTAGGAAAAAATAGAAATGAGCAGGAAGGATAAAAGGGAAAAGGGGAGTCTTTCAAGTTTATTATGCTAATTGCCGTAGTGCTAGGAAAAAGTGGGCCAATTTAGGGTTGGTTTTCTAAATGGGTTTAACCCTTTTATGTATTTGCCTTAAAAAAGACGGTTTAATTCAAAAAGTCCGGGGGCAAGCCCCGCGGAAAAGTCCCTATTCAGGGGTTTTTAAAATTTTTCCCAAAAAGTAGAAGTTTTGGGAAAGGGGGGGGTGGGAATAAACCCCCCAAAAACCCCCCCTGGGCATAAAAGGGGATTGCCCCCAAAAAATCCAATTTTTTTTTTCCCCCCAAAAAACCCCCCCCCCCCCCCCCCCCCCCCCCCCCCCCCCCCCCCCCCCCCCCCCCCCCCCTTGAAATTTGGGCCATAAAAAGGGTTTTTAAAAAAAATTCTGGAAAATTTTTAATCTGGGGTTAAAGAATTTTAAACGAAAAAATCTTTTTAAGGTATTTAAAAGGATTGTTTTTTGAAGGGGGGGTTTTTTGGACAAGAACCTTTCCAAAAAAGGAATTTTTTAACAAATTTTTCTTTTTTTAAAACCTTTTTAAGTTTTTTAATTTTTGGCAAAAACAAGGGAAAATTTTTCCTTGTTAAAAAAATTTTTAAATTAAAGAAATTTCAGAGGGAAAATGGGTGGGTAGCGGGCCACAAATCAATTACAAATTTTTCATTGAATGGAAAATACGAAGGGAGCCCAAAACTCAGTAACAGTCCCAGAATTTTTGCTTTGCAGTTTTCGATGGGGTTAGAGAACACTTATTTAAACTTTGCTGGGTAACGAAAAGAGCATAAATATTTAAAAGCTTTTTTGAACACTATAAAACGCTCAAAGGCGTTTTTCCCATATAAAGGGAAAATTTTGTCAATAAAATGACCCAAAATGATGAATTTTTAGGCTAAAAATTACTAGGGCCCAAAAAAAGGGGTTTTAAAAGGGGGATCAAAAAAAGGAGGGTCATCTTTTTGAAACAGAAAATTGACATTAAGAGGGGCAATTTAAAAAAAGGGTAAAAAAACCAAAAAAGGGGCAAAGGGAAAATTAAAAATTTCAAGGGTTTTAAAACTAACCCCAAAAAATTTTTTCCAGGGCTAAGAAAAAAAGTTAGAGAAAAGATAGGTCCCCTTAAAAATAACTATGGGCACCTTACTGACAAAGAGAATGAAAAGTGGCTCGAAATTTTTTAAAAATTAATTTTTTCTCAGTTTTTACACAGGAAGACACTAAAAATATTCCCGTAATTAATTTTTACAGTGGGGTAGAAGAAGATAAATTATGTAACATCACAGTCACTAGTGAGATGGTTGTGAAGCAGATAGACAGACTGAAGCAAAATAAGTCGCCGGGTCCTGATGAGGTTTTTTTCAAGGGTTCTTAAGGAATGCAAATGGAACTCTGTGAACCATTAACTAATATTTTTAATTTATCTCTTCAAACAGGTGTAGTGTCTGATATGTGGAAGATGGCTAATGTAACTCCTATTTTTAAAACAGGGGACAAGTCGTTACCGTCAAATTACCGCCCAATAAGCCTGACCTCAATTGTAGGCAAATTACTAGAGTCAATTATAGCTGAGATTATAAGAAGCCATCTCGATAATCATAGCTTGATTAATGATACTCAGCATGGATTCACAAGAGGCCGGTCTTGTCAAACTAATTTATTAACTTTCTTCAGTAAAGCTTTTGAGGCTGTTGACCACAATAAAGAATTTGATATTATTACTTAGATTTTAGTAAGGCTTTGATAGAGTTCCGCACCATAGACTGTTAAAGAAAGTGGCAGCTCATGGCATTGGGGGAAAAGTGCTCTCGTGGATCGAGTCATGGCTCACTGACAGGAAGCAGAGAGTGTCCATAAATGGGTTTAAATCCGAGTGGGGATCTGTAACAAGTGGCGTTCCACAGGGATCAGTCTTGGGCCCGTTGTTGTTTATTAATATATATCAATGATCTGATGAGGGAATTACTAGTGATATGAGCAAATTCGCCGATGACACAAAGATAGGTAGGATAATTTATTCAAACGTAGATGTTATGGAACTTCAGGAGGATTTAAACAAACTCTATTCTTGGTCAGAAAAGTGGCAGATGCAGTTCAATGTAGATAAATGCAAGGTTCTGAAGCTTGGAGTGCCCATAACCCTAGTACTTATAAAGTTAAATGATGTAGAACTTAGCCATACAAATTGCGAAAAGGACTTGGGGGTTATGGTGAGCACAACCTTAAACCAAGACAGCAATGCCTAAGCGTACGTAATAAGGCAAATAGATTACTGGATTTATATCAAGAAGTGTAAGCAACAGAAGTCCAGAGGTCATACTGCAGCTTTATACATCATTAGTAAGGCCTCACCTAGATTATGCAGCTCAGTTCTGGTCTCCGTATTACAAAATGGATAAATTCGTTAGAAAACATCAGCGTAGGATGAACTAAATTTATAACATAGCATTAGAAATCTTCCTTATGAAGAAAGATTGAAGACTCTTAAGTTACATTCACTTGTTAGACGAAGAATGAGGGAGACCTGATCGAAGTGTTTAAGTGGAAGATAGGTATTAATAAAGGGATATTAATAAGGTCTTGAGGATGTCTCTCCAAGAGAGAACCCGCAGTAATGGATTTAAATTAGATAAGTTTAGATTTAGAAAGGACATAGGAAAGTATTGGTTTGGAAATAGGGTAGTTGATGAGTGGAACAGTCTACCTAGTTGGGTTATTGAGCCTGGGACTTTGGGTAGTTTCAAATCTAGGTTGGATAAGTACATGAGTGGGAGGGGTTGGATTTGAGTGGGACTTTCACATCAGAGCTTATTTCTTGGGTGGCTTTGAAAATTGGGTTGGGCAAATGTTTTGTTAGTGGGATGAATTGTAAAGGACCTGCCTAGTATGGGCCAGCAGTCCTCCTGCAGTGTTCCTCCTTTCTTATGTTCTTTCTTATGTTCTTATGTTCTTACATCATGGCCAACACATCATGACCACCAACACTTCAAGACCACCAACACATCATGAACACCAACACATCAAGACCACCAACACATCATGACCACCAAAACATCAAGACCACCAACACATCAAGACCACCAACACAACAAGACCACCAACACATCAAGACCACCAACACATCATGACCACCAACACATCAAGACCACCAACACATCAAGACCACCAACTCATCTTGACCACCAACACATCAAGACCACCAACACATCAAGAACACCAACACATCAAGACCACCAACACATCATGACCACCAACACATCACAGACCACCACTCATCTTGAACCACAACACATCAAGACCACCAACACATCAAGACCACCAACACATCAAGACCACCAACACATCAAGACCACCAACACATCAAGACTACCAACACATCAAGACCACCAACTCATCAAGACCAATAATACATCAAGACCACCAACACATCTATTACAACCCAGGATTCCAAATGGCCTGTTACCCCGGGTGTAATGGGAGCAAATAAACACAGTAGAAAAAGTTTAGACTTGTATATATCCTTCACCAATTTAGAACAGCAATATGTACACTATGTACAGTGATAAGTATAGTGCACTCCACGGTAAGCAAAGCAGAAATAGAAGCCACAAGATAGCAGACCGTGCTTCAACCAGCTCTAGAATGGGAATGACAAGGGCAGACAGGAGAGCGGTACCCACATAACCTCTGCGATTGCCAAAACCATCTTCTTACTGGCTAGAACCTGGTCACTAGTTGAACGACGGGGCCCCATCATCAACTCTTAGCAACCTGGTTCGCTGGTTGGGGGAGATAGCCTGTAAATGAGGGTGTATACATGCGCCGAATAAAGGTTACGTACTCTTTGCATGCCACAACATCAAGACCACCAACATATCATGACTACCAACACATCAAGATCACCAACACATCAAAACCACAAACCCATCAAGACCACCAACACACATCATGACCACCAGCACATCAAGACCACCAACACATCATGACCACCAACACATCAAGACTACCAACACATCAAAACCACAAACCCATCAAGACCACCAACACACATCATGACCACCAACACATCAAGACCACCAACACATCAAGACCACCAACACATCATTACCACCAACACAATCATGACCTCCAACACATCAAGACCACCAACACATCAAGACCACCAAAACATCAAGACCACCAACACATCAAGACCACCAACACATCAAGACCATCACATATAGACACCAACACATCAAACCAACACATCATGACCACCAACACATCAAGACCAACAACACATCATGACCACCAACACATCATGACCACCAACACATCAAGACCCCCAACACATCAAGACCACCAACACATCAAGACCACCAACACATCAAGGCCAACACATTATGACCTCCAACACATCAAAACCGCCAACACATCATGACCACCAACACTTCAAGACCACCAACACATCATGACCACCAACACATCAAGACCACCAACACATCATGACCACCAACACATCAAGACCACCAACACATCAAGACCACCAACACATCAAGACCACCAACACATCAAGACCACCAACACATCAAGACCAACACATCATGACCACCAACACATCAAAACCACCAACACATCATGACCACCAACACATCAAGACCACCAACACATCATGACCACCAACACATCATGACCACCAACACATCAAGACCACCAGCACATCAAGACCACCAACACATCAAGACCACCAACACATCAAGACCAACACATTATGACCACCAACACATCATGACCACCAACACATCAAGACCCCCAACACATCAAGACCACCAATACATCAAGACCAACACATTATGACCACCAACACATCAGACCAACACATTATGACCACCAACACTTCAAAACTACCAACACATCAAGACCACCAACACTTCATGACCACCAACACATCAAGACCAACACATTATGACCACCAACACTTCAAAACTACCAACACATCAAGACCACCAACACATCAAGACCACCAACACATCAAAACCACCAACACATAAAGACAACCACCAACACATCAAGACCACCAATACATCAAGACCACCAACACATCAAGACCACCAACACATCAAGACCACCAACACATCAAGACCAACACATCAAGACAACCAACACATCAAGACCACCAACACATCAAGACCACCAATACATCAAGACCACCAACACATCAAAACCACATTCACATCAAGACCACCAACACATCAAGACCACCAACACATCAAGACCACCAACACATCAAGACCACCAACACATCAAGACCACCAATACATCAAGACCACCAACACATCAAGACCACCAACACATCATGACCACCAACACATCAAGACCACCAACACATCATGACCACCAACACATCATGACCACCAGTACTTCAAGACCACCAACACATCATGACCACCAACACATCAAGACCACCAACACATCAAGACCACCAACACATCAAGACCACCAACACTTCAAGACCACCAACAAGAGGATACAGATCACTCAGGTCATGGGAAACAAAGTAGCTACAACCACTCCAGAGACAGGATTTTTAATCTACCTACCTGGAGTCTACCTAGAGGGTATTCCGTGGACCAACGCCCGCGACCTGGTTCATGACCGGGTCTCCTGGTGGATCAGGGCCTGATCAACTAGGCTGTTACTGCTTGCCGCGCGGTCCAGCGTAGGAACCACATCCCTGCTGATCTGGCACTGGCTTTAGGTATCTGTCTAGCTCCCTTTTGAAGTGCAGCCAGGGGTCTGTTGGTAATTCCCTTACGGCTGGTGAGAGGCTGTTGAACAGTCTTGAGCCGCGGACACTTATTGTGTTTTCTCTTAGTGTACTAATGGCCCTCCGTATTTTTCATCGATTGTATATTGCACCGCCTGCCAAGTCTTTCGCTTTCGTAGGGAGTGATTTCTGTGTGCAGATTAAGGGCCTGTCCCTCCAGGATCTTCCAGGAGTAAATTATGATGTAGCTCTCACTTCAGCTAAATGTGAGTAAAGGTCAAGTGTTTGCAAGCGTTCCCAGTAGTTATACGTGCAGTAAAGTATCTCTGTACATTCTCTAGATCTATGATTTCACCTACCTTGAATGGAGATGCTAATGTACAGCAGTATTCCAGCCAAGAGTGAACAAGTGATTTAAAAAGGATCATCATTGGCTTGGCACCTCTTATTTTGAATGTTCTCATTATCCATCCTATCAGTTTCCTCGCAGATGTGATAGTGGCATTGCTGTGGTACTTGAAGGTGGGATTCTCAGACATTACCACTCCCAGGTCTTCCACATTACTTTCCCATTCTATCATGTAATTAGAGTTTCTAGTATACTCAGTTCTAGCTATTTTTTTCCTACAAGTAATTTTATAGTCTGTTATATCTTGGAAATTGGTCATCCTGTGTTATTTAACTATTGTAAGAGAATATAATCATCACTTAATATTATAGAGTGAAAGTCCCCGTTTATAGCTAGAATAGAGACTTTCGGCGTTATATTATTATCTGTTAAAATATATAAAAAATACCATGGTATTGTCCCTATTTTATTATTATTATTATTGTTAGGTAAGATTTCTTATGTATATAGAGCATAAGTCTCGGAACCATCCGGTGAATTGTTCAATTGTTTATGTCCGGCTGACTGACGTTTGGGTCAGGTGATCCAACCTGACGACGCATCAACAGACTGGCAGGTAGTCAGTCAGCTCCCTGCCCTAGCCTTGACAACTGATCGTATATTGGTTCTCTCTTAGGGTGTACAGTTTGAATGGGTTTGAGAATTAGTCTCTAGAGCTGACTCAGTTTGTTCCTCATTGCTCTGAAAGATTGTTTTGATATTTATTTTCTTGGTCAGTTCAGTAATCCATATAGATACGTCTTCTCAGACAAACTCTTGCTTTCTACTTCCTTTACGGCTGGATTCAAAGGTCTTGTTGAATCTTGTACATTTTGTACTTTGAGTTTACACAGTCTTGTTAAGACAAAGACGTAAATATTAGTGAAGACTTAATTACAGGAAGAATAATTAATCTTCCTTATTAAGGTAATACTTCCATGATTTTGAACTAAATATGCATATTGTAAATTTATTGTACAAAGTATTAAGTTATATGAGGTACAGAGATAAGATAAAGTATTATATTTAAATACTTTAATAAATTTGAATATTATTCTATGGAGTTTCCCAGTTGAAATTATTTCCCCTAGACTCTAAAATACCTTTAAATAACTCGGATCCAAAATCTTGTTGCATAAGAAAAAAAATAGCAACAGACCACATTCTGAAGTTCTTTATAAAATTTCTTATTCGCAACAAATGGGGGCCTGTCCGGGATCTCTGTTGTTCTAAGACAATATTAAAGCTATATACTGGGAATTTATCTTTAATTTCAAAATTTTGATCATAGAAGATCAAATTAAAGAGTTATTTGAAGATTTAACATTGTCAAAGCTGGACTCCTTGAAACTTCAAACATCCTGGCAGATAGCCCGTAAATTGGGAGTAAGTACCATATGATAGATATTACACAGCCAATACAGTAAGGGCATTAACTACGCCATAGAAGCTCGAAAAAAGGCTCCTACCTTATTTCCTCTCAATGTTATAACTAGAGCAATGTCTAGGGTGCCTCAAAATCCTTTGTCAACTGAAGTCCTAAGTGAAGGCGAGGATTAAGGTCTCGGTTTATTGTTCAGCCGATCCTTACAACCTGGATCTTCAAATCTGAAATATTCTATGATCGGCCCTTTTCAAGATTCTGATATTAAAATACTATCGAAAGAAGATTTAATAAGGGATCAGTTCCTTGATCCATCCCTAGAGAAATTGTGAGAGATAGCTATTACAGAAGACGACGCCCAAGACCTGGACAATTGTTACTATCTTGCTAATGGTATATTAATGAGAAAGGAAAAGTCTCTTTTGTCTTCCGATGAGCAAACATCTAGTAGTGCTACCTAACACCTTTAGAGAATTGGCTATTAGTTTCGCCCACCATAGTCCCATGGGAGGACATTTGCGAGTAAAGTAAACGCTGGGCAAAATAGCCAAGCATTTTCATTGGCCCAGAATGAAGGAGACTGTGGAAAGCTATCTAAAAAGTTGTCAAGTCTGCCAAGTGACCGGCAAACCTTCGCACACACCTCCACCAGTTCCCCTCATTCCGATTCCCGTTAGTGGTGAGCCCTTCTCACGCCTGATAATAGATTGTGTTGGTCCATTACCCAAGACTAAACAAGGAAATCAATATCTGTTTACAATTATGGATGTCGTTACTCAATATCCAGAGGCTATCCCATTGAGAAAAATTAATTCTCGGATCATTGTTCAAGCTATGCAAAAATTTTTCTCACAGGTGGGAATTCCCCGAATAATTCAATCCGATCAAGGTTCAAATTTTACCTCTAAGATGTTTCGCGATGCCTTATCTCGCCTCGGAATTAAGTCCATATTTTCTGTTGCATATCACCCTCAGTCACAAGGAGCCCTCGAACGATTTCATCAAACATTAAAATCAATGTTGAGAGCGTACTGCGAACAGTTTTCCTGAGATTGGGACGAGGGAATACCATTTCTCTTGTTCGCCTTAAGGGAAAGTGAACAAGAAAGCACTGGGTTTAGTCCATTTGAATTAATTTACGGACACCAAGTACGCGGCCCCCTCGCTGTACTAAAAGATTCATGGACCGGAAAATCAGAACCCTCGTTTAAAACAACTCCAACTCTAATGAGAAAGCGTTTGTCACAACTGAGGGAATTAGCCTCAAAAAACTTAGCTAAGGCCCAATCCAAGATGAAGCATTGTTATGACAAACACACATGCTCTCACTTCTTTAAACCAGGTGACTGTGATGGCACAGAAATTTTTACCTGGACACGCTCTGCATCCTAGATACGAAGGTCCTTTGGAAGTGATTGAGCGGCTCAATGAGGTAAATTATGTACTACGAACTCCAGGAAAAAGAAAAGCAAAAATTTACTTATCACATAAACCAACTTAAGGCTTACCACCCTAGTCTCGTACCAATTACGACAGTTCTTCCTTTAGCTGAAACTGAAAATGTACGTCTGCCCAGCATCTCTAAAGCCATAGAAGTATGTTTAAAACATTCAGAGACATTGCAATCTCTTGATACCTTTCTTATGGACCTTGATTTGAAAAAAGCAAAAGATATCAAAGACTTGATATTATGTTATGAGGTTTTATTCGATGACGTTCCTAGGTGTTGCACAAACAGTCACCTTATAGGGCAAGTCCACTCAAACAAGAAGCATTAAACAAAGAAGTTGAATTTTTGTTGTCCCATGGACTCATAGACCAGAGTAAAAGTCCGTGGGCCTCACCCTGTATATTAGCTCCCAAGCCTGATGGAACTTCTAGAATGTGCACTGATTATCGTAAGGTTAATGCTCTCACTGTACCGGTTGGTTTCCCACTGCCCCATATTGATGATCTAATAGACAGAGTATCAGGAGCCGCCTATGTTACTCGCCTGGATTTATTAAGGAGCTATTACCAAGTGTCGCTTACACAGCGAGCCCAAGAAATATCCGCATTTACTATACAAGGCGGATTATTCAATTATCGCATTATGCCCTTCGGGTTGTGTAACGCGGCCTCTACCTTTCAGCGCCTGATGAACCTGCTGACCAATGATTTAGAAGGAGTGCATGTATATCTAGATGATCTTGTTATATATAGCAATGAGTGGGAGCAACACTTAATTCGCCTGGAAACCTTATTTAAGAAGCTGGAAAAGTACAACTTCACCATAAATTTAGCCAAGTGTCAGTTTGGACAAGCCAAGATTAAATACCTCGGTTTTTGTATAGGCCTGGGCGAGGTACATCCTGTTGATGTAAAAGTTAGGGCCATTGCCGAGTTTCCTATCCCTCAAGATAAAAAGTCTGTACAGAGATTCCTTGGAATGACTGATTATTATCGACGTTTCTGTCCTAATTTTTCTCAGGTTGCATCTCCTCTTACTGAGTTGACCAGTAGTAAGATGAAGTTTTGCTGGTCGAAAGATTGTGAGATAGCTTTTAATCAGTTGAAGCGGTTACTTTCTTCGTCACCCATATTGAAAAGTCCTGACTTTAATCAACCCTTCTATTTACATATTGATGCCAGCGGTTATGCTGTGGGGGCGGTGTTACTTCAGAAATCCCCCTCTACTGATATTTTGCATCCTATATCTTATTTTTCTTCAAAGTTGAAACGTCACGAAAAGAATTATGCCACTGTAGAGAAAGAAGCTCTTGCCCTAGTAATATCTTTGGAACATTTTGACATTTATCTGCGAACTTCCCCCCATAAAATTATGGTATTTTCTAATCACAACCTTTCAATTTATATTAATTCTATGAAATCAAAGAACACCTGGATCCTCAGGTGGGCTCTGAGGATCCAACCTTATCTGATTAGTATTCAACTCTTAAGTGGGACTCTTAACATAATTGCTGATGGCCTCTTGCACCCCTGAAAAAAAAAGGTATACCTTAAAATGTAAAGTTAAGAGATGAGTACTCTTAGAGCCTAATTTATATATATATATATATATATATATATATATATATATATAATATATATATATATATATTATATAATATATATATATATATATTATATATTTTTTTGTTAATGATTTTCTTTTATATTGACAGTATGATTATGAAAACCGTTGCCAAGGCCGGGTCACCACTACTTGGAAAAGACCCGGGCCGGGAGAATACCAGCAAATAAAAAAATAATAATAAAACCGTTTCGTTGATGGGACGAAGTATTAAGTCCACATGGATGACCCTAACAGTCATATGTCTGAGACTCCTATTCTCGAATTGTGATGGATGCCACTCCAGATAGTTCTTCCGGCCATTGTTCCAGAAGCTCATCCTCTGGCAAATAACCATGCTGATCGAGTTCTTTCATTTTCATTCTCCTGTCTTCCTACATGCCTTATTTACCAAGAGGATGCTTACTATAAAGAAGATATTACCGAGAACGCTTGCAAACTCCCTACTGCGACCTATGGTCGTACGGGGGGGGGGGGTGTTATATCTTGGAAATTGGTCATCCTGTGTTATTTAACTATTGTAAGAGAATATAATCATCACTCAATATTATAGCGTGAAAGTCCCCATTTATAGCTAGAATAGAGACTTTCGGCATTATATTATTATCTGTTAAAATATATAAAAAATACCATGGTATTGTCCCTATTTTATTATTATTATTATTGTTAGGTAGGATTTCTTATGTATATAGAGCATAAGTCTCGGAACCATCCAGTGAATTGTTCAATTGTTTATGTCCGGCTGACTGACGTTTGGTGATCCAACCTGACAACGGGTCAACAGACTGGCAGGTAGTCAGTCCGCTCCCTGTTCTAGCCTTGACAACTGATCGTATATTGGTTCTCTCTTAGGGTGTACAGTTTGAATGGGTTTGAGAATTAGTCTCTAGAGCTGACTCAGTTGTTCCTCATTGCTCTGAAGATTCTTTTGATATTTATTTTCTTGGTCAGTTCAGTAATCCATATAGATACGTCTTCTCAGACAAACTCTTGCTTTCTACTTCCTTTACGGCCGGATTCAAAGGTCTTGTTGAATCTTGTACATTTTGTACTTTGAGTTTACACAGTCTTGTTAAGACAAAGACGTAAATATTAGTGAAGACTTAATTACAGGAAGAATAATTAATCTTCCTTATTAAGGTGATACTTCCATGATTTTGAACTAAATATGTATATTGTAAATTTATTGTACAAAGTATTAAGTTATATTAGGTACAGAGATAAGATAAAGTATTATATTTAAATACTTTAATAAATTTGAATATTATTCTATGGAGTTTCCCAGTTGAAATTATTTCCCCTAGACTCTAAAATACCTTTAAATAACTCGGATCCAAAATCTTGTTGCATAAGAAAAAGATAGTAACAGACCACATTCTGAAGTTCTTTATAAAATTTCTTATTCGCAACATAGTCATTTATAAGTTATAAGGTGAGGCAGCCACCCATAGCATGTGTGCTTACATGCCGTCAATTTTCAGATTTTTTCTCCAATTTTTTTCATTTATTTCTTGCATTATTCTTTCTAATATAAAAGTTCACGATTTGGAATCATTACAGAGTGGGGGGAGCTATCATGGAGTCGTAGAACCTGTGGCAACTTATTCGGTCCTAAAAGGTTCCACAGGGCAGATACGTCGTACAAAGATCCCAACAGGTCGCGGATGGAACGGCTGGGTTGGGTGGCCCTTACACCCACCCAAAACACACACATACACCCAGGTGGTTGGAAGTTACACTTAATTGATAGATTTACCCTTCGAGGAAGAGGTAGGTAGTTTATACTGTTAGTGAACTAACATTAGGACTATTGAGGCAACTGTAGATTATAATAATGTAGGCCTAAGACCTTAATGTAGGTAGTAATTAGCCAATAATGTAGGCAAACACTAGGTTATATTAGCCTGGGAGAACTGGCAGCCCAAGTTTGAATGCTGGGGGCACGGGGTTTTGTGACTGAGTGCCTCCTTCTAAGACGAGATCGGGTCAACAAGTGCCGTGAACAGCAGGCGGCGCCCCCACGTGTCTTCACATACTAGACCTGGGGAAATCTGGTGGAGGCACCTCGAAGTACCACATATAACCTCCTCCATCAGGCCCATACAGTAAGACAAGACTTCCCTTTCTTTCTCAGTATTCTGGCCAGTTTCTGGGGGGAAATTTCAAGTGAGTTGAGCTGTGGGCCTTTGTGCAGGTGGGCGGCCCATGTTCGGTAAGTGCCAGCATCTCCTCAGGGTTAACCTTAGAAACTAGTGTCTATTTCTGCATAGTTATACTAGGGGATACACACCCCCTTGGAAACAGAAATTTCTGAGGTGCAGGCAGGTCACTAATACAGACTGAATATTGCAGGAATTAAGGCTGTAGGGCAAATTTCCGCACGCGCTCAACCAAAAATCGAAAAATTATGGAAATTGAGTTATATATACCGAAAAATAGCTTAACTCTTTGGCCACACAATGGTACCAGAATGAATGTTCTACGACCTTTCTACAAGAAATTAGTCATTTATATCAGGTATGGTGACGGCGATGTGGGTAGCGCATCTGCTCACAGCCCATATATTTTTTGGAATTTTTTCCTTGTTTTTTATTGCTTTTTCATGCATTATTCTTTCTAATATAATTGACTATTTGGCATCATAAAACAGTAGGCGGAGCTTATCAGTAGACTTAGAGACAACCAGGAACCATCTGGGAACGCTCGGCTCCAGAGAGTGCAAGGAGAAATCACTTCATTATTACGCTTATATGAGCTTATGTATCAACTCTACGGCTTATTTATCTATCAGAATTGATCTAATATGATACAATAAACACTATAAATAACATACAAACATGCTATATACTCTAGACTGAATAAAATAGGCCATAATATGGCGAGATTATCGGGAATATTTCGATATACATGAGTTACTGCTCGTCTCCATGTCGTATTCTTTGGTCTTGTGATAGAAAACGGTGTTTTGAAGAGGATAACTACACTAAAACATCAGTTTACTAAGAAATACACGCAAACCATACCCCCGGCCGGGATTGAACCCGCGGTCTAGTGGCTAACGCGACGGGCTGGAGTTTTGAGACTCTATGACTGCGGGTTCAATCCCGGCCGGGGGTATGGTTTGTTTGCAATCGTGTCATTACGATTTCTTAAGTCATGTTGACGGCAGTGAAGGGACTTGAGGTAGAGTTCGTCACGGCCACGCTAGCTGGAGATTCGTCTGTAAAAACTTGCATTTGTGGTCACAGAGGTGCCTGTACTAACCTTCCTATGGTGTAGAAATATACCTAGTTGGATGAATCTTATTGTGGCTAGCTGGTCTAGTGGCTAACGCGACGGGCTGGAGTTTTGAGACTCTATGACCGCGGGTTCAATCCCGGCCAGGGGTATGTTAGTTTAGTTTAATATGTTTATTATGCACCCCATACCCATCCTGTGGGCAGTAGTCAAAAGATTACAGAGGTACATAATGGGTCCAGGGACTGGGCCTCAAAGTTTTGATAGCTGAGCAAGTTACAGGGAGTATGGTTTGTTTGCAATCGTGTCATTACGATTTCTTAAGTCATGTTGACGACAATACACCCAAACAAACGCGATTTTCGCGATTTTTTTTTTTTTTTTTTTTTTTTGAGACGGGGGGCCGGCCGGCGCTCCCGGCCGATATCTTGCAAGTAACTTATTCACCTAAATTCCATATTTTCATATTTTTTTGAGATGGGGGACCGGCCGGCACTCCCGGCCGATATCTCGCAAGTAACTTATTCACCTAAATTCCATAATTCCATATTTTTTTTTTTTTTTTGAGACGGGGGGCCGGCCGGCGCTCCCGGCCGATATCTCGCAAGTAACTTATTCACCTAAATTCCATAATTCTTCCTTTATTACTTAATTAAATGGAATAATATTCACAGAAATTGTAGAATGATTTCTCTATTTTGCCCCACTTAATTTTTGGAAATATTCCAAATACTTTCGGAGTTATGTGGGATTAAGGGCAGATTTTTATTGCAACTTCGAGGAACTAACAAACTTTATTTTTTTGTGAAATAAAGATAAGTTATTTAGAGGCAAGATTTTGGGGTAAATTCGTATAAGCATTGTTCTCTCGGCACCAAGTGTCCAAACAACCTTACGTAGTCCCATATAAGAATAAATTTGGGCACAAGGGCATTTTCGGTAAATCAGTCTTTTCTCAGTTGTTGTTTGAGGTATATTTTTGATAAATATTTTCAAGAAAGAGTGAAAACACTTTGTCTTGTGCGCCAAAGCTGGAGGAAATCGAACGGTAAACAAAAGAGCTACAAATTTTGCCCGACGGCCCCCTTAAGTGTAAGTTTATTGGCTGTCATCCAAGTCGGTATTTTGAGGTGCTCCTAGTTAACAATGGTGTTGAGGGTGGCAAGATTAGGGTGGGAGATGACATAAGTCGTGTCATCAGCAAAGAGAATGGGTTTCAGGTGTTGGGATATGTTTGGAAGATCAGTGATGTAAATGAGGAAGGGCAGGGGTCCAAGGACACTTCCCTGCGGAACTCCAGTATCAAGTGGCCACATTGATGAGGCTGTGTCTTTAATGGCGACATACTGATGCCTATTAGAAAGGTAGGATTTGAAATATGCAAGCGCATGGCCTCTTATGCCATAGTGGTCAAGTTTGTGTAGTAGGATGCCGTGGTCTACTGTGTCAAACGCTTTTCTTAGGTCAATAAAATTTCCTAAAATGCCTAATCATGGCTGATGTTAGTGCGCAAAGAGACCTGAAGACTACTCTGTGGAGGCTGTTATAAGGCTCTTGTATGTAAAGTGAGACGTTTGTCATGAGCTATTGTACCACCTTTTAATATTGTATTCTTGTATTTCTGTTAGGTGGGGTTGGAGTGCAGCAAAAAGGGGGAGGGGAAGGTTCCCACCCCTTTCATGTATTTCAGGTATTGTCACCTGTTATAGCTCATTCATGTGTACTATGTATATAATATTGTGTAATGTTTTAATTGTTTTGGTCAAAACCTGTCATTGAATATTGATAGAGGTTGTGCACACAGTCCTGAGATCGCAGTTTACTCAATCACGATGGTGTATGATATTGTTATTTGTTTGTAAAATGTACACATCTCTGCTCGTTAGCAGCATGCTCAGGTGTCAATGTGAGATATAGGACTAGGTACAGATTGGGTAACTGGTGAAGTGGAGAGGGCCCTCACAAGGGTGTGCGTGTGATGCGGATTGGGTGATGGTAGGTCATTATATCTGTCAATGGCTAGTTCATGTGTTATTTTACTTATTTATATATTGTACTGCCAATGTTCTAAATAAAATAGAAAATAAACTGATAAGTTTATATACTAAATTTATAATAGTTACTAATAACGTTTACGTTTTCTCTGGACTTAATACCATGCTTATTTTCTCTGAAAGATATACATGGGATACTACATCATACAGCAGCTTCCACCTCGGACCTTATGTATTAAGATAAGATTTCGTTCGGATTTTTAACCCCGGAGGGTTAGCCACCCAGGATAACCCAAGAAAGTCAGTGCGTCATCGAGGACTGTCTAACTTATTTCCATTGGGGTCCTTAATCTTGTCCCCCAGGATGCGACCCACACCAGTCGACTAACACCCAGGTACCTATTTTCTGCTAGGTGAACAGGACAATAGGTGTAAGGAAACGTGTCGAAATGTTTCCACCCGCCGGGAATCGAACCCGGGCCCTCCGTGTGTGAAGCGGGAGCTTTAGCCACCAGGCCACCGGGCCACAAGTTTACTTAGTAATTAAGCTTTTATTTAGGATTTAGGTACACGACTTATAATTTTTGATCAATATGCAATGACACTGATAATGTAATGTATCAAAGACTTCATTATTTTCAACAAAATAAGAAACTTAGAAATAATATTGGCGCTGGTAGTAACTCTATTTATGCACAGGTACACATAAGTACAATGATCATACATGTGTAAATTACCTAGGATAACCCATATGCTCTTTAATTCGTTTGAATTTTTTTTGTGGGTAATGTGATTTTTTTTTACATAATTTCCTAAATGTAGAACAAATAAATGAATAATATAATAATTGTGTATTAAAATGTGATGCTATTTGGGCCCTTCGAGAAATTTTTAGTGATTGGGGATGTGGAAGAGCTGCTAAGTGACACAGAGGAATAGACTCCATTTTTAATTGAATGTGCGAACACTGGTTGTTTAATTTTGCAATGTAATCGGCCATTCTCGAAGGCCATTTTGGGGTGTATCGCCCTGAATTTGTGTTAATGTGTCCTGCTGAAGAGTTGGGACAGGAAATTTGTGGGACCTCAAGAATTACGTGTGGATGGCAGAAGATGGGATGTGAACATCGCTCACAGGGATGTACACCATTAGTCCTTGCATTTAGATCTCAGCTGGCCAGTGTAGGGTCTAGGTGTTAGGCAGGTGTTGTAGATGACTGGTTCAGACAACCGACAAGTTGATAAATTAGACACATGTGCAACATTTCGGTATCTTTAATAAGGAAACGTTTTGTCCCACAGTGTCTTCATCAGTCCATACAAAGGAGAATGGTGAAGAACAGGAGAAGTTTGAGGTAATCAGTCCCTCAGCCTTGAGTCGATGTGATGGACTGATGGACTGGTCACATCGACTCAAGGCTGAGGGACTGATTACCTCAAACTCCTCCTATTCTTCATCATTCTCCTTAGTATGGACTGATGAAACCACTGTGTAGCGAAACGTTTCCTCATTAAAGATGCCCAAATGTTGTACATGTGTCTAATTTACAGGCATGTGTTGTGGTGTGATCCATCTACAGTAATTAAATGGTTAGTGGTAACACAAAGTTCTTTATTGAGAACAGTATTGTATTATATGAACTGTACTAATAGTTATATTTTTGTGTACCCAGGAAGTAAACCAAAATAACATACAGTCCACATAATTTTAATTACCAAAGTAGCTGGTTTTAGTATGTCAAGTCTAGCTTTTTGTGAAAGTGGTGAAGAAGTGGGCAGTCGAAGGCGTTGCAGTTCAGCGACATATTGTGACTAAGTCCCACTTACATCACCCAAATTACCTGCAGGTGATAATTCAGGTAATACACTGTAAATTTCGTGCAGGTGATTTGCTAACATTTATTTATTTATTTATTTATTTATTTATTTATTTATTTATTTGAACATGATACAGTGAAGTACAAAAGAATACAGTTAAATGCAGCATGCCAAAGCCACTTGAATGCATAGCATCACGGGCAGGCTTAAAATTAACTTAAGATTAACTAAGCAATGAAGTATTCAGTGGTAAAACATTATTGTAAACAGATAACAAGCACAAATGAGTATTACAAAAACAGGTCGTATGGTTGCATGCATTGCTGTACAAACAGTATTTATTTATTTATTTATTTATTTATTTATTTATTTATTTATTTATTAATTTAATTTGAACATGATACAGAGAAGTACAAGGAATACAATTTTTAAAGTGCAACATGCCAAAGCCCCTTGTATACAGAGCATTACGGGCAGGCTTAAAATTAACTTAAGATTAACTAAGCAATGATATATTCAGTGGTACAAAAATTATTGTAAAACAGATAACAATTTAGTACAAATGAGTATTACAAAGACAGGTTATAAGGTCATTTACTGTGTTGTTGTGTAATCAGTAGAATGGAGTATTCTGTTAGGTAATGAAGTTAAATAGTAACAAAGTTTGATTGGGTCACAGGTTGACATTTATGAGATACAATAATGAGATACATATATGATATACAATTTATGAGATACAATTATTCAGTATTTATTTAGTTGTGGGTGAGTAAGTGATTTTTGAGAAGAGACTTGAATTTATAAACAGTGTTTTTTTATATTCACAGGTAATGAATTCCAGATTTTAGGGCCTTTTATGTGCATTGAGTTTTTGCATAGCGTGTGATGGACACAAGGAACATCAAAGACTGATCTGTGCCTTGTGTTATGGTCATGTGTTCTGTTGAGGTTGGTAAGATGTTTGAGGGGAGAGTTTATGTCAGAGTTAAGTGTTCTATGTATGTAGTAGGTGCAGTATTAAGTATGGATGTTTTGTATTGTGAGTAGGTTTAGAGTTTTGAATATTGGTGGAGTGTGCTGTCTGTAGTGGGAATTTGTTATCATTCTGACTGCAGCCATTTGTTGGGTGATTAGTGGTCTGAGATTGTTTATTGTTGTTGAGCCCCATGCACAAATTCCATAGGTGAGATAGGGGTAAATAAGTGAGTGATATAGGGCCAGGAGGGCTGACTGTGGAACATAGTACCGTATCTTCGATAGTATGCCTACGGTCTTGGAAATTTTGGGGGGAATTTGTTGTATATGTGTGTTTGAAATTTGAGTCTATTATCAAGGTGGATTCCTAGGAATTTTCCCTCTGTGAGTTTTGTGATAGGTGATCCATTTATCATTATGTTAAGAGACACATCTGCAGCTCTGTTACCAAACTGAATGTAGTAGGTTTTGTCAATGTTTAGAGTAAGTTTGTTGGCCCTCATCCAGGTTGATATTTTCTGTAATTCGGTATTTACAGTACTGGCTAGCATGACTGGGCTCGGGTGAGAGTAGACGTATGTAGTGTCATCTGCAAATAGTGTGGGTTTGAGTAGTTGCGATGCATTTGGTATGTCATATATTTATATGAGAAAGAGAAGAGGGCCTAGGACACTTCCCTGTGGGACACCAACTGTAATTGGCTGTGCGGGAGAGTTTGCCCCATTTGTGTACACATATTGGCTTTTGTTGGTGAGGTATGACTTTAGGTAGTTGAGGGAGTGCCCTCTTATACCATAGTGTGACAATTTTATGTGGAGCAAGTCGTGGTCAACTGCATCGAAAGCTTTACGTAAGTCAATGAAAATCCCCAGTGGGACTTTTTTTTTCTCTATTGCTGTATAAATATGTTCTAGCATGTGAATAATAGCATCATTAGTATTTTTATTAGGCTTGAACCCAAATTGACAGGGGTTGAGTATGTTGTGGGAGATGAGGTAGGAATAGATACTCTTATGGATTAATTTTTCAAACATTTTAGAGAGAGGGTGTAAGTTGGATATTGGCTTATAGTTATTCAAGTCTGTGTGGTCTCCTCCTTTATGGATCGGGGTGACCCTTGCTATTTTGAGAACTGTAGGAAAGGTAGAGGATTCAATGGATTTGTTAAAGAGTGTTGAAATGATTACCTGGAGTTTACCTGGAGAGAGTTCCGGGGGTCAACGCCCCCGCGGCCCGGTCTGTGACCAGGCCTCCTGGTGGATCAGAGCCTGATCAACCAGGCTGTTGCTGCTGGCTGCACGCAAACCAACGTACGAGCCACAGCCCGGCTGATCCGGAACTGACTTTAGGTGCTTGTCCAGTGCCAGCTTGAAGACTGCCAGGGGTCTGTTGGTAATCCCCCTTATGTGTGCTGGGAGGCAGTTGAACAGTCTCGGGCCCCTGACACTTATTGTATGGTCTCTTAACGTGCTAGTGACACCCCTGCTTTTCATTGGGGGATGGTGCATCGTCTGCCAAGTCTTTTGCTTTCGTAGTGAGTGATTTTCGTGTGCAAGTTCGGTACTAGTCCCTCTAGGATTTTCCAGGTGTATATAATCATGTATCTCTCCCTCCTGCGTTCCAGGGAATACAGGTTTAGGAACCTCAAGCGCTCCCAATAATTGAGGTGTTTTATCTCCGTTATGCGCGCCGTGAAAGTTCTCTGTACATTTTCTAGGTCGGCAATTTCACCTGCCTTGAAAGGTGCTGTTAGTGTGCAGCAATATTCCAGCCTAGATAGAACAAGTGACCTGAAGAGTGTCATCATGGGCTTGGCCTCCCTAGTTTTGAAGGTTCTCATTATCCATCCTGTCATTTTTCTAGCAGATGCGATTGATACAATGTTTTGGTCCTTGAAGGTGAGATCCTCCGACATGATCACTCCCAGGTCTTTGACGTTGGTGTTTCGCTCTATTTTGTGGCCAGAATTTGTTTTGTACTCTGATGAAGATTTAATTTCCTCATGTTTACCATACCTGAGTAATTGAAATTTCTCATCGTTGAACTTCATATTGTTTTCTGCAGCCCACTGAAAGATATGGTTGATGTCTGCCTGGAGCTTTGCAGTGTCTGCAATGGAAGACACTGTCATGCAGATTCGGGTGTCATCTGCAAAGGAAGACACGGTGCTGTTGCTGACATCCTTGTCTATGTCGGATATGAGGATGAGGAACAAGATGGGAGCGAGTACTGTGCCTTGTGGAACAGAACTTTTCACCGTAGCTGCCTCGGACTTTACTCTGCTGACGACTACTCTCTGTGTTCTGTTAGTGAGGAAATTATAGATCCATCGACCGACTTTTCCTGTTATTCCTTTAGCACGCATTTTGTGACGCTATTACGCCATGGTCACACTTGTCGAAGGCTTTTGCAAAGTCTGTATATATTACATCTGCATTCTTTTTTGTCTTCTAGTGCATTTAGGACCTTGTCGTAGTGATCCAATAGTTGAGACAGACAGGAGCGACCTGTTCTAAACCCATGTTGCCCTGGGTTGTGTAACTGATGGGTTTCTAGATGGGTGGTGATCTTGCTCTTAGGACCCTTTCAAAGATTTTTATGATATGGGATGTTAGTGCTATTGGTCTGTAGTTCTTTGCTGTTGTTTTACTGCCCCCTTTGTGGAGGGGGGCTATGTCTGTTGTTTTTAGTAACTGTGGGACGACCCCCGTGTCCATGCTCCCTCTCCATAGGATGGAAAAGGCTCGTGATAGGGGCTTCTTGCAGTTCTTGATGAACACAGAGTTCCATGAGTCTGGCCCTGGGGCAGAGTGCATGGGCATGTCATTTATCGCCTGTTCGAAGTCATTTGGCGTCAGGATAACATCGGATAGGCTTGTGTTAATCAAATTTTGTGGCTCTCTCATAAAAAATTCATTTTGATCTTCGACTCTCAGTCTGGTTAGCGGCTTGCTAAAAACTGAGTCATATTGGGACTTGAGTAGCTCACTCATTTCCTTGCTGTCATCTGTGTAGGACCCATCTTGTTTAAGTAGGGGCCCAATACTGGACGTTGTTCTCGATTTTGATTTGGCATAGGAGAAGAAATACTTTGGGTTTCTTTCGATTTCATTTATGGCTTTTAGTTCTTCCCGCGATTCCTGACTCCTAAAGGATTCTTTTAGCTTAAGTTCGATGCTTGCTATTTCTCTGACCAGTGTCTCCCTACGCATTTCAGATATATTGACCTCTTTTAGCCGCTCTGTTATTCTTTTCCGTCGCCTGTAAAGGGAGCGCCTGTCTCTTTCTGTTTTACATCTACTCCTCCTTTTTCATAGAGGAATAAGCCTTGTGCATACATCGAGGGCCACCGAGTTAATCTGTTCTAGGCATAAGTTGGGGTCTGTGTTGCTTAGTATATCTTCCCAGCTTATATCGGTTAGGACTTGGTTTACTTGGTCCCACTTTATGTTTTTGTTATTGAAGTTGAATTTGGTGAATGCTCCCTCGTGACTAATCTCATTATGTCGGTCTGGGGCTCCGCGCATACATGACTGAACCTCAATTATGTTGTGATCTGAGTATATTGTTTTTGATATGGTGACATTTCTTATCAGATCATCATTGTTAGTGAAGATGAGGTCTAGTGCATTCTCCAGTCTAGTAGGCTCTATTATTTGCTGGTTTAAATTGAATTTTGTGCAGAGATTTAAAAGCTCGCGTGAGTGTGAGTTTTCATCAGAGCTGCCTCCTGGTGTTATTACTGCAACAATATTATTTGCTATATTCCTCCATTTTAGGTGCCTTAAGTTGAAATCCCCCAGGAGCAAGATGTTGGGTGCAGGAGCTGGAAGGTTTTCCAGACAGTGGTCAATTTTTAACAGCTGTTCCTGGAATTGCTGGATGTTGCATCCGGAGGCTTGTAGACTACCACAATGACTAGGTTTTGGTTCTCGACCTTTACTGCTAAAACTTCCACTACATCATTTGAGGCATTTAGCAGTTCTGTGCAAACAAGTGACTCTGCAATGTACAGGCCAACCCCCCCCCCCCCCTTTTGCCTGTTCACTCTGTCACATCTGTATAGGTTGTAACCTGGGATCCATATTTCGTTGTCCAAGTGATCCTTTATGTGGGTCTCAGTGAAAGCCGCGAACATTGCCTTTGCCTCTGCAAGCAGTCCACGGATGAAAGGTATTTTGTTGTTTGTTGCTGGCTTTAGACCCTGTATATTTGCAAAGAAGAATGTTATCGGACTGGTGGTATTGTTGGTACTGGGGGGGGATTTTTTTTCCGGCATTAGTATCTGTATCTGTTGGTTTGGAGTGGAGGCCATCGACTGTGGTTCCACTCCAGGAATAACTGATTTGGTGTACGATTTCTGCCATTTCCTGCCAGTTTTTTTTCCTTCCTGGCACTAAAAAACCTCTCCCTCTTGAGTGGCTGTGGCTACCCAGGTTTTCCCATGGCCTGGATGTTTTGTATCTTTTGTCCCCTTTAGATGGTATGCCTGGCAATTTAAGTTATAGCACAGTCTTTCCTGTACTGAAGAGGTACACAGTTCAGGGTGAAAAAGCTTACAGGAAGGGAGTTTGCATTTTCCTGTTGTCATATGGGCATGGCATTTTCTAGGGTGGTCATAGTTGCACGTCCCATCTGTTTTCCCAGATTTCCCATGCCAGCAGATACCGAGTGCATAGTATGTGCACAGGCTTGGTTTCCGTTTGCCTTGGGTTTCTGTGACTGTATTCCCTGTTGGTGCATGTTTCCCTGTCTTACTTCTATCCTCCCTAGCACCAACAATGGAGCTCCCACAGTTGTTTTTTGGTAATATATCCTCACTATTGCTAGTGGAGTCCTCTTGTTTGCTATTTCCTGCGGTATTTCTAGTTTGCAATATTGGTTTATCTTATCTTTTCTACACTTGTTTCCACTATGGGTTTCCTGT
>NC_069403.1:103437041-103467595 GCF_026875155.1 Cherax quadricarinatus | reverse complement strand
CAAATCATACCCCAAAAATATGACCACCAAAACCCCAGAACACCAAACATCTGACCCAAAACCATCAAAACCACCAGCTGTCATGGCCACCAACACACAAGCCCCCCAAAACATCATGGCCCCCAACCATCAAACCACCAAAACATCAAGCCCCCAACACATCAAGACCCCCAGATATCATGGCCCCCAACACATCAAGCCCACCAACACATCATGGCCACCACACATCAAAACCACCACACACCATTACCACAAAAAAACATCACCACCAATACATTTATGACCACCAACACATCAACCCACAACACATCATGGCACCAACAATCAAGACCCAAACATCAAGACCACCAACACATCATGACCACCAACAATCAAGCCCCAATACATCATGACCACCAACACATCAACCCACAAAAACATCATGGCACCAACACATCAAGACCATCAACACATCAAAACCACGAACACATCAAACCACCAACAAATCAAGCCACCAACACATCATGGATACCAAACTTTAAGAAACCCCCAACACAACATAACCACCAGCACATAAAGATCACCAACATATCATGGCCACCAACACATCAAGCCCACCAACACATAATGGCACCAACAATAAGAACCCACCAACACATCATGACCACCAAACCCCATGAAGACCACCAACACATCAAGACCACCAACACATCATGACCACCCAACACATGAAGACCACCAACACATCATGATCACCAACACATCAAGACCAACACATCAAGACCACCAAAAACATCAACACCACAAATATAAACAAGCCACCAAAACATCAACACCACAAATAATATCAAGACCACCAACACATCAACACCAACAAAATTATGACCACCAACACATCAAGACCACCAACACATCAAGACCCCCAACACATAAAGACCACCACACATCAAGAACACCAACACATCAAGACCACCAACACATCAAGACCACCAATACATCATGACCATCAACAAAATGAACCACCAACACTTCAAGACCACCAACACATCAAGACCACCAACAAAATCAAGACCACCAACACATCAAGACCACCAACACAACAAGTCTACCAATACATCAAGACCCACCAACACATCATGACCAACACATCATGAACCACCAACACTTCAAGACTACCAACACATCAAGACCAAAACATCATGACCAACACATCAAGACCACCAACACATCAAGACCACCAACACTTCATGACTACCAAAACATCAAGACCACCAACACATCAAGGGCAACCAACACATCAACACCACGAACACAAACAAAAACCACCAACCATCAAGACCACCAATACATCAAGACCACCAACTCATCAAGACCAACACATCATGACCAACACAAACAAGACCACCAACACATCAAAACCACCAAAACATCAAGACCACCAACACTTCAAGAAACCCCCAAACACATCAAGACCCCCAACACTTCAGGCCACCAACACATCAAGACCACCACATCATGGCCAACACATCAAGACCCAAAAACACTTCAAGAACCAACACATAAAACCACCAACACTAAAGACCACCAACACATTATGCCCCCCAATCAGACCAAACATAAAGACCACCAAACTTATGCCCCAACACATCATGCCAAAAATAAGACCACCAACACTCAAGCCCCCAACAAAAAGCCCACCAAACATTGACCAAACAATCATGACCACACATCAAGACCCAAACATCAGCCCAACACATCTGACCAAACATAAAGACCCCCAACCATCTGACCAAACATCATGCCCAACAACAAGACCAAAATCAGACCACCAAACTTCAAAAATTTATTATTATATATGTTATATATATTATATTTTTTTTTTAATAATTTTCTTTTATTTGACAGTATGATTAGAAACCGTTTCGTTAGGGGACAAGTAAAAATCCCACAGGTGACCCAAACATATAGTCTGAACTCCTTTTTCCAAATTTGATGGTTGCCACTCCAGATATTTTCCCGGGCCATTGTTCCAAAGCCCCCTTTGGGCAAAAACATGCGATCGATTTCTTTATCTTCTTTTCTCCTGTCGTCCCTGCCTTATTTACCAAAGGCCCTTATATAAAAAAAGATATTACCGAAACGTTTGAAAACTCCCTACTGCGCCCTATTGTTTGGGGGGGGGGGGGTTTTTTATCTTGGAAATTGGTCACCTGTGTTATTTAACTATTGTAAGAGAAATATAATCACCTCAATTTTAACACGAAAAGTCCCCGTTTTACTAGAATGAGACTTTGGGTTTATTTTTATTTGTTAAAATTATAAAAAATACCTGGGATTGTCCCTATTTTTTATTTATTATTATTTTATTATTGTTTCTAAGATTTTTTATGTATAAGGAAAAAATCCGGAACCACCGGGGAAATTTTTTTCAAATTTTTTTATGTTCGGCGACTGACGTTTGGGTCAGTGATCCAACCTGCAAGCGCACAGATGGAGGGGACCCTCCGCCCTTTTTAGCCTTGACAAAATGATCGAATGGGTTTTCTTAGGGTTACAGTTTTAATGGTTTTGAGAATATTCTCTAGAGCGATCAGTTGTTCCCATTGCTCGAAGATTCTTTGATATTTATTTTTTTTGGTCATTCATAATCCATATAGATACGTCTTCTCAGACAAAATCTCTTTTTACTTCCTTTACGGCCGGGTTTAAAAGGTCTTGTTTTAAACTTGTACATTTTTTACTTTGAGTTTACACAGTCTTGTTAAACAAAACGAAATATTAGTGAAGCTTAAATTTCAGGAAAATAATTTAACTTTCCCTTTTTAAGGGGATACTTCCATGATTTTGAAATAAATTGTATATTGAAATTATTTAAAAAAGTATTAATTATTTAGGTACAGGATATGATAAAGTATTATTTTTTTTTTTTTTATCACCCGGCCATTCCACCAAGGGAGGGTGGCCCGAAAAAAAAAACTTTCACCCTCATTATCCATCACGTTTGCCAGAAGGGGGCTTTTCACTACAGTTTTTAAACTGCAAACATTTAACACCCCTCCTTTAAATGCAGGCACTGTACCCACTCCCAAATCAAGTCCGGGCCCGCCCGGTTTCCTGAAAACCCTTCATAAAAGTTATTTTCTCACACTCCACAGCACTCAAGTATTAAAAACCATTTGTCTCCATTCACCTATCAAACAGCTCACCATGCTGTGGAAAATCCAAGCCCCCCACACAAAACCTCCTTTCCCCCCTCCCTCCAACCCTTCCTGGGCCCGACCCCACCCCCCTTCCCTTTCCACTACAACTATACCTTTTGAAGTCATTCTTTTTTCCTCCTTCTCTCTCATGTCCAACCCCTCAAAACCCCTTTCCCCTCCCCCTCTGGCAACTTTTTTGGTAACCCGCACGCCCCCTCCTAACTTCCCAAAACACAAATTTTCTCTGCTTTATATTCACACAATTGCCCTAGACAGAATCCCCCATCCCTCCACCTTCTCCTCGCTGCAACTTCTCCCCCCACGTTTCACACCCATATAAGAGTTTTTGGTAAAACTATACTTCTACTTCCCCTCTTTGCCTCCAAGGACAAAGTTCTTTGTCTCCACAGACTCCTAAGTGCACCACTCATTTTTTTCCTATCAATTCTATATTACCTCACTTTCATAGACCCATCCGCTACACTCCACTCCCCCAAAATCTGAATACTTTCCCCCCATACTCCCCCCCAAATTGAATTAAATTTTTCATCACCTAATCTTTTGTTTTCCTCATACTTCCCTTTTTCCCTGTTTTACCTTTTAAATTTTTCTTCTTTTGCACACCCTCCCAAATTCATCCCCCAAATTCTGAAACCTCTTCAGAATTCCCAAGAGCCCCGTGTCTGGGAAAAGAGCAGCTGTGACAACTCCCATTTTGTGTGATTTTTATCTTTTAACTCCACGCCTTGCCAAAACCCCCGCATTTTTTCTTCTCTACAACCCCACTAAAATAATTAAACAAAACCCCGGACATCCACATCCTTGTCTAAGGGCCCACTTTTACTGGGAAAAAATTTCCCCCCTTTTTTACATACTCTAACTTGACCTCATACCCGTAAAAACTCTCACTGCTTTCAGTAACCTACCTCCACACCATACACTTAACATCTGCCACTTGCCCCCCTTCCACCTGTCTTAAGCCTTTTCCAAAACCATAAATGCCAAAAGACCTCTTTAGCCTTTTCTAAACTGTTCACTTATTGTTTCAAATGTAAAACCTGGTCCCACACCCCACCTTTCCCAAAGCCCCCTTGGTTTATCGCTTCCTATTCTCCCTACTCTTAAAATTTTTAATTTTTAACTCTACCTACACTTTTACCAGGTACACTCAACAAATTACCCCTATAATTTTTTCACTCTCTTTTATCCCCTTTGCCTTTATACAAAGGAACTATGCATGCTCTCTGCCATCCTAGGTACCTTACCCTCTTCCATACATTTATTAAATAATTGCACCAACCACTCCAAAACTATATCCCCCCCCCCTGTTTTTAACATTTCTATCTTTATCCCATCAATCCCGGCTGCCTTCCCCCCTTTCATTTTACCTACTGCTCACGAATTTCCCCCCACACTCACAACTGGCTCTTCCTCACTCCTACAAGATGTTATTCCCTCCTTGCCCTATACACGAAATCACAGCTTCCCTATTTTCATCAACATTTAACAATTCCTCAAAATATTCCTTCCATCTTCCCAATACCTCTAACTCCCATTTAATAACTCTCTCTCCTATTATTTTAACTGACAAATCCCTTTGTTCTCTGGCTTTTTTTAATTGTTAATCTCACTCCAAAACTTTTTCTTATTTTCAAAAAATTGTTGATAACATCTCACCCACTCTCTCATTTGCTCTCTTTTTACATTGCTTCACCCCTCTCTTAACTTCTCTCTTTTTCTCCATATACTCTTCCCTCCTTGCATCACTTCTACTTTGTAAAAACTTCTCATATGCTAACTTTTTTCTCCCTTACTACTCTCTTTACATCATCATTTTCCCCCAATCGCTCCTCTTCCCTCTGCACCCACTTTCCTGTAACCAAAACTTCTGCTGAACACTCTAACACTACATTTTTAAACCTACCCATACCTCTTCGACCCCATTGCCTATGCTCTCATTAGCCCATCTATCCTCCAATAGCTGTTTTTTATCTTACCCTAACTGCCTCCTCTTTTAGTTTATAAACCTTCACCTCTCTCTTCCCTGATGCTTTTATTCTCCTTGTATCCCATCTACCTTTTACTCTCAGTGTAGCTACAACTAGAAAGTGATCTGATATATCTGTGGCCCCTCTATAAACATGTACATCCCGAAGTCACTCAACAGTCTTTTATCTACCAATACATAATCCAACAAAACTATGTCATTTCGCCCTACATCATATCGTGTATACTTTATTTTTCCTCTTTTTCTTAAAAAATGTATTACCTATAACTAAACCCCTTTTTTATACAAAGTTCAATCAAAGGGCTCCCATTATCATTTACCCCCTGGCACCCCCAAACTTACCTACCACACCCTCTCTAAAAGTTTCTCCTACTTTAGCATTCAAGTCCCTACCACAATTACTCTCTCACTTGGTTCAAAGGCTCCTATACATTTTACTTAACATCTCCCAAAATCTCTCTCTCTCCTCTGCATTCCTCTCTTTCTCCAGGTGCATACACGCTTATTATGACCCACTTCTCGCATCCAACCTTTACTTTAATCCAAAATAATTCTTGAATTTACACATTCATATCTCTTTTCCCCTTCCCAAAAAACTGATCATTTAACATTACTGCTACCCCTTCCTTTGCTCAAAACTCTCTCAGATACCCCAATTTAATCCCATTTATTTCCCCCCATGAAACTCTCCTACCCCCTTCGCTTTTTTTCGCTTAGGGCCAGGACATCCAACTTCTTTTCATTCATAACATCAGCAATCATCTGTTTCTTGTCATCCGCACTACACCCACGCACATTTAAGCAACCAGTTTTATAAAGTTTTTCTTCTCTCTTTTTTAGTAATTGTATACAGGAGAAGGGGTTACAGCCCATTGCTCCCGGCATTTAGTCGCCTCATACGACACGCATGGCTTACGGAGGAAAGATTCTTTTTCCATTCCCCATGGACAATAGAAGAAATAAAAAGAACAAGAGCTATTTAGAAAAAGGAGAAAAACCTAGATGTATGTATATATATAAATGCATGTGCATGTCTGTGAAGTGGGGACCAAAGTGTAAGTAGGAGTAGCAAGATATCCCTGTTATCTTAGCGTGTTTATGAGACAGAAAAAGAAACCAGCAATCCTACCATCATGCAAAACAGTTACAGGTTTTTGTTTCACAGTCATCTGGCAGGACGGTAGTACTTCCCTGGGTGGTTGCTGTCTACCAACCTACTACCTATATGATAAAGTATTATATTTAAATACTTTAATAAATTTGAATATTATTCTATGGAGTTTCCCAGTTGAAATTATTTCCCCTAGACTCTAAAATACCTTTAAATAACTCGGATCCAAAATCTTGTTGCATAAGAAAAAAATAGTAATAGACCACATTCTGAAGTTCTTTATAAAATTTCTTATTCGCAACATAGTCATTTATAAGTTATAAGGTGACGCAGCCACCCATAGCATGCGTGCTTACATGCCGTCAATTTCAGATTTTTTCTCCAATTTTTTTCATTTATTTCTTGCATTATTCTTTCTAATATAATGTTCCACGTTTGGAATATTACAGAGTGGGGGGAGCTATCATGGAGTCGTAGAACCTGGGGCAACTTATTCGGTCCTGAAAGGTTCCACAGGGCAGATACGTCGTACAAAGATCCCAACAGGCCCGCAGAGGAACGGCTGGGTTGGGTGGCCCTTACACCCACCCAAAACACACACATACACCCAGGTGGTTGGAAGTTACACTTAATTGATAGATTTACCCTTCGAGGAAGAGGTAGGTAGTTTATACTGTTAGTGAACTAACATTAGGACTATTGAGGCAACTGTAGATTATAATAATGTAGACCTAAGACCTTAATGTAGGTAGTAATTGGCCGATAATGTAGGCAAACACTATGTTATATTAGCCAGGGAGAACTGGCAGCCCAAGTTTGAATGCTGGGGGCACGGGGTTTTGTGACCGAGTGCCTGCTTCTAAGACGAGACACCATCGGGTCAACAAGTGCCGTGAACAGCAGGCGGCACCCCCACATGTCTTCACATACTAGACCTGGGGAAATCTGGTGGAGGCACCTTGAAGTACCGCATATAACCTCCTCCATCAGGCCCATACAGTAAGACAATACTTCCCTTTCTTTCTCAGTATTCTGGCCAGTTTCTGGGGGAAAATTGCAAGTGAGTTGAGCTGTGGGCCTTTGTGCAGGTGGGCGGCCCATGTTCAGTAAGTGCCAGCATCTCCTCAGGGTTAAGCCTTAGAAACTAGTGTCTATTTCTGCATAGTTATACTAGGGGATACACACCCCCCCTTTGGGAAAAAGGGAATTTCTGAGGTGCAGGCAGGTCACTAATACAGACTGAATATTGCAGGAATTAAGGCTGTAGGGCAAATTTCCGCGCACGCTCAACCAAAAATCGAAAAATTATGGAAATTGAGTTATATATACCAAAAATAGTTACTCTTTGGCCACACAATGGTACCAGAATGAATGTTCTACGACCTTTCTACAAGAAATTAGTCATTTATATCAGGTATGGTGACGGCGATGTGGGGGAGCGCGTCTGCTCACGGCCCATATATTTTTTGGAATTTTTTCCTTGTTTTTTATCGCTTTTTCTTGCATATTCTTTCTAATATAATAACGAAATATTTGGCATCATAAAACAGTAGGCGGAGCTTATCTGTAGACTTAGAGACAACCAGGAACCATCTGGGAACGCTCGGCTCCAGAGAGTGCAAGGAGAAATCACTTTATTATTACGCTTAAAAGAGCTTATGTATCAACTCTACGGCTTTTTATCTATCAGAATTTATCTAATATGATACAATAAACACTATAAATAACATACAAACATGTTATATACTCTAGACTGAATAAAATAGGCCATAATATGGCGAGAGATTATCGGGAATATTTCGATATACATGAGTTACTGCTCGTCTCCATGTCGTATTCTTTGGTCTTGTGATAGAAAACGGTGTTTTGAAGAGGATAACTACACTAAAACATCAGTTTACTAAGAAATACACCCAAACAAACGCGATTTTTTTTTTTGAGACGGGGGGGGTTGGCCGGCCAGCGCTCCCGGCCGATATCTCGCAAGTAACTTATTCACCTAAATTCCATAATTCCATTTTTTTTTTTTTTTTGAGACGGGGGGGCCGGCCGGCGCTCCCGGCCGATATCTCGCAAGTAACTTATTCACCTAAATTCCATAATTCTTCCTTTATTACTTAATTAAATGGAATAATATTCACAGAAATTGTAGAATAATGATTTCTCTATTTTGCCCCATTTAATTTTTGGAAATATTCCAAATACTTTCGGAGTTATGTGGGAGTAAAGGGCAGATTTTTATTGCAACTTCGAGGAACTAACAAACTTTATTTTTTTGTGAAATAAAGATAAGTTATTTAGAGGCAAGATTTTGGAGTAAATTCGTATAAGTAAGTAAGTAAGTAAGTAAGTTTATTCAGGTATACACAAATACAGTTACATAGAATTATCATACATAGCAGCATATGTGTAGAGAACCTAGGATAACCCAAAAAAGTCAGACAGAGTGACTTATTTCCATTGGGGTCCTTTTACCTTATTATTATAATATAAAGGTTATAATATTTTCTTATTATTCTACAATGAAGATAACATCTTATTATCATACTAAAAAGACTATCTACTACACGAGGGTCATTAAGACTATCTACAATACGAGGGTCATTACAAGGAATAAGGTGAAATTTACACGTATGTTAGCTAAAAAATAGAAAATCATTCCCCTCCCTTTCTGTAGCTACATTCATCAGACACCTTTTGGCACTCTTCTTGAACTGGTTCATACTATGACTGGCTTTGACATGTGCGGGCAGTCTGTTCCATTCCTTTATTGCTGTACAATAAAAGGTGTTTGAAGCCTGGCCAATGACTGTGGGTACTACAAAGTTGTGCTCTCTCCCCCTAGTACTATGATTGCTTTGGTTCCCAACTTGACAAAATGACAGCAAGATATTCTAGACATTGTTTGTGAGCAATTTTATAAACATGATTTAGCTTCAGTTGTTTTACTCTGTCTTCAACATTCAGCATATCCAACTGCTGTAATTCATCCTGGCCTACACGTTCTCTTGGTCCCAGCCCAGGATGAATCTTACGATTTTGTTTCTGGGTGATTTGCAGTCTATCTTTCAGTTTTTTTGTCAAGGCAGAGTACCAAGAAGAGCAAGCGCAGTCCATATGGCATTGTATAAGGGCTAGACATAGGGTCCTGCGAGCCTCAGTAGGTAGACACTGTGTTTGTCTATACAGGAACTTCAGTCTGGCATTCGCTTTCTTTACTACACTGTTCCCTATCAATTCTCCTGACATGCATGGGTCAAAGGGGATTCCCAAATATTTTACTGATGAAACCAAAGTGATGGGCTCCCCATTACATTGAACATTAAAATTATTTACCCTTCTCAGTTTATGTTTCGTGCCAAAGAGAATGGCTTCAGTTTTCCCTAGGTGTAATGATGTTTTTTCCCTACAAACCCATTTGCTGCGGATGCATTTTTTCTCTGGGCACCATTTCCCCCAAAAAACCCTTAGGGTTTCCCATATAAGAATAAATTTGGGCAAAAGGGGCTTTTTCAGTAAATCAGTTTTTCCAGTTGTTTTTGGGGTAATTTTTGAAAAATATTTTCAAGAAAGAGTGAAAACAGTTTGTCTTGTGCGCCAAACAAAAGGGGAGGAAATCGAGGGAAACAAAGAGAAAAAAATTTTGCCCGAGGGCCCCCCTTTAAGGTAAGTTTTTTTGGGCTGTCATCCAAGTGATATTTTGGGGAGCTCCTATTAACAAGGTTTTGGAGGGGGGCAAATTAGGGGGGAGATGACAAAAGTCGTTTCATCAGCAAAGGAAGGGTTTTTTCGGGTTTTGGGGAAAATGTTTGGAAATCTTTGATGAAATGAGGAAGGGCGGGGTCCAAGACACTTCCCTGGGGAAAACTCCATATCAAGGGGCCCCGCATTGATGAGGCTGTGTCTTTAAGGGGCACATCTGATACCATAAAAAAAGGTAGATTTGAAATATGCAAGCGCTGGCCTCGTATCCATAGGGGTCAAGTTTGTGAAGTAGGATCCCGTGGCTCTGTTCAAACGCTTTTCTTGGTCAAAAAAATTCCTAAAAGCCAATCATGGCTATGTTGTGCCAAAGGACCTAAAAGATTCTTGGGGAGGCGTTATAAGGCCGTATTAAAGGGAGAGTTTGTCTGAGTTTTTTTAACCCATTTTTTAATATTGTATTTTTGTTTTTCTGTTAGGGGGGGTTGGAGTGCAGAAAAAAAAGGGGGGGGGAAGGTTCCCCCCCTTTTCATGTTGGGCAGATTTGGGCATAGTAGGTATTGTCCCTGTTATAGCTCTTCATGTGTACTATGAAAAATTGGTATGTTTAATTTTTTTTGGTAAAAACCTTCATTGAATTTTGATAAGGTTGTGCAACAGTCCTGGATCGATTCCAAACCGGATGGTGTATGAAATGTTATTTTTTGAAAAATGTACCATCCGCCGTTAGCAGCATGCCAGGTGTCAATGGAGAAAGGACTAGGTCAGTTGGGTAACTGGTAAGTAATAAGTAAGTAAGTAAAGAAATAAGTAAATTTATTTCAGGTAACACAATACGTTACATAGAATTACATACTAGCAGAAATTGTAGAGAACCGGGAAAACCCCAAAAAAGAGACGATTTGACTTATTTCCTTTTGGGTGATGGAGGGGGCCCTCCAAGGGTGTGGTGTGATGCGGATTGGGTTGGTAGGTCTTTAAAACTTCAATGGCTTTTCATGTGTTATTTATTTATTTAATATTGTACTGCCAATGTTTTAAAAAAAATAGAAAAAAACTGAAAGTTTTATCAAAATTTTTATAATAGTTACTAATAACGTTTAGACGTTATTTTTCCCGGGGATTTAAATCTGCTTTTTTTTCTGAAAGATTACAGGGATACTACATCAAACAGCACTTCCACCTGGGACCTTATGTATTAAGAAAAGAAAAGTTTTTCTTCGGTTTTTTAACCCCCGGGGGGTTACCCCCCCCAAAAACCCAAGAAAGTGTGCGTATCGGGGAGTCTAACTTTTTCCCATTGGGGGCCCTTAATCTTGTCCCCAGGATGCACCCACCCCAGTCGATAACCCCCAGGTCCTATTTTCTGCTAGGTGAACAGGAAAAATGGGTTTAAGGAAACGTGTCAAATGTTTTCCACCCCCGGGAATCAACCCCCGGGGCCCCTCCGGGTGAAGGGGGAGCTTTACCACCAGGCCCCGGGCCACAAGTTTACTTAGAAATTTAAAGCTTTTATTTAGGTTTTAGGTAACGATTTAAAATTTTTTGATCAATGTGCAAGACCGATAATTAATGTATCAAAACTTCATTTTTTTCAAAAAAATAAAAACTTAGAAAAAATTGGCGCTGGTTAACTCTATTTTGCAAGGACACTAAGTCCAATGATCATACATTGAAAATTTACCTGGATAACCCAAATGCCTTTAATTCTTTTTGAAATTTTTTTTTGGGGGTAATGGAATTTTTTTAATTTTTTCCCAAAAATGTAGAACAAATAAAAGAATAATAAAATTGTGATTAAAATGGATCATTTGGGCCCCTTTGGAAAAATTTTGTGATTGGGGATGTGGAAGAGCTGCTAAATGGCACGAGGAATAGACCCTTTTTAATTTAATGTGCGAAAACTGTTTTAATTTTTCAATGTATCGGGCCCTTCTCGAAGGCCATTTTGGGGTTTTCGCCCCGAATTTTTGTTAATGTGTCCCGCTGAAGGTTGGGGCAGGAAAAATTTGTGGGACCTCAAGAATTAGTGTGGATGGCAGAAGATGGATTGAAAATCGCTCACAGGGGGGTACACCATTATCCTTGCTTTGATCTCAGTGGGCCCGTGTAGGGGCTAGGGGTTAGCAGGTGTTTAATGATGGGTTTAGCAAACCCACAAGTTTTAAAATTTGACACATTGCAACATTTCGGATCTTTAATAAGAACGTTTTGTCCCACAGTGGCTTACATCCCAAAAAAGGAAAAATGGTGAAGAAAAAGGAGAAATTTGAGGGAATCGTCCCCCACCTTGAGTCGATGTGATGGGTGTGGATGGGCAATCGACCAGGGAGGGAGATTACCTCAAACCCCTCCGTTCTTCCCATTTTCCTTAGTATGGCTGATGAACCCCTGTGGGCGAAACGTTTCCTCATTAAAGATGCCCAAATGTTGTACATGGTTAATTTTACAGGCATGTGTTGTGGGGTGATCATTTTCGAATTAAAAGGTATGGGAACACAAAATTCTTTAGGAAAAAATTTTATTTTAGAACTGTACAATAGTTAATTTTTTGTGTACCCGGGGAAATAACCCAAAATAAAATACAGCCACATAATTTTAATTACCCAAATAGTGGTTTTAGTTTCAAGTCTGCTTTTTGTGAAAGTGGTGAAGAAGTGGGCATCGAAGGGTTGCAGTTCAGCGACATATTTTACTAAGCCACTTACATCCCCAAATTTTCTGCAGGTGATAATTCAGGTATTTCCTTTTAAAATTTTGTGCGGTGATTGCAACATTTATTTATTTATTTAAATTTTTTTATTTTTTTATTTATTTATTTTAACATGTACAGTGAAGTACAAAAAAATACAGTTTAATGCAGCATGCCCAAAACCACTTGAAAGCTAGCATCACGGGGAGGCTTAAAATTAACAAAAATTTAAATAAGCAATGAAGTATTCGTGGTAAACTTTTGAAAAAAATAACAAACAAAAAGGTATTACAAAAACAAGGGCGTTTTTTTCTCATTGCTGTACAAACAATTTATTTTTTATTTATTTTTTTTTATTTGAACATGAACAAGAAGTAAAGGAATACAATTTTTTTAAATGCAACATGCCAAAGCCCCTGTAGCAAACATTTTGGGGACTTTAAAATTAAATTAAGTTAAACAATAATAATCGGGGACAAAAATATTGTAAAACAGATAACAATTTAGTACAAATGATATTACAAAGAAGGGATAGGGCATTTTTGTGTTTTCGGGTAAACATAGAATGGAGTTTCTGTTATTAATGAAGTTAAATAGAACAAAGTTTGTTGGGTCACAGGGTTTAATTTATGAGATACAATAATGGGTAATATATGAGATACAATTAGAGATACAATTATCATATTTTTTTTGTTTTGGGTGAGTAAGTGATTTTTGATAAGAACTTGAATTTATAAACAGACAGTGTTTCTTTTATATTTACAGGTAATGAATTCCGATTTTAGGGCCTTTTATGTACATTGAGTTTTTGCATAGCGTGAGGTGGACACAAGGAACATCAAAGATGATCTGTGCCTTGTGTTATGGTCATGTGTTCTGTTGAGGTTGGTAAGATGTTTGAGGGGAGAGTTTATGTCAGAGTTAAGTGTTCTATGTATGTAGTAGGTGCAGTATTAATATGGATGTTTTGTATTGTGAGTAGGTTTAGAGTTTTGAATATTGGTGGAGTGTGCTGTCTATAGTGGGAATTTGTTATCATTCTGACTGCAGCCTTTTGTTGGGTGATTATTGGTCTGAGATGGTTTATTGTTGTTGAGCCCCATGCACAAATTCCATAGGTGAGATAGGGGTAAATAAGTGAGTGATATAGGGCCAGGAGGGCTGACTGTGGAACATAGTACCGTATCTTCGATAGTATGCCTACGGTCTTGGAAATTTGGGGGGGAATTTGTTGTATATGTGTTTGAAATTTGAGTCTATTATCAAGTTGGATTCCTAGGAATTTTCCCTCTGTGAGTTTTGTGATAGGTGATCCATTTATCATTATGTTAAGAGACACATCTGCAGCTCTGTTACCAAACTGAATGTAGTAGGTTTTGTCAATCTTTCGAGTAAGTTTGTTGGTCCTCATCCAGGTTGATATTTTCTGTAATTCGGTATTTACAGTGCTGGCTAGCATGACTGGGCTCGGGTGAGAGTAGACATATGTAGTGTCATCTGCAAATAGTGTGGGTTTGAGTAGTTGCGATGCATTTGGTAGGTCATATATGTATATGAGAAAGAGAAGAGGGCCTAGGACACTCCCCTGTGGGACACCAACTGTAATTGGCTGTGCGGAAGAGTTTGCCCCATTTGTGTACACATATTGGCTTTTGTTGGTGAGGTATGACTTTAGGTAGTTGAGGGAGTGCCCTCTTATACCATAGTGCGACAATTTTATGTGGAGCAAGTCGTGGTCAACTGCATCGAAAGCTTTACGTAAGTCAATGAAGATCCCCAGTGGGACTTTTTCTCTATTGCTGTATAAATATGTTCTAGCATGTGAATAATAGCATCATTAGTATTTTTATTAGGCTTGAACCCAAATTGACAGGGGTTGAGTATGTTGTGGGAGATGAGGTAGGAATAGATACTCTTATGGATTAATTTTTCAAAGATTTTAGAGAGAGGGTGTAAGTTGGATATTGGCCTATAGTTATTCAAGTCTGTGTGGTCTCCTCCTTTATGGATCGGGGTGACCCTTGCTATTTTGAGAACTGTAGGAAAGGTAGAGGATTCAATGGATTTGTTAAAGAGTGTTGCAATGATTGGTGATAGCTCCTGTGACACTTTTTTGTATATAATGGGTGGTAAGGTATTTAAATATCCTGTCTTGTTTTTTAGTTTGTTGATAATAAGGGAGACATCAGTTGGGTTAATCGGAGCTAGGAACAGTGTGTTCGGGTAGTTGCCAGTGAGGTACTCATTGGGTGGGGTATCTGAGCTTGGGATTTTATTGGCAAGGTTTTTTCCTATAGTGGAAAAGAAATCATTAAGTCTGTTTGCTGTTTCAGTAGGTGGGAAATGGGGTTCATCTGGTTTTGTTAATTCAATTTCGCTATTTCGTGTTATCTTTTTTGTTCCTAGTATTTCTGATAGGGTTTTCCAGGACATTTTTATGTCACCTCGTAAGTTGGATAATCTGTTTTCATAATACAATTTTTTAGCCCTTTATAGGCTGGGGGGTTTGACGATAACGTTTTTTTTTTGGGCTTGGTTTGTCCCCTTTCTGTATTTTTTTCGTATAGGTGCTTTGTATTTATGTTTTTGAGGATGCTGGGTGTTACCCGGGGGACTGTTCGCTTTTTGCAGTCACTGTTTAGTTTTTTTTAGGGCAGTGCTTGTTATAGAGGTTTTTAGGTTATTTTGAAAATTTTTAAATTCATTGTCAATTTTTATAATTTCTAGTAGTGTCCCCAGTCAATTTTTGTCATGTGCTGTGAAGTTTTTGGGAACTCCCTTTTGTGAAGTCTGAAGTGTTTTATATTCTAGGGGTAATTTGCCAAGGTTTGTTATGGGGAAAGGGTGGGGAAATGGTCGTGGTTTATTGTGTTATGCCTGATTTAATAATAATAATAATAATAAATAAAATAATAAAATAAAAATAATTTTCAAATAACATGGCTTTCAGGAATGAAAATAGGTGAAGGCAAAAAATTTTGCTATATTATAAAAATGCGAAAAAAGGAAACATGAATTCCAAAACAAACCAAACAATAACACTTAATCCTGTCCTGGGGATGCAACCCTGGTGGGGCCCCCACAAATTTCCCTTTGGGGGAAAGGGGGTATAGCAGGAGGATTGGGAGAAATTTTCCCCAGGAGGGGGGTATCAGCCCCTTCCCCCCTTTTCACCCCCTTTTCAGCCTGGGGGCCCCAGCCCTCTCAAAAGGGGGCAAAATTTGTTACTGTACAGCGAGTATTGCCCCAGATGCAGTACCAGTGGTGTTCGACGTCCGTGGGGGTCCTGTGTTGCAAAGTGATTAAAAAAAGACAGTTCTCTTTTACCTTAGCAAAAAAAATTTAAGGAAAACCTGCCCCCACTTTATTCCATAGTAAAGATAGTGGAATTGTTATCTAGTTAAGACAGAGATTTAAACATTCGCTTTGCTCATCGGGGAAATGGCAGGAAGCAAAAGTATAGGTCGCTTTTCCCTTTGTGCTGGGGGCAGTAAGGGCGGGGGGGTGTGTGGGTTTCAGTTTTTTTTTGATCTTGAGAGTGACACTGACCCCAGGAAAAACAAAAAAGAACACGATTGTGCATTGTGTGAAAAAGGCCTCATAAAAACAATAACATTAAAAAAAAGTTGATCGCTTTTTAGTGATAAGATTTAAAACAATAAAGAAAATCTTGGGGAACATGTGTACCATGTGGTATTCCTGACTATGGAAGACTGGACATCAACAAGGAATTTCAGTTTTATCAATTTCACCGATACTGTCGAAGGTGTGAAGAACCCATGCTCAGAAAAAAAGGTAGGTTACGAATTTCTTGTGTACGGGGGCTGTGCGTTCTTGAGTGAAAGGGTTTGTAATAAACCCTAAGTCGGCAGTAAGGGGGCGGACCTTTGAGTCCAACAAGTAATTTGCCAGCCATCAGTGAATAAAATATCTGACATAACCCCCCCTGGGGGTTAATTTATAATCTAAAAAATTATAACTCATTTACAGCCGTTGAGAATGGTTTCGAAGTTCTCAAGACCTCGCTGCAGGGGGGCTGGAGGGGATGAGTCCCCTTTTTAAGTTAAAATACAAAAACTTTAAAATTGCTGGAAAGCCCCTTTTTACCATTTTGGCTGCCGAACCAGAAAAGGCCCCCCTGTTCCAAATATGTTTTATACAGTGTCAAATAACCTATGGCCAAGGTCCCTTTGAAAAAAAATGTAAAACTAGTTTTTTAAATTTAAAACAGTATAAAGAGTCCTCCGCTCAATCCAGAGATGGGGGCCAAAGAAAAACGGGCTCCTCCAGCGTTACCCAAAAAAAACGGGGTTTGGGGGACTCACCCACAAGAAAAAGGGATGGCACCGGCATCCCTGCTCCAAACTCGAAGAAGCGCTGACTAAAAACAACAACCCAACTTGTTCAGTTTGTCTTGTGTAAATTTAAATAGTGTTTATAATGTTTATAGACAGAAAAATTTAAAAGACAAGAATTGTTAAAATTTTATTCTTTAGATCTACCTGTTATATTAAAAGGGAAATTATATATAAAGTGTAAGCTTTCAAATATATATTAACGGACATTTATATGTGGAAGAATTTACGTGTGATTTACAGTTTTAAGTTTCTAGTGTATAGTGAATGAATGATAACGTTATTTGATAATCATCGTTGCAGGGTGACCCCAACTCAAGCCTAAACACCAGCAAAATGTACCCCGTACCCTTCTGGTCATGACCCCGGGTTAAGCTTAGTGGTCAGTAGTGTCTGACTGATTATTGCTGTTAAGCATAAAAAAAAAACCGTGTTTTTAGCAGTAGAGTGTTTTTAAAAATTTTAAGGGGGTGCTAGAATTTTCGTAACCATTAAAATGGCTTGTTTGAAAACCAGTTTTCATCTTTACAATAAGATTACACAAATTTGAAAATCAAAATTTTTCTGTAGGGGTTAATCAAGATACAAACATAGATTTTGAGATCTTGAGGTCAAATTTGAATTTTTTACACAACTCTGAAAATAATTAAATTTAAAAATAACATTATGAAAATAAATTTTTGAATCAGACCATTGAGGGTGAAATTAAAAATGTTTTGGATACATATGCAATCAACAATTAAGGGGACAGGATAAGGCTATTGCTGAAAAAATCTTCCAGAGAACTACTGTAACTGTGGCAAACACCGTTAAACCCTTTATAATTAGACACATGTCGGTTTCTGAACCATTCATTACAAACCTGTTTCCCTTAAAACAATGTCCATTTTCAAGCTTTCCACTTTATTACCTATTTTCCCAAAGGGCATAATTATGAAGAATTTCATTTGGGTTTTAATCCATATAAATTCAGAACTGTTAGATGAAGGGGCTAAGTTCAATTTTTTTAAATTCTTGTGAAGGGGAAACCCCATGAAATTTATTAAGTCATTTCCGGTGGTAAAAGGTAATTATCAAATAGCCTTTCGTGTCTTAGCGACAATTACTTTTATGCGAAAAGGCCCGAGTTAGACATGCAGTCTTAATACAAGCTTGAAGCCACCCAAAATTGTTTTTTTAGCTTACAGGCTTTAAATCAATTTGCAAAAGTCTCAGATCTCTGGTGCTAAAAAATGCCTAAAGACAATGTGTTGGTTTATCAGTGGTATTGTACAGTAAGTTGTCACCACAAACTATTGAAAGTTTAAATATTATGTTCAATAAATGCTATTCCTTGTGAAGAAATTAGCAAAGGTTTAAAACAATATTCATGCAGCAAGCAAAGAGACAGATGAAAAAAACCACAAATCCGGGAAACAAACCCTTTAATCAGTATAAAGAGTAAATATCCCCCTAAACCACAGAATGGGAAATCCATATAGGGTTTATCAATCTGTGAATACAACAAACAGATAAACAGACTCGGTCATACTAAACGATACTCCAAAATGTGTACTTTGGTGACGGAACAACATTGGCACAGTAAATTGTATCAATACCATCAATGGAGGCACGTAAACAACGGTTTCATCAGCTGAAAAGGTGGCTCAAGTGTTTAGGGAACACAAGGGAGGAAAATGCACACTGAAGAAGTGTGTTCTTAATGCAAGGGTATGCATCATACAGCATTATGCCCCAAAAAAATAATTTTGCTGAACAGCAGAAAGACTTCCTCAGAATCAGGAAGTCAACAAGCCAACAGCATTAAATGTGAGAGATAAGTTTAAAGCAACTGCTCTCACCGATAGCTCGAGTTTGGATGATATCTAAATATATTAACACAAAACCAATGTGCTAACACTATTTGATCAAGGCTCACAAGGTCCTTCATAAGAAGAACAGTGTTGCAGAAACTGAATAAGCAACCCTATGCCAAATAACAGTAGATCTAACTGTTTTTTATTTCCACAATTCAGGTAAACAGACATATGACCTAGCCAGAATCACTGTTGGTTAGAACAGGAAAAAAAGACAGTAGAAGCTGTGGTAGTAGATGCTTTGCCTAAGTCTGTGGCAGATCCCAGGGATTAAAAGAAACAGTTGCAGCACTGAAAGCAGCTAGGTCAAGTTTAGCCTGTCCTGACATACAGACGGACACAATTTAGTCCAATTGATTTAATCATTGGAAGTGATTAAAATTATCAAAACCTTGTTTTGCAAAATAAGTAAGTAAATATGATGTTGCACAATTGCCTGAAAACAGCAGAGCCACATGATATGTGGTCCCCATTCCTCTCAAAGTGAAAAGAAGCTGATATTGATCAGTGGAAAATGTACTAGTTACGAAATACCGCTGATCATGTACCACAGCAAAAATTATCATTACTTGGAAGAAATAATGAGCCACGTTTGTAAGTTGTGGGATTAGATGCGATAGGGTATTGATGTAAATAAACCAAGCCCACAAGATTCTCAGACTTATAAACCATATATTTGGACACTGGTCAAGATAAAGATGGACGAGTATTGTTAGGTTACCATGGAAATTAAATCCACCACATCTACTAACATTATCGCATGGCTTTCGACAAAGAAAGCACAAATACATGATGCCAGGAAAATCCAGAGCTACTGAACTGTCTATGATAATATCATACAAGAACAGTTGGACAATAAATTCATTGAGGAAATAGTCGAGGAGATAAGTTTGAAGACAAAAGCTCATTATCCTCCCGCACCATGGAGTCAGAAAAGATCTGAAACCACTCCCACTACGTGGTTGTAATATAATTGCAGCGCACGTGCAAAAGATGTAGCAAGTCATAATGACTGTCTGATGACCGGGGACCCACACTAACTAGAAGCTTGGAGACTGCTTTATGAATTTCGCACAAACCCATATGTCTACACGGCTGATATTTCCAAAGCTATTCTTATGAGTAGGGCTACAATAAATAGAATAGAGATTATACTCGATTCCTTCTTGTTGGCCTTGAAAATCCACCTATCCACAAATACTGTGAAAACTTATCGTTTCAATTCAGTATTTATTTGGTGCAACACCTCTCCATTCTTACTAGAAGCTACTCGAAATAACACATTTGTAAGAAAATCTGAAAGCACCTTCAAAGAATCCTTAAAGAAAAGTTTCTATGTGGACAATCTTCAAGTACATGGTGAATAAAGAGGAGGAATTAGAAATACTTAAAGCGAGAAGCTAACAAGGAGATGAAAGAAGCAAATATGCCTCTAAGGATGTGTGAATACAAATTCATAGCAATTAAGGGAACTTATCAAAGAAGATTTCGCTGAAGGCTGAAATTCCCTGATTGCAACAATATCGCCTGGTACTTAATTGGAACACACAGAAGATACGTTGAGTGCGTCAAAAAGCTCACAATAAAATCATGCAGTACACTCGACTAAACGTAAGTTTACTGTCAGAGTATCACAATGTTTTTATCCGTCTTGTGACTCGTCCTCACCAATTACCATAAAGGGTAGAAATTGCTTAGCAAGATGCGATGGAAGCTCAAAAAATTGGATGGGATAGAACTTTGCCCTCCTATAAATGAGTCGAACATGAGGATGAATATCCAGAAAGTTTAAACAACTCATCAAATTAAATTCCCAGACAAATAGGTCAAGAGGGAAACAAGTACACATTACATGTGTTCTGTGATGCGTCAACCAGAGGTTTATGGCGCTGTAGCATACATGGGATAAAAGCTGAAGGGAAGTACACTAATTACTTCAAGGCCTGGGTAGCACCCTTGAAGGTCAGAACAGTACCACAATTGGAAATGACAGCACTCTATGTAGTTACAAAATTAACTGTCTATCTCAACAAAGTACTTGATCAACTCACTATTGAAAAAAACCGTGATCGGAGTGCTAATGAAGCCAGTTCTCTCAATGGTTAAGAAATTATAAGAGTAAAAGTTGGTCCTATGTACAGAACAGAGTACAGAAATAAAAGAGAGCAGAGAGATTATCTCTTTCTCCACGTCCTCTCTACCCAAGAGTATCCAGCTGATCATGTTGTCACGTGGTGTCCCCTCAAGAAATTTGTGGAGTAATACATTAGTTGGCTCCACGGACCGAACTGGCTCTCTAATGAAAATAACTGGTCTCAGCAAAAAGCTCACATAGCCAGAAGAAAACAGTCTGCTTGAACACAGCGAAATAAGGTGTGTAAATACTGCAGACAAACAGGAGTCCATTGAGGATCCATAAATACTCATCTTGGGAAAACTTTTAAGAGTTACAGCTCTTGTCTTTAAATTCATTAAAGGAATAAAACCTGATTTATGAATGTCTTGAACTCATTAACTACTGGGTGTAAACTAAATACAGAAGAAAGTGTTTTCTCTACAGAATTATCAATTTCTAGAAACACAAGATAAATCCCCAAAGAAACTGTCATGATTGATTCTTTAGGACTTTCATCTCGACTCAGAAAAGATTATAAGATGTCGAGTAAAGAATTCATAATTCTTCACTACCTAAATAATTGATCCCCAGAAATCCATTGGAGCGTAACAAAACTGGATTGTGCAAAACGCCCACAGTAACGTGTTACATGTGTGGGTAACTGACACATTTGTCATATACGACATTCCCTACTGGATACCTCAAGGTCGACAAAGTGGTGAAAAAAGCAAATAAAGGACTGTTTTACGTTGTCGTGCACTACGATATGCGAGGTATGTCAGTATCCAGTCCACCTCATATCCCTATGAAAGAAAAGTTTGTCATATCACTCCATTTGAGGTGACGGTGTAGATTACACTGACCAATAATTTTAACCAAAACGTTGACAAAGTTCCCATCCAAGTGTACATCTGTATGTTCACATGTTGTGCTACAACTAGAGCAGTACATCTAGAAGTAGGTCCACTGAACATGTCAGTCTGAAGCCTTTATCAAATTAATACAGAAGTTTGCAGCCAGAAGGTCATTATCCCAGACCTGATGATTCAGATAATGCAACGAACTTTGTGGCTGTGCTGCTTAAATAAGCAAGATCTTGACGAAACCAAAGTACAACAGATGCTGAAGTCAACGCATTTGTCGTTGGATATACATTCCACCTAATCTCCATGCAAGGCGGATTTATAAAGAAGATCGGCATTGTAAAACGTTGTTTATGGAAGGCACTTCATCGTCAGAGAATAGACTTAGAAGAATTCCCGTACAGTTGTGACTGAGAAATAGAAATTAGAGTTCAACAACAGACCTCTGACCTTATGTTACCGATGATCTGGACAATTTAGAAGTGTGTTAAGTCGTCCATCTCATTATAACTCCATGGCAGAAAGGCTCGAACCTGTTCCAGCCGCCCTGAAATGATAAAAAATCTTAGAGGATCCTACTTATTTCGAACCTGAGCAACTCAGACTAAATTCAAGACACATCTTAATAAAGTGGTTGAACGTGGGAGAAAATTGGCGAAAGACTAACTCACCTCATTGAGAGAACACTTCTATGGAGCTGGTTTCCTGAAAATCACAAGTCCTTAAGACCTGGTGACATATGTGATCATCGACAATGATGGTCCGAGTCCCAATGGGTCACTTGGAAAAATTGTGACCATATATCCTGATCAAATGGAATCATAGGAGCAGTTGATGTTTTAAGCAATTTGTAGTTAATAAGCGGACAATAAAATAAACTGTACCGTTAGAATTACACAGAGTTGAAAATAACAAAATTTAGTGATTCTCCAAGAAACCACACAGACTAGAAAGCTGTTCAGAAAAGACAACAGCAGTGGTGGCGAGTGAGAAATTAAATTAATGTTAAGTGATGAATAGTTCACCTATCGCGAACCTCCGCCGCCCTTGGGGGCCAGTGTGGCAGAAATTTTCTCCAGAGGGGGTATCAGCCCCCATCTGCCCCCCTTTTTCACTACCCCATTCCAGGCCTGAGGGGCCCAGCCCTCTCAGAAGGGGCAAATATCTTGTTTACTGCTACGCGAGTAATTGACGCCCCAAGATGCAGTACCAGTATATGACGTGGTTTCCACGCTCCGTGCGGTCCCTGTTGTTGCAAAGTGTAGATCTTAAATAAAAGTCAGTTTCATCTCTTGACCTTATTAGCAATACAATTAAGGAAAAGCCGCACCCAACTTTATACCATAGTAATAATAGATAGTGACCATTGTTTTCTATGCTTAAGACAGCAAGATTTAAACTTTCTGCTATGCTTCATCGAGGAAGTGGCAAGGAAGCACATGTACTAGGTTCAGCTTTTTCTTTGTGCTGGGGACAGTAACGGCGTGGGGTCTGTGGCTCTTCAATTACTTTTGACTCTACTGAGAGTGACACTGACCCAGGTAAACAGCAAAGAACACTGATCTGTGCGTTAGTGTGAACCAAAGTGTCTCATAAAACACATTACACACTTTAAGAGAAGTGTGATCAGTCTTCTTTAGTGATTAAATTGTGAACAATAAAGACAAATCCTGTGGAACATAGTTACCAGTGTGTTCGTATTCCTAGACAATGGAAGACCTGGACCATCCAAGGACACTTCAGCTTCTTAATCAAGTCACCGATAACCTGTCGAAGTGTGAAGAACTCCATAGCTCATCCGGCAGCAAGAGCATGGTAGTCCACGATTTTCTGTAGTACGGTGGACGTGCAACAGTTCTTGATCGCAAGAGTTTGTAATCAACCTATAGTCGGCAGTAAGGGGCGGACCTTTGAGTCCACACAAATAAGTTTGTCAGCCATCAGTGAATGAAATATGCTGACATAACACCCCCTAGGGGTAATTTATAATCTTGGTTTAGAAAGACACGTAAGCAAACACTGACATATTTATTAGAAAACGTTTCGGTCCTGGGACCTTGATCACTTCTAACATACAGAGGTAGAAAGACATTTTATATATAGGCGGAGAGTGAGGTGTGACGCACGTGACCTGAGGAATGTCATAAGAATATAAGAACATAAGAATGGAGGAACACTGTAGAAGGCCTACTGGCCCATGCGAGCAGGTCCTTATCAAACAACCTCTCTGCCAATGATGAGGACGGGTAGACGTTGAAATCATGTTACTCCTAGTTGTTTTGGGTTGGTGGTGCTTAAGTATCATGTATGCCATTGTTTTTGAAATTTTGTGTTTCCCCAGTGGTTTGCGTCTATAGTGTCGGGGGACGGCGATAAGTGAGGCTTCTAGGACACCGTCGGCGGCTGAGGTCTGGTTCGGTGAGAACGAGATTGTGCCTCATTCCAGTTCATCAAATGTCCCGTTGAGTCTCTGTGGATGACACATGGCGTACCTTACATCGTCTCTGTTAGAGGCATTTCGATGCTCCATTCAAGCGGACCCTGCAAGATCTCTGCCTGCCGCGCCTACATATTTCTTGGGACAGGAACCCACAGGGAAAATAGTGTAGAAGACGCCTGCTGTAGGAAATTAGAGGTGTGGGGGCCTGCGTTTCCGTAGTGAGGTCTTTGATAGATGATGTGTTTATGGTGGAAACGTTGATGATACTCATAAGAACAAGTGCCCTGCGAGTAATTCGTGGCAACATCACACTTGGATACTATGAACTGCTTATGGGCTGTCTCCCATGGCGGTTTGTGAGATTACTGTGCCTTAAGTCTGCTATCTCGGATGAAGAAAAGATGGAAAATGAAGACGTGTAAAGGGCTTGTGTTATGTAAGTGCATTCTTCTTCTAGAAAACAAGGGCTAGTATGCGAAGAGCGTCTCAAGAAGAAGCCAATGAGGACTCCTCTCCCCCCTAAGAGAGGAGTCCTCATTGGCTTCTTCTGAGAGCTCTTCGCACTCCAGCCCTTTGATTTAATAGAAGAAGAATGCACCTTTACATAACACAAGCCTTTACACGTCTTCTTCCCTCTTTCTTCATCCGACGGATAGCAGACTTAAGGCACAAGCTATTCTCAACAAACCCGCCATGGAACAGGCCCCCTAAGCAGTTCATAGTACTCCCATGTGGTGATGTTGCCACGATTACTCTGCAGGGCACTTGCTAAGAGTAACATCAACGTTTCCACCATAACACACATCTATCAAAGACCTCACTACGAAACGCAGCCCCACACCTCTAACTTCTACAGCAGGCGTCTCACTACCCCTGTGGGTTTCTGTCCCCAAGAAAATGTAGCGAGACAGGCAGAGAGGATCTTGCAGTCCGCTTGAATGAGCTCGAAATGCCATCTAACAGAGAGGAAGTAAGGTACGGCCTGTGTCATCCCACAGAATGAGTATATATGACTCCATGGACTTTTGACGAACTGGAATGAGGCACAACTCGTTCTCACCGAACCGACCTCAGACGCCGACGGTGCCTAGAAGCCCTCACTAGATCGCCGACACCGACACTATAGAACGCAACTCTGGAAACTACAAAATTTCAAAAACATGGCATACATGATCCTTAAGACCACCAACCCAACAACACGAGGAGTCCTCACTGATTTCATACGTCTACACCGTCCACATCATAGGCAGAGGTTGTTTTTGATAAGGACTGCCTCGCATGGGCCAGTAGGCCTTCTACAGTGTTCCTCCATTCTTATGTTCACACTTATATTCTTATGAGCTTCCCTCAGGCCACGTGCGTCACATCCTTCACTCTCCGCCTATATATATAATGTTCTTCTACCTCTGTATGTTAGAAGTGATCAAGGTCCCAGGACCGAAACGTTTTCTAATAAATATGTCATAGTGTTTGCTTACATGTCTTTCTAATCCAACTTGTCGGTATTTATTACCACGGTTTATACCAATTTATATATAATCTTACAAATTATAACTCATTTACAGCCCGTTGATAGATGACTTTGGGCGACGCTTCTCAAGACCCGCTCGTTTGCAGGGCGGCTGTGCAAGGCGATGAGCTGTCTTTCTAAGTTAAGTACAAACTCTTTAAACTTAGCTGGTAATGCCATTTCTCACCATAAGGATTTTTATTTTTTTATTAACACATCGGCCGTCTCCCACCTAGGCAGGATGGTCCAAAAAAGAAAAACTTTCACCATCATTCATTCCATCACTCTTGCCAGAGGTCCACTTACACTACATTTAAAACTGCAACATTAACACCCCTCTTTCAGAGCACAGACACTGTACTTCCCATTCTATTTTGTTCCAACCTCTCCATGTCCGAACCACCTCATAAAACCCCTCCTGAGCCCCTTTGGATAATAGTTTTTGTAAGACCACACCTTCTCCTAGAGATGCAGGCCTTAAATTAAGCAGATACAATCTAAGTACACCCAGTAATGCACAAATGGGAAGCAGTGATGGGAATTGCAAGTGTGAGAATCATGCAGCAGAGGGAGATAGGCCTAACAAGCCTAGTGAGGGAAGATAGAGAACACTAGATTATCCCCGCAGTAACATCACGCCTAGGTCAGGTCCATATAGACAATTCTTCCCAAACTAAAGTGTGTCAACTGGAGGTGAATTGCCAATGACAAAGAAGTTATTAACCTGCCAGGTGGGGAAACTGGCCTTCTCTAGAAAAGGGTAAATCAGTTGGGAAGTGTGTGAGTGAGGGGACATTTAGCTTAACAGAAACCTGACGGTGGCTCGTGGTCTGATACAAAAAGCTTTTGCTTCGCATGGTGAGGGTCGGGGTTCAATTCCCGGTGAAGGGGTAGAAACATTGGACGTGTTTCCTTTCACCGGTTGTCCATGTTCACCTATCAGTACTAATGGGTACCTGGGTGTTAGTCGACTGGTGTGGGTCGCATCCTGGGACAAAATTGACGTAATTTGCCCGAAATGCTCAAAATAACAAGCGGCTTTCTATATATATGTAGTAAAAAAAAAAAAAAAAAAAAAAAGTCATTGTTGTCCAGCCAGGACTGTATACCTTGTACATGTACTTGGAGAAATAAAGATAATATTATTATAAAGCTGCTAACAAACACCAGCTTCTGGAGGATGAGGAGAGCGTGAATATTACGAGGTGAGTGAACCGAGCATATTGAAAAAGTAAAGAAACGAATTCTGTTACGACAGTGTCAAAGGGAGTAAATGTAAGTGGAAAGATGGAAGTGGAAAGAGCGAGGGCTGCCAGCAGTCGTGCTATAATTTGTTTTTACCAATTACTCTAGAAAGGCCTCTTCAAGGGGGTTCCTTGCCGAGGCAAAGAGGATATTGACCTGAAGAATTGGACCCTTCGATCTTCTTCAACCAACCGAACTTAATTACCCCCCAATCCTCCCCTTCCGCCCCATCTTCCCCATCCCTCATAGCCATTTATCCTCCCTCTCCCCATACCTTTCCCTTTCCTGTTTTCAGCCTTTGGGGTCCTTCCCTCAAGCATTCTAGCTCCTAGGTTGGGGAGAAGGGTACTGTGGTTTATCTTATTCCATTGAGATCCTTGGTGGTAGTGTAGTTTGCCGTTGAATCTGGATAGTCTGGAGATCCCGATCCTTCTCCGGTCTACTGGGGAGGGGAGGGGATTCAGGTGTCTTTCAGGTGACGGATGCATCTCTGGAGGCTGCCTGTCGGATTCCAGGAGGTGGCAGCAGAAGGAGGTATGCTATAGAGGGTATCAGACCAACCTCTTTTCTGTACGCCTAGGTGGTTTGATGACTGTGAGGTTGCTATCCTGGATTGTTGGCAGGACCCTGTATCTAGTTCTAATATATTATGGATTATTCTTGTTCTTATTGGTACTCTAGTTTAACAAAAAATGAGAGACAGACTACAAACCATCCAGAACAAAATGGTTAGATTCCTCCAGGACCTGGGTCCAAGAGAGCTTGGAGACCAGGATGAATTACAACAAATGGATATACTGAATGTTAAATGATATGAAGTTAAATCTCGCTTCAAAATCTGCTCACAGTCTCCAGAATGTCCTGATTCCTAATTTATCAAGGTTGGGAATCAAAACCACTAAGATACTAGGGAAAGTGATCACAATTTTGTAGCGCCTACAGTAAAATGGCCAGGCTTCTGTCACCTTTAATTGGAGTGCAACGGATTTCCTGGACATATCAAAGCCTGTCCCAGCATAAGCCAGTTCGAAAAGAGAGGTAAGAGATACCTAATGAATGAAGCTACAGAAACGGAAGAGATTGATTTCTTATATTGTAAGCTGATCCTCTCTTTAATGTTCATGTAAATAGCTCAGCTTATTTTATTCCTATCTTATCTCCTTGCATTGTAACTGATTTCCAAACAGATGAGTTAATAGTGTTTTAACTTTTAAGGTTATAATCCTGATTTTTCACCACCAAATGAGAATACTAACTTTTCACCACCAGACAAGAATATTTTAATATCTAAAATAAGTGTTAAAGTCTCGGCATATATACAATGAGAGAAATAAACCTCTGTATATTGTGTATTCTTCTGAAGTCAGACTTCAACTCTCACCCAGGATAGATACTGATCTAAACTGTTTTTCCATGAGAGAGTAATTACACCATGACTTTAATTCCTCGAATTTATTTATTGATTTTGCCTTTGACAAACGTAAAACCAATCTTAAAAAATTAAAATGACCCAAACAATGATTAAAACGTATTTGGGTTATTTGCTGGGTATTCCCGGGTAGTGAGTGACCAGCCACATCAGCAGTCAGGAAAATACTCTCATCATCTCGGAAAATTGTGGTCCGTTTCTCTTCAGTATTTTACTTTCACCTTAAATTCTTGTCACAGTAATTCATTATTTGTTAAACTAAATAAACGGTATGTAAAATTTAGGATTTAATAGTTGGACCTTATGTATAACTGGTCAACATTCAGTATTATAGTACATAATTGACTCGGTTCACTTACCTCTTCGTCGAACTTTTAGGATCCCATTTTTAATTCTTTTTAGTATATGCTGCGTAAAATGTGTGTGTGTGTGTGTGTGTGTGAGTACTCACCTATTTGTACTCACCTGTTTATGGTTGCAGGGGTCAATTCACAGCTCTTGGCCCCTTATTCGCTAGTCGCTACTTGGCCCGCTCTCTCCCTACCCTAAGAACCTTATCGTACCTCATCTTAAAGCTATGTATGGAACTTGCCTTCACTACTTCACTCTCCAGGTTGTTCCACTTCCTCACAACACTAAGGCCGAAGAAGTACTTCCTGAAATCACCCATCTAATATTATCATATAATGTAATACAAAAACGCATATAGCAATATATTTTAATAAACAATATCGGAAAAATATTTCCTGAAATCATAACTACAATAAAATATTTGTATATTTAAGGCTAATAAAAATGTTGAAAACAGCTTTATACTATCATCAGAATATAAGTCGAGATCAAAAGGTCAAATACCTTTAGCACCAACACCAACTGCAGCAGCAGCAGCAGTACTAGTAACACCTGCATTGGAACCAACAAAACTATCAACTCAGTTATTAAACTGTGGCTCAGTGGTAGCAAGTTTGGTTCATAACAAATGTTTCAGGTTTTAATCCTGCGCGAGGTGGGACAAATGGCCAAATTACCTAACACCTGCTATTTCTGTTCACCTATAAGTAAATAGATATTTAGAAGTTAGATTGTTGATGTGGGTCGCATCGAGGAGAGGATCTAAGAATCCAGATGGAGATTTGTCACATTGCTCGAGTTCTTGAACCCGGAAATGACTTAAACTAGACCAAATACTAGTAGTACTAGCACTAATCACTAGTATCATTTGATGCATTAGCATCAGCAGCGCAAACATCATCTCGCATGAGCACTAATACATTTACTAATAATAGCATGACTAATTAACATAACTAGTAAGGACAATATTATACGCCACACTGCTAGTCCAAAGGGAAACTCGTATAATAATTTAACACTTGATTATACTGACCATTTTGTCTTGCTTTTTGAAACTACTGTACATTACACTTTAATCGACACCATGCCTAACCCTTCTAGGGTAGGGTAGGTGCCTGAGCCCGAGCCTTTAGCTCATAAGACTGTCATTCCCATTAGCCCCCTTGGGGCGGGGATGGCAGACCAGAGAGGTCTAGCTTGTGGCTAGGCCTGGGGACAGTTGGTCCCAAAGATGAGGGGGTACTTGTGCCTCCTCCCATGGGAGACTTAGGTCTCAGACACTCCCTAAAGAGGGAGCCAAGGCCGGGCCACCACTTGGACAAGGCCCGGGCCGGGAGAATACCGGCTGATCTTTAATAATAATTACACTTTATACACTTCAATTTGATACACCACACATTGATACTCTTTGATGCTAGTAAAGAGCTATTATTTATAAAAGAAATAACGAATCTAGGAGTCCATGGATAAATCTAATCTCTTTCAATTACCTAGGTGCTGTATGATCCCAACTGAGCATAATGATTTCAAAGAGTAAAGAAAAAACTTGTTTTTATTTACATATTTATTGATAATGCAATAGCTTGTTAAGGAAGACTAATGTAAATGTTTAAACATTGTCCACGGGTAGTAGTGGCTTCAGTGGAAGACGATCGTTGTTGAGGTCGTTCTCATAAAGGTGTCGCTGAGGTGTCCAT
>NC_069403.1:103399541-103432041 GCF_026875155.1 Cherax quadricarinatus | reverse complement strand
TATAATAAGGTCATAGGTAAGTTTTCTAAGATTCTATTCAGTCAAAATAGAATTATAAATTTTTTTATAATAACATTAATGAACAAAAATATATCTTTAAAAAGTATAAGACGAAAATTTTAAGAAAGGACTTAATTTTTAATGAGTTATTCTTGCAACTAGACCGCAGTTGTTCATATTCGTCCACGGAGCATATATACTAATTATATATATATATATAGTATATATAGAGATACAATATATATATAATATATGTATATAATATAATATACTATACTATATTATAATATATAATATATTAATTATATAGAATTTAAAAGTATAATATATAGTATATAGAAATATGTTAAAAGCGTATATATATATATATATATAAAAATATATAGATATTTATACCAAGTATATATATATAATATATATATCATATATATAATATAATATATATATATATATATCATATGTAAACATATATATTATATATAATATATATATATAATATTAATATATATTATATATATATATGTATATATTTATAAATAAAATATAAATGATATATATAGTATAAATATATATAAATTATTACTTATATTATATATAAATTACATACATACATATATACTATGATAAATATATGATAATATTATATATATATATATATGTATATCTATATATTATCTCTTAATGTATATATAAAAATAAAATAGGAATATATATAATCTATATAATATATAATATATATAATTTGTGGTAATATAATATGTAATGTATATTATATAGTATATATATATATAATATATATATATATTCATATATATATCTAAAATAACGAATATATAAACATATATAAATATATATGTATATGTATAAAAAATATATGAATAAATAATATATATAAGATGCGTAAATATATGTATATATATATAATATAATATCTAACAATATATAAAAATATCTAAAAAAAATCTCAAAGCATATATCAATAGAGATCTTAACTAAAATCGGCCGTTTCCCACCAAGGCAGCGGTGCCACGAAAAAGAAAAAATTTTCTTCATCATTTCTTCCATCACTGTCTTAGGCTCCAAAGGAGCTGCTTTGCGCTACAGTTAGTTAAAACGCAACATACGCACTCTCTCCTTAAGAAGTGCAGAACACTGTACCTGCGCCATCATCAAGGAGCGACAAGTCGGACCTGCCGGTTTCCCCCCTGAATAACCCTTCAAACATGTTACTTTGCTCACACTCCAACAGCAACGTTATGCATCCTGAAACAACCATTTGGCTCCATTACACGTCCTTATCAGTTTACGCTCACGCACGCTTGCTGGAAACCCAAGTCCTCGTCCACACATAACCACCTTTAAACCCCCCCCTCCAACGTGATCCTAGACCGAGCGCCTAGTCCTGCCTTGCCGTCCACTACACATCATACACTTCATCTGGACGTCATTCCTGTTTGTCCAGACCCTCTCACATGCCCAAAACCACCTCAAGAACCCCCACCTCAGTATTTGGTAATAACTCTGCATCTCCATTAACATACAAACTACGGATTCACTGCAATAAAGATCCACGCCACACATTGCCCTCAGACATGACATCTCCTACTCTCATCCATCCTTCTCCATTGTTGCCAAACATTCACCACCCATACTTCCACCTCATATAACAATGTTTTGGTATTATAACTATACATCTTCATAAATTTCCTTCTTTGCTTCACATAATTATTCTTTGTCCTCCACAGACACCATAAGTGCTCCACTCACCCTTTTTCCCACATCAGTTCTATGATTCACTTCATCTTTCCATAGAGACCCATCTGCTGCCCGTACGATCCACTGCTAAATATCTTGAATAGGATTTCACCTCCTCCATACTCCTTCTCCTTCCAACTGGATATCCAATCTTTCTCACTAATTTTTTTGTTATCTTCATCGCCTTACTTCAATTTTCCTTTAATTTTTCCCTTTTTAATTTTCTTCTTTTACATAGCCCTGGGGAGCGCCCCAAAACATCATGGCCAACCTCTCAACTTCACGTTCAAAAATTTCCAAAAAGACACAGTGTCATCAGCAAATAGCACTGTGACAACTCCCACTTTGTGTTAGATTTTATATCTTTAACTGCCGTCCGCTACAACTTTTTGCCAACACACTTAGCATTCACCTTTCTATTACAACCCCATCTGTAATATATATTTGAACACCATGGACGTTAACTCAGACCTTGTCAAAGGCCTAATTTTTGCGACAGTGGGAAATAATCTCCCTCTAACCTACCTCTCTAAGCTGAGCCTTCCTATCCTCGTAAAAACTCTTCACTGCTTTCATAACCTACTTCTTATTACAAACATTTTCAACATCTACCACATTGTTGCAGTACATCCTCCCTGTCATATGCACTTTTCCAAAACATAAATGCCAACAAACCCTTTATACCCTTATCTAAATACTGTTCACGCTACAGTTTCACACTGGTAAACACTTGGTCTACACACTCTTTACCTTTCCATATATATATGCATATTGAATATAACCAACCTCTGTAGCTGGACTGGGGACCCCCTCATTCCCCAGAGAAGGACAACAAACGTTCCTCAGGGAAAGAACTCAAGGTTCTCCTCGGAGCTGTTTGAAATATTTTCTTCTCCTACCACCCCCCCTTAATTTTTATGTTCTATGTCAACATTATTGAATAACAGACAATACATTTACAGAAAAACACAAAACATGAATACAGTGTACAAAGTATTTAGAGATCATGAATTTCTTCGTGCAGGCCTCTCCGAAAGTCCGACGCGAGCCAAGTATCAGTAAGCATTTCCACTCTGAGGGCCATGCTGAGGCGCTGTGAACATGAAAGTGGCTGCCCTGTGGTTCCCTGGGTGGTGTCGATGACTCTGGAACCCAATTTCCTTTAAGAAAACGTTGGCATTTTCCCCCATGAACCCAAGGTCTTTGGATCCCATTGGGACAAATTGATTACTTTGGCTTTATTCCCTGGTACTTGCTGATCGTGTACTCCTCCCTTTGTCGAGCCAGCTCCTCTTGTCACAACCGACACTGAATGGACTAGGTGTCCAGCCAGTGTGGACACACAGTTTATAGTCCCATGCTAAGAGCTTGCAATTCTTTCAAGGATAGAATGGTGTCCCGACGGGGTGTTTGGCTGGATTATGGGTACTGTTGGCTGAGCTATTGATCGGCTCCCTCCGGCTTGGCATAAAGCCTTTAGCAAGTTGAGTTCTCTTTTTTTTGATATAATATATAATATATATATATATATTATATATATAATATATATATATATAAATATATATATATATATAATATATATATATATATATATATATATATAAATATGCAATAAATCCAGTAAACAGGTGATTTTCAAAAATGCCAAAACAACCACTCAGAAAGAATAGAGGAAATTTCCAAGCGCTTTCGTGAGACTACTCCATTATCAAGGAACATGAAAGTGCAGCATCCACGGAAGCTATATAAGGGGTCGGCCAGCCCTCACTATCAAATCCCACAACGGTTAAACCACCGTGACGCGCGGCGAGCCAACTTGGATAGGTCCTTTGCAAAACCATCACCTCCCCAAGCTATTATATTGTCCAGTGTATTATTAAATTCTTCCCCAAAATCTATTAATTATAAATGGATCTAATTTAAAAACCAAAGGAAATATTCATATTATTGTCAAAACTGCTTTTATGAAACAAATTCAATTAATTCCTGTCGACCATGGACCTTGCACGATACGACTTTCCTCACTTTTTAGAAAATCAACTGGATGGTATAAAATCTCTGTATATGAATAAATAGAGCATAGGAATCTTGTCCAGCTTCTAAATGCTAAATTTAGAAGTATGTTTTAATCTTATTCGTAGATTTTTACTCCATTTTTGACCGTAATAAACTTTAATCGCGAATTTTACAAGGAATCTTATAGACACCACTATCCATCAGCATTAGTGGGGGAATTCTTAATCAAAGTATTTTTTACTGTATCAAGATTTTTGAATACAACTTTAATATTAAAATCTTAAGAAGAGAGGCATATCAACCAAGTTTCATTGTAAGGAGTAACAACAAGATTTTTAAGTAGTTGAATAAGGCTGGTTGCCCTTTTTTGGATTATTTTAAATCATTACCTATTTCATAAATTTTGGATATTTCCTCATCTATGACTCAGAACTACAACATTCGTAAAGCTCTCAAAAACAATTATGAGAAACAGACAGTTTTGACTCTATCTTTGATTCGAGAATAAAATGTGGACATAGAACAGTTATTTGTAGGTTTCTGGTAAATTTTAAATTTGAATTCATTATTACCCTTAATAATTAAAACATCTAGAAAAGGCAATGAGTTATTTTCTTCAAACTCACAGTAAAGTTTATAAAGGGGCTAAGCTATTTAATTTCCAAGGAAATGGTGTAGGCAATCTACATTTTTGCATAAGACACAAAATATCATTAACAATCTGAACCATTTAGCTCTAATTAGGGAGGATTGTGTAAGAGCAACCTTGTATCAAAAAATTCCATGTATAGGTTACAAAGAACAGGTGAAAGAGGATTTCCCATTGTCATACCAAACTTCTGACAGTAAACTTATCATTAGAATACAAAATTTTGCATCAACAATGCAAAGTTTAATAGTTAAATGATAGTAGGAACTGAAATGGTAAATCATAATTAACGAGTTCTTCAGATAAGAAACTTAATAAATCATCAACAGGAACTTTTCGTAAACAAGGAAGGTAAACATCAAAACTAACCATGTTAAAATCGCGTTAAGTCAGTCAAGGAGCTTAAATTTATCAACTAAGTCTATTTGTTTTTAACTTTAAAGTTAGAGAAATTTGTGCCAACAATGGCTCAAAATAGTCAACAAGCCATTTTGGAAACTTTATAGGAAACCTGACCCTATGGAGCTAATAATTGGTCAAGGGTGACTGGATTACCCTTCTTTACTTTCCATAGTTCCTTGATATGGAGTATCACGAAAGCGCCCTTTTTGGGAAAAAAGAATTTCTCTATTCGATTTCAGAGTTGGTTGTTATGGCATATATATAATATATATATATATATATATATATATATATATAATATATATATATATATATATTATATATATTATATAATATATATATATATGCATATATATATAACAACACTGCACAAGCCAAGTATTTCGGAACCCGAAGAGAGGTATTGCCTACCTCATGTGACAGCGCGAGAACCACATGACTGCACTTTAAAACCACTAGGACCACCCACCCTGTTCAAAAATTACGCTCCAGCACACAACTAGCTGTTGGGGGGGGCCGCCATCCAAGGGGCATATGGAGGTGGGAGCTTCTAACTAATTTCATAGTTCTCATGACACGTTTGGTGTACTAGCCTCATCGAGCAGCATTTATATAGAGAGTTTGTACCACGAACGAGTGGTATTGACAAACACAACAAACAGCACTAGCCAAGGATTCGAAACCCATGTTGTACTGGCCTGCCTCATGTAAGCTTACCGAAAGACTGCACATGAAAGAGCTCATATCAGTTTAATTGATTCCATCTCCACGCACCAACATCATGCTCCCAACAAAGTTACAATTCCTTCCCCAACAGCAGTTGCACTGAACATTTCTAGCGCGTGTACTTTCAGAAGCTAACACCAAGTCGCCATCGCTTCCCAGTCCGCTTCAAGAAAGAATCTTGACCATAGTGGGACAAACCTAAGCACGACCACGAACCAGTCAAGTGTAGAGGGGTTTAACTATACCCTGTGGAGCTGGGCGACTAAGATTTATGTAGGTGAAACAGTCAAGAAACCTCGACACACCGGCCATCATGAACCACATCTACGCATGAAGAGAACAATAACTTGAAGCGAACAAACGCCTGTGTACAAACACCGAAAATCACCAATCATCTTACGAAATTCATGGAACGCCCAATTATGGTCCAAGTAAGGTAATTTCCGCAGATGCAAGTGCCTCGAATTAGCACTAATCGCTTTTTTCGAATACAATTCAAGCAAAACAACCTGGCAGCTTCACCACCTCTGAAGAGTTCCTTACCAAGAATCCTCCTCAAAACAGTAAACCCTGCCATCACATATCTCTCCTGTTAAACGACACAAAGCACATTACAGAGAATGAACACTGAAACAGCCATTCTCTATCCCCATTCTAATTTGTTCTAACCCTAATTTTTATTTGTTCCCAAATACTAGCTTTGGCTATCCTTTTTACTCATGGGTACCATATTGATATTACTACCTTCACTACTACTACCACTTATTCACCTACTACTACTACAACTACAACTAGCAGTGAGTGCAGACCTCGCGGCTCTCAGCCTATGATCTACCCCTTGTGAGCCATGTATGGTTTGTAACAGCTTTGACAAAGATCCTGGAGAGCGGAAACGTTGCCGACAATAAAATGTCAAATTAAGATAGGTATGCACTTCTGTGTCCTTTTACTTTAGCACAAAGATAACACTTAATTTTACTGTCGATTATTTTGATTATTGTATTGACACTAATTGATAACTACACCTTCAATTTCACAGTCAACAACTTTGATATTCTTTGCGAGTGCAAGCGATAAAAATATACGCAATCTTCGGATTCGCTTGATCAAAAATCTCTCAGCTCTTTTATTACCAGGGTTCTCAATGGACGTCAAGGGTCGTTGGAACTTCTTCATTATTTCAAAGAGTGAGAGAAAAACAACTTGTTGCTTATGACGGCGAATATTTATTCATTATGTAATAGGCTTGTTAAGGAAAGACTAAAGGTAAAAGTTATAAACCTTGTGTATCCACGGGTAGTAGTGGCTTTCATTGGAAGTACGATCGTGTTCGGTTGAGGTCGTTCTCATAAAGGTCGTTGAGGTGTCCATTCGGTGTTGCTCTCCAACCATTCTACCCATGGTAGCCACCACGACCTCTGAAGGTAACCATCATGTAAATATTAGTCCACTGAACACCCAGGCATCTACATCTTTAATTTATTTATTACAAACTACATAAAAACATTAATGTTATGAGAGTGTGTGAACTGATCTTAGTGAATCAGTATAAAACATTAACGAACATATACTTCTTTTATGTACATATGATGTCTCAAGGATTTAATTGACTCACTCAATTGTTAACTTACCCACATCACGGCCTTCCGAATATACCACCAAAGTCCACCGCCACATGTCCAACAATCCACACCATCCAGCGACATGAACACATAGCTTCCACCAAATCACCGCCAAGTCCACCGCCAAGTTCCACCACCAAAGCCACCGCCAAAGTCCAAACCGCCACCAAATCCATCCAAGTGTTTCCAACCACCACCTAAACCCACCAAGTCCGCCACCACAAAATCCACCTCCGCGTCAAATTGTTACGGCGAAATCCTGCAGAGGGATCAGGGTGTATCTAGTCAGCCACTCCCACCACAGTCAACCACCGACTAACCAACATCACGAGCTGGAGAAGACTAGACTATAGATTCTGAAAAATGTTATTTCAGTCTATGCTGTTGTACTATGATAAGTTACTGAAATTTAGGTTTTACTCCACCAAAATGAATTAGGTTTATTGTGCATAACCCATATCCACCCTAGTGGACGGGAATTATAAGACCATATAATACACAAAAGGCCTATGTGACCAGAGCCGAAAAGGGTTTAACGCAGGATACTTCCTGGATTATGATATCTACAGTTCACTTAGAAAATTTGCTTAATTACATCTGGCGATTTCATTTCCTAATAAGATTCCCTTGATATGTCACAAATTTATTATACTTTCTCATATTCCGTGCAATTAAGTAGATCAGTTAGAGCATATGGTTTCAAGATAATTGACATGAGAGCAGGCAACGTAGCTTTGCGTTTGTTTAAAATCATCCAAATCTCTGGTGTCTTCCAAACTGACAGAAGCACTTGTAAACCAAGTCCTAAGCCCTGTCCACTTCAACATCAGTCAGTCTGTTCACATTGCAAGTTGCTCCATAAACATATTTATCTATGCTCATGTTATCACAGTTGGTTATCGATCTAATAGCATTCATTTCCATTATTTTACCCTCTCCGAATTTTATTCAAAATGCTAAACACCGATTTAGCAAAAGTTTATTCTACAGCTATCAACTTAATCACGAAGAGTAATCCAGTGTGTGATGGGATCCAGAGCAATTGTACATTAAGGTCTTTTCCTGTTTTTTTTTTTTAAGTACCTATACCTGGCTCCTCCAATAAGCATTTTGGAGTCATTATGGGAGTCAGGCACCGGCAGTAATGATGATAGAGTCATGCTTAGTGTCATAAATCATTTTTTTGTGTTATTAGGATGGGCAAACAATTCAATTGGCAGTGTAAACGCCAGTTATTAATACTTATGGTAACTCAACAAACGTTGTTATCGTTCTTATCTAAGGAGGTGAAAACTAGAGCAATGATGCTGCCCTGCCATAACACTCTGCATAGATCCATCCATGTATATAACGTGATTTCAAAGAATTATTGACTACCAGCTAGGCGAGAAATTTCTTTTTGAGCAGTTGCTTTTTAAAGAGTACTGAGTGGTGTATTTCTGACTGTTTTTATTAACGTCATCATAGCTATGGTCAATTTTGCTCTAAAATGTTTTCCAATCTTCAAGAAAAAGACAGGTAGAATATATACCTGAGCTCTAGCAATCTTTAACGGTTTAAAAATATCCTAAACCCATCTCTTCTGAAAATGAAAGCAAAGTGCCTAAATGAAAAAAGTAACTGTGATTCATTTATAATCTCAATTAAATTGAATCCTAAAAATTTTCGTGTGAAAATACATTTTATCGAGCAAAATTATTAACAGAAATAATACAGCACAACACTCCCTTAGAAATTCTTTTAATAATGATTTCCAACATGGAGAGTCTTGCACTTCTTTATATTTTTTCTCAAATACAAAAATAATTTATTCAGTCTAACACATATCTCCTCTAGGGAGATCCTTGACACTAACGCTAGTGAAGGGCTCTTGATTTAGGGGAAATTGAGCTGTGCTCCGTTTCCCTGAACTGAGCCTGAATGACTCTTACTAACAGTACGTGACGCCACACACACAGATGGATACGTCAAATCGAGTCGAGTATACATAGGTCCCCTACGGGTTTAGTAGCACTACCCATACATAACGAGGACACATAACATTAACCTATAAAAGACCAATAACTAATACATACATTAAAAAGACCTGTAAAGTGAGTTCTGTACTAATCTGATGCCTAATAGAATTTATCACGTTCGTGATCGGCTGTATATTTAGAACAATTGTTCTTCAAATGAATCTCTGTCAGGACAAGTTCGTTGTTCGCTGGTGAAGACTCATGTTCACAAGAAATACGATACTACTCTCGCTTGTTTAGATCTAACTTAATACCATCTCATTCATAATGTGTTTCTGTGATCCTCACGAGTTTAGTGTTCATCCATAAATTTATGCAAGTGAATTGTTTCTCATTAAATACACGGAAGGATAACACAGTTCACCATTATAACCTGTCCAACCATAGAAAGCAGCACCACCATGCTAATAAATTTACCAGAACTGATACCATCAACAACACTAAACAACTGGCACACCAATCACCACCAGCAAACTGGCACAAACAGATGCACCAGCGTGGCAACCGATTACAGCACCAGACGTAACGCCAACACTCAGAACACCAACACTGGCACAAGTAGATGCACCAGCATGGCACAGACAACATGCAGCAAAAGTTATACCAACAGCAGTACCAGTACTGGCGCAGCAGATGTTCTAGCAATGGCACACACAGCAATACCTACTAGGCAAAAGCAATCAGTACTAGTACCCCAGGCAGCACTGGCAACAACACAGCACCAGCAAACAACTCACGACTGAAAAAAACTTATCTTTAAAATAAAAATTTTTTGCATCAACAATGCAAAGTTTAAAAAGTTTAATGAATGGAATGGAAATGAAAAACATGTTAAGGTTTTTCAGATAAAAAATTAATAATCAAAAAAGGAACTTTCGTAAACAAGGAAGTAACATCAAAACTAACCATTTTAAAAATCTTTTAAGTCAGTCAAGGAGCTTAATTATAAAACTAAGTCTTGTTTTTTTTTTAAAACTTTAAAAGTTAAAAAAATTTTGCCAAACAATAGGGCTCAAATATCAAAAGCCTTTTGGATAATTTAATGAAATGACCCTAGGACAATAATTGGTCGATGGATTCCCTGCTTTACTTTCTGTTCCTTGATAATGTGATAGTCCGAAAGCGTTTGGAATTTTCTTATTTTTTCAGAGTGGTTGTTTTGCATTAAATATTTTTATATATTTTAAATTTATATATATTTATATATATATATATTTTTAAATATATAAAATATATATATATATATTATATATAATATATAATAATATATATTATATATATATATATTATATATATATTATATATATATAAAACAACACTGACAACCAAGTATTCAAACCCCAAGTTTATTGGCCTCCCTCATGGTAAGCGAGAACCACGACTCTTTAAACCAAGACCCCCCAGCCTAAAAAAAATTTCGCCCCAGAAAAACAGCTTTTTTTGGGGCCCGCCCCAAGGGCCAGGGAGGTGTGGGAGCTTCTAAGCAAATTTTCATTCTCTCACTTTTGGGGTGTACTAGCCTCCAAAGAGTTTTTTAATATTGTTGAAACCCACGAACGAAGGGTATTGTCAATAACAACACTGCACACCCAAGGATTCAAACCCCTGTTGTACGGGCCCTGCCTCATGGTAAGCTTACCAAAGACTGAAAGAAAAGAGCTCTTCAGTTAATTGATTCCACGCCCCAACATCACTCCCAAAAAAGTTACAATTTCTTCCAAACACCAGGTGCACTAAACATTTTAAAGTATTTTCACAAGCAAACACCAGAGCGCAATCGCTTCCAGCGCTTCAATAAAGGTATGACCAGGACAAAAATCAAAGCACCACAAAACCAGTCATGGGGGGGTTTACACTATCCCCTGTGGAGGCTGCGACTATTTTTATGTGGTGAAACAGCGAAAAATCGACCCCGCCTCAATGAAAACATTTGCGCATGAAGGAAAAATAACTTGAAAAAGCCTGTGACAACCCCAAAATTCCCCCAATATTTATGAAATTCATGGACGCCCAATTAGGGGTCAAAGAAAGTAATTTCCGCAGATGAAAGTCCCTCGAATCAGCACTAATCGTTTTTTTCGAATACAATTCATAGTTCTCCGTTAATACTACAAAAGCACATTACAGAGAATGAACATGAAACAGGCCTTTCTATCCGTTAATTTGTCTAACCTATTTTTTATGTTTCCCAAATAAAAGTTTTGTATCCTTTTACTCGTACCTATTGTATTCTACTTTCACTACTACAACTTTGTCACTACTACTACTACTACCACTAGTATTGCACCCCCTCTCGCCTATATTTTCCCTTTGTGCCTGTTTGTTTGAACAGCTTGACAAAGCCTGGGGAGCGAAACGTTGCCACAATAAAATGTCACATTGTTTCACTTGTGTCCTTTTACTTTACACAATTAACACTGATTATATGAATTTTTATTTTTTATTGCACTAATTGATACTACACTTCAATTCACAGTCAACACTTTAAATTCTTTGATGCTATGATAAAAAAAAAACGAATTTGATTCCCTTTATAATTCATTCTTTATTACCTAGGTTTGTATGACGCAAGTGGGGTTGGGGGCTTTTTCATTTTTTCAAAGAGTGAAAAAAAAACTTGTTCTTATCGGTTTTATTAATTGTAAAGCTTGTTAAGGGAAAACTAATTTAAAAAATTTAAAATTTTCCACGGGTAGTAGTGGCTTATTTTGGGAAACGATCGTCGTTGAGGTCGTTTATAAAAGGGTCGTTGAGGTGTCCATTCGGTGTTCTCTCCAACCCTTTTTCCCATAGTAGCCCCCACGACCTCTGAAGGTACCATCATGTTAAATATTAGTCACTGAACACCAAGGTCATCTACATCATTAATTTATTTATTACACTATATCATAACATTAATGTTTTTGAGAGTGTGTGATGATCTTAGTGAAATCAATATAAATCATTAACAACTTATTCTTCTTTTATGTACATATGATGTCTCAGTTTTAACTGGACTCACTCATGTGTTAACTTACCCACCAAGGCCTCCGAATTTACCACCAAAGCCACCGCCAAGTCCACCTCCACCAAATCCACCGCCAAGTCCACCGCCAAGTCCACCGCCACCAAATCCACCAAGTCCACCACCACCAAACCCACCAAGTCCACCACCACTAAATCCACCTCCGCCAAATTTACGGCGATATCCTGCAGAGGGATCAGGGTAGGCTATCACCGCTCCCACCACAGTCAACACCACTACCAACATCATCTGGAAAGAAAAATAGATTCTAAAATTGTTATTTCAGTTTATGCTGTTGACTATGATAGTACTGAGATTTAGATTTTGCCACCAAAATGGTTAGTTTATTGCGCATCCCATATCCATCCTATGGACGGTATTATAAGACCATATAAATACACAAAAGGCCTAGTGACCAGACCCCAAAAGGGTTAATAGGATTACATCTGGATTAATACCTACAGTTCACTTAGAAAATTTGCTTAATACATCTGGCATTTCATTTTCCTTAATAAGATTCCTTGACATGTCACATAATTTATTATACTTTCTCTATATTCCTCAATAAGTAGACAGTTAAAGCATATGGTGTTCAAGATAATGACCATAGTGCTGGCAACGTGCTTTGCGTTTGGTTTAATCATCATCTCTGTGTCTTCCAAACCGACAGAAGCACTTATAACCAAGCCTAAGCCTGGCCACTACAACATCAGTCAGTCTGTTCACATTGCAAGTTGCTCCATAAACATACTTATCTATGCTCATGTTATCACAGTTGGTTATCGATCTAATAGCATTCATTTCCATTATTTTACCCTCTCCGAATTTTATTCAAAATGCTAAACACCGATTTAGCAAAGTTATATTCTACCTAACAACTTAATCACGAAGGAGTAATCCAGTGTGTGATGGGATCCAGAGCAATTGTACATTAAGGTCTTTTCCTGTTTTTTTTTTTTTTAAGTACCTATACCTGGCTCCTCAAATCAGCATTTTGGAGTCATTATGGGAGTCAGGCACCGGCAGTAATGATGATAGAGTCATGCTTAGTGTCATAAATCATTTTTTAGTGTTATTAGGATGGAAAACAATTCAGTTGGCAGTGTAAACGCCCAATTATTAATTCTTATGGGTAACTCAACAAAGTTGTTATCGTTCTTATCTAAGGAGGTGACAACAAGAGCAGATGCTGCCCTGCCAGAACACTCCTGCTTAGATCCATCCATGTATATAACTTGTAATGAATTATTACTACCAGCTAGGCGAGAAATTTCTTCTTGAGCAGTTGCTTTTAAAGAGTACTGAGTGGTGTATTTTCTGTTTATTAACGTCTTCATAGCTATGTCAATTTGCTCTAAAATGTTTTCCATTCTTCAGAATAAAGACAGGAATATATACCCCGAGCTCTTTGTCAAGTCCCTTTAAAGGTTAAAAATATCCTACCATCTCTTCTGAAAATGAAAGCAAAGTACCAATAGAAAAAGTAACTGTGATTCATTATATTCTCAATTAAATTGATTCCTACAAAATTGTCGTGTGAAAATACAATTTTATCGAGGAAAATTTTACAGAAATAATACAGCACTAATGTCCTAGAAATTCTTTTAATAATGATTTCCAACATGGAGAGTCTTGCACTTTCTTATATTTTCTCAATACAAAAATTTTTATTCAGTAACACATATCTCCTCAAGGGAGGATCCTTGACACTAACGCAAAATTTCGGGCTCTTGATCTAGGGGAATTGGAGCTGTGGGCCCGGGTTTCCCCGAAATGAGCCTGAATGACTTCTATCTCCCCCCAAAAAATACTGTATAATCCCTACGGGTTTGCACTACCCAATATAAAATATAATAATAATATAAAATAATATAATAATAAATAACTAATACATACATTAAAAAAAACCGGAAGTGAGTTCTGTACTAATCTGATGCCTAATGAATTTTTATCACGTTCGTGATCGGCTGTATATTTAGAACAATGTTCTTCAAGTGAATCTGCACGAGAGTTCTTGCGCGGGTGAAGCTAAATGTTTAAAGAAATCGTTTACTTCTCTTGTTTGGGATCAAACTTAATCCCACTAAACCCAATATGTGTTTTGTGTTCTCAACTTTTTTAGGGTTCTTTCCAAAAATTTATGCAAGTGAATTTTTTCTCATTAAATAAAGGAAGGAAAAACCACTTTTAAACCCATTAAAAACCTGAAAAAGACATAGAAAGCCCCCATTTAAAAAAATTTTACCAAAAATGATACCCTCAACAACATAAACTGGCACAACATACCCCAAAGCACTGCACAAAACAGAGGGCACCAGCATTGGCACCGATGACAGCCCCAAACTGACCCCAACCCAGCCCCAAACACGGGCAAAAGTAGATGAAACCAGCAGGGGGCATTTGAAAACCCGCACAAAAGTTAAAACCAACAGCATTCCCAGTACGGGGCGCCAGAAATTGTTCTAGAAATGGTAAAAAAGCAATACCAGTACTGGCAAAACCCAGAAATTTCTAGTCCCTGCGCACTGGCAACAACGGGCAGCACCAGCAACAACCACCGTGAATTAATAACTACTTCCCAGCCCTCGAAAGAGACATCATGGGGGCTGTTTTTTATTTGGGTGAGTGAACAAGTAAACCCTTGACCATGCCCCAGCCCCAGCTTATTTTTCCACCTCACTCAAAACCAAACGTTTTTTTTTCCCCAAAACTGTTTGGCTTTTTTTCCCCATCATAAAAGAAATCCCGGGTGATATTTTTTGTTTAGCTTTGTTTTAAAAAAAGGAAAGAAAGCCCGTTTTTTTTGGATTTAACAACGAATTTTGTTTTTTAAATTTATTTAAATTTAAAAAACAGCGTTTGCTTTGGGGAAATTTTCTAACGTAGTACAAGATAAAAAGGGGGAAACAGGGTCATGTTTGTAACAGAAGAAAGGGAGGGGTTTTTTCAATGTTTGCTCAACCACCTTAGGATTTCCCCAAGCATGAAATTGTTTTTGAAACCCTTTTTTTCCCCTTTCATATTCTTTCTTGTCTGCCCTGTCGTCTGTCTCTCTGTCTCTCTCTCTTTTGTCTCTCTCTCTCCCCCTCTCCTCTTTTTCCATTCTCTCTCCCCTCTCTCTCTATTCTTTTCTCTTTTCTCTCTCTCCCCCTCTCTCCCCCCTCTCTCTTCTCTCTCTTCTCTCTCTTTTCTCTCTTCTCTCTCTCTCTCTCCCCCCTCTCTTTTTTTTTTAAACACAGGGTTTAAACAAGGTTGGTTTTAAAGGGACCCTTCTTTTTTTGGGACAAGTATTTACGGGTTTAAAGGTTTCCCAAATTTTATTCACAACCCTAAGAGCTGTTACCACATCAGCTCTTTTTAAAAGGAAATTTTTATTGTTATGAAACAAAAAAAAAGTAGGGAAGGGGAAAATGAAGTTGGACCCTTCCGTGAGCCAGCATTTTTATCTGATCAACGCCCTTTATCTCATTGACATCATAAGGGCCGTACAAAAATGTTTTCCCCGACTCGAGTCATCCGGGGGAAAATTTAAAAATTCCCAGTTTAAGTGTGTTCGGGAAGGGAAACAGCCTGAGTTAATTTTGCTGTTTTGCCCGCCTTTTGGTATAAAAGGGCTTTTTTTCACGCTGTCCACGAAGGGACCCAAAGTGGGGGAAACTTTTACAATATTGGCCTTGTACATAACAGAAAGGCCACCCACATCCCCCCTGTTTTAAAGGGCTCCTGCTGAAATAAACAAAACCCTATCCAGGTTTTGTCCAGGGGAGAAAATGGACGTCTTCCCTTTGTTACACTCTCTCTGTCAAGCAGCCCGCAGATGAAAGGGGGGCAGGTGAACCAAAAAAGTGGAGCATGCTAAAGGGTTTGTGAGCGTATTGTGCCTCGTATAAAACCCTTGAAAACCCCTGCGGTAAAAACCAGAGGGGGAAGATAAAAACGAAGTGTGAAGCTTCTTGGCTGCCTTGTTTGCAAGATTTCCCAACGTGGTTTTTCCAGGGCATTTTGGAGTCAAATTTCCCCCCAACGTATCAATTTTTTCCCCTGGTGATAACCCCCCCCCCTTTCCCCCTTTTACTTTGGCCTAGGTTCATCACCATTTGTGTTTTCCCCAGGTGCAAATGTTATTTCCCCCTTTTTTCCCCCAAGCTGTTTTTAGCCTGACTGGGGTTTGACGTAGCTTGGGCCCGGCATTTCTTCTTTTGGGGAATAAGTGAAGGGCCCATTTGTACGGTCGTCTGCATTTTGCATGGGGTTCTGAGATGGAAAAGAAGGTCATTGAAGAAACCCTTTTCGAAACAATGGCCCAAAAAAACTTCCATGGGGAAAACATTTGCCCCAATAGGATGTCTTGCTGATTCTTTTCCATTGTGAACTCCCCTTAGAGACAAAATGAGTTTTGTCAGTGATTGACCTTAGTGACACTGGTCTGTAGTTGCTGATTTTGCTCTGGGTCTTTTTTTGTGAACAGGGACTACATTTGCCTCTTTCCCCAGAGGGAAAGGGCCCTTTTCATTGTAATGGGCGTGCTGAAAGATGCAATTGAGGTGTGCTTGTGGTCGCACATCCTCTCAGCCCAAACTTGGGGTCAAAATTGTCTGGGCCCACAGCCCTTTTTTTGATCAAGCATTTAAGAAGGGAAATGCACCTCCTTTTTTTCCTTATTGTCCCACTGACAGTTTTAACACCGTTCTTGAGGGTAGCAAAGGGGGGTCCCTTGCTGGATCAGGAACTTGCATTTTTTAGCAAAGTATTCGGGAAAAAAGGTTTCCCCTTTCCCTTGACTTCCCAGTAAGGGGGGTCCCCTCAAAGTCGATTTAGAGTTGGGGAAAGATTCATCAGGCAGATAATTTTGGGCTGTCCTTGCAGGGCCCCCCAGGGTTTTGGAGCCTAACCCCACCTATGCTAGTTTTCTTCTTGTGTCCCCTCTTTCCCCCTTTGCAATTTGGCCCCCCCTTGTGAAAAAGTCACCAAAAAGCTTAAAAGGGTTTTCCCGTGCCAAAATTTCCCGTTTTTGGTGGTAGGATGTTTCTTTTTTACCTTCGCCCTTTTTTGACTTTGCAGTAGGGCCTTTCTACAACGAAAGCCAAAACCAAAAGGGTGATCTGTAGGTTCGCCCCATAAATTTCCGGGGAGGGAAAGTGTTCTTGTTTTAAGGATATGTACAAATTTAAGGCCTTTTACTTTTGGTTTTCAACATCCCCTTTGAGAAGCCATTCCCCAAACGGGGGGGGCGAGAGCTCAAGCAAAGGGCTGGCCAATTACCCCTTTCCCCCTAGCCCGGTTTTTTGCCCTTTTGGACTCCTACCTCCCTTCTGTTGGGGGTCTTAAGTTCGTAAAAAACAGTTTTTGGTCAGATGGGCCAACGTAGGCCCAGGAATTGACAAGTGACTAACCCTTTTCCCAAAACGCCATATGGGGCAAGGGGGACCAGATTTGTGAAAAGGGAAATCACATAGTTTCTCACGTCAAAAACTGGGGAAGAAAGGGCATCCAAGTCCCCTGTACAAGGTGTTTTTTGAAAGGGCACCAACAATTATGTTTTGTTTTACAGTTTGTTTTTTAGCAGAAGGGAGTCAATATTTTTCCCTTTGGAAGTTGATGGGGTCTCATTGTTGCCACTGAGGGCCCGTACATTGCCCCTTTCTAGTAAAACGGGTACTAGTGTTTATGCAGGGGCTTGAAGAACATTAAATTTTAAAATGAGTAGGGGTTTGGGAACATCAATGTGCTGGGGATGAAAAACTTTTTTGAGAACACACAAGTGCACCTCTTCTCTCCCTCTCTCTCTCTCTCTTCTCCTTCTTCTCTTCCTCTCTCCTCTCTCTCTTTTCTCTCTCTCTCTCCCCTCTTCCCCTCCCCTTCCCCTCCTCTCTCCCTCTCTCTCTCACTCTCTCTCACTCCCCACCTTTTCTTCTCTCTCTTTCTCCCCTCTCTACTACAGTTTTTAAATTTCCCACAAAATAAAAAGACCCTCGTTCGTCTAGAGTTCCGGGTTTGTTATAGGGGAATCCCTTTTCCCGGCCCCCCAAAAAAAACCCCCTCATCAAATTTTAAAAAAAAAAATTTAAAAATTTCGTAAAAAAGTACAAAAAAAATAATATTAAAATTTTTGAAATATAGGGAAAATTTAATTTTTTCAATTTAAAAAAAAAAATTTATTGCAAAAAAAAATAAAAAATACCTAATTTTTCCCCATTTTTGGGGAAACATGCAAATGACAGGAAGCAGGGGAGTGATTTTTCTGAGAAGAGATGGAAGGTGTGAATTTATCCTTCCCCGTTCTCTTTTTTGTTAAATTTTACGCCATTTCCCTGTGAAATTTTTTTTGGGAAAATTTTTAAAAAAATTTTTTTCTTATAGCCCTTTCTCCCCCAACCCCCACCAAAATATATATAAATAAGCAAATAAAAAAAAAAATGTATAAATATATATATATATAATATATATATATATATATATATATATAATATATATATATATATATATATATTATATATACATATATATATATAAAATATATATAAAAAATATATATATATATATATATATATATATATATATATATATATATATAAAAATATTATATATATATATATATAATATATAAAATATTATAATATATATATATATAATATATATATATATATATAAATAATATAAAATATATATATAGCAAAACAATCACTTGAAAGAATAAAGAAATTCCAAGCGCTTCGTGACTACTCACATTATCAAGGAACTATGAAAGTAAAGCATCCAAGGAAGCTATATAAGGGGTCTGGTCGGCACCTCACTATCAGACCCCACAACGGTTTAAACACGTGACGCGCGGCGACCCAAACTTGGAAAGGTCCTTGGCACAACTCACCCCACAAACTTTTCTAACCCAAGAAAAAAGAAATTTTAAAAAATTATTTGTCCAGTGTATTATTAAATTCTTCCCAAATTCTAATTAATTAAAAAGGGGATCAAATTTTATATAAACCAAAGGAAATATTCATAATTATTGTCAAAACTGCTTTTTATGAAACAAGATTCAATTATATTCCTGTCGACCAGGACTTGCTTGATACTACTTTCTCAACTTTTTAAAAATCAATTGGATGGTTAAAATCTCTTACATGAATAAATAGAGCATTGAATCTTGTCCAGTTCTAATGCAATATTTATGTTGTTTTAATCTTATTCGAGATTTTTACCATTTTTGACCGTAATAACTTTATCGCAAATTTTACAAGGAATCTTATAGACACATCCATCAGCATTTTTGGGGGAATTCTTTATCAAAAGTTTTTTTACTGTATCGAGATTTTTGAATACAACTTTAATATTAAAAGTCTTAAGAAGAGAAGGCATATCAACCAAGTTTTCATGATAAGGGAGAACCAACAATTTTTATTTAAATAAGGCTGGTTTGTCCCTTTTTTGGATTGTAAAAAGTATTTCTGGCAACTTTAAAAGTTTTATAAATTACATTTCTTGGTATTTTAAATCATTACTTATTTCATAAATTTTGGATATTTCCTCATCTATGAACTCAGGACTAAAAATTTCCCGTAAAGCTCTCAGAAACATTGATGAGAAAACAGACAGTTTGACTCTATCTTGATGCGGGGAAATAATAGTGGACATAGGAACAGTTATTAGTAGGTTTCTGTAAATTTTTAAATTTGAATTCATTATTACCCTTAATAATTAAAACATCTAGAAAAGGCAATGAGTTATTTTCTTCAAACTCAACAGTAAAGTTTATTGAATGGGCTAGCTATTTAATTTTCCAAGGAAATGGTGTATATCTACATTTTTGGGCATAAGACACAAAAATATCAACAAAATCTGAACCATTTAGCTCATTAGGGAGGATTGTGTTAAGTAACCTTTTTTCAAAAAATTCCATGTATAGGTTACTAAGAACAGGTGAAAGAGGATTTCCCATTGCCATACCAAACTTCTGAGTGTAAAATTATCATTAAATACAAATTTTGCATCAACAAAGCAAAGTTTAATAAGTTTAATGATAGTAGGAACTGGCAAAAGGTAAATCATAGTTTTAAAGAGTTCTTCAGATAAGAAACTTAATAAATCATCAACAGGAACTTTCGTAAAACAAGGAAGTAACATCAAAACTAACCATGTTAAAATCATTTAGGTCAGTCAAGGAGCTTAATTTATCAACCAAGTCTATTTGTTTTTAACCCTTAAAGTTAGAAATTTTGGCCAACAATAGGGCTCAAAATATCAACAAGCCATTTGGCAAAATTTCTAACTTTAATGTTAAAAACAACATAGACTTGGTTGATAAATTAAGCCCTTGACTGACCCCAAATGATTTTTAAAAAAAGGTTAGTTTTTGATGTTACTTCTTGTTTACGAAAGTTCCTGTTGATGATTTATTAAGTTTCTTATCTGAAGATCTCGTTAACTATGATTTACCATTGCCAGTTCCTACTATCATTAAACTTATTTAAAATTTGCATTGTTGATGCAAAATTTGTATTTAATGATAAATTTTACACTCAGAAAATTTTGGGATGGCAATGGGAAATCCCCTTTCACCTGTTCTTAGTAACCTATACATGGAATTTTTTTGAAACAAGGTTACTTAACACAATCCTCCCTAATAGAGCTAATGGTTCAGATATTTTGATGATATTTTGTGTCTTATGCCCAAAAATGTAGATATACACCATTTCCTTGGAAAATTAAATAGCTTAGCCCATTCAATAAACTTTACTGTTGAGTTTGAAGAAAATAACTCATTGCCTTTTCTAGATGTTTTAATTATTAAGGGTAATAATGAATTCAAATTTAAAATTTACAGAAAACCTACTAATAACTGTTCCTATGTCCACTATTATTCCTCGCATCAAGATAGAGTCAAACTGTCTGTTTTCTCATCAATGTTTCTGAGAGCTTTACGAATTTGTAGTCCTGAGTTCATAGATGAGGAAATATCCAAAATTTATGAAATAGGTAATGATTTAAAATACCCAAGAAATGTAATTGATAAATCTTTTAAAGTTGCCAGAAATACTTTTTACAATCCAAAAAGGGACAACCAGCCTTATTCAAATAAAAAATAGTTGGTTCTCCCTTATCATGAAAACTTGGTTGATATGCCTTCTCTTCTTAAGACTTTTAATATTAAAGTTGTATTCAAAAATCTCGATACAGTAAAAAAACTTTTGATAAAGAATTCCCCCCAAAATGCTAATGGATGTGTCTATAAGATTCCTTGTAAAATTTGCGATAAAGTTTATTACGGTCAAACTGGTAAAAATCTCGAACTAAGATTAAAACATAAATATAGCATTAGAACTGGACAAGATTCCAATGCTCTATTTATTCATGTAAGAGATTTTAACCATCCAATTGATTTTCAAAAAGTTGAGAAAGTAGTATCAAGCAAGTCCATGGTCGACAGGAATATAATTGAATCTTGTTTCATAAAAAGCAGTTTTGACAATAATATGAATATTTCCTTTGGTTTATATAAATTAGATCCATTTATAATTAATAGAATTTGGGAAGAATTTAATAATACACTGGACAAATAATTTTTAAAATTTCTTATTTCTTGGGTAGAATAGTTTGTGGGGTGAGTTGTGCCAAGGACCTTTCCAAGTTGGCTCGCCGCGCGTCACGTGTTTAAACCGTTGCGGGATCTGATAGTGAGGTGCCGACCAGACCCCTTATATAGCTTCCTTGGATGCTTTACTTCATAGTTCCTTGATAATGTGAGTAGTCACGAAAGCGCTTGGAATTTCTTTATTCTTTCAGAGTGGTTGTTTTGCATATTCTGAAATCACCTGTTTACTGTGATCTTATTGCATATATATATATGTATATATATATATATATATATATATATATATATAATATATATATATATATATATATATATATATATATATATATATATATATATATATATATATATATATATATATTTATATATATATATATATATATATATATATATATATATATATATATATATATATATATATATAACATTCTTAACAAATCGGCCGTTTGCCACCAAGGCAGGGTGGCACGAAAAAGAAAAACTTTCATCATCATTCACTACATCGCTGTATAGCCAGAGGGGTGCTTTACACTACAGTTATAAATCTGCAACATTAACACTCCTCCTTCAGAGTGCAGACACTGTACTTCCCATCTCCAGGACTCAAGTCCGGCCTGCCGGTTTTCCTGAATCCCTTCATAAATGTTACTTTGCTCACACTCCAACAGCACGTTAAGTCCTGAAAACCATTTGGCTCCATTCACTTCTATTAATTACGCTCACGCACGCTTGCTGGAAACCCAAGCCCCTCGCACACATAACCTCCTTTACCCCCTCCCTCCCACTTTTCCTAGACCGACCCCTAGTCCGCCTTCCCTCCACAACACATTCATACACTCTCGTAGTCATTTTATTTTGTTCCACCCTCTCTACATGTCCAAACCACCTCAAGAACCCCCACCACAGCCATCTGGATAATAGTTTTGGTAATCCTGCATCTCCTATTAACATACAAACTACGGATTCACTGCAATATATTCACACCACACATTGCCTTCAGACATGATATCTCCACTCTCTCCAGCCTTCTCCTTGTTGCAACATTCACCACCCATTCTTCACTCCCATATAACAATGTTGGTTTAACTATACTCTCATAAATTTCCTTCTTTGCTTCCACGGATAATATTCTTTGTTTCCACAGACACCTAAGTGCACAACTCACCCTTTTCCCCACATCAGTTCTATGATTCACTTCATCTTTCATAGACCCACTCACAAATATCTCAATACATTCACCTCCTCCATACTCTCTCCTTCCAATCTGTTATCCAATGTTTCGTCACCTCATTTTTTTGTTATCTTCATCGCCTTACTTTTTCCTATCTTCCCTTTTAATTTTCATCTTTTACATACCCTACCAAATTCATCCACCAACCTCTGCAACTTCTCTTCAAAATCTCCCAAAAGCACAGTGTCATCAGCAAATAGCAACTGTGACAACTCCCACTTTGTGTTAGATTCTATATCTTTTAACCCGTCACACAACTCTTGCCAACACCTGAGCATTCACTTCTATTACAACCCCATCTGTAAATATATTGAACAACCATGGTGACGTAACTCATCCTTGTCAAAGGCCTAATTTTGCTGGGAAATAATCTCCCTCTAACCTACATTCTCTAACCTGAGCCTTCCTTTCCTCGCAAAAACTCTTCACTGCTTTCAGTAACCTACTTCCTATTACAAACATTTTCAACATCTACCACATTGTTGCAGTATCCACCCTGTCATATGCCTTTTCCAAAACCATAAATGCCAAAAAACCTCTTTACCCTTATCTAAATACTGTTCACCTACATGTTTCACTGTAAACACATGGTCTACACACTCCTTACCTTTATAGTATATATATGTATATGTATATATACCACCTCTGTAGCTGGACTGGGGACCCTCATCCCCAGAGAAGACAATAAACGTTCCTCAGGGAAAACTCAAGGTTCTCCTCGGAGCTGTTTGAATATTTTCTTCTCCTACCACCCCCTATATTTTATATTCTATGTGATCATTTATTAATAAAGAGAATACATTTACAGAAAACATAAAATATGAATACAATGTTACAATGTATTAGAGATCATAAATTTTCTCGCAGCTCATCCGAAGCCGGACGCGAGCCAAGTATGCAGTAAGCATTTCCACTCTGGATGGTCATGCTGAGGCGCTGGAGCATGAAAGTGGCTGCCCTTGGGTCACTGGTGGAGTCGATGATTCTGGAACCCAATTCTTTAAGGAAACGTGTGGCATTTTTCCCCCATGATCCCAAGGTCTTTGATCCCACTGGGACAAATTGATACTGTTGGCTTATGTCCCTGTACTTGCTGATCTTGTACTCCTCCCTGTGGTCAGCAGTTCCTCCCTGTCGCCCGACACTGATGGATATAGGTGTCAGCCAGTGTGGACACACAGTTATAGTCCCATGGTAAAAGCTTGCCCTTCTTCCAAGGACAGATGGTGATCCCGTCGGGGAGGTTTGCTGGGTTATGGGTATTGTTGGCTGCTAGTGATCGGTACTCCCTCTCTGCTGGGCATAAAGCTGTAGCAAGTGTTCTCTTTATGATACATAAATATATGTATATATATATATATATAAATATATATATATATATATATATATATATATATATATATATAATATATACATAATATATATATATATATATATATATATATAATATATATATATATATATATATATATATATATATATATATATATATATTTATATATATAAATATATGTATATATATATATATATATATATATATATATATATATATATATATATATATATATATATATATACATATATATATATATATATATATATATATATATATATATATATATATATATATATATATATATATATATATATAATTATATAAATATATATAATATATATATATATATATATTTATATATATAATTATATAAATATATATATATATATATATATATATATATATATATATATATATATAGATATATATATATGTATATATGACAACACTGCACTAGCCAAAGATTTGAACCCAAGTTGTACTCGCCTACCTCATGGTAAGCGAGAACCACATGACTCTTTAAACCACAGGACCACCCAACCCTACAAAAATTTCGCAGCCAGCACACAACTAGCTGTTGAGCAGCCATCCGAGGGCATATGGAGGTGTGGGAGCTTCTAAGCTAATTTCATTCTCATCCCTGTTTGGTGTACTAGCCTCACGAGCAGCATTTATATATTATTGTAATCACGAACGAGTGGTATTGATCAATAACAACACTGCACTAGCCAAGGATTCGAACCCATGTTGTACTGGCCTGCCTCATGGTAAGCTTACCAAAGACTGCAAGAAAAGAGCTCTTCAGATCATTAATTCTCCAAGCACCAACATCACTCCCAACAAAGTTATAATTCTTCGCAACAGCCAGGTTACACTGAACATTTCTAAAGTACTTTCACAAGCTAACACCAGAGTTGCCATCGCTTCGAGCACTTCAATAAAGGATCTCACCAAGACAAAATCAAAGCACCACGAACCAGTCAATGCAGGGGTTTACACTATACCCTGGGGAGGCTGCGACAAGATTTATGTAGGTGAAACAGCAAGAAACCTCGACACCCACCTCAATGAACACATTTACGCATGTAGGAACGATAACTTGAACAACGCCTGTGTACAACACCGAAATTCCACCAATCATCTTATGAAATTCATGGACGCCCAATTAGTGGTCAAAGAAACTAATTTCCGCAGACGCAAGTGCCTCGAATCAGCACTAATCGCTGTTTCGAATACAATTAAACAAAACAAATGCAGATAAGACACATAGGCAACATTTAGGCAACTTTATTCCGAAACGTTTCGCCTACACAGTAGGCTTCTTCAGTCGAGTACAGAAAGTAGGCGGGAGCAGTAGAGATGTGAAGACGATCTAATCAGTCCATCACCCTTGAAGTCGTAGAATTTGAGGTTGTCAGTCCCTCAGCCTGGAGAAGTTCAGTTCCATAGTCAGGAACTATCTGAAGATCAAGCGACAGTGTTGAGACTTAAATACTGTCTGAAGGAGGTGCAAGAGTTAGTGGGTGAGAATGTAGCCACTGAGAGTCACGCCCACCATCCATCAAACTTGAAAAGTTGTCCAAGGTGATTCTCCTCTCTATACCAGATCCATTGTGTTGACAGTGTCTGAACAGAGTGCCTCGTATCACAATGGTATACAATACCGACAGGTTGGCAGATAAGACACATAGGCAACATTTAGGCAACTTTATTCCGAAACGTTTCGCCTACACAGTAGGCTTCTTCAGTCGAGTACAGAAAATAGGCGGGAGCAGTAGAGATGTGAAGACGATCTAATCAGTCCATCACCTTTGAAGTCGTAGAATTTGAGGTTGTCAGTCTCTCAGCCTGGAGAAGTTCAGTTCCATAGTCAGGAACTATCTGAAGATCAAGCGACAGTGTTGAGACTTAAATACTGTCTGAAGGAGAGGTGCAGAATGTAGCCAATGAGAGGTCATGTCCCACTCACATCAAACTTGAAAAAGTTCTCCAACGTGTTTTCTCTTCAGTACCAAGGTGCCATTGTGTTGCAGTGGCTGACAGAGTGATTATCAAATGGTATACAATACCGACAGGTTGGTAGATAAGACACATAGGCAACATTTAGGCAACTTTATTCCGAAACGTTTCGCCTACACAGTAGGCTTCTTCAGTCGAGTAACAGAAAATATGGAACGAAGCAGTAAGATGCTGAAGACGATCTAATCAGTCCATCACCTTGAAGGAGTAATTTGAGTGTCAGTCTCTCAGCTGGAGAAGTTCATGTTCCATGTCGACTTTCTGACGATAAGAGACATGTTGAGGACTAAAACGTCTGAATAAGTGCCTAAATGTTGCCAATGTGTCTTATCCTACAAACTGGTTCCGTGTATTTCTAGTACCATTTGATGTTCATCTGATCAGATCACTGCAACAATGGCATCTTGGTAATAAACGAATACAACACTTTAGGACAACTTTATTCCAAACGTTTGCCTAAAAGTGCCTGATCATAGTCCTACTCATGGAACTGAACATTCTCAGCTGAGGGACTGACACCTCAAGTCTACGACTTCAAGGGTAATGGACTGATTACATCGTCTTCACATCTCTACTGCTCCATCCTACTTTCTGTACTCGACTGAAGAAGCCTACTGTGTAGGCGAAACGTTTCGGAATAAAGTTGCCTAAATGTTGCCTATGTGTCTTATCTACCAACCTGTCGGTATTGTATACCATTTGATAATCACTCTGTCAGACACTGCAACACAATGGCATCTTGGTATAGAAGAGAAAACACCTTGGACAACTTTTTCAAGTTAGATGTGAGTGGGACATGACCTCTCAGTGGCTACATTCTCACTACTACTACTCTGCACCTCTCCTTCACACAGTATTTAAGTCTCAACACTGTCGCTTGATCTTCAGATAGTTCCTGACTATGGAACTGAACTTCTCCAGGCTGAGGGACTGACAACCTCAAATTCTACGACTTCAAGGGTGATGGACTGATTAGATCGTCTTCACATCTCTACTGCTCCCGCCTACTTTCTGTACTCGACTGAAGAAGCCTACTGTGTAGGCGAAACGTTTCGGAATAAAGTTGCCTAAATGTTGCCTATGTGTCTTATCTACCAACCTGTCGGTATTGCATACCATTTGATAATCACAAAACAAAGGCAGCTTCACCATCTCTGAAGTCTAAGCAAGAATCCTCCTGAAAACAGTTAACCCTGCCATCACATAGTCTCTCCTGTTAATACTACACAAAGCACATTACAGAGAATGAACAATGAAACAGGCCTTCTCTCTCCAGTCTATATTTGTCTAACCTATTTTTATGTTACCCAAGTAATAGCTTTGATATCCTTTTACTCATGTGCCATATTGTATTACTAATACTACTACAACTTATATCACTACTACTACTACTACCACTAGTGTTGAATTAGACACATGTGCAACTCTTGGGTATCTTTATTGAGGAAACGTTTCGCCACACACTGGCTTCATCAGTCCATACAAAGGTGAAACTTGAAGAACAGGAGGAGAACGAGGTAATCAGTCCCTCTGCCTTGAGTCGATGTGGTCAGTCCATCAATCTTGAATAGAATGTGTCTATTTCAACATGTCATTTCTCTGAACCATTCATCTACACTACCACTAGTATTGCACCTCACTCTCAGCCTATATCTACCCTTTGTGTCCATGTATTGTTTGTAACGGCTTGACAAAGCTCCTGGAGAGAGAAACGTTGCCACAATAAAATGTCACATTGTTGCACTTGTGTCCTTTTACTTTACACAATTTAACACTTGATTATACTGACTATTTTTATTATTTATTGACACTAATTGATACTACACTTCAATTTCACAGTCAACACTTTGATATTCTTTGATGCTAGTGATAAAAAATAACGAATCTTCGATTCCTTGATCAAATCTCATCTCTTTATTACCTAGGTGCTCTATGACGTCAAGTGGCTTGGGACTTCTTCATTATTTCAAAGAGTGAAGAAAAACACTTGTTCTTATACGGATATTTATTCATTATGTAATAGGCATGTTAAGGAAGACTAATGTAAATGTTTAAATTTTGTCCACGGTAGTAGTGGCTTCATTGGAAGACGATCGTCGTTTTGAGGTCGTTCTCATAAAGGTGTCGTTGAGGTGTCCATTCGGTGTTTCTCTCCAACCTTCTACCCATGGTAGCCACCACGACCTCTAAAGGGTACCACATGTAAATATTAGCACTGAACACCCAGGTCATCTACATCATTAATTTATTTATTACACTATATCATAAACATTAATGTTATGAGAGTGTGTGACTGATCTTAGTGAATCAGTATAAATCATTAACAACTTATTCTTTTTTTTATGTACAAAATGATGTCTCAGTTTTAAACTGGACTCACTCATGTTTTTAACTTACCCACCAAGGCCTCCGAATTTACCACCAAAGCCACCGCCAAGTCCACCTCCACCAAATCCACCGCCAAGTCCACCGCCAAGTCCACCGCCAAGTCCACCGCCACCAAATCCACCAAGTCCACCACCACCAAACCCACCAAGTCCACCACCACCAAACCCACCAAGTCCACCACCACTAAATCCACCTCCGCCAAATTTACGGCGATATCCTGCAGAGGGATCAGGGTAGGCTATCACCACTCCAACCACAGTCAACACCACTACCAACATCATCTGGAAAGAAAAATAGATTCTAAAATTGTTATTTCAGTCTATGCTGTTGACTATGATAGTACTGAGATTTAGATTTTGCCACCAAAATGATTAGTTTATTGTGCATCCCATATCCATCCTATGGACGGTATTATAAGACCATATAAAATACCAAAAGGCCTAGTGACCAGACCCCAAAATGGTTAACAGATTACATCGGGATTAATATCTACAGTTCACTTAGAAAATTTGCTTAATACATCTGGCATTTCATTTTCCTTAATAAAGATTCCTTGATATGTCACATAATTTTTATTATACTTTCCTATAATTCCTCAATAATAGACAGTTAAAGCATATGGTGTTAAAGATAATGACCATAGTTCTGGCAACGTACTTTGCGTTTGGTTTAATCATCATCTCTGTGTCTTCCAAACTGACAGAAGCACTTGTAACCAAGCCTAAGCCTGGCCACTTCAACATCAGTCAGTCTGTTCACATTGCAAGTTGCTCCATAAACATACTTATCTATGCTCATGTTATCACAGTTGGTTATCGATCTAATAGCATTCATTTCCATTATTTTACCCTCTCCGAATTTTATTCAAAATGCTAAACACCGATTTAGCAAAGTTATATTCTACCTATCAACTTAATCACGAAGGAGTAATCCAGTGTGTGATGGGAACCAGAGCAATTGTACATTAAGGTCTTTTCCTGTTTTTTTTTTTTAAGTACCTATACCTGGCTCCTCCAATCAGCATTTTGGAGTCATTATGGAGTCAGGGCAAACCGCAGAAAGATGAAGAGTCATGCTTAGTGTCATAAATCATTTTTTTGTGTTATTAGGATGGCAAACAATTCAGTTGGCAGTGTAAACGCCCAGTTATTAATTCTTATGGGTAACTCAACAAAGTTGTTATCGTTCTTATCTAAGGAGGTGACAACAAGAGCAGATGCTGCCCTGCCATAACACTCCTGCTTAGATCCATCCAGTATATAACTTTTAATGAATATTACTACCAGCTAGGCGAGAAATTTCTTCTTGAGCAGTTGCTTTTAAAGAGTACTGAGCGGTGTATTTTCTGACTGTTTATTAAAGTCTTCATAGCTATGTCAATTTGCTCTAAAATGTTTTCCATTCTTCAGAATAAAGACAGGAATATATACCTGAGCTCTTAGTCAAGTCTTAACGGTTAAAAATATCCTACCATCTCTTCTGAAAATGAAAGCAAAGTGCCAATAGAAAAAGTAACTGTGATTCATTATATTCTCAATTAAATTGATTCCTACAAAACTTTCTTGTGAAAATACAATTTTATCGAGCAAAATTTTACAGAAATAATACAGCACTAATGTCCTAGAAAATCTTTTAATAATGATTTCCAACATGGAGAGTCTTGCACTTCTTTATATTTTTCTCAAATACAAAAAAATTTTATTCAGTAACACATATCTCCTCAAGGGAGGATCCTTGACACTAACGCTAATTACGGGCTCTTGATTTAGGGGAATTGGAGCTGTGCTCCGGTTCCCTGAAATGAGCCTGAATGACTTCTATCTCCCCCACAAGTACTGTATAATCCCTACGGGTTTAGCACTACCCCATAATAATAATAATAACCAATAACTAATACATACATTAAAAAGACCTGAAAGTGAGTTCTGTACTAATCTGATGCCTAATGAATTTTATCACGTTCGTGATCGGCAGTATATTTAGAACAATGTTCTTCAAAGTGAATCTGCAGGACAGTTCTTGTCGCTGGAGAAGACTCATGTTTCAAGAAATACGATCTACTCTCTCTTGTTTAGATCAAACTTAATAGCCACTCATTCATATGTGTTCTGTGATCTCTACGAGTTTAGTGTTCATCCATAAATTTATGCAAGTGAATTGTTCTCATTAAATACACGGAAGGATAATCACGTTCACCATTATAACCTGTAAGACATAGAAAGCACCACAAGTGCTAATAATATTACCAGAACTGATACCATCAACAACACTAACACTGGCACAACATCACCACCAGCACTGGCACAAACAGATGCACCAGCAGTGGCACCGATGACAGCACCAGACGTGACGCCAACACCAGCACCAACACTGGCACAAGTAGATGCACCAGCAGTGGCACTGACAACAGCAGCAAAAGTTATACCAACAGCAGTACCAGTACTGGCGCCAGCAGATGTTCTAGCAATGGTACAAACAGCAATACCAGTACTGGCAAAAGCAGCAGTACTAGTACCAGCAGCACTGGCAACAACAGCAGCACCAGCAACAACTCACCGTGAATTAATAACTACTTACCAGCCCTCGCAGAGACATCATGGTGCTGTTATTTACTTGTGAGTGAACAAGTGATGCTTGACCATGTCCAGCTTCAGCTTATATATCCACCTCACTCAAAACCACAACGTTGTTCTTGCCAACTGATGCTATTTTACCATCATAAAAGAAATACCGTTGATATGTTTTGTTTAGCTCTTGTATTAAATAAGGAAAGAAAGACCTGTTTTATTGGAGTTAACAACGAATTTTGTTGTTATTTATATTAATATAAACAGCGTTTGCATTGGAAATTGCTAACAGTAGTACAAGATAAGAAGGGAAACACTGGTCATGATTGTAACAGAAGTATGGAGGGGAATTTTTCAATGATTGCTCAACCACCTTAGGAGTTCCCAGCATGAAATTGCTTGAAACCCATTTTTTCTCTTTCATATTCTTCTCTCTGTCTGTCTGTCTCTCTGTCTCTCTGTCTCTGTCTCTCTGTCTCTCTCTCTCTCTCTCTCTCTCATTCTCTCTCTCTCTCTCTCTCTCTCTCTCTCTCTCTCTCTCTCTCTCTCTCTCTCTCTCTCTCTCTCTCTCTCTCTCTCTCTCTCTCTCTCTCTCTCTCCTCTCTCTTTTTTTTTACACAGGGTTTGACAAGGTTAGGTTAAGGATCCCTAGCTTTATTGACAAGCTATTTACAGGTTAAGGATTCCTAACTTTATTCACAAGCTAAGAGCTGTTACCTACATCAGCTCATTTCAAAGCATTTTTATTGTTATGAAACATACAAGTAGGGAACGGGATGAAGTTGGAGCCATCCGTGAGCCAGCATTTTTATCTGATCAACTGACTTTATCTCATTGACATCATAATGCCGTACGAATGTATTCCAGACTCGAGTCATCCTGGGAATAAATGATCTCAGATTAAGTGATGTTCTGGAGAAGGGTACAGCCTGAGTTAAGTTGCTGCTTTCTGCCCGCCTTGTGGAATAGAAGCTTGCTTCACGCTGTCCACGAAGTGGATCCAAGTGTGGTACTTTTACAATATTGGCCTAGTACATAACAGTAAGGCCACCCACATCCCTCCTGTTTTGAAGGCTCTGCTGAAATGACAGATCTATCCAGGATTTGTCCAGGGGAGAGATGAGACGTCTTGCTTTGTTACACTCTACTCTGTCAAGCAGTCCCAGATGAGAAGGGGG
>NC_069403.1:103334541-103394541 GCF_026875155.1 Cherax quadricarinatus | reverse complement strand
TTTCAGCATCTTCCACATTGTTGCAGTATCCACCCTGTCATATACCTTTTCCAAAACCATAAATGCCAAAAAACCTATGTTGCCTATGTGTCTTATCTACCAACCTGTCGGTATTGTATACCATTTGATAATCACTCTGTCAGACACTGCAACACAATGGCATCTTGGTATAGAAGAGAAAACACCTTGGACAACTTTTTCAAGTTAGATGTGAGTGGGACATTACCTCTCAGTAGCTACATTCTCACTACTACTACTCTGCACCTCTCCTTCAGACAGTATTTAAGTCTCAACACTGTCGCTTGATCTTCAGATAGTTCCTGACTATGGAACTGAACTTCTCCAGGCTGAGGGACTGACAACCTCAAATTCTACGACTTCAAGGGTGATGGACTGATTAGATCGTCTTCACATCTCTACTGCTCCCGCCTACTTTCTGTACTCGACTGAAGAAGCCTACTGTGTAGGCGAAACGTTTCGGAATAAAGTTGCCTAAATGTTGCGTATGTGTCTTATCTACCAACCTGTCGGTATTGCATACCATTTGATAATCACAAAACAAAGGCAGCTTCACCATCTCTGAAGTCTTAGCAAGAATCCTCCTGAAAACAGTTAACCCTGCCATCACATAGCCTCTCCTGTTAATACTACACAAAGCACATTACAGAGAATGAACAATGAAACAGGCCTTCTCTCTCCAGTCTATATTTGTCTAACCTATTTTTATGTTACCCAAGTAATAGCTTTGATATCCTTTTACTCATGTGCCATATTGTATTACTAATACTACTACAACTTATATCACTACTACTACTACTACCACTAGTGTTGAATTAGACACATGTGCAACTCTTGGGTATCTTTATTGAGGAAACGTTTCGCCACACACTGGCTTCATCAGTCCATACAAAGGTGAAACTTGAAGAACAGGAGGAGAACGAGGTAATCAGTCCCTCTGCCTTGAGTCGATGTGGTCAGTCCATCAATCTTGAATAGAATGTGTCTATTTCAACAACATGTCATTTCTCTGAACCATTCATCTACACTACCACTAGTATTGCACCTCACTCTCAGCCTATATCTACCCTTAGTGTCCATGTATTGTTTGTAACGGCTTGACAAAGCTCCTGGAGAGCGAAACGTTGCCACAATAAAATGTCACATTAGTTGCACTTGTGTCCTTTTACTTTACACAATTTAACACTTGATTTTACTGATTATTTTGATTATTTATTGACACTAATTGATACTACACTTCAATTTCACAGTCAACACTTTGATATTCTTTGATGCTAGTGATAAAAAAATAACGAATCTTCGATTCCTTGATCAAATCTCATCTCTTTATTACCTAGGTTCTGTATGACGTCAAGTGGGTTGGGACTTCTTCATTATTTCAAAGAGTGAAGAAAAACACTTGTTCTTATACGGATATTTATTCATTATGTAATAGGCTTGTTAAGGAAGACTAATGTAAATGTTTAAATTTTATCCACGGTTAGTAGTGGCTTCATTGGAAGACGATCGTCGTTGAGGTCGTTCTCATAAAGGTGTCGTTGAGGTGTCCATTCGGTGTTCTCTCCAACCATTCTACCCATGGTAGCCACCATGACCTCTGAAGGTACCATCATGTAAATATTAGTCACTGAACACCCAGGTCATCTACATCATTAATTTAATTATTACAATACATCATAAACATTAATGTTACGAGAGTGTGTGACTGATCTTAGTGAATCAATATAAATCATTAACAACTTATTCTTCTTTTATGTACATATGATGTCTCAGTTTTAACTGGACTCACTCATGTGTTAACTTACCCACCAAGGCCTCCGAATTTACCACCAAAGCCACCGCCAAGTCCACCTCCACCAAATCCACCGCCAAGTCCACCGCCAAGTCCACCGCCACCAAATCCACCAAGTCCACCACCACCAAACCCACCAAGTCCACCACCACTAAATCCACCTCCGCCAAATTTACGGCGATATCCTGCAGAGGGATCAGGGTAGGCTATCACCACTCCAACCACAGTCAACACCACTACCAACATCATCTGGAAAGAAAAATAGATTCTAAAATTTTTATTTCAGTCTATACTGTTGACTATGATAGTACTGAGATTTAGATTTTGCCACCAAAATGGTTAGTTTATTGTGCATCCCATACCCATCCTATGGACGGTATTATAAGATCATATAGATACACAAAAGGCCTAGTGACCAGACCCCAAAAGGGTTAACAGGATTACATCTGGATTAATATCTACAGTTCACTTAGAAAATTTGCTTAATATAACTGGCATTTCATTTTCCTTAATAAGATTCCTTGATATGCCACATAATTTATTACACTTTCTCTATATTCCTCAGTAAGTAGACAGTTAAGCATATGGTGTTCAAGATAGTGACCATAGTGCTGGCAACGTACTTTGCGTTTGGTTTGATCATCTCTGTGTCTTCCAAACCGACAGAAGCACTTGTAACCAAGCCTAAGCCTGGCCACTACAACATCAGTCAGTCTGTTCACATTGCAAGTTGCTCCATAAACATACTTATCTATGCTCATGTTATCACAGTTGGTTATCGATCTAATAGCATTCATTTCCATTATTTTACTCTCTCCAAATATTATTCAAAATGCTAAACACCGATAAAGCAAAGTTATATTCTATTTAACAACTTTATCACGAAGGAGTAATCCAGTGCGTGATGGGATCCAGAGCAATTGTACATTAAGGTATTTTCCCGCTTTTTTTTTTTAGTACCTATACCTGGCTCCTCCAATCGGCATTTTGGAGTCATTCTGGGAGTCAGGCACCGTCAGTATGATTATAGAGTCACGCTTAGTGTCATAAGTTATTTTTAGTGTTATTAGGATGGCAAACAATTCAGTTGGCAGTGTAAACGCCCAGTTATTAATTCTCATGCGTAACTCAACAAAGTTGTTATCGTTCTTATCTAAGGAGGTGACAACAAGAGCAGATGCTGCCCTGCCAGAACACTCCTGCTTAGATCCATCCATGTATATAACTTGTAATGAATTATTACTACCAGCTAGGCGAGAAATTTCTTCTTGAGCAGTTGCTTTTAAAGAGTACTGAGTGGTGTATTTTCTGACTGTTTATTAACGTCTTCATAGCTATGTCAATTTGCTCAAAAATGTTTTCCATTCTTCAGAATAAAGACAGGAATATATACCTGAGCTCTTAGTCAAGTCTTAACGGTTAAAAATATCCTACCATCTCTTCTGAAAATGAATGCAGAGTACCAATAGAAAAAGTAACTGTGATTCATTATATTCTCAATTAAATTGATTCCTACAAAATTGTCGTGTGAAAATACAATTTTTTCGAACAAAATTTTACAGAAATAATACAGCACTAATGTCCTAGAAAATCTTTTAATAATGATTTCCAACATGGAGAGTCTTGCACTTCTTCATATTTTTCTCAAATGCAAAAGTTTTTTATTCAGTAAAACATATCTCCACAAGGGAGGATCCTTGACACTAACGCTAGTGAAGGGCTCTTGATTTAGGGGAATTGGAGCTGTGCTCCGGTTCCCTGAACTGAGCCTGAATGACTTCTATCTCCCCCACAAGTACTGTATAATCCCTACTGGTTTAGCACTACCCCATAATAATAATAATAACCAATAACTAATACATACATTAAAAAGACCTGAAAGTGAGTTCTGTACTAATCTGATGCCTAATGAATTTTATCACGTTCGTGATCGGCTGTATATTTAGAACAATATTCTTCAAAGTGAATCTGCACGACAGTTCTTGTCGCTGGAGAAGACTCATGTTTCAAGAAATACGATCTACACTCCCTGTTTTAGATCAAACTTAATAACCAATCATTCATATGTGTTCTGTGATCTCTACGAGTTTAGTGTTCGTCTATAAATTTATGCAAGTGAATTGTTCTGATTAAATACACTGAAGGATACCCACGTTCACTATTATAACATGTGAGACATAGAAAGCACCACCAGTGCTAATAATATTACCAGAACTGATACCATCAACAACACTAACACTGGTACAACATCACCACCAGCACTGGCACAAACAGATGCACCAGCAGTGGCACCGATGACAGCACCAGACGTGACGCCAACACCAGCACCAACACTGGCACAAGTAGATGCACCAGCACTGGCACCGACAACAGCAGCAAAAGTTATACCAACAGCAGAACCAGTACTGGCGCCAGCAGATGCTCTAGCAATGGTACAAACAGCAACACCAGTACTGGCAAAAGCAGCAGTACTAGTACCAGCAGCACTGGCAACAACAGCAGCACCAGCAACAACTCACTGTGAATTAATAACTACTTACCAGCCCTCGCAGAGACATCATGGTAGCTGTTGTTTACTTGTGAGTGAACAAGTGATGCTTGACCATGTCCAGCTCCAGCTTATATATCCAGCTCACTCAAACCACAACGTTGTTCTTGCCAACTGATGCTATTTTACCATCATAAAAGAAATACCGTTGATATATTTTGCTTAGCTCTTGTATTAAATAAGGAAAGAAAGACCTGTTTTATTGGAGTTAACAACGAATTTTGTTGTTATTTATATTAATATAAACAGTGTTTGCATTGGAAATTGCTAACAGTAGTACAAGATAAGAAGGGAAGCACTGGTCGTGATTGTAACAGAAGTACGGAGGGGAATTTTTCAATGATTGTTCAATCACCTTAGGAGTTCCCAGCTTGAAATTGCTTGAAACCAATTCTCTTTAATATTCTTCTCTCTGTCTGTCTGTCTGTCTGTCTGTCTCTCTCTCTCTCTCTCTCTCTCCTCTCTCTCTCTCTCTCTCTCTTCTCTCTCTCTCTCTCTCTCTCTCTCTCTCTCTCTCTCTCTCTCTCTCTCTCTCTCTCTCTCTCTCTCTCTCTCTCTCCTCTCTCTCCCTTCTCTTTTTTTTACACAGGGTTTGACATGGTTAAGGATCCCTAGCTTTATTGACAAGCTATTTACAGGTTAAGGATTCCTAACTTTATTCACAAGCTAAGAGCTGTTACCTACATCAGCTCATTTGAAAGCATTTTTATTGTTATGAAACATACAAGTAGGGAATGGGATGAAGTTGGATCCATCTGTGGGCCACCATTTTCATCTGATCAACTGACTTTATCTCATTAACATCATAATGCCGTACGGATGCATTCCAGACTCGAGTCATCCTGGGAATAAATGATCTCAGATTAAGTGATGTTCTGGAGAAGAGTACAGTCTGAGTGAAGTTGCTGCTTTCTGCCCGTCTTGTGGTATAGAAGCTTGCTTCACGCTGTCCACGAAGTGGATCCAAGTGTTGTACTTTTACAATATTGGCCTTGTATATAACAGTAAGGCCACCCACATCCCTCCTGTGTTGAAGGCTCTGCTGAAATGACAGATCTATCCAGGACTGGTCCAGGCGAGAGATGAGACGTCTTGCTCTGTTCTCTACTCTGTCAAGCAGTCGCAGATGAGAAGGGGGGGGGCAGGTGAACCAAGAAAGTGGAGCATGCTCAAGGTGTGAGCATGCTTGTGCCTCGTATAAAATCTTGCAACCCCTGCTGTCAACAAGATGGGAGATACAACGAAGTGCTGTAAGCTTCCTGGCTGCCTTGTTTGCAAGATTTACAACTTGATTTTTCATGGTCAGTTTGGAGTCAAATTTCAGCCCAATGATATCAACTTTTTCCCCTGGTGCCAACACCCTCCCATTCACCCTTACTACTGCACCAGCATTATCATCTTGGTGCCTAGAGTTCATCATTTGTGTTTTCTCAGGTGCAAATGTTACTTCCCATCTATTTCCCCAAGCTGATATAGTTCTGAGCTGGTGATTAGTGTAGCTTAGAGCAGCTGGCATTTCTTCTCTTGGATAAGTGTATGTCAGTGTACAGTCGTCTGCATATGCATAGGATTCTGGGATGAGAAGAAGAAGGTTATTGAAGTAGACATTCCATAAAAATGGTCCCAGAACACTTTCATGTGGAACACTTGCCCCAGTAGGATGTCTTGCTGATTCTGTTCCATTGTGAACTACCCTTAGAGATCTACCATGAGCTTGCCAGTGATTGACAGGAGTGACACTGGTCTGTAGTTGCTGATTTCTGCTCTGCTCTTCTTTTTGAGAACAGGGACTACATTTGCCTCTTTCCACAGAGAAAGCCATTTGCATTGTAATGGGCAGTGCTGAAAGATGCGAGTTAGAGGTGCTGCTAGCTGGTCTGCACATCTTCTCAGCAATCTTGGGCTCAACTTGTCTGGGCCCACAGCCTTTTCTTGGACAAGCGATTTAAGAAGGAAGTGCACCTCTTCCTGCCTTATTGTCACCACTGACAGTTTTGACACAGTTCTTGCAGCTAGCCAAGAGGGTCCCTTGCTGGATCAGGAACTTGCATTTTGGTAGCAAAGTATTCGGCAAAGACGTCCACTTTCTCTTGACTACTAGTAGAGGTGGTCCCATCATGTCGATTTAGAGGTGGACTGAGTTCATCAGCAGATAACTTTGTCTGTCCTTGACCAGGGACCACCAGGTTTTGGAGCCTACCCTACCTGATGCTAGCTTTCTTCTTGTGTCCAACTCCCATTTAGCAATGGCCCACTTGTAAACGTCACCCATATGCTTACAGGCTTGCCTGTGCAAATTCCTGTTATAGGTGGTAGGATGTCTCTTATACCTTCGCCATGCCTTGTACTTAGCAGTAGGAGCCTCTCTACAACGAAAGCCAAACCAAGGCTGATCTGTAGGCTTCGTCACATATTGCCGGTGAGGAATGTGTTCTTGTTTTAAGGATGTGTCCAGTGAAGGCTTTCACTTGGTTGTCAACATCCCCTTCGAGAAGAGCATTCCAATCGGTGGTGGCGAGCTCAGAGCAAAGGGCTGGCCAATTACCTCTTTCCCATAGCCAGGTTGTGCGTGTGGACTCCTCACCTCATTCTGTTGGGATCTTAAGTGTCGTAAAAACAGCTTTGTGGTTAGATGATCCAACGTAGCCGAGGAATTGACAAGTGACTATACCTTCTCCTAGATCGCTCACTACTGGGTCAAGAGAGGAGCCAGATATGTGAATAAGGAAATCAACATAGTTTCTCACGTCAAATACTCCAAGAAGGTCATCAAAGTCCCTCTGTACAAGGTGTTGGTTGAGGTCACCAACAATTATGATATGTTGACAGTTGTGTTGTAGCAGAAGGGAGTCCATATTTTCCATTAGGAAGTTGATGGGGTCTACATGTTGCCACTGAGGTCTGTACATTGCACATGCTAGTACAGAGGTACTAGTGTTTATGCATAGCTTGAAGAACATAATTTCAAGATGTGTTAGAGAAGCACACAGCTGCACCTCTTCTCTCTCTCTCTCTCTCTCTCTCTCTCTCTCTCTCTCTCTCTCTCTCTCTCTCTCTCTCTCTCTCTCTCTCTCTCTCTCTCTCTCTCTCTCTCTTCTCTCTCTCTCCCCTCCTCTCTCTCTCTCTCTCTCTCTCCTCTCTCTCTCTCTCTCTCTCTCTCTCTCTCTCTTCTCTCTCTCTATCTCTCTCTCTCTCTCTCACTCTCTCTCCCTTTCTCTCTCTCTCTAGCATACAGTGGGAATCCTACAACTAATCTTGACCCTCGTTCGTCATAGAGTTCGTTCGTTATAGGGGTAATCCGTTCCAGGCCCCAAGTACAACCACTCATCAATCAAAAAAATAATATAAAATTGCGTAAAACGTACAAAAATATGCATATAAACTTCTGAAATATAGAATATTATTAATTCTGTCAATAAAAATTAATTTATTACAAAAATAAAAAAAAAATACTGTAGTTTATCCTACTTTAGTGATATTCAGCAAGTATGACAGGAAGCAGAGGAGTGATTTACTGAGAAGAGATGGAAGGTGTGAAATCATCCTTCCCAGTTCTCTTTAGTTAATTCTACAGCCAGTTCCTCTGTTGCATTTTTTGGAACATTTTAATATTATACTTTCATTATAACTTACTCCACAACTCCACAGTATAATATATAAATAAGCAAATAAAAAAATAAAAAAACAAATATATATACATATATATATATATGTATATACATATATATATATGTATATATATATATATATATATATATATATATATATATATATATATATAATATATATATATTATATATATATATATATATATATATATATATATATATATATATAATATATATATATATAGATAGATACGTATATATATATACATTATATAATATATATATATATATATATATATATATATAAATATATATATATATATATATATATATACATATATATATACGTATATATATATATACATATATATATTATATATATATATATATATATGTATATATAATATATATATATATATATATATATATATATATATATATATAATACATATATAAATAAATAATATATATATATATATATATATATATATATATATATATATATATACAAAATATATATATATAATATATATATATATATATATATATAATATATATATATAATATATATATACACACACACATTCTTAACACATCGGCCGTTTGCCACCAAGGCAGGGTGGCACGAAAAAGAAAAACTTTCATCATCATTCACTACATCACTGTCTTGCCAGAGGGGTGCTTTACACTACAGTTATAAAACTGCAACATTAACACTCCTCCTTCAGAGTGCAGACACTGTACTTCCCATCTCCAGGACTCAAGTCCGGCCTGCCGGTTTCCCTGAATCCATTCATAAATGTTACTTTGCTCACACTCCAACAGCACGTTAAGTCCTGAAAACCATTTGGCCCCATTCACTCATATTAATTACGCTCACGCACGCTTGCTGGAAATCCAAGTCCCTCGCACACATAACCTCCTTTACCCCATCCCTCCCACTTTTCCTAGACCGGCCCCTAGTCCGCCTTCCCTCCACTACACATTCATACACTCTCGAAGTCATTCTATTTTGTTCCACCCTCTCTACATGCCCAAACCACCTCAAGAACCCCCACCTCAGCCATCTGGATAATAGTTTTGGTAATCCTGCATCTCCTATTAACATACAAACTACGGATTCTCTGCAATAAATTCACACCACACATTGCCCTCAGACATGACATCTCCACTCTCTCCAACCTTCTCCTTGTTGCAACATTCACCACCCATTCTTCACTCCCATATAACAATGTTGGTATAACTATACTCTCATAAATTTCCTTCTTTGCTTCCACGGATAATATTCTTTGTCTCCTCAGACACCTAAGTGCACAATTCACCCTTTTCCCCACATCAGTTCTATGATTCACTTCATCTTTCATAGACCCACTCACAAATATCTCAATACATTCACCTCCTCCATACTCTCTCCTTCCGATCTGATATCCAATGTTTCGTCACCTCATTTTTTTATCTTCATCGCCTTACTTTTCCCTATATTTCCTTTTAATTTTCTTCTTTTACATACCCTACCAAATTCATCCACCAACCTCTGCAACTTCTCTTCAAAATCTCCCAAAAGCACAGTGTCATCAGCAAACAGCAACTGTGACAACTCCCACTTTGTGTTAGATTCTATGTCTTTTAACCCGTCACACAACTCCTGCCAACACCCGAGCATTCACTTCTATTGCAACCCCATCTGTAAATATATTGAACAACCATGGTGACGTAACTCATCCTTGTCAAAGGCCTAATTTTGCTGGGAAATAATCTCCCTCTAACCTACATTCTCTAACCTGAGCCTTCCTATCCTGGTAAAAACTCTTCACTGCTTTCAGTAACCTACTTCCTATTACAAACATTTTCAACATCTTCCACATTGTTGCAGTATCCACCCTGTCATATGCCTTTTCCAAAACCATAAATGCCAAAAAACCTCTTTACCCTTATCTAAATACTGTTCACCTACATGTTTCACTGTAAACACTTGGTCTACACACTCTTTACCTTTCCAGTATATATATGTATATGTATATATACCACCTCTATAGCTGGACTGGGGACCCTCATCCCCAGAGAAGACAATAAACGTTCCTCAGGGAAAACTCAAGGTTCTCCTCGGAGCTGTTTGAATATTTTCTTCTCCTACCACCCCCTATATTTTATATTCTATGTGAACATTTATTAATAAACAGAATACATTTACAGAAAACACAAAACATGAATACAATGGTACAATGTATTAGAGATCATGAATTTCCTCACAGCTCCTCCGAAGCCGGAAGTGAGCCAAGTATGCAGTGAGCATTTCCCCTCTGGATGGCCATGCTGAGGCGCTGGAACATGAAAGTGGCTGTCCTTGGGTCCCTGATGGTGTCGATGAGTCTGGAACCCAATTCTTTAAGGAAACGTGTGGCATTTTTCCCCCATGATCTCAAGGTCTTTGACTCCACTGGGACAAATTGATACTGCTGGCTTATGTCCCTGTACTTGCTGATCTTGTACTCCTCCCTGTGGTCAGCAGTTCCTGTCGCCCGACACTGATGGATATAGGTGTCAGCCAGTGTAGACACACAGTTATAGTCCCATGCTAAGAGCTTGCAATTCTTCCAAGGATAGATGGTGATCCCGTCGGGGCGGTTTGCTGGGTTATGGGTATTGTTGGCTGCTATTGATCGGGGCTCCCTCTCGGCTGGGCATGAAGCTGTAGCAAGTGTTCTCTTTATGATATATGTATATATTTAATTATAATAATATATTTATATAATATATATATATAATTATTATATATATATATATATATATATAATATATAATTTAATATATAACAACACTGCGCTAGCTAAGGATTCGATCCCAAGTTGTACTGGCCTGCCTCATGGTAAGCTTACCATAAGGTAGGCCAGTACCATGAGGCAGGTCAGTACAACATGGGTTCGACCCCTATCCTGCCTTCCCTCCTCTACAGATTTATATTCTCTCGAAGTCATTCTGGTTTGTTTCATCTCTACTTGTACGAACCACCTGAAGGCTGTGCTGAAATGACAGATCTTTCCAGAAAGGGTCCAGGCGAGAGATGAGAGGTTTTTCTCTGTTCTCTACTCTGTCAAGCAGTTGCAGATAAGAGGGGGGCAGCCAAACCAAGAAAGTGGAGCATACTCAAGGTGTGGGCGTACTTGTGCCTCACACAGAATCTTGCAACCCCTACTGTCAAGAAGATGGGAGATAAGGCAAAGTGCTGTAAGCTTCCTGGCTGCCTTGTTTGCAAGATTTACAATGTTGTTCTTCATGGTCAGTTTGGAGTCAAATTTCACCCTAAGAAAATCAACTTCTTCTCCAGGTATCCACACCCTCCCATTCATGCTTACTACTGCACCGGCATTATCATCATGGTGCCTAGAGACCATCATCATTAGTATTTTCTCAAGTGCAAATATTAATTGCCATCGGATTCCCTAAGCTGCTATAGCTCTTAGCTGGTGATAGATGTAGCTTAGAGCAGTTGCTATTTCTTCCCTTTGATAAGTGAATGTCAGAGTGCAGTCGTCTGCATATGCATGGGATTCTGGGATGAGATAAAGAAGGTCATTGAAGTAGACATTCCATAACAATGGTCCCATGATCATGCTGCACTATCATGTGTCATTCTATTTCTGTCATCAATTTTAATTTGACTGGGCAATTTTTTTTTCCCATTAAATAACCTTAGTTCTCTGAAAATCTGCTAGCTACGACTTGTCCATCTCTGACATGTCCTTGTTTGATGATATGTTCAATCTCTTTTGCCTCCCCCTGTTGTCTTTTATGACATGTCCTCCCATCAGATGCTTGAAGTCCACGAATAATATTTGGCTTCACGTTATCTCCCCATTTCCTTTCCTTCCTTGTCTCTGGATACGGTTTAAGGTATCTCCGTTGCTGTATATCTTATTTCTTGTTGCAGGTGGGCTTGTAGCACTTCTGCAAAGGACTTATCTCCTTCCCTTCTCTCAATCCTCTCGTTGGCAACTGATGTTCCAGTTCCAAACATCAAGCCCCTTTCTTTCCTTGTCGAAAACCTTTGCACTTTCCCTAATTTCTTGACGTTCTTGACCATGGAAATATAAACACATAAGCAGTATAATGTGATCCTTCATTGACAACGTTTCGCCCACACAGTGGGCTTTTTAAGTCTAACCCCACTCAGTAAATCATCACATACAGCATCCTCCACCTGACCTAGCATTCTCAACCTGACTATAAATACTCTCGTACCTTCCCCCCAGGTAGATCTGTTATGACTTGAAAAAGCCCACTGTGTGAGCGAAACGCTGTCAGTAAAGGATAACATTATACTGCATATTTGTTTATATTTCCATTGTGTCGGTATTTTATACCATTTGTTTCCAACGTGCTTGACCAGGTGTGGGTTCCAAACTGGTGCTGTACTCACCTAGTTGAGGTTGCTGGGGTCGAGTCCGAGCTCCTGGCCCCGCCTCTTCACTGATCGCTACTAGGTCACTCTCCCTGAGCCGTGAGCTTTATCATACCTCTGCTTAAAGCTATGTATGGATCCTGCCTCCACTACATCGCTTCCCAAACTATTCCACTTACTGACTACTCTGTGGCTGAAGAAATACTTCCTAACATCCCTGTGATTCATCTGTGTCTTCAGCTTCCAACTGTGTCCCCTTGTTACTGTGTCCAATCTCTGGAACATCCTGTCTTTGTCCACCTTGTCAATTCCTCTCAGTATTTTGTATGTCGTTATCATGTCCCCCCTATCTCTCCTGTCCTCCAGTGTCGTCAGGTTGATTTCCCTTAACCTCTCCTCGAGGACATACCTCTTAGCTCTGGGACTAGTCTTGTCGCAAACCTTTGCACTTTCTCTAGTTTCTTTACGTGCTTGGCTAGGTGTGGGTTCCAAACTGGTGCCGCATACTCCAATATGGGAATAACGTACACGGCGTACAGGGTCCTGAATAAGTGGTGACGTGTACTTAGCTCTGTGAAGACCTGTTTGTGTGCTCTCTGTGAATCTGTACCAGGATGCCCTCTCTTGAGCAACTTTACCAGCAGCTGAGAGAAGAGCTCAGAGTTGCCAAGATGGAGATACGGCGATTAACGGAGGAGAACAAGAGGATTCGTAGTAATCCTTCTGTTGTGAGTCCCCAGGTTAAGAGGGGAGCTTGGTCAGTGGCCGGGCAACATGGAACCAAGCTGAAGATTAAGAAAACGGTTGGAGAGCAGAACAACGAGAAACCAGAAGACTACCGTGGAAACTTCAACTCATTCTCGTGCTACCTGAACGAATGTGATGTTCACTGAGGGAATGCCACAACGAGGCACCCAAGAAGCATTGGCAGATACGTGAGTGAGACATCCCTAGAAAACCACCCAACGAAGACAATCGAGAACGTCTTGACGAATTCTACAAAAGTGGTGTAATGCTACCTTGCGAATGTGAGTCGACATACCGGAAGCATCACGACGGACGACGCAAAGAAGGTAAAAACATTGTTGTTGTTGGGGATAGCCAGATTCGGTACATGATAGGGCATTCTGCCTTGAAGACAGAGTAGGAGGAAGAGAGTGTGTTTTTCCTGGGGCAATGAAATGAAGGATATTGTTAGCCATTTCAGATGACATCAGAGAGGTAATGGGACAATCCTATTATCTGATCTCAGTGCTGAGCAACGATGTTGGCAGACTAGATGAGACCTGATTAGTAGCAGGTATAGGTCAGCAACATAGATAATTAGGAGGAAGGGTGGGAAACCGTCCTATGTCATTTTGCAAGGAGAGGATTAGGAAATGAATGGTTTGTCCAGAGCAATTGGTGTCAATTGCTGCTGGACCAACACTGTAAAGGAAAATCCGGTAACATTCATTGACCACTGGACCTCTTCTATGGAGAAATGACATGTATGCCAGGGATGGGGTCACTTATCTAGGTGTGGGGTGGGAGCACACTGCCAATGCAGTGAGGGAGCTGTTAGGTCTTTTAAACTAGAATAGTTAGTGGTATGGGTTTTTGTGCGGGAAAACTGAGAAGTCTCAGGTAGTAATAATGATACTCTAGAGAAACTAGTAATAGCAAAATGAGGTGGATATCGGAAAGCCAGTGGCAACTAATTGACAATGACAAGTAATAGTTTAGTGGAATACAAAAGGAGCAGAATGATAAAGAGAAAGGAGGGTCCTTAAATATATATTACACAAATAGTCGCAGTGCTAAGGAATAGATGACTAGTTAACTAAGTTGCAAGTGCAGGTACTAGATGTATTTGCCATTACTGAGACGTGTTTAATTCAAAAAGTCGGAGCATTCCTGCAGATGGCAAATTCAGGTTTTTCAAATTGTTTTCAAGTATATTGAAGTATCCGGGAAGGGGGGAGGGGTGGCATTGTATGTACGAGAATCGCTTGAACTGTTGCATAAAACGGGTATTAAGTCTGAAGTAACACAACAGAGTCTGGTTTGGATAGAATTTTCAGAGGGGCGGGAAAAATTAACTTTAGGTGTGATATACCGTCCCCCCAAATTTATGATAGGGACCGAGGAAGACTACTAAGGGAGGAAATTGTTAGGGGCTATGCACAAGGCACGAGAATGTAGTAATTCTAGGAGACTTTAACTTTAGTCATATTGATTGGAATTTCTTGACTGGGAAATTTAGAATCATACGACTTCTAAAGAAGAAGTTCAGATTGTATTTGAGCAGTTTGTGACAGAACTACAAGGGTAATAACATCTGCTTGACTTAGTTCTGGCAACCAATGAATCCCTTGTTAATAATTTAGAATTTCAGAGAACTGCGTGCTAGCGACCACAAATCAATTACATAGAATGAATGGAAGTATGATATAGGATAAACTCAGTAACATTCCCCAATTTTCGCTTAGCAGATTACGATGGGCTATAGAGAACACTTATCAACTGTTGACTGGGTAACGAAGAGAAGCTATCAATATGACAGTTTTCTGAACACAATACCATGCTGCTCAAAGACATTTATCCCTTATATAGAAATTAGATCAAATAGAAATGACCCAAATGGATGAATAATAGCCTAAAATACTACTAGGCGTAAGAAAGGAATTTTATAGGCGTATCACAAGAGGCGAGGGTCATCTTATGAATCGTATATTGACATTAAGGAGGGACATTAAAAAGGGGATTAGAAAAGCTAAAAGGGACTAATAAATTAAAGTTGCGAGGGATTTCTAAAAACTAACCCAAAAAGTTTTTTTCCATGAGGTATATAGAACAAAAGTCAGAGATAAGATAGGTCCCCTTAAAAAATAACTATGGCACTTACTGACAAAGAGAATGAAATGTCTCGATTTTAAATAATTATTTCTCTCGGTATTTTACACAGGAAGAACACTCATAATATTCCGGTAATTAATTTTTATAGTGGATCTGAAGAAGATAAATTATGTATCATCACAGTCCACACTAGTGCAATGGTTTGTGAAGCAATAGACCAACTTGAAGCAAAAGAAAGTCACCAGTCCCCTGATGAGGTTTTTTTTCAAGGTCTAAAGGAATGCAAAATGGAAGTCCTGTGAACCATTAACAATATTTTTAATTTATCTCTTTCAAACAGGTGTATGTTCTGATAGGTGGAAGATAGGCAATGTAATTCCTATTTTAAAAACAGTGGACAAGTCGTTACCGTCATATTACCGCCCAATAAGCCTGACCTCAATTGTAGGCAAAATACTAGAGTCAATTATAGCTCAAAATTATAAGAAGCCATCTCGATAAGATAGCTTGATTAATGATACTCAGCATGGATTCACATGAGGCCGGGTCTTGTCTTAACTAATTTATTACCCTTTCTTCATACTGCTTTGAGGCTGTTGACTGCACGATAAAGAATTAGATATTATTTACTAGATTTTAGTAAGGCATTTGATAGAGTACCGCACAAAGACTGTTGTAGAAAGTAGCAGCTCATGGCATTGGGGGAAGAGTGCTCTCGTGGATCGAAATCATGGCTCACAGACAGGGAAGCAGAGAGTGTCCATTATGGGGTTAAAACCGAGTGGGGATCAGTAACAAGTGGCGTTTCCACAGGGATCAGTCCTTGGGCCCGTTGTTGTTTTATAATATATATCAATGCTCTTTGATGAAGGAATTACAGATATGAGCAAATTCGCCGAAGACACGAAGATAGGTACGAATAATTGGATTCAAACGTAGATGTTAGGAACTTCAGGAGATTTAGACAAAACTCTAAACTCCTTGGTCAGAAAAGCGGCAGATGCAGTTTAATGCAGATAAATGGCAAGGTTCTGAAGCTCGGGAGTGTCCCCATAACCCTAGCATTTTATAATTAAAATAATATAGAACTTAGCCATACCGATTGCGAAAAAGGACTGGGGGTTAAGGTAAGCAGCAACCTTAAACAAGACAGCAATGCCTAAGCGTACGTACTAAGGCAGATAGATTACTGGGGAATTATAGCAAGAAGTGTAAGCAACAGAAAGTCCAGAGGTCATTCTGCAGCTTATACATCATAGTAAGGCCTCACCTAGATTATGCAGCTCAATTCTGTCTCCATATAACAGAATGGACATAAATTCGTTAGAAAACATTCAGCGTAGGATGACTAAATTAATCCCTAGCATAAAATTCTTCCTTATGAAGAAGGATTGAAGAACTCTTAAGTTACGATTCACTTGTTAACGAAGATGAGGGGGGGAGACCTGACCGAAGTGTAGAATGGAAGATAGGTATTAATAAAGGGGATATAACAAGGTCATGAGGATATCTCTCCAAAGAGAAAACCCGCAAGTAATGGAATTAAATGAGATAATTTAGATTAGAAAGGAAATAGAACAGTATGGTTTGGAAATAGTATTATGAGTGGAACAGTCTAACCTATTGGGTATTTGAGCTAGGACTTTGGGTAGTTTCAAATTTAGGTTTGATTAAGTACATGAGTGGAAGGGTTTGGATTGAATGGGACTTGCACAACGGAGCTTGTTTCTTGGGTGGCATTGAAAGATGGATTGGTCAAATGTTGTTAGTGGATGAATAGTAAAGGACCTTCCTAGTATGGGCGCAACAGGCCCTGCTGCAGTGTTTCCTCCTTTCTTATGACTTCATTTCTTAAATGTCGGAATGCTGTCTGGCGTTTGCTAGCGCCCATATGCTGCAGCAGTTATTTGGTTGATGTGCGCTTCAGGAGATGTGCCTGGTGTTATACTCACCCCAAGATCTTTTTCCTTGAGTGAGGTTTGTAGTCTCTGGCCCCCTAGACTGTATGTGTGCGTGTGTGTGCGTGCATGTGTGTATCTGTGTTAATATGTGAGTGTGTTTATGTATTGGCTTGTGTGTGTCGGTGTGTGTGTGTACTCACCTAATTGTAGTTACAGGGGTCGAGACTCAGCCCCTGCCCCGCCTCTTCACCGACCGCTACTAGGTCCTCTCTCCCCCTGCTCCATGAGCTTTATCATACCTCGTCTTAAAACTATGTATAGTTCCTGCCTCCACTACATCGCTTGCCAGACTATTCCACTTCCTAACTATTCTATGACTGAAGAAATACTTCCAAACATCCCTTTGACTCATCTGAGTCCTTCAACTTCCAATTGTGACCCCTTGTTTTCTTTCCTTCTGTGTCCACATCTCTTGAACATCCTGTCTCTGTCCACCTTGTCAATTCCACGCAGTATTTTGTATGTCTTATCATGCTCCTCTGGACCCACCTGTCCTCCAGTGTTGTCAGACCGATTCTCCCTTATAACCTTTCTTCATAGACATTCCCCAGTTTTCTGGAACTAGAACTTTATTGCAAACCTTTGCACTTTCCTAATTTCTTGACGTGTTGACCAGATGTGGGTTCCTAACTGTGCAGCGTACTCATATGGGCTGACGTACACAGTGTATAAAGTCTTGAACGATTATTAAACTGAGGTACCGGAACGCTATTCTCTCAGTTTGCCAGCGCCCATATGACGCAGCAGCAGTTTATCTGGTAATGTGTGCATCCCTGGTGATTCCTCGGTATTAAACTCACTTCCTAGGTCTTTTCTCCTTGAGTGAGGTTTGCAGCCTTTGGCCTCCTAGCCATATACACGTCTGTGGTACTTCTTGCCCTCCTCGACCTTCATGCCTTTGCAATTTGCGGGGTTTAAATTCAGGAGCCATTTCCGGACCACACATCCACCCTGTCCAGGTCCTCTTGTAGACCTGTCCTGGTCCGCGTCATGATTGAATTCTCATCATTAACTTCACGTCATCTGCAGAACAGGGACACTTTACTGAGTCTAATCCATTCTGTCATGTCGTTCACATCTACCAAGAATAGACACTGGTCCCAGGACTGCCCCCTGTGGACGCCCCTCGTCACTGGCGCCCACTGTGGTGTATGTGTGGTGCGTGTGTGTGATTGTGTGTGTGTGTATGTGTGTGTGTGTGTGTGTGTGTGTGTTGTGTTGTGTGTGGGTGTGTGTTGTGGTGTGTGTGAACTCACCTAATTGCAGTTGCAGGGGTTCGAGACAACAGCCCTGCTCCTGGCCCCGCCAGGGAGCTATTTGTGTGTGTGCGTGTGTGTGTGAGAGAGAGAGAGAGAGAGATAGAGAGAGAGAGAGTACACACCTGTATGTACTCACTAGTCGCTACTTGGTCCGTATACTCCCTTATCATACCTCATCTTAAATTTATGTATTAATCTTCCCTCCACTCATTCACTCTCCAGATTGTTCCACTTCCAGACAATATTAAGAGTGAAGAAGTATTTCCTAACAACCCGCATCTGTATTATAATATGTAATACAAAAACGCATATATCGGAGATTATATTTTCCAAAATCATAGCTACAATAAAATATTTGTATTTTTAAGGTCAATTAAAATGTTTTATGCCATTATCATTAGATAAGTTGAGATCAAAGGTCAAATACCTTTGGCACCAACACCAGCAGCAGCAGTACTACCAACACCTGCAATGAAACCAACAAAATTATCAACACGGTTGTTATTTTATTGCTCAATGGTAGCACGTTAGGTTCATAACCAAATGTTCCAGGTTTAATCTTGAGCGAGGAGGTACAAATGGGCAAGTTACCTAACACCTGCTACTTCTGTTCACCTATAAGTAAATGGATATTTAGAAATTAGATAGCTGATGTGGGTCGCATCGTGGATTATTATTATTATAATCACGGGGGAAGCGTTAAACCCGGAGGATTATACAGTGCCTGGGGGGGGGGGATGTGGAAGGCATTCAGGCTTAATTTGGGGAACTGGAGCACAGATCCAATTCCCTAAATCAAGAGCCCCTCACCAACATCAAGGAACCTTCCCTGAGGGGTCTCATCGTGGAGAGGATCTAAGGAAACAAGGGTGAATATTGTCAAGTGCCCGTTTCTTGATTATCCACACTACCGAGAATTGGCTTCTATTACCTCGATTCTGAACCCGGAAATAACACTTCGTATGAGCGCAATACATTTACTAATAATAGTATGACTAATTAGCATAACTATTAAGGACAATATTATATCCACCACTGCTAATCCAAACGGACGACTGTATAATAATTTAACACTTGATTATACTGACTATTTTGATTATTTATTGACACTAATTGATACTACATTTCAATTTCACAGTCAACACTTTGATACTCTTTGATGCTAGTGATAAAAAAGTAACGAATCTTCGATTCCTTGATCAAATCTCTTCTCTTTATTACCTAGGTGCTGTATGACGTCTCTACTTGGTTGGCGATCCTTCATGATTTCAAAGAGTGAAGAAAAACACTAGTTTTATATGCATATTTATTCAATATGTAATAGGCTTGTTATGGAAGAATAATGTAAATGTTTAAGCATTGTCCACGGGTAGTGGCTTCAGTGGAAGACGATCGTCGTTGAGGTCGTTCTCATAAAGGTGTCGTTGAGGTATCCACTCAGTGTTCCCTCCAACCATTCTACCCATGGTAGCCACCATGACCTCTGAAGGTACCATCATGTAAATATTAGTCACTGAACACCCAGTCATCACATCATTAATTTAATTATTACACTATAAACAAACACATTAATGTACGTGTGTGTGTGACTGACATTGATTGAAATTAATATAAATCATTAACAAATGATCTTTTTTATGTATATATGAATATTTCATTTTTTACAGGTCACACTTAATTGTAAACTTACCCCACCAAGGCCTCCGAATTTACCACCAAGCCACCGCCAAGTTCCACCTCCACCAAATCCAACCGCCAAGTCCACCGCCACCAAATCCACCAAAGTCCCACCACCACCAAACCCACCAAGTCCACCACCACCAAACCCACAAGTCCCACACCACTAAATCCACCTCCGCCAAATTACGGCGATATCCCTGCTAGAGGATCAGGGTAGGGGCTATCACCACTGCCCACCACAGTCACACAACTACAACATCATCTGGAAAGAAAAATAGATTCTAAAATGTTATTTCACTCTTGCGCTGACTATATAGTACTGAGATTTAGATTTTGCCACGGAAATGGTTATTTTATTGTGCATCCCATATCCATCCTCTGGACGGTATTGTAAGAGCATATAGATACACAAAAGGCCTAGTGACCAACCCCAAAAGGTTACAGATACATCTGGATTTATATCTAAGCTTGGTATTTCATTTCCAAAAATAAGATTCACTGACATGTCCCATAAGTTATTATTCTTTCTATATATTCCTCAATTAGTGGACAATTAAGCATATTGTGTTCAAGATAGTGACCATAGGACTGACAACATACTTTGCGTTTGGTTTGATCAACTGTGTGTCTCCGAAACTCCCAGAAGTACATGTAACCAGCTAAGCCTGAAACCACTAAACATTCAGTCGTCTGTTCACCTTGCAAGTTGCACCATGAAATACTTATCTACGTTTATGTTATAACTGTGGTTATAGAACTAATCAGACTTCTATTACACTTACTATAGTCCCATATTTTTTTTTTTAATTCCATTATTTTACTCTCGTCAAATAATATCCTAACGCTAAACACTTATTTACAAAAGTTATATTCTACTTAACAACTTTATCACGAAGGAGTAATCCAGTGTGTGATGGGATCCAGAGCAATTGTACATTAAGGTCTTTTCCTGTTTTTTTTTTTATGTACCTGTACCTGGCTTCTCCAATGAGCATTTTGGAGTCATTATGGGAATCAAGCACCGTCAGTAATGATGATAGAGTCATCCTTAGTTATTTTTAGTGTTATTAGGGTGGCAAACAATTCAGTTTGCAGTGTAAACGCCCAGTTGTTAATTCTTAATGCCTAACTCAGCAAAGGTGTTATCGTTCTTATCTAAGGAGGTGACAAGAGCAGATGCTGCCCTGCCATAACACTCCTGCTTAGATCCATCCGTGTATGTAACTTGTAATAACTTAATACTGTCTAGTAGCCGATAAATTTCTCCTTGAGCAGTTGCTTTTAAAGAGTACTGAGTGGTGTATTTTCTGACTATTTATTAACGTCTTCATAGCTAAGTAAATTTGCTCTAAAATGTTTTCCATTCTTCAGAATAAAGACAGGAATATATACCTGAGCTCTTAGTCAAGTCTTAACGGTTAAAAATATCCTACCATCTCTTCTGAAAATAAATGCAGAGTGCCAATAGAAAAAGTAACTGTGATTCATTATATTCTCAATTAAACTGATTCCTACAACATTGTCATGTGAAAATGCAGTTTTTTTTTTTTTTTTGAATAAAATTTTACAGAAATAATACAGCGCTAATCTCCTAGAAACTCTTTTAATAATGATTTCCAACATGGAGAGTCCTGCACTTACCTATATTATTTTTCTCAAATGCAAAGTTATTTATTCAATAACACATATCCCCTAAAGGGAGGATCCTTGACACTAACGCTATGAAGAGTCTTGATCTAGGGGAAATTGGATCGGTGCACCTCCGGTTCCTGAACTGAGACCTGAATGACTTTCTTCTCCCCCTCCCCCCCCACAAGTAACTGTGATAATCCTACTGGTTTAGCACTACGACTAATAATAATATTAATGATAATAATAATAATAATCTAATAATGATAATAATAATAATAATACCCATAACTAATACATCCATAAAAGACCTGAAAGTGAGGTCGTTACAATCTGATCCTAATGAATAATCACGTTCGTGATCGCTGTATATTTAGAACAATATTCTTCAAGTGAATCTGCATCGACAGTTCTTTGTCGCTGGTGAAGACTCATGATTTTCAAGAAATACGATCTACACTCCCTTTTTTAGATCAAACTTAATAACCACTCCTGTCTGATTAAATAACAAGGATCCCCGTTCCCCATTTTAAACTTAAGACATAGAAAAAAAACCCCCATTAATATTTTTACCAAACTGATACCATCAACAACTTTTACCAGGGCCCAACACACCACCACACGGCCCAAACAGATGTCCCAACAGGGCGCCGACAACAGCATCAGACGTGCCCCCCAATAGCAGCACCCCCCACGGGCACAAACAGAACACCACAGGGGCACCGACAACACCGAAAGAAGTGATCCCAACAGTAGAACTATGGCGCCAGCGATGTTACACGTCAGAAACAGCGAAAATACTGGCACAAACAGAGTACTAGTCCGCACACTGGCAAACAGTAACCTGGCAACACAGCAGCCCCAGCAACAAAACCGGAATTCATAACTACTTCCCACCCCCTCGCAGAGACAAAGGTGGATGTTGTTTATTTGGAGGAACAAGTGATTTTGACCATTCCAGCTCCGTTAATATCAGTCACTCAAACCAAAAAATTTTTTCTTGCCAACTGAAGCTATTTTTCCCAAAAAAGAAATACCGTTGATATATTTTGTTTAGCTCTTGTATTTAAATAAAGACCTGTTTTATTGGAGGTAATAACTAATTTTGTTGTTATTTATATTAATATAAACAGTGTTTGCATTGGAAATTGTTAACGGTAGTACAAGATAAGAAGGGAAACACTGTCGTGATTGTAACAGAAGTATGGAGGGAATTTTTCAATGATTGCTCAAACACCTTAGGAGTTCCCAGCATTAAATTGCTTGATACCCATTTTTTTCTCTTTAATATTCTTTTATGCCTCTCTCTCTCTCATTATCACTTTCCCTCTCTCTCTCCTCTTCCTCTCCTCTCTCTCATCTCTCTTCCCTCTCCTCTCTCATCTCTCTCTCTCTCCCTCTCTCTCTCCTCTCTCTCTCTCTCTCTCTCTCTCTTCTCTCTCTCTCTCTCTCATCTCTCCTCCTCTCTCTCTCTCTCTCTCTCCTCTCCTCTCTCTCTCTCTCCCCTCTCTCTCTCTCTCTCTCTTCCTCTCTCTCCTCTCATCCCCTCTCTTCTCTCTCGTCCTCTCCTCCCTCTCCATCTCTCTCTCTCATCTCTCTCTCTCTCTCTCCTCTCTCCTCTCTCTCTCTCCTCTCTTCTCCTCTCTCTCCTCTCTCATCTCTCCTCTCTCCTCTCTCTCCTCTCTCTCGTTCCTCTTCTCGCTCTCTCTCTCTCTCTCTCTCATCTCCTCTCTCTCTCTCTCTCTCCTCTCTCTCTCTCTCTCTCTCTCTCTCCTCTCCACTCTCTCTCATCTCTCTCTCTCTCGTCCCTTCTCTCTGTCTCTCTCTCTCTCTCTCTCTCTCTCTCTCTCTCTCTAGCATGCAGTGGGGTATGCTATTACGAATCTAATCGTTCTTCATAGTGTTCGTTCGTTATAGGGGTATTCTGTTCCAGGCCCCAAATACAACCACTGAACAATAAAAATTATGATATAAAATTGTAAACAAGTACATAAACATTGATATAAATTTTTGAAATATAGAATATCATTAATGCTTGTAATAAAAACAATAATATATTATTACAATACTTAAAAAAAAATACTGTTGTTTATCCAACCTTAGTGTTATTCAGCATGTAGGACAGGAGGCAGAGGAGTAAATTGCTGAGAAGAGATGGAAAGAGTGGAGTCATCCTTCCCAGATCTCTTTGGTGGCTCCTACAGGCAGTTCCTCTGTAGCATTTTTTTTTTGAACTTTTTGATAAGTTCATTTTCATAAGGAAAACCGTTCGTTGTTTAAATATTCGTTTATAATGCTTTCATTATAACATAGTTTTTCAGTATAATATATATATATATATATATATATATATATATAAATATATATATAAATATAATATATAAATATATATATATATATATAATATATATATATATATATAATGAAGGTAGTAGGTTGGTAGACAGCAACCACCCAGGGAGGTACTACCGTCCTGCCAAGTGAGTGTAAAACGAAGCCTGTGATTGTTTTACATGATGGTAGGATTGCTGAATGTCTTTTGTCTGTCTCATAAATATGCAAGAATACAGGCATGTCTTGCTACTTCTACTTACACTTAGGTCACATTACACATACATGTACACATTTATTTATACACACTCATCTGAGTTTTTTTGATTTTATCTTAATAGTTCTTGTCTTATTAATTTTCCTTTTAATCCAGGGGGAATGGAATAAGAATCTTTCCTCTCGTAAGCCATGCGTTTTGGGTAAAAGTCAACTAAAATGCCGGGAACAATGGGCTAGTAACCCCTTTTCCTGTAAAGATTACTAAAAGAATAAGAAGAAGAAAATTGTCAAGTGGGAAGTCTGAATGTGCGTGGATGTTGTGCAGATGATAAGAAAGAGATGGGTTGTGGATGTATGAATGAGAAAAGCGGATGTCCGGCTTTAAGTGAAACAAAGCTGAAGGGGTGGGAGAGTTTCAGTGAGAGGAATAAATGGGATTAGGTCAGGGTTTCAAATAGAGTTTAGAGCTAAAGCAAGGAGTAGCAATAATGTTGAAGGATAAGCTATGGCAGGAAAGAGGGGACTATAAATTATTAATTCAAGATTATGTGGAGTAAAAATAAAGATTGGATGTGAAAAGTGGGTTATAATAAGCTGTATGCAACCTGGAAAGAGGAGAAGTGTAGAGGAAGAGAGAGATTTTGGGAAATGTTGAGTAATGCGTGGGGAGTTTTTTGAATCAAGTGTGAGAGTAATGGTGGTTGGGGATTTCAATGGCTAAAGTGGGTAAAAATGTTATGGAAGGAGTATAGGTAAATTTGGGGTGCCAGGGTTTGGTAAAAATGTAAATGGGAGCCTTTTAATTGAGCTATGTGTAGAAAGAAATTTGAATAAGTAATACATCTTATATGAAAAAGAGAGGATAAATAAATATACAAGTATGATGTAAGCACGTAATGAAAGTAGTTTATTAGATATGTATTGGTGTATAAAAGGTTGATGGGTAGGGCTTCCAGGATGTACATGTTTATAGAGGGACAACAGATATATCGATCATTATTTAATTGTAGCTACTTACAGTTAGGTAAGAGGTAGATGGGAAAAGAGGAAGGTGGCAACAACAATAATAGGGAGGTGAAAGTGTATAAACTAAGGGAGAGTAAGTTCGGGTGAGATATAAGCGACCCTTATTGGCAAAAGGTGGGCTAGTGCAAAGATGAGTACTGGGGAGGTTTGAAGAGGTTGGAATAGTTTTAAAAATGCAGTATTAAATGTGGGCTAGAAGCTTGTGGTTATAGGAGGGTGGGGCAGTAAGGAAAGAGGAGTGATTGTGAAATGATGAAGAAAGAGGGTGTGATAAAAGAGAGAAGGTACTTTATGAGAGGTTTTTTACAAAGTAACAGATAGTGTTTATAAGAAGAGTAGAGTATATGGAGAGTAAAAGAAAGGTAAAGAGAGTGGTGAGAGAGTGCAAAAGGAGAGCAATAATAAGTGGGAGAGGCACTGTCAAGAAATTTTAATGAAAATACAAAAAATTTTGGAGTGGTTAAACAGTTAAGAAAGCCTAGGGAACATTATGGATTTGTCAGTTAAAAACTGAGTAGGAAGTAGTAGATGGGGAGATGGTAGGTATTGGTAGATGGCAGAATATTTTGAGGAACTTTTAAATGTTAAGGAAGAAACTGAGGCAGTAATTCATGCACTGGGCAGGGAGTTAAACCATCTTTAGGATTGAAGTAATCAGAATTAAGTGTGGGTGGAGGTACGTGAGCATTTCGTAAAATGAAAGAGGGTCAAGCATCTGGAACTGATGGATCATGACAGAAATGTAAAAGCAGGGGATACAGTGTTGGAGTGGTTGGTACTTGTTAATAAATGTTATGAAAGAGGGGAAGGTACCGAGGATTGGCAGAGAGCTTGTATAGTCCCTTTATATAAGGGAAAGGGGACAAAATAGACCTGTAAAAATTATAGAGAATAGCTTACTGAGTACACCCAAGGAAAAAAAAAAAAAAAGTGTAACGGTAGGGTTTATAATATGAAAGAATTAAGTAGACAATGTAGGGATTGCGGAAATGACAAGGAGTTTTTAGAGTGGGTAGGGGATGTTGTAGAATCAGGTGTTTACATTGAAGCATGTATGTAACAGAGTATTAGTTAAAGATAGGGAAGTTTTTATTGCATTTTATGGATTTAGAAAAGGCATATGATAGAGTGGATAGAGGAGCAATGTGGCAGATGTTGCAAGTATATGAATAGGTGGTAAGTTATTAAATGCTGAAAGAGTTTTTATGAGGATAGTGAGCTCAGGTTAGGGTGTGTAGAAGAGAGGGAACAACTTCCCGGAAAAAATAGGGTCTAGACAGGGATGTGTAATGTCACCATGGTGTTTAATATATTATAGATGGGGTTGTAAGAAGGAAGTAAATGCTAGGGTGTTTGGAGAGGGGTGGGATAAATTATGGGGAACAAATTCAAATGGGAATTGACAACAGTTACTTTTTGCTGATATTACTGTGCTTATGAGATTCAAAAGAAAAATTGCAAAGGTTAGTGGATGATTTTGGGAATGTGTTGTAAAGGTGATAAAGTTGAAAAGTCGTGAACAAGAAAAGAGTAAGGTGATGAGGGTGTCAAATGATTTAGATAAAGAAAAATTGGATTCAAATTGGGGTAGGAGTATGGAAGAAGTGAATGTTTTCAGATACTTGGGAGTGACGTGTCGGCGGATGGATTATGAAGGAAGAGGTTAATCATAGAATTGATGAGGGAAAAAAAGGTGAGTGGTGCTTTAAGGTATATGTGGAGGTCAAAAAACTTATCTATGGAGGCAAAGAAGGAATGTATGAAAGTATAAGTAGTACCAACACTCTATATGGGTGTGAAGCTTGGGTGGTAAATGCGCAGCGAGGAGACGGTTGGAGGCAGTGGAGATGTCCTGTTTAAGGCAATGTGTGTGTAAATATTAGCAGAAAATTCGGAGTGTGGGAAATTAGGAGAAGGTGTGGGTAATAAAAGTATTAGTCAGAGGGCAGAAGAGGGTTGTTGAGGTGTTTGGTCATTTTGAGAGAATGGATCAAAGTAGAATGACATGGAAAGCATATAAATCTATAGGGAAGGAAGGCGGGGTAGGGTCCTCCTCGAAAGGGTGGAGAGAGGGGGTAAAGGAGGTTTTGTGGTAAGGCTTGGACTTCCAGCAAGCGTGCTGACGGGTTAGAAAGGAGTGAATGAGACGAATGGTACTTGGGACCTGACGATCTGTTGGAGTTGTGAGCAGGTAATTTATTTAGTGAAGGGGATCAGGAAAACCGGTTATTTTCATATAGGCGGACTTGATCCTGAAATGGGAAGTACAATGCCTGCACTTTAAAAGGAGGTATTGGATATTGGCCATTTGGAGGATTGTTTGTATCTTTATATTGTATGCTTCTAGACTGTTGTATTCTGAGCACCCTGCAAAAACAGTGATAATGTGCGAGTGTGGTGACAGTGTTGAATGATGATGAAAGTATTTTCTTTTTGGGGATTTTCTTTCTTTTTTGGGTCAAAACCCTGCCTCGGTGGGAGACCGGCCGACTTGTTTGGAAAAAAAAAAAAAAAAAAAAAATATATATAATGTATAATATACTATATATATAATATATAAGTCTGGTGCCGAAAATGTAAAACTTGTCAATTAGCAAGAACTCGTGAAAATTAAGTCCTTTCTGAAATTATCTCTATACGTTTAAATATATATTTTTTTCATTAATGTTAATGTAAAAATTTTTTAATTTTTGCATCAAATGAATCTTAGAAAACTTACCTAACCTTATTATAACAAGAGGCAATTTATTTTAGCTTTACCCCAACAATTATATTTTAAATAACGTTTTGGACAATAGATTTAAATACTAAACAAACCAATAGAAGTATATTTTTTCGGTTAGGTTTCAGAATGATTTTGGCGAAATTATTGCATACACTAATTTTACACGTTTGGTGCCTATAAGGCAAAGATGAGCGTTGGCTATTTAAGCCTAATATCGCAAGTTTCAGCCTATTCGGCACGACATATAATATATATTCATATAATACAGGCACGACATAATAATAAGATAATACATATATATGTATATATATATATATATAATATATTGATATATATATAAATATATATTATATATATATATATATATATATAAATATTGTAGAATATATAATATATATATTAATATATATAAATTTATAATTATATATAATGTATTATGTCATAATATATATAAATATTATTATATAATATATCATATTATAATTATATATATCATTAATATATATATCTATATTTATATAAACTGAATGATCACATGTAAACAGTGATTTTCAAAATATGAGTCAAAACAATCCACTTCTGAAAGAATAGAGAAATTCCAAGCGCGTTTTCGTGACTTATCCTCACATTATCAAGAACTATCATAGTTTCTCTTGAAAATGTGAGTAGTCACGAAAGGCTTGGAATTTCTCTATTCCTTTCAGAGTGGTTGTTTTGCATATATATATATATATATATATATATATATATATATATATAATATACATATATTATTACAATATAATATTATAATATATATTATATATATATATTATATATATTATTATATATATATATATTATTATTTAAATTTATATTATTTATTATTATATATATTATATATATATATATATATATCTATATTATTAGCATTATATATATATAACATAAATATATATATATACTATATAAATATATAGTCTATATAATATATATATTATATATATATATATATATATATATAGTAATATATATAATTCTTATCTGCGCGCAAATGATATATATATATGTCGTGCCGAATATGTAAAACTGGTCAATTAGCAAGAACTCATTAAAATTAAGTCCTTTCTCAAATTTTCTTCTTATATACTTTAAAGATATATTGTTTTCATTAATGTTAATGTAAAAATTTTAATTTGCAACCAGAAGAACTTAGAAAACTTACGCTAACCTATTATAAAAAGAGCAATAATTTAGCATAACCCCACTAAATATATTTTAGATTTGTTTACAGTAATTTAATACTATACAACACCAGTGAAATATATTTTTTCTCCGTTAGGTTCAGAATGATTTTGGCGAAATTATTGCATACACAAATTTTCACTTGACCTATATTTTATTTATTTATTTTTATTTATTTATATTATTTATTTATTTTATTTAATTATTATAAATTTGTGCACACATACAGAGGTACAAAAAATTAACAGATAGAGCAGTATGCCAAAGCACTTTATTACTATGCATAGCATTACGGGCTGTGCTTAAAATTAACTTAAGATTAACTAAGGCAATGATGAAGTACAATGATAAAACATTAATTTAAACAGATTACTATTAAAGCACAAGTGAGTATTAAAAACAGGTCATAGAAGGATTTTTAGGTATGTATTTAAAAAATAATAAAGTTAGATTGGGTTTTTAGGTTAACATGATGTGATATAATTGTGAGAAACATTTAAGATATCAATTTAATAAGGTTCAGTTATTCAGTATTTATTTGGTTCTGGGTGAGTAATGATCTTTGAGTAGAGACTGAATTTATAACAGGTATGTTTTCTTTTTATATTTACAGTAATGAATTCCAGATTTTAGGGCCATTTATGTGCATGAGTTTTATAGCATAGTGTGGATGACACGAGGAACATCAAAGAGTGGATCTGAGCCTTGTGTTATGGTCATGTGTCTGTTGAGGTTGGCCAAGGAGATGTTTGAGAGAGGGTTAATATCAGTGTTAAGTGTTCTATGTTATGTAATAGGTCCAGTAATAAGTATGGATTTTTTGTATGGTGAGTAGGTTTAGTGTATTGAATATTGTGTGGAGTGTGCTGGCCTGTAAGTGAGAATTTGTTTTATCATTCTAACTGCAGCCTATTGTTGGGTAATTAGTGTCTGAGATGGTTAACTGTTGTTGAGCCCCATGCACAAATCCATAGGTTGAGAATAGGGTACATAAAGAGTGATATAGGGCCAGGAGGGCTGACTGTGGGGAACATAGTACCGTATCTTCGGATAGTATGCCTACAGTCTTGGAAATTTTCTTAGAAATTTGTTGTATATGTGTATGAAAATTTGAGTCTATTATCAAGGTGGATTCTAAGAATTTTCCCTCTGTTAGCTTTGTGATAGGTACCGTTTTATCATTATGTTAAGAGGGACATCTGTCGCTCTGTTACAACTGAATGAAGTAGGTTTAATCTCTTGTCAATGTTTAGTGTAAGTTTGTTTTTCCCTCATCCAGGTAGATATTTTTCTGTAATTCGTATTTACAGTATTGGTCTAGTGTGACTGGGCTCGGGTGAGAAGAAGACGTATGTAGTGTCATCTGCAAATAGTGGTGGGTTGAGTAATTGCGAAGCATTTGGAAGGTCATTATGTAATAGGAGAAAGAGAAGAGGGCCAAGGACACTTCCCCTGTGGGACACCAACTGTAATTGGTTGCGCAGAAGAGTTTGCCCATTTGCGTACACATATGGCTTCTTTTTGCAGAGGTATGACTTGGTCTGTTAATTTGAGGAGTGCCCTCTTATACCAAAGTGTGACAATTTTACGTGGAGCCAAGTCATGGACAACTGTATCCAAAAGCTTTACGTAAGTCAATGAAGATCCTCACCCAGTGGGACTTCTTTTTTCCTCTATGCAGTGTATATATGTTCTATCATGTGTAATAATAGTCACAGTAAGTATTTTATTAGGCCTGAATCCAAATTGGCAGGGGTTGAAGTATGTTTTTGGGAGATAGTAGGAGTAGATTCGTTTATGATTAGTTTTTCAAAGATTTATGAGAGGGGGTGGTAAGTTGGATATTGGCCTATAGTTATTCAACTCTGTTTTGGCAAGATGAACGTTGCTATTTAAGCCAAGAATGCAATTCTGCCTATTCGGCACGACATATATATATATTATATATATATATATAATATATATATATATATATATATATATATATATATATAATATATAATAAAAATATATATATATATATAATAATATATATTTATAATATATATATATATATATATATATATATATATATATATATATATATATATATATATATACATATATACGTATATATATATATACATATATATAGTATAAAAATAATATATATATATATATATATATATATATATATATATATAGATATTTATATTAATAATACCTCGACCGTCCCCACCAAGGCAGGGTGATCCGAAAAAGAAAAAAAAATATCATTCACTTCATCACCGTCTTGCCAGAGGCCCTTCAGTTATAAAACTGCAACATTAACACCCCTCCTTCAGAGTGCCTGCACTGTACTTCCCATCTCCAGGAATCAAGTCCGGCCTGCCAGATTCCCTGAAACCCTTCATAAATGTTGCCTTGCACACATTCCGACAGTACGTCAAGTCTTAAAAACTGTTTGGCTCCATTTACTCTTATCAAATACGCTCACGCATGCTTGTTGGAAATCCAAGTACCTCGCACACAAAACCTCCTTTACCCCCTCCCTTCAATTTTTCCTAGGCCGATCCCTACCCTGCCTTCCCCTCCCCTACAGATTTATATACTCTCGAAATAATTCTATTTCGTTCTATCCTCTCTGCATATCTGAACCCTCTCAACAACCCCTCCTCAGCCCTCTGGATAGTAGTTTTGGTAACCCCACACCTCCTCCTAATTTCCCAACTACGAATTCTCTGCATTATCACACCACACATTGCCCTCAGACATGACATCTCCACCACCTCCAGCGTTTTCCTTGTTGCAACATTCACCACTCATGCTTCACACCCATTTAAGAGTGCTGGCATAACTATACTCTCATACATTCCCCACTTTGCTTCAATGGACAAAGTTCTGTCTCCACAGACTCCTAAGTGCACCGCTCACCCTTTTCCTCTCATCAATTGTATGATTCACCTCATCCTTCATAGACCCATCTGCTATACACGTCCACTCCTAAATATCTTAATACATTCACCTCCTCGATACTCTATCCCTCCAATCTGATATCCAATCTTTCTTCACCTAATTTTTTTATCCTCATCACCTTACTCTTTCTAATGTTCATTTTTAATTTTCTTCTTTTACATACCCTACCAAACTTATCCACCAACCTCTGCAACTTCTCTTCAGAATCTCCCAAAAGCACAATGTCATGAGCAAAGAGCAACAATGACAACTCCCACACTGTCAACATCCTAGCATTCACTTCTCTTACAACCCCATCTACAAATGCATTGAACAACCACGGTGACATCACACATCCTTGTCTAAGGCGTACTTTTACTGGGAAATAATCTCCCTCTCTCCTACATACCCTAACCTGAGCCTTCCTATCCTCCTAAAAACTCATCACTGCTTTCACTAACCTACCTCCTATTCCATACATTTGCAACATCTGCCACACTGTCCCTCTATCCACCCTGTTATTCACCTTTTCCGAACCCATAAATGCCACAAAAAAGGTAAGGGGTGTGTAGACCAAGTGTTTACAGTGAAACATAAGAGAATTTAAATACCTTCGGCAATCAGAAAATACCAATAGTTCGATTTTGTATGTAATACTATTTAACATTTTCTGAATTATTTATAAATAAGAATATATAGACATCTCCCTCACCCATTACCCTTTGTTATATAAAAATCTTAGAGAAGTAGGATATTAATTTTGTATATATACATCTTCATTATAAATATACTAACATTCATACACGATTGTGTGACCAGACGGAAAAAAAAATTAATAATGTTCCTTTAAACTTTATGGAAGATTAAATGAAAAATTTAAGAAAATGTACTGAATTAATTATTTTAATTCATTCTTTGTAGACACGCGGCATTTACCCCAAAATCATCTGTTTTAAATGTTTCTTGCCTAGAATATAGATTTATGGGAAGAATATATTTCCTTATGACGAATAAATGAGTAAGACAAAGAAATCCGAAATTTCATGTTGTTATGCTATTACGTACTTTGTAAATGTTACTTTGTAAATGTGACTTTGTAAATGGTCCAAGTCGGACCGAAACGTCGTCGTAAGTTCCTCTCCTCTATGTGCGGGTTATTTGTGTATTATAGGAATTATTAATGGATTTTATTGATGTTTGCATTAATATAAACAGTGTAATGGAAACTGTTAACTGTAGTACTGGACATACAGGGAAACATTGGTCGTGACTGTCAATGATTGCTCAAACACCTTAGGAGTTCCCTACAATGAAATTGCGTGACCTTCAATTTTTTCTCTATAGTATTCTTCTCTGTCTCTGTCTGTTAGTCTGTCTGTCTGTCTGTCCGTCTGTCTGTCTCTCGCTCTCTCTCTCTCTCTCTCTCTCTCTATATATATATATATATAAAATATATATATATATATATATATATATATATATATATATATAAAATATATAAATATATATATAATATATATATATATTATATATATATATATAGGCACCTCTGCCAGAGAGAGGCTGTGGGCAAACCCCCTCTGTGATTTTGGCACAATATCGTCCAATCAAGAACACCTACCAGGATTATCATCAACAGGCTGGTGTGTGAATATCTGCTGGTCGTGTTGGAAAGGGCAAGAAGACTCCGCATTTCGTCTATTCCGTCAGAATCAAGAAAAGTTCTGTGTATGTGAATTCAGTGAGGGAACATAACGGTCACCTATGGGTAGGAGAGGTCGGTGAGGGGAGGCCTAATGGATGAGGAGGAGGCGGAGGTTGAGGGGTAAAACTGTCCCCCCCCCCCCCGCTTCCCCAAACAGGCGCGCATACACCGTGTGCTCGCACACGTGTTACAACAATGGAGTGTTTGTTCACCGTGTGTATAGTGTATATAGTCTATAGTGTACAGTGCATAGTATGTGCATGGTATGCTCATAGCATGTGAAGTGTATAGCGGTACGTCGTTGATAGTGGGGGCTGTGCACAGAGCATAGTGGTGTATAGTAACATGTGCACAGAGCATTGTGGTGTATAGTGACTTGTCCTGGGAGGGAGTGAGTGCCCTACTCCGCCTCAGCACGCATCTTCCACTCCTCCCTTTCTTCCACCGCCCACCACAAGGACTGGACATCCCTCTCCTCCCACCCACCACCACCACGAACCACATGCGGTATGTGCCATGTGCCATTTTCCCTTCAGCCTGGGCTTACCACACAGTTTGAGGTATGGCAGACGATGAAGCCAGCCAGCCACAAAGCCAGGGAAACAATGCACCCAACAATGAAAGAAGAGGCACATGTCAGGTGTGTGGAGAGTTTCGAGCACGCAACAGGGACGGCCGCATTCGTGCACACAATGGGTGTTCAGGATCACATATGCCCCCAGCAGAGAGCAGCCCACAGCCTCCACAGGCAGATGACAATTCCAATGGCAACCTCGTCACTTGCGATAACCTTCTGTTGGCATTCAAATCGACTGCTAGCAGTACACTATCCCACATCCCTAAAGCGGCTCGCCCATATTTTCGTTTAATATGTTTATTATGCACCCCATACCCATCCAGTGGGCGGTAGTCAAAAGATTACAGAGGTACATAATGGGTCCAGGGACTGGGCCTCAAAGTTTTGATAGCTGAGCAAGTTACAGAGGTAATGAATTCACAATTTACAAAGGTAAAGAACTCACAATTTACAAAGGTAATGAACTCCAGGTAGGTCTAGTCACAATCATGACAAGTTACAAAGGTATTTACAGATTACAGAGGTACACAATGGGTCCAGGGACCGGGCTCCAAAGTTTTGATGGCTGAACTAGGTACAAGGTAATGAACTCACAAGTTACAAAGGTAATGAACTCACAAGTTACAAAGGTAATGAATACTGTAAGAATGGTTACTTACGTGTATACATGGCTGCAATCATGAACAAATTTTAAGTAATGAGAAATTTCCACACTTCCACACCCGGTCACAACTGTAGTGAGTTATTGGTGCAAATGTTGATTGCTGATCTCTCTCTCTCTCACACAAACACACCACACACAACACACACACACACACCATACAAATTCATACACACACACACATAATCACACACACACACACACACACACACCACACACACACACACACACACACACACACACACACACACACACACACACACATACGCAAACTCATACACACACACGCACACACACTCATACACACACACACACACTCATACACACACACACACACTCATACACACACACACACACACACACACACACACACACACAACACACACACACGCGAATAAATGTCCCAGACTACATCCAAGAAACAAGGCACATAGTATATCGAGTGTCGTGTGTCCTCCACACCAGGCAGCTACTCCACTTTACTGGCCTCCTTCTACCTGCGGCGCCGTATGGGATACTTCATCCTTCAGGTGTATGCTCCCTGCATCCTCGTCACTGTCCTCTCCTGGGTCGCCTTCTGGATCAATCGTGAGGATACTTCTGACCGAGTCGCCTTGGGTAAGGTCCCAGGCCGCTGTGCAAGTTACCCTATAGGAAGCCATCACAACAAGGTCCGCCTTCAACACGCTAAGTCTGTACAGAAAGTCGTGTTTTCTTGGCTGAAAAAAACACGTGAGACATTATATCGGCTCATATATTTTTTGGGGGGTTTTCTTATGTTGTACTGTCGTCGTTGACTTAGCCCCGATGTTGACCCCGGGGCTTTCTCTTGTCCTCTTTCTCTCATATCCTTCCATGTTTGGATATAACTGTGTATTGCAGGCAGTACTGAAGGGAAGAGAATGGTGTGGCACAGACTTTTATTGGGACAAAGTTTCGCTCTATATTGCTCTTGATAGTTTTATAAAAACGTTGTCAAAATAAATGCTTGCTCTGCAACTTTCTTTTCTTCAGTAACCTCTGGAATGGAAAAGAGACATCAATGCGGTAAAATGCGAGGCTCTGTTGACACGAACAGATTATCACAGGCTGATCTGATCTGTTTATGACTAGACAAAGCCCACTGTGTGGACGAAACGATGTCGATAAAGGATCGCATTTTACAGCAGAATTTTTCCATCGAGTAGGTATTTTATACCATTTCTCTCCAGCCCCTTGTTTATCGACTTAACGTATATCTGTGATGATATAGCAGTCATTACAGAAGTAACGTTCCTTGTAGTAACCATTACGAAGATATTACAGCTCGTAGCAGACGTTAAAATATGTAGACAGCATTTCAAAGACGGGGATACTCATGATTACCTAACAGCCACCCTTACTTGATGCCTCTTTGTAAACACTGACGTAAATTAGTTTCCTTGGACCAGCATAACACAACAGGCCAATGACATGCCGAGGACGCAGGGTCGTAGATAATCGATGCCAAAAGCTGTGTGAGCCAGTATGGCAAAGATTTTAATTTTATTGGTGTGTTTTATGGAGACTAAGCCACAATACAGTGGACGGAACAATTCAATATTAATCAGCAATTTAGAGAGTAAACTTTAGCTGTCATTTCGATCTTTCCAAAAATAGGACTTTACGTAGTATGGGCCAGTAGGCCTGCTGCAGTGTTCTTCCTTCGTTTAAAGTTTTCTTTCCGTAATGCGGGTTAATCGTGAATGGTATATAGCACGTTTTCATAAAATAAGTAAACAAATACTGACTGTTGCTGAGTAGTATTGTCTCCATCATCTCGACTGCTGCACATGTTAAGCATGTTTACTTCCGATGTTTGTAACTATTATTCATTGCATGTTCTTTCCCGTACTCGCCATTTCCTGGACGATGGTTGAATGTGCCCATAACTTCTGAAACCGCCACCTCGGCCTGTTTGGTGGTCACCACAATCTGTGCTGCAACCGCTAAATACTACTGCCGATACCTCCACTCTAGTACCACCACAATAACTGGCTTTGGCGGCTCCCTGCTCTTCCCTCTCCCACCGCCGGTATGGTCCCGCCAGGAGAGTTCTCCACCTTGCTGGCTAGCTTCTACCTGCAGCGACATATGGGAAACTTCTTGATCCAGGTGTACGGTCCGTGCATGTTGCTGGTGGTGCTCTCCTGGGTGTCTTTCTGGCTCAACCGTGAGGCTACCTCGGACCGCATCTCCCTAGGTGAGTAGAAAGAGAGAGAGAGAGAGAGAGAGAGAGAGAGAGAGAGAGAGAGAGAGAGAGAGAGAGAGAGAGAGAGAGAGAGAGAGAGAGAGAGAGAGAGAGAGAGAGAGAGAGAGAGAGAGAGAGAGAGAGAGAGAGAGAGAGAGAGAGAAACGGGAAAGGGTGGGGAAGGGGTTAAGTAAAAATGCAGTGAGTAACTATGTAATTTGAGTGGAGTGCCACAAGGATCCATTTTAAGACCACTGATTGTAATCGATTGATCAGATAGAGCGAACTATTTCTACCATAATACACAACACTTGCCGACAAAACACTGGCCTTGACAACAACGTCTGCTCGCCTTCCACTGACACTGAGAAACACATTCCTCTTCACTGACACTGTACACACACACACACACACACACACACACACACACACACACACACACACACACACTCACACCCACACACCACACACAACACACACACAACAAAACACAACACAACACACACACATCCACAAAGGAAAATTTGTTTAATTTACACTAGCAAAGTCAGGGTATTTTTTTCCCAAAGGGTTTTTAATATACCACTGTGGATAAAATACTTAGCCATTTCTTAAAACATTTTCTGAGTGAGTTTTTTTCTAAATTCTTTAAATTTTTAAATCGCACTCCAAAGACATAAATGACGAAAATTTGGTGACAATAATCCATCTGGCAAATTTTTTCCATTTCTTTTGCTACCTGGTGGGGGTGTTTTAAAACCTCCCCAAAGATACTTGTAACCCACCAGCCGGGGGGAAATGACATCCAAGAGCTGTTTATTTTTTTGGGAAATGAAACCATAGACTTTTGGGGGTTTTCCCCTTTTGCATGATAGAAGGTTTATAATGGACCACGGGGTGTAAATCCCCCCTGAGCCTTAAGCCAAATAAAATTCAGCTAAAATTCTTTCGTTTTATTGTTCGAAAACTACTACCTGAAAAAGCCAAGTTTTGGTAATCTACTCCCTCTTTGAAACATACAGCTTAGCCAATTTACCCATTTTCTATCATGAAACTGAAGCCCAAAATTGAGATGAATCCACAGCATGTGCACTCAAACCCCAAATTGGGCCCCAAAACCCCTCCCCATACCTGTGTCTGGCTTCTGACACAAGAAATTCCCACAATTTACCCTTAAGGGTTTGAGAGCTTTATGGATGCAGAAACCAGTTTAAAATTTAAACTGTCAATCTTTGATACATAGATGCATTTCAGTGAAAGAGTATGGAAAACCCTTCTGTCTAAAGGGGTAGGGGCCCCAAATTTAAATTTGATGTGTGCTCCAATTTTTTTAAAAGGGGGCCATCCCTGTACGACAACACACACTACCACGGCACCCATATGCAGCGGGGAAAAATTCACAGACCTTTTTAAGGGGGGTGAATGGAGGCCCACCAACTTAGAACCCCGAGGAAACCACCCAAACAAGGCCCCAACCTACTTTTGTTGGGCAATGTCTGCCCTTTGGCATTTCCGAAAGACAAGGAAAACCGCAAAACCACTTCAGTTATAAAGGGCAGTGCACAACCCCCCAAGAAGGGTTAACTGTGTCCCCTCCCCATCTTTGGCGGGAATCAAAGAATGACCCAAGAAAAGCCCCCACGGAAAACGAAAAAATTTTTGCGAAAGGGTTAGCAAAAAAATTGAAGAAGGAAAACACAGTGGGAGCAATAAAATAATTACAATTTGACGACAACTTACCCCCCAAAAGGATGAGAACCCCCGGCCCCAAAAGCACAAAAAGAGAAAAGCACCCCAACCAGGGAAAACCCTTTAGCCCATCAACGAAAAACCCTGGGGAAAACCCCCACCCACTGAAAAATTTAAATTTTTGCCAAATCGGAAAGCTATAAGGGACCCGTGCCCTTTTCCAGCGGGATCTGAAAAGGAAAGGTTACACAAAAAATTCGACCTCAGCACCTCAAAAAAATGGTAAATCCAGTACCGGTGAATCTCATAAATTTCCTTCTAAACCGATTTTAAAAAATTTTCGTCAAAAAAGGGCCGGGGGCTGGCGAATCCCGAAAAATTTAAAACCCTTTTTTTTTTGGGAGCCAAAACTATGTGTTTTGAAAAAAGGGGATGGGGGAATAAAACCCCAAATTGCAGTTGGAAACACCTTCCCCGGGCCGTTAAAAAGCACAGTGGAAACTTTCGCCTAAAGCGGCCACTTTACCTCCCAGCCCACCAACGGGCTTTGGGGTCTCTCAAGGCAGTGAAGCGCAGCTCATGGGGCAAGGGCCTACTCAGGGACCTACCAGAAGACAAGGCCATAGTCAAAATTTTATTTTTGAAATGCCTTTAAAAATGGTGAAGAGAGATGCTTTTTTTGCCCGCTTTTCGGGTTTTTGGTTTCCCCCGTCTCTTTCCCTTCATTTCAGCCGGCCCCAGCAAACCCCCCAAATTTTTTTGTTTGGGGAACATAAATTCAATCATCAGAGGGTTTCAGCAGGGTGACCCACTTTGCTCCACTTCTCTTCTGCTTGGGAGTAAAAAGAACTAACTTCCAGCCTAGCAGTGAGCTCAAATAAGGTAAACCCGGGTGAGGGACTCGGGGGTACTGAAGAGTTTCCCGTGGGGGACCACAACTGGGGAAAAAAACACGGAGAAGACTTGGGACTCATCCCCAATCCCTCCAATTTTGAAAAAAAACACAGGGGAAACCCGGAAATAATCAAAGCTGGAGGGAAAAACCTCCCAGGGTTTTCAACTACAACTCCGTCCAACAACCCTCTTTGGGGCCCCCGCTGGGGCACCAGGCCCCTCGAAAATGTCCTCAGGGGCAAATTGAATGACCCGAAAGAATTTGGGGGAGAGAATTTAAACATCTTGATGCCCCTGATGCCCCCTGTATCTCCTCACAAAGTGTCTTTTATGCCAAAACTCACTTACTTTTTGAGGTTGGGCCCCCCTTTTTACAACCCAAAACCGAGAATTGGACGCAAAACCTGAATCAGCTTTTTAAAAAGGCAAAAGAAAACCGCACCCAGAGGAAGGGGCAATGGGGTTTAGGGGAACCCCCCAAGGGCACTGGGAGGGGATAGGGTTTCGTAAAACAACGCAAAGTTTTCTTTTCCTGCCTGTCTTCCCTGTTTGGTTTTCCCGTGGGATTAGTTCCCAAAAAGATAGGCCCGAATGCTTGAGAGACTTGGAGGGGCTCAAGACCCCAGGTTTACTGAAGCAGGCGATTTTGGTGGGACACCCTTACAGACTCCTCCAGTAAACCAGCTCCCCCAAACAGCACAAACAGCCCCAAATTGGGGAAAAAAAAAACCCCATCATGGAAAAAATCGCCAACAAAAATGCCCCCAATTCTTAAGGGAAAAAACAAAGCCCCGTCCCTGGCATGAAGGGACCACCTCAAGGTTTCCTTTACGTTTCCCAATTCCTCAAAAATGGGCACCCCCCCCTCCCACCCAAGGCCATTCGGATTGGTGTTGCTCTTCGCCTAGCCGCCCCCACCCAAACCCAACATAGGTTTTTTGCGGGAGGGCGACAGCGATCAAACGGGCTTCATGGTTTCGGGGCCACACACCGAAAGGGAAGTATGCCAGACTGAGGAATCAATGACATAATAAAGAAAACCTTTGCCCACAGCCCCCTTTCCCGCCAACGGGAAAACCCCCAAATACAGAGGTCTGAAAGGAAATCAAAACGTCCCCCGAAAGGACCACTATGCTCCCTGGAAGGAAGGAAACAAATTTCCGGGCTAAAAACCCCGGGCTGCCAACTTTTCAGACACCACTTGCCCCTACTCTGTAAATGGAAAGGGGGGGGAGTGCCAGCCACAAGACCCCCGAAGAAACTGAAAATATGAAAAACCCTTCCCCCCCCTTTCTATAACTTCATTCCAATAGGGGCGGAGACCCTTTTAGCAAAGGGGGAAGTGTGCTCTAAATTTTCCCCAAAGAACTGGGTTTTAAAACTCATCATAGAAACCAAGGACCCCAGGGGGACCAGCTTCCTCCTTTTAGAGACTCAGTGGGTTTTCGATCCCCAAAAGGAAATGCCGGGACTTCTGGGCAACCCCCCCACCGCAGGGGACTGGGGCAAAAAATTCGAGCCTTTGCTCGAGTTACCATGTTGTTTTAAAATTTCTGTTGTTTTTTTTTGAATGTTTTTGGGCCCAAAGTATTTTTTCTTTAAAAAAAAACATACTTGAAAAAAGGGGGGGTTTGGGGAAAATTATCAAAAAAAACTTTTAAATTTTTCTTTTTTCTGGGGGATGAGGGGCCCCCTGACAGTTCAGAGGGGGTACCTAAATACATATATAATAAAATATATATATAAAAATTTTAATAAGAAAAATTATATAATTTTATATATAAAATTTATATATATATATAATATTTTAATATTATAATATATATATATATTTATAATTTTAAAGTCGTTTCCGAAAATGTAAAACTGGTCCTTTTTGGGAAGGGGGAAACCCTTTTTAAAATTTAAATCCTTTCTAAAAATTTTTTCTTAAAGGTTTATAGAATATTTTTTCGGGTTTAAGGGTTTATTTTAAAAATTTATTTTTGCACCAAAAAGGGGAAATTAAAAAAACTTACCTAACCTTATTATAACAAGAACAATTTTAAATTTTTTCCTAACCCAAATAAATAAAATTTTAGATTTTTTTACAATAATTAAAAACTAAACAAAAAACAGTGAAATATAATTTTTTTTGTTAGGGTTTAGAATGATTTTGGCGAAATTTTACATACACAAAATTTTTACGGGCCAAAATGGGAAAATGAACGTTGCTAATTTAAAAAACCCAAAACGCCCAATTTTTTTCCCAAATTTGGGACGAACCCAAAATAAGTTTAATATATAAAATAAATTTTAAATATATAATATTTAATAATTTAAAATTAAATATAAAAACTAAATAAAGGTTATATTTTTTTAAATTTATTTAAAATTTTTTAAAAAAATATAAATAATGATATTATATAAATTTATTTATTAAAAGGGAAATATTATTTTCGCTAACCCCAATTGCATAGGGTGGCTTCCCCCCATTTCTGGGATTCCCGGGGGTTGGGGGCCCGAAAAAATGGGCCCCCTTAATCCCCTGGGGGGCCCCGTTTGGGCCCAACGGGGTTTTCTTACGGGCCTACCCCCTTTTGGGAGTTTGGGCGGGGGTTAACCCAACACCATGGGGTTGGGTTTTGGGGGCTTTTAAAATTTATTTAAATGTTAAGAAATTTTATTTAGAAAGAAAATAGGAATAAATTATAAATATTTATGATTAAAGGGTTTCCTTAATAAATATAACAATATTTAAATTTAATTTAATTTAATTAAAAAAGAAATAAATTTATAAGAAATAATTAAAAAATGAAAATTTTTGTTTCCCATAGGAAAGGGGAAATTTGGAATTTTTGGTTAAAAACCCCTATTTTTGCCTAAACAAGGGAAAAAAATTTTAATAAGGCCAAAAAATTTTTCGGGGGTAAGAAAAAATGGACTTGTTTGTTCAGAAAAAAATTCAAACAAATCTTTTTTAGTTGGGTTGGTGAAATAATTGGTTTTTTATAATAATTAGGTTTGGAATTGGGGAAAATTATTTTTATTTTAAAATTTAAAAAAAAAGGGTCTATAATAATAAATAAATATTTAGGTTAAAATTAATATATATTTAAAATTTAAATTTAAAAGTCCTAGGGCCAATTTAAAAACAGGGTTTGGCCCAAAAAAAAAACTTCAACCTCATTCATTAAAAACTGGGAAGGGGGTTTTTTCTTTTTAAAAAATGAAACAAGGGGGGGTTCCCCTTCGGGGAGGAGGGGGTTTCCCCTTAAGGCCAATTTCCCCTTGGGGGTTTTGAAACCCTTTCAATAAAATTTTTTTGGAATATAAAGAAAGGGTTTTTAAAAACCCTTGTCTCCCTTATTAAAAACAGCTAGGAGGGCAGTAAGCCCCCGAAATTTACCCCCCCCCCTTCCTAAAGGCCACCCCAGTTTTAAAATGTTGTGAAAAAATTTTTTAAACTTCAAATTGAAACCCCCAAAAAACCCCCCTTGCCCCCCGGAAAATTTTGGTAATGAAAACCCCCTTTGAACGTTTCAGGAAATTCCTTTTTTAGAAAAATTGTCAGAAACCAATGGGAAAAAAATCCCGGGTTTTACCCGGGTTTTTGCCCAAAATTCACAATTAAAAATCCCAATTTTTAAAAGAGCTTGGGAAAATTAATCAAAATTCCCCTTTGTTCCCAAAAAATTTTTGGTTCCCAGATTTAATGCAATCCAAAAACCCCTTTTTTCTCAATTTTTCCCTTGGCCGACCCATTGGGACAAAAATTCCCTTTCTAAAAAGGATTCCAACCCCATCCCCCCATTTATATTAATTTTTCAACCAAAATTTTTTTTTTTCCCAAACCAACCCTTTTGTTTTCCCCGGGGAAATTGTTCTTTAACCCAAAAAAATACCCCAAAATTTTAACCTTTAGAATTAAAACATTCATTGGCAAAAGAGGGGCAATATTTGGTTAATTCCAAAAAGGGGATGCATTTTAATTTTAAATTTTATAAATTAAATTAAAAAGGGAAATAAGGAAAAAAAATGGAAAAAAACCCTTGGAATTTAAGGCCCCACGGTCCCCAAGGGGTTTAAACCAACCCCAACCCAAAAGGAAATTCCCCCCTTTTTGGTAAACGGCCCCCAAATTAAAAGGACAAAGGACCCTTTAAAATATTTTTCAAAAACTGGACATTATAAGGGTTAAATGGAAAATTCCCCAATCCCCCCCCTTTCCTCCCCCGGGGTTTTCACCCCCGGTTTTCCAATTCCTTTTTTAAAAAATGAATTTTGTAAAAAAAGGTAAAAAACTTTTGTAATTTTTTCCGTAATTTTTCCCCGGCCCAGACAAAAGGAAAAAAAACCTTCCCCCCAAAATTTCCCAGGCCCGGAACCCCCCCTTCAAAGGTTTTTAAAGGGCACCCAAACCCTAACTTTTAAAAAAATATCCCCCCTCAAACTTTCTAACCTTTTTAATAAAATTGGGTGTTACCCCCCAATTTTTCCAAGGCCAATTACATAAAATTGGGCCTTTCCCCCCTTGACAAAAATAAATTTCCCCCGGCCCCTTCCCAAAAACCCCTTCCCCACGGCACAAATTTTAAATAAATTCCCCAAAAAACCTTTTTCCCCAAATCTTCCCTGTCTTCCCCCCAATTTTTTTTAACCTTTTTTCCTTGGGTTTTAAGGTGAATTTATAAAAATTTTTTTATTTTTCAAAAGGGTTTGATAAATTCCCCCCCCCGAGGCTTTTAAAATTGGCCCCACAATTTTAAGGAAAATTTTTCCTTGGGGGTCAACTACAAAAAACCCAAGAATTTTTTTTTTATAGTTTTAAAATCAACCTTCCCCCAAACGTTTTCCCTTTTGGCCCCCCTTTTTTGTTTCCCCCCAAATTTCAAAACCCAAAATAATGGGTAAATACCCCACCCCCCCCAAAAATTTTGGGCCCCTTAACCCTTTTTCCCCCAATTTTTGGACCCTAAACCCCTCAGGTTTTTTAAAAACTATCCTTTTCCCCAGAATTGGGGGATTTCATTTTTTATTGACAAAAGAAAGGGGTTTTAAATTTGGCCCCCTTAAAATTAAACCAAGCCACTAAAAACCCACCCAAAAAGTAATCCAAAAACTACTGATTTGCCCCCAAAAAGGTTTAATTTTTATTTTCTTTTTTTAAAAACCAAACAAATTTTATACTGGGTAGTGGTCACTGGGGTTTATACAAGCCTAAGCCCCTTTGGAGTTAGCGCGGGCTGTTACCAAGCACATGGCTTGTTGTAGTGTTTTAGAATTTAGGTTCAAGTGTTAAGAGGAGATTCTACTTCTTCGGGAGGAAAATGGGAAAGGCTGAAGCTTCGCATAGATGAGTTTGGGAGTGAGTGTGAGAAGGATTTAGCTGGTAAGGAGGAAATGGTTACCAGCAGTGATTGTGGCAGCCACTTTAAGTGTCAAGTGGTTCACAGTTCAGGGAGAAGGAAGATGAGGAGAGTTCATAGAGAAGATGTGAAGGTAGGAAATCGATTCTCTGTTCTCCAAGACGAGTGTACTTCAGTGGTTAGTGAGGTTGAAGGTACCACTGATTCCCCTGCTAATCAAGGTAAGAATATTTTAATAGGCGATTCTCAGGTAAGATATATGGACTGTGCATTTTGTAACAGAGACAGAAATGTCAGACAGAGAGTGTGCTTTCCTGGAGCTGGTGTTGGTGACATAGTAGGTTGTATAATATTATGGTAGGTAATGGGAACAAGCCCATTATCTGCCTTAGTGCTGGGGGTAATGACATTGGGAAGGGCAGGAGAGAGGACCTGCTGGATAAGTACAGGTCAGCCATAGAAGTAGTTAGGTCTAAGGGAGGGATCTCAATCATATGAGTGGGCAATGAATGGATGTCTAGGGCAATTGGTAGACATGTATTGCAAGGAACTTGCAATCTCATTCATTAATAACTGGGACCTATTCTTTGGCAAACGTGATATGTATGCAAGGGATGGGGTTCATCTCTCTGGGGATGGAGTGGTTGCATTAGCCAATTCAATTGAGAGGGTAATTGATCACTTGTCTAGGAATTTAAACTGATAGATAATAGAGGAATGGGTGTTTGTGGGAAGCAATCAGGCTGCAGCATTAGGGTTAAAAACAGCAGTTATGGAGGGCAGTAAGCTGTTATGGGACGAAATTCATAAGGCATCTAGATATGAAAATGTTGTGATAATGGGAGATTTTAACTTTAGACAAATTGACTGGAACAATATGACAGGAAATCTTGAGTCTAGTGACTTTCTTGATACGGTTCAGGATTGCTTTTTAGAACAGGTTGTGACAGAACCAACTAGAGGAAACAATCCGCTTGACATGGTTCTTGCCAACAAAGATTCACTAATTAATAATCTTGAGGTTAATGATGAGCTTGGGGAAAGTGATCACAAATCACTTAGTTACAATATATCATGGAATTACCCAGATAACTGCAATCAAATCTCTGTCTCAGATTTTCGCTTGGCCGACTTCATGGGACAGAAAAATTACCTGGGTGGGCTAAATAGGGATGTCCTGACTATGACTATGAATATGACGTTTTTCAGAGCATAGTTCTAGCTGCCCAGACAACTTTTGTTCCGAGTAGGGAAATTAGATCTAACAAAAATGATCCCAAATGGATGAACAATAGATTAAAACATCTCATTGGTCAAAAGAGAGGCATATATAGGCGTATCAAAAGAGGGGATGAGCAGTTAAGAAATCGATATATTCAATTAAAGAGAGAAATAAAGAAAGGAATATGAAAAGCAAAATGGGATTATAAGGCTAAGGTCGCAAGGGATTCAAACACTAACCCAAAAGACTTCTTTCAGGTAAACAGAAGCAAGATTAGGGACAAAATTGGCCCACTTAAGAGTAACTCTGGTCAGATCACTGACAGTGATAAGGATATGTGTGAAATTCTCAATACCTACTTCCTCTCTGTTTTCACCCAGGAAAATACTAGCGATATTCCTGAAATAATAGATTATGTAGAACAGGATGATAATAAACTATGTACGATTGCAGTAACTAGTGACATGGTCCTCAGACAAATAGAGAAACTAAAACCTAACAAATTCCCAGGCCCTGAAGAACTGTTTACAAGAGTGTTAAAGGAATGTAAAGAGGAACTTAGCATACCTTTGGCTAATCTTTTTAACATATCACTACAAACTTGCATAATGCCTGATAAGTGGAAAATGGCAAATGTAATACCTATTTACAAGGCAGGTGACAGGTACTTGGCTTCGAACTATAGACCAATTAATAATTGCCGAAGCAATTCGTAGCCATCTTGACAGGCACAGATTGATTAATGAATCTCAACACGGTTTTACAAAGGGCGTTCCTGTCTTACGAATTTATTAACTTTTTTCACTAAGGTATTTGAGGAGGTAGATCATGGTAATGAATATGATATTGTGTATATGGACTTCAGTAAGGCTTTCGATAGAGTTCCACACCAGAGGCTATTGAGGAAACTTAAGGCACACGGAATAGGAGGAGAAATTTTGTCCTGGGTAGTGGCAGGCTGACAAATAAAACAGCAGAGAGTTTGCATAAATGGGAGAAATCAGAATGGGGGCACGTCACAAGCGGTGTTCCGCAGTGGTCAGTGTTGGGCCCGTTTTTGTTCACAATTTACATAAACGACATAGATGAGGGAATAAATAGCGACACCAAAATAGGCCGTCCAATTCATTCTAATGAGGACACTAGAGCACTCCAGGATGATTTGAATAGACTGATGCAATGGTCGGAGAAGTGGCAGATGCAGTTTAATATTGACAAATGCAAAGTTCTAAATGTTGGGCAGTTAAATAACCATGCCACATATAAACTAAATAATGTAGATCTTAATACTACTGATTGCAAAAAGGATTTAGGAGTTATGGTTAGCAGTAATCTAAAACCAAGACAAGAGTGCATTAGTGTTTGCAATAAAGCTAACAGAATTCTTGGTTTCATATCTAGAAGTATAAATAATAAAAGTCCTCAGGTTGTTCTTCAACTCTATATATCCTTGGTTAGGCCTCATTTAGACTATGCTGCTCAGTTCTGGTCACCGTATTACAGAATGGATATAAATGCTCTGGAAAACGTACAGAGGAGGATGACAAAGATGATCCAATGTATCAGAAATCTTCCATATGAGGATAGACTGAGGGCCCTGAATCTGCACTCTCTCGAAAGGCGTAGAATTAGGGGGGATATGATCGATGTGTATAAATGGAAAACAGGAATAAATAAAGGGGATGTAAATAGCTTTCTGAAAATTTCCAGCCAATACAGTTCTCGCAGCAATGGTTTCATGTTGGAAAAATTCAGATTCAGGAAGGATATAGGAAAGCACTGGTTTGGTAATAGAGTTGTGGATTAGTGGAAGAAACTCCCGAGTACAGTTATTCAGGCTAAAGCGTTGTGTAGCTTTAAAAATAGGTTAGATAAATACATGAGTGGGTGTGGATGGGTGTGAGTTTGACCTGACTAGCTTGTGCTGCTGGGTCTGTTGCAGTGCTCCATTCTTGAGAGGGGATAACCAGACTGGGTGGGTCATTGGGCTAATCCGGGGGGGGGTCATTGGTCTAATCTGGGGACATGGACCTGCTCCTCATGGGTCAGTAGGCCTGTTGCAGTGTTCCTTCTTTCTTATGTTCAGCCATAGAAGTAGTTAGGTCTAAGGGAGGGATCCCAGTCATATGTAGCATCTTGGCTAGAAAGTGAGTGGGCAATGGATGGATGTCTATGGCAATTTGTATAAATTGCTGGCTAGACAGATACTGCAAGGAACTTGCAATACCATTCATTGATAACTGGGACCTATTTTTTGGCAAATGTGATATGTATGCAAGGGATGGGGTTCATCTCTCATGGGATGGAGTGGTTGCATTAGCCAGTTCGACTGAGAGGGTAATTGATGACTTGTCTAGGAATTTAAACTGATAGATTATAGAGGTATAGGTGTTTGTGGGAAACAGTCACGCTGCAGCATTAGGGTTAAAAACAGCAGTTATTACCAGGATACCTCAGGGATATGTTTAAAAGACAATATTCAAAATAAAGCTGCTAGAAATGGCAAATCAATTGATCAACAAACAAAGAGAGATAGTAGAGGGCAACAAGAGACTAGCTCCCTTAAGATAAGATAAGATTTCGTTTGGATTTTTAACCCCGGAGGGTTAGCCACCCAGGATAACCCAAGAAAGTCAGTGCGTCATCGCGGACTGTCTAACTTATTTCCATTGGGGTCCTTAATCTTGTCCCCCAGGATGCGACCCACACCAGTCGACTAACACCCAGGTACCTATTTGCTGCTAGGTGAACAGGACAATAGGTGTAAGGAAACGTGTCGGAATTTCCACCCGCCGGGAATCGAACCCGGGCCCTCCGTGTGTGAAGCGGGAGCTTTAGCCACCAGGCCGCCGGGCCACCACAAGGCCGCCGGGCCTTGTGGTTTACTATACATATAGTAGGAGTCTAAGAAATAAGATAGATGAGCTTAGATTACTTGCAAGTGTAGGTAATATAGATATTATTGGTATAACAGTGACCTGGTTCAATCTGAAAGATAGAGAAATGCCTTCTGAATGCAACATACAGGGTTATAAACTATTCCACACTGATAGGGTTAACAGGAAGGGTGGTGGAGTGGCGATGTAAGTCAGAGAAAATTTAAATTGTTGTCTTACATATGATATAAGATTAGCAACATCGAACACAGAATCTGTTTGGCTACAGTTTCTCGAGGGACGTGACAAATTAATTTTGGGTGTGATTTATAGGCCCCAAACCTTGATAGGGAGTGCAGTAAACTGTTATGGACCGAAATGTCATAAGGCATATTGATAAGAAAATATTGTGATAATGGGAGATTTTAACTTTAGACAAAATGATTGGAACATTATGACAGGAAATCTTGAGTCCAGTGACTTTCTTGATACGGTTCAGGTTTGCTTTTCAAAAAAAACTTTTCGAGTTTATTTTTTGGGAGGATGATGATCAGGTGTATTACAGTATTTATTATCATAATACAATCAGATTAGCATAGTTTTATCACGAGTGACCAAAAAACTTTTGGCAGTGTCACTACGTGCTCCCTGTCTGCCAAATTAAATTTTCAATATTTATTTTAACATTTGTTGGCAGACCTTAATCAAAACATAATGAATATATGCCTATTAAAGTACATCAAAATTGAACGAAATCGTACGATAAACAACAACAACAACAACAACAACAAAAATGATCACCCCTATGTGGTTTGTGGCCTGGTTGGCAAAGCTTTCACTTCGCAAGCTGAGGGTCCGGGTTTGATTCCCGGCAAGGGTGAAAACATTGTGCGTGTTTCCTTACACCATGTTCACCTATCAGTAAAATGGGTACTTGGGTGTTAGTCGACTGGTGTGGGTCGCATCCTGGGATAAAATGACCTAATTTGCCCGAAATGATGAACATAACAAGCGGCTTTCTATATAGTAGTATGTTATTGATGTCAGCTATGATTATTATTATTATTAAAGATTAGCCGGTATTCTCCCGGCCCGGGCCTTTTCCAAGTGGTGGCCCGGCCTTGGCTCCCCTCTTTAGAGTGTCTGAGACCTAAGCCTTCTCCCATGGAGGAGGCACAAGTAACCTCCTCATCTTTGGGACCACGTGTCCCAGGCCTAGCCACAAGCTAGGCCTCTCTGGTCCAGCCATCCCCTGCCCCAAGGGCTATATGGGAATGACAGTCTCATGAGCTAAAGGCTCGGGCTCAGGCACCTCCCTAATACCCTAAAGGGTTAGGGCATGGTGTCGATGCAGCTAATGATCTGTATAACCCTGACTATACTTGTAGTAATAAAGATAATATTTATTATTTATTATATTATTATTATTATTATTATTTTATTATTATTGTTATCTTATAATTATTATTATTATTTAATTATTTAAATAATAATTATATTATTATTAATTATTATTATTATTATTAATTATTTTATTATTATTATTAAATTATTATTAATTATTATTATTATTATTAATGTTATTATTATGTTATTATTAATGTTATTATTAATGTTAAGTCTCTCCTCGTACAAAAGAACTCTCTCAACTCTAAGAATTACCAACTACCAATTAAACTCAAATACTAAATAAAACTAATATAATTAAATAGAAAATTTATCCACTCACCTAAACTAGAATCATTCATTTCTTCAACAACTTCCATAAGTTGTTTCCATGTTTGGTTATAATAACACTTAGGGATAAGCGGCTAAACATGTTGTTTTCTACTCTTTGTCACTCTTCACTATATTCTATTTGTGTTGAAACATTCAAGTATTTCATCAGTCTGTTGTCTCACCATTTCTTTCACAGTACTCTCAATGTCTTCTCTCTGCATCCATCTCACTACTTTCTCATAGTTCTCAGGACTAAGTTTACCTCTCCCCGATCGACACCATGCCTAACCCTTCTAGGGTAGGGTAGGTGCCTGAGCCCGAGCCTTTAGCTCATAAGACTGTCATTCCCATTTGCCCCCTTGGGGCGGGGATGGCAGACCAGAGAGGCCTAGCTTGTGGCTAGGCCTTGGGGACAGTTGGTCCAAAGATGAGGAGGTATCTTGTGCCTCCTCCCATGGAGACTTAGGTCTCATCTCTCTATCTCTAAGAAACTACTCCCTAAAGATGGGGAGCCAAGGCCGGGCCACCACTTGGACAAGGGCCGGGGCCGGGAGAATACCGCTAATCTTTAACTACTAACTAACTACCCTCCCCATTCTCAAAATTGAATATATACAAGTTCCATACGAACATCCAGGTAAGATTTCTCACATCTCGTACAATCCTTAAATTGACGTATTCTCACCAACAAAGTTATACCACTGTCACGTCCATGCTTACAAAGCGATACCTAACTTCTCTCTCTCTCCTCTCTCCTCTTCTCCTCTCATCTCTTCTCATCTCTCTCCTCTCTCTCTCTCCTACTCATCTCCTCTCTCTCTCATCTCTCGTCTCTACTCTCGTCTCTCTCACTCTCTCTCGCTCTCTTTCTTTTACACAGAGTTTGACAAGTTTAGGTAAGGGATCTCTAGCTTTGAACATTAAAATGGTATAAAAAACCGACAGTTGTTAGTAAAGACACACATATAAACAAATTAGTATCTTTACTTTCGAAACGTTTCGCCTACACAGTAGGCTTTCTTCAGTCGAAGTACAGAAAAAGTTGATAGAAGCAGAAGATACTTGAAGACGATGTAATCGTCCCATCACCCCTTTAAAAGTTTTGAGTGGTCAGTCCCTCAGTCTGGAGAAGAGCATTGTTCCATAGTAAAGAAACAATATGGAAAAGTGACAGGAGGAAGCCTTATATAGCGCCAAGAGGAGTGAAGACGTAGGTCATAGAAGAGGTAAGAACTCAGATATTTGGAGGTCAGTCCCTCTCAAATCAGAGGGACTGACCACCTCAAAACTTTAAGGGTGATGGAACTGATTACATAGTCTTCAAGTATCTCTGCTTCTATCAACTTTTCTGTACTCGACTGAAGAAGCCTACTGTGTAGGCGAAACGTTTCGAAATAAAGATACCTAACTGTTGCATATGTGTCTTACCTAACGATTCTCTAGCTTTACTGACAACTATTTTCGGGTTAAGGATTTCTAACTTTATTGACAAGATACGGCTGTTACCTACATCAGCTCATTTAAAAGTAATTTTATTATTATGAAACATACAAGTAGGGAACGGATGAAGTTGGAGCCATCTGTGCGACAGTAAAATTTCATTTTTCTCTGTCGTCTCTCTCTCTCTTCTCTCTTAAGATTAACACCATTGGAGTTCCTCATTTAACATTTAAAATCTTTCTTATTTTTTCCCCTATTTTACTCATTCAAAATTACACACACCAAATGACACTTTTAACAAACCCCTTGTGTAGAGTCATATTGACCATCAGTGCCACCATGAACACGCTATATAAGAAGATACTTGCATAAAATAACCAACAATACATATACCCAACTGCTTCCCCAATGTTCAATGAGACTATCATCATAAATGAGAATATTTGGCAATGAAAGATAGTAGAATGAAAGGTGCACAGTTTTAAAATAAATTTTCACTGGAGTTTAGCAGTAATTTGGTTGTAAAATGGTAAACAACAGATATTAATAAATTGTAAATTTAATTATTTGCAACAACAGGTTTATATTAAAGTATAATACAGGTTTACAAAAAAGTATAATAAAAAAAATAGGGTAATGTTATGGTTGTAAGTGATATGATAGTAAGATGGTACACAACCGATATTAATTAATTGTAAATTGGAATATTTGCAACAGGTTTTTAGAAAAGTATAATAGAATCAAATAGGGCAATGATATGGTAAATTACAAATATATAATAAAGTAGAAGAAATAATCAAGAAAGAGATTTTGTAGATATTAAAAACATTAAGACCATGAGGTAGAGTGGTAATTGAATACAAAAGTAGTAAAAGGGTATTATAATTTAAGGAACAAATTTTGTCTGTATATAACTGTTACAGGTGATTCATAACACTATTCGTGGACGGTGAGTGTAAACTGCACTTTATTCTGAGACAGTTAGCCCAGCCTCACTCAGAATTTTGTTTAGTTCGTATTCCGTACAGATGAAGAACCTCTTCCCTTTGGGATATTTCCTAACTGCGATTTTACCGTCCTTCACAAAGCACTGATGGATTTTTTGCTTTGGGCGGTAATTTTCCCTTAGTCGGATAAAGGGGTTTTGCCTTGTTTTGGCAAGGCAATCATTGACGTATACCTCAGATTTCATAGATGTGGATGTTTTTAACAGGCTTTTTCTTTGCAAGCTGGTGTTGAATTTTAATAGCACTGTTTTTTTTTCTCCGCTTGGAGCAAATCAGTTGCAATCTTTTACTTTCATCACTACATATGTTTTAGGCTAAGTGGTCCTGTAATAAGCTGTAGAGTGGTCTCCATACATGGTCTCTGGGTGACTGTAGGTGGGAGATGGTGGCTATTAACTACAATAGCGTCAGATAATTGTTGTCATTAGAGTCTTGGAAGTTGGTGATGACATCGGCAAGTTGTAGATCCACTCATGATCTTTCTTCTATGAAGCTGGTGTTAAGCTGGGTGACTTAATCTTTTAGAGTGTTGATGGTGTCCACAAACTGGGTGTGGTGTTGCTGAGTTGTTCCAGAGTGTCTAGTTTATGTTCAAGAGTTGTGATCTTGCCGAGGTACTGTGTGTTGGCGGTTTTAGTTCCTGCATTTCCTGGTTAACTTGGTGATTTTTGGTTCTGTATCATAAGGAGTTTAGCTATTTCTGGGTCAGTAATGTTCTTAACATCAAATCCATAGGAGTTATCTTGGTCTGTGGCGGTGGCCAAATTTGTTGTTGTCTGTCGAGTGCTATGATGATGTAGGTGGGTGATGAGGGTTGTGTCCTGGCTGGCAGTACGAGAAGTTTTCCTTATAGTATTGCTTCTCTCACCTGTGGTGTTAGGAGTCCTTGGCTGGTTACTGGATCTTCTTTTGTTGCCCTAACCCTTAGCCATTGACAGTGGCTTCAGTTGAATTATAGACGATGGGTAATGGTGAGTGTTGTGGTGATACATGAGTCCTCTTAGTTGGTAATTTGCGTATTTTTGGGTAATTTCTGCAGTTGATTTATATCATTCTGAGTGTCCACATGTGTTAGTGTCATGTGGGTCTTGATTAGGCCATCACAGGGCTGCTGGGAACCTCAGTTAGAAGTAAAATAGAGGGGCAAGGTTCATACTGCTTGCTGCCGCTGTCACAGAGTAGGTGTTCCCAAGGTGTTTGAGCATGAATGAGAGGGTGGGAGGTATGTGGGAACGGAGATGGAACATGTGGAGTGTAGAAGGGTGTAGGGAGAGTTAGGATCTTCATTCGAAGAGTTGGAATTAAAGGTGGTAGGGGGTATGGGAGAAGTACCACTATAAATGTACAATAAATAAGATGTAATTAGTCTTCTTTAATGATTGTAGTCAAAATAAGAGATGAATTATTATTGAATTATTATTGAAATATCCTGTGTAGAGTATTTGTATAATTATTTCCTTGATAGGAATGGGAGACGTCTGTTCAAATTTGAAAATAAAAGAGAATATTAACCTACGATGTCTTGTTGATAATAGTAATGTTACCAAAACAGTGTTAAAACTTGTAAATATCTTGTATTTTTTTTGTGTGTAAAAAAATCGCGCGTTTGTGTGTGTGTTTTGTGTGAAGAAAGTGCAATGCAGTTTCTGCTAGGATGGTGGCTGTAGGCGCGGAGTGTGGTTTGTTTTGGGTTTTTTTTTTTTTTTTTTGTGGAAATGGTTGAGGGGGTTCTGTGGGTAGCTCTGTTTATTGAAAGGTTTGTGTTTGGTGCCCTTCAGAGTCGACTTCCCGCATACCGAGCTTAACCTGCCCTCCCTTCCTGCCACTTATGTTTTTAAATCAACTCTCTCAGTTCCCCTCATTACTATGTATTCTACAGGGTTGAGGCCCCCCACTGGTATTTTAAAGTTTTTATCAAGGTTTCTGCTGATGATCCTCTTTTCATTCTAGTTCTGTATCACCAAATTTGACTGCAATTTTTTTTCCCCTTAAAAAACCTCATTTCTCTGAAAATTTGCCACTTGCGACTTTCCTTCTTTGATGAAGTTCAATCTCTTTTGCCTCCCCCTGTTGTCTTTTTCACATGCCCTTTTCCTTTCAGATGCTTAAGTCCATAATAATTTTTGGCTTTCACTATCTTCCCATATTTTTTCCCCCTAGTTCGGGATAGGGTTTAAGTTACCCATTGCTGTATACCTTATTTCCGGGAACATCAGGGGGCGGGTAGCTTTTCGCAAAGGACTTATCCCCTTTCCCTTCTTTCAGTCTCCTCGTTGCCCTGATGTTCAGTTCCAAACAAACAGCCCTTTCTTTCCTCAGTTCCCTACCCCCTTCAACACTTTTTATTCTTCCTCTAGTTCATATCCAGAGGGAATGAGAGTATAAGCTTTAGCTCTTTCTTTTTCCCCCCTTCTTGCTCTCTGCGACAACATCTGCAACTCTTAAATGTCAACCCCGTTAAGACTTTTTTCCCCTCTGTTCCATCGTTCTCTTGAGCCGTTCCTATTCTTTGTTCCCCGGGCAATCTTTCCCTTTGTTCACTTTGGGTTTATCTTCGTCCTACGATTAGAACCCATTTTTTAAATTTTTTTTGGATATCTAATTTTCCTTTAGCGGTATTTGCCTATTTTTTTCTCACATTTTGTGGGGGCAGGGGGCGATTCATAGCTCCTGGCCCCCCTTTCACAGATTGCAGGTCCTCTCCCCCCTTTTCTCCATGACTTTTCAAACCTCGTCTTAAAACTATGTATGGTTCCCACCTCCACTACATCGCTTTCTAGGCTGTTCCACTGCCTGACAACTCTATTACCTGGAGTTTACCTGGAGAGAGTTCCGGGGGTCAACACCCCCGTGGCCCTGTCTGTGACCAGACCTCCTGGTGGATCAGAGCCTGATCAACCAGGCTGTTACTGCTGGCTGCACGCAATCCAACGTACGAGCCACAGCCCGGTTGGTCAGGTACCGACTTTAGATGCTTGTCCAGTGCCTGCTTGAAGACAGCCAGAGGTCTATTGGTAATCCCCCTTATGTATGCTGGGAGGCAGTTGAACAGTCTCGGGCCCCTGACACTTATTGTATTGTCTCTTAACGTGCTAGTGATACCCCTGCTTTCGTTGTGAGTGATTTTCGTGTGCAAGTTCGGTACTAGTCCCTCTAGGATTTTCCAGGTGTATATAATAATGTATCTCTTCCTCCTGCGTTCCAGGGAGTACAGATTCAGGAACTTCAAGCGCTCCCAGTAATTGAGGTGTTTTATCTCCGTTATGCGCGCCGTGAAGGTTCTCTGTACATTTTCTAGGTCAGCAATTTCACCTGCCTTGAAAGGTGCTGTTAGTGTGCAGCAATATTCCAGCCTAGACAGAACAAGCGACCTGACTCTTCTGACTCTTCAACTTTCAATTGTGACCCCTTGTTTCTGTGTCTCATCTCTGGAACATCCTGTCTTTGTCCACCCACCCTGTCTATTCCATACAGCATTTTATATGTTGTTAACATGTCTTCCCAGACCCTCCTGTCCTACAGTGTCGTCAGGCCAATTTCCTTTAACCTTTCTTCGTAGGACAGTCTCCTTAGCTCTGGGACTAGTCTTGTTGCAAACCTTTGCACTTTCTCTAATTTCTTGATGCGCTTGACCAGGTGTGGACTCCAAACTGGTGCTGCATCTTCCAGTATGGGCCTGACGTAAATAGTGTACAGAGTCTTGAACGATTCCTTACTGAGGTATCGGAATGCTATCCTTAGGTTTGCCAAACGCCCGTATGCTGCATCAGTTATCTGATTGATGTGCGCCTCAGGAGTCGTGCTCGGTGTTATACTCACACCAAGGTTCTTTTCCTTGAGTGAGGTTTGCAGTCTTTGGCCACCTGGACTATACTGTGTCTGCGGTCTTCTTTGCCCTTCCCCGATCTTCATGACTTTGCATTTGGCAGCGATAAATTCAAGGAGCCAGTTGCTGGACCAGGCGTGTAGCCTGTCCAGGTCGCTTTGTAGTCCTGCCTGATCCTCGACCGATTTAATTCTCCTTATTAACTTCACATCATCTGCAAACAAGGACACTTCTGAGTCTATCCCTTCTGTTATGTCATTCACATATACCAAAAACAGCACAGGTCCTAGGACTGACCCTTTTGGAACCCTGCTTGTCACAGGCGCCCACTCTGACACCTCGTCACGTACCATGACTCTTTGTTGCCTCCCTGTCAGGTATTCTCTGATCCATTGTAGTGCCTTTCCTGTTATGTGTGCCTGATCCTCTAGCTTTCGCAGTAACCTCTTGTGAGGAAATGTGTCGAAGGCCTTCTTGCAGTCCAAGAAAATACAGTCTATCCACCACTCTCTCTCTTGTCTTACTTTTGTCACCTTGTCATAAAACTCCAGTAGGTTTGTGACACAGGATTTTCCTTCCCTGAAACCGTGCTGATTGTCGATTATACACTTGTTTCTTTCCAGGTGCTCCACCACTCTCCTCCTGATGATCTTCTCCATGACTTTGCATACTATACACGTTAGTGAGACAGGTCTGTAGTTTAATGCCTCGTTTCTGTCTCCTTTTTTAAAAATTGGGACTACATTTGTCATCTGCCATACCTCAGGGAGTTGTCCAGTTGCAATTGATGTGTTGAAGATCTTTGTTAGTGGCACACACAGCATCTCTCTCCCTCTCTAAGGACCCACGGAGAGATGTTGTCTGGTCCCACTGCCTTTGAGGTATCAAGTTCACATAGCAGCTTCTTCACCTCCTCCTCGGTGTGTGTGTGTGTGTGTGTGATTGTGTGTGTGTATGTGTGCATGTGTGTATCCGTGTTAATGTGTGGGTGTGTTTGTGTACTGGCTTGTGTACTCACCTAATTGTACACACCTAATTGTGGTTGCAGGAGTCGAGACTCAGCTCCTGGCCCCGCGTGTTCACTGATCGCTACTAGATCCTCTCTCTGCTTCCAGAGCTTTGTCATACCTCGTCTTAAAGCTATGTATGGTTCCTGCCTCCACTACATCACTTTCTAGGCTATTCCACTTCCTGACGACTCTATGACTGAAGAAATACTTCCTAACATCCCTCTGACTCGTCTGAGTCTTCAGCTTCCAATTGTGACCCCTTGTTCCTGTGTCCCCTCTCTGGAACAACCTGCCTCTGTCTACCTTATATATTCCACGCATTATTTTGTATGTCATTATCATGTCTCCCCTGACCCTCCTATCCTCCAATGTCGTCAGTTCGATTTCCTTCAACCTTTCTTCGTAGACATACCCCTGAGCTCCGAACTAGCCGTGTTGCAAACCTTTGTACTTTCTCCGATTTCTTGACGTGCTTGACCAGGTGTGGATTCCAAACTGGTGCTGCGTACTCCAGTTTGGGCCTGATGTACACAGTGTACAGTGTCTTGAACGATTCCTTACTAAGGTATCGGAACGCTATTCTCAGGTTTGCCAGGCGCCTGTATGCTGCAGCAGCTATCTGGTTGATGGTGTACCTCCGAGACAACTCGGTGTTATGGTCACCTTAAGATCTTTCTCCTTGAGCGAGGTTTTGCAGTCCATGGCCACATAGTCTATACTCTGTCTGGTGTCTTCTTTGCCCTTCTCCGATCTCATGACTTTGCACTTGGCAGGGTTGAATTCAAGAAGCCGGTTGCTGGACCACGTGTCCAGCCTGTCCAGTCTCTTGAAGTCCTGCCTGATCCTCATCTGATTAATTCTCCTCATTAACTTCACATCATCTGCGAACAGGGACACCTCTGAGTCTATCCCTTCCATCATGTCATTCACATACTAGAAATAGCACTGGTCCTAGGACCGACCCCTGTGGGACCCCGCTCGTCACAGGTACCCACTGCTATACCTCATCCCGTGTGTGTGTGTGTGTGTGTGTGTGTGTGTGTGTGTGTGTGTGTGTGTGTGTGTGTGTGTGTGTGTGTGTGTGTGTGTGTGTGTGTGTGTGAGTAATAGTGTTTTGTGTTAATAGCTGCATCAGTACTTTTACTAGGATATTGTTGAAGCTGTTGTCTAATTACTCTTCTCCCCAGTTCACAAGGAATCTTACCAAAATCACTTACGTGTGTGTGTGAGAAAGAGAGTACACACCTATTTGTACTCACTAGTCGCTACTAGGCCCTCTTTCTCCCTGCTCCAAGAGAGTTATCGTACCTCATCTTAAACCTATGTATGAATCTTCCCTCCACTCATTCACTCTCCAGATTGTTCCACTTCCTGACAACATTAAGAGTGAAGTATTTCCTAACAACCCGCATCTGTTATTATAATATGTAATACAAAAACGCATATATCGGAGATTATATTTTCCAAAATCATAGCTACAATGAAATATTTGTATTTTTAACGCCAATTAAAATGTGTTATACCATTATCATTACATGAGTTGAGATCAAAGACAAATGCCCCTTTTGGGACCATCGGTAGTAGTACTAGCAAACCGCACTAGAACCAACAAATTACTACTCATTT
>NC_069403.1:103325210-103334041 GCF_026875155.1 Cherax quadricarinatus | reverse complement strand
TTTTATAAACTTTTCCCAAAAAACATTTTGACAAAAAAAGCGACCCCCTCACACCACCACACACGATTCACACCTCACGGGACCGCGACTCACCCCCATATTTACACTCCCATCTTTGTACTTGGGGTATGAGGTGAGTGGTTTTAGTATTGTCAAATAAAATTTTTGTGGAAAGTTTAAAAAATGATGTTTTTCTATGATATTAGTTTTTTTGGGGGAAATTTTAAATGGGTGAGTTTTTTTGGTGGTTGTCTAAGATTAAGTTGTTACAAAATTTTTTTTCATTGATGGTGGCCCATTACAAGTGTTTGCGTTTTGGGTTTGTTTTCATGTTTTTTTTTTTAAATGCGCCAATGGGGGGAATTTCTTTTTTATAGTGATTTGAGGGGATTTCTATAAAAAGGGTTTAGATGGGATTTAAACTTAGTTTTCTGGTGTTTTTTGACGGGGGGATTTGGAGTTTCAGGTAAAGGGTAGTAATCAGTATTTTTTTGGGATTTCGATTTGATGGTGTTTTTTAAGTTTCAAATGATTGCAAGTATTTTTTTAAAGAGATATGGTTCAATTTGGTTTCAAATTTACAGGTTAGATATGGTAAAGTTTCCTGTCATAAGTGAAATATTAGTTTTTTTTGTTTTAATGGTAAAGTCTGGAGAATGAGGGAGGAATTTGGTGGATGATTGTAATTTGGGGTTAAATGAATTGTAAGTGTGAATAAAGTAAATTTGGGTGAGTTAGAGAAAAAAAAATTTTATTATCTTAGTAAAAGTATAAATATTTTTAGTGATTTTCGAAAGATGATTTTTTAAAGAATGTGTAAAAAAAAGGGTGATCTTAGGGGGGGATTAAAATTTTGGGTAAACGTTTTGTTGTGGTGATCATAAATTGGGATATAACAGATATGTTTTGGTTAGTTTTGGGGGGGGGAAAAGTCTCATGTCATAAGTGTCGGGGGGTTTTGTGTAAAGTCGAAATCGGAGACTGGGGGGTTTAAGGTTGAATGAGGGGGTATTTTAAATGAAAATGGGGGGTTTTTTGTGTTTTTGTTCCCCCTTAAAAGGGTATTTTTATTTGGGGATTCAAAAAATGGAAGGGGCCCGGGGGTTGGAAATTTCCAAAAAGTTTATGGAGGGAATTCAAATGAAAATTTAAAAGAATTTGAAGTAATCTTTTTGGGGTTTTTTCCTTTTTTTTTTTTTTGTTTTTGTGGAAAAAAAATGGAATTAAAAGGGGGTTGTAAAGGGGGTGAGAGAATATTCTTAAAAGATATTGAGAAAAAGGGGGGTCTCAAATGATTGTATGAGATGTTGTGAAGGCGTTTCCAAAGTTAAGTGATGTGTGTGTTGTGTGTTGTGTTGTAGTGTGTGGTGTGTTGTGATGTGTGTTGTGTGTGTTGTGTGTGTGTGTGTGTGTGTGTGTGTGTGTGTGTGTGTGTGTTTAGGTGGTCATAGAGTTTTGTGATTATCTTGGTTTACAGTGATTTTAGTGGATTTGAGATGGGTGATGATATGCATTGTGGATGTGAAATGTGATTTTTGTGTGTGTTCAGATAAGAGATGTTGTTGGGAGATGGGTGAGTGAGTGGATGTAAAGAAATGTGGGTGAGAGGGAATGGGAGAGGGGTATGGGAGTTTTGTATTAGAAAATTTAATGAAATATGGGGAGATTTTACTGAAAATAAAGGTAATGTGTGACATAATTTTAAAAAGAAATTATAGAATTGAAAAAGTTATGATTATTGGAAAAGAATGGCAGGAGTTGAAAAACATGTCGCAGTAGATTGGGTAGTGAGTTTAGTTGTTGTGAGTATAATTATCACTTTAAGTGGCGCAAGGAAGATGGGTATGGAGAGGATTTTATTAGAAATTTAGTAATGTAAAGTGGAATGTGTATTTAAATTTAAAGATTCAGTAAAAAAGAAGGGGGAAAAAGTCCTGTATCGAATATAATTGTGAATAATTTGCGTAAAGTGATGAGGGTTGTGGGTCATGCAGTCGTAACTAGGAGTACAAAAAAAGATGTTAATCAGTGGGTTTTCTTTTGTGGGTGATGTGGGTTGTGGGGTGTTGGGGGATGTGGGTGTTGTTGTCGAAGCAGTGATGCCGAAAAAAGTAGTTATGAATTGTGGGTTGTTGGATTGTTTTTGACTTTTTCTGATGAGAATTAGTTTTAAAACGAGAAAAAAAATTGTGAGTTGGTGGGGTTTGTTGGTTGTGGGTGTTGTTGTCGAATCGAGATACCGAAAAGACGTTAATAAGTGTGTTGTTGTTGTGGATGATGTGGGTTGTGGTGTTGTGGGTGGGGTATTGTTGTCGAACTAGAGATGCCAACAAAATGTTTTAAGTGGGTTGTTGTTGTGGGGTTGTGGGTAGTTGTGTGGTGTTGTGGGATGTGGGTGCTGTTTGTGGGTGGTGGGTGTTGTTATGTCGAACTAGAGATACCAAAAAAGTTGTATATGTGGTTGTTGTTGTGAATTTTCTGATGAATTAGTTTAAAACGAGAAAAAATTGTGGGTTGTGGGTGTTGTGTGTTGTTGGTGAGAGGGTTGTGGGTGTTGTGCGTGTGTGGGTTGTTGTGGGTTGTGTGGTGTTGGTGTCGAACTAGAGTTACCGAAAATGATTTTATAAGTGGGGTTGTTGTTGTGGGTGATGTTGGGTTTGTGGGTGTTGTGGGTTGTGGGTGTTGTGGGTTCTGTGGGTGTGATGTGGGTTGTGGATGGTGTGGGATGTGGGTTGTTGTGGTGTTGTGGGTGTTGTTTTGTCGAACTAGATTTTACGAAAATAAAGAAGTTGTAAGTGGGTTGTGTTGTTACTTTTGATGATGAAATTAGTTTAAAAAACAGAGAAAACAATTGTTTGGGTTGTGGGTGTTGTGGTTGTGGAGTGATGTGGGTTGTGGGGTGTTTGTGAGAGTGTGGGTTTTGTGGTTTTGGTTTGTTGGTTGTCGAACTAGAGATACCGTAAAGATGTTATAAGTTGTGGGGTTGTTGTTGTGACTTTTTTCTGGACGATACGACGAAATTAGTTAAACGATGAAAAAAATTGTGGGGGGTGTGGGGTGTTGTGGGTTGTGGGTGTTGTGGGTTGTGGGTGATGTGGGTTGTGGTGGTGGGAATGTGGGTTGTAGTGGGTTGTGGGGTGTTGTTGTGAACTAGTGATACCGAAAAGATGTTATTAGTGGGTTGTTGCTGTGACTTTTTCTGATGAAATTAGTTATTTAAAACGAGAAATAATTGTGGGTTGTGGGTGTTGTGGGTTGTGGGTGATGTGGGTTGTGGGTGTTGTGGATGTGGGTGTTGTTGTCGAACTAGATGATACCGAAAGATGTTATAAGTGGGTTGTTGTTGTGGGTGTTGTGACTTTTTCTGTTGAAATTAGTTTTAAAACCGAGAAAAATGGTGGGTTGTGGGTTTGGGTTGGGGGTGTGGGTGTTGTGGCGTGTGTGGGGTTGTGGGTTGGGGGTTGTTGTTTGACGGTACTTGAGTTGCTGAAAAAGTGATTATATGTTGAGGGGTTGTTGTTGTGACGTTTCTGATGAAATTAGTTTAAACGAGAAAAAAGTGTTTTAGTAGTATTCAGTGGTGTATTTGGGAGTACTCAAATGGTGGTTTGAGACTATTAAAGGTGTTTGTGAGGTGTTCAAATGATGTGCAGAGTATTTATGTTGGTGTTCTGGAGTATTCAGTGGTGATTTGTGGTGTATTTCGAATGATGTTTTTGGAGTATTCAAAGGTAAATGATTGTGTTTTTGGTGGTGTTGTTGTTTCAAAAAGTAAGGTGTCTGAGTTACGTTTTTGTGTTACTGTGTAAAATCATAGAGAATGAGGGATGAGTGTTGGCGGGATGGTTTGAAATTTATGAAATATGAAAGTGTTGTTAGATAAATTAGAGGATGATAAATCTTATTGGGTGTTTTCTAAATGTTGTCGTGGAAATGTTTTTTTAGTGTTGTTTGGTAATGTTTTTCAAAGGTTGTTTATGTGTAGTTTATACAAATTTTTATGAGAGTGTTTCGAAGTAATCTTGGGGTTGTTCTGTAGTGAGATGATAAAGGTTTTCGATTGAAGAGAATAAGTTCTTAAGAGTATTGAGTAGAGTGTGTGTGTATGTGTGAGAGTGTGTGTGTGTGTTTGTGTGTGTGTGCGGGTAGTGGTCATAGAATTTTGTGATATCTTGGTTACAGTGATTTTAGGGGATTGAGATGGGTGTTAGTCTGTTTTGTTGATTCTTAGTTTATGTGATTTTGTTGGTGATTTGACTGTATTCATTGGTGTTTTAGTAGTATTCAGTGGTGTATTTGGGAGTACTCAAATTGGTGTTTTGAGGATATTCAATGGTGTCTTTTGAAGGTGTTCAATGATGTGCAAGAGTAACTTAATGAAAGGTGTTCTGGGAGTGTTCAGAGGTGAATTTGGGGTGTTCGAATGATGTTTTTGAGATTTAAAGGTATTGCTGGTGTTTTTTGGTGATGTTCAAAGTAAAAGTGTTTGAGGTTACTTTTGTGATAATGTTGTGAAGTCTTTAGACTGAGGGAGGAGTTGGGGGGATGAGTTGTAATTTAATGAAATGTTGTAAGTGCAGCTAAATTTAGAGCTGTCAAATCTTATTTGGGGGAGTATTCAAATTGATATTTTGGAAGTGTTTCAGTGTTTGTTTGGAAAATGTTCAAGGTTTTTTTGTGAGTATAAAATGATTTATGAGAGTGTTTTGGAGGTGTTCAAAGTAAAGTGAGGTGTGTGTGAGTAATTAACTTCGTAATATGTGAATTGGACTAGTGAATTAATCGAAAAGTTTTGGTTATAAGTGTTGTGGTGACTTTTTCTGATGAAATAGTTAATAACAGAGAAAAATGTCTAGATTGTGTTGTTTTTTGTAAAGAAATTGTGGATTGTTGTGGGTATTATACTCGAGAAAAATGTGAAATTATTTTGATTATACTGGGTTTAAGAGTGAAATTGTTTTCACTATGTTGTATATTGAAATGTGTAGGGGGGAGTCGTCAACGATTCAGCCTGTGTGTGTGGGGTAATCGCGTGACGTCACTGACATAGGGGGAAAGTCGACAAGATTACAGCCTGTATGTGTTGAGGTCATCATGTGACGTCACTGACCGCGAGGTTAAGCACAGGTGGGGTGACGTCACCTTGTTTTAAACCTGTTGTAGTAGAAGGAAAGTTACCATGCCTCATAGGAGGGAGTCATTTGAAATGCTTACCCCTGAGAGGGGGCGAATCCAAAAACCTTGATCAAGGAGATGAGTCTTTGATTTCGAGAAAAAACTTGATCAAGTAGATGGAGGTTCTTTGATTTCAGAGAAAATTGGATCCGAGGGGAATTGGTAGTCTTTGTATTTTCGAGGAAAAAACCTTGATCCAGGAAGTAGAGCAGCAGGAAATATTTTGGGTGGTGGGTGGAAGGGGAGTCCCATTTTGAATGCTTATTCCAGAGGGGGGAATCCAAAAAAACTTGCTCGAGGAGATGGAAGGAGAACTACTTGGACATAGAGGGTATAGAAGTGGATGGTGGGGGAAATCTTTGTATTATTGATAATCGAGAAAAAACACTTGATCCGAGGAGATGGAAGTCTTTGTATTATCGAGAAAAAAAAATTGGGGTGGAAGGGAGGGGTACCCAAAATTTGTTACGAGGAATTGGAGTCTTGGGATTATCGAGAAAAAAAAATTCCCGAAAGAAAAAATTTGGGGTGGGGGTGGAAAGTGGGAGGGGAATCAAAAACTTGATTCGAGGAAGTGGGAGTGACAATAAAATGAAATTCAAAAAATAATTCGAAATAAAAATCGGAAAAAAAAAATTCGGGGGCGCGGGGGGGGCGATCCGGACGACGCTGCAGAAGGCGCAGCAGAAGGCGGCGGTCGGGCGCGACGGGCCGGGCGCGTGGGGCGCAGGTGGAGCTTGAGGGGCGGGCCTTGGGGGTGCAGGGGCACGGGTTGGGGGTCGTGGGGGTGCAGGGGCGTGGGCGGGGGGCACGGGGGTCGTGGGTGGGGGGTCGTGGGTGGGGGGCGTGGGTGGGGGGCGTGGGTGGGGTCATGGGTGGGTCGTGGGTGGGGTCGTGGGTGGGGGTCATGGGTGGGGTTAAGGTCATTAGCATATAGGTGTAAAAAAAAAGTCATTAGATATAGGTGTGAAAAGGAGCCGCTCAGCCGCAGCCCTTTTTGGGATGAGCCACTTGGAATGACCCACTCTGCCCATGAGCCACTAAGCCGCCTTCATCACTACTTATATATTATATATATAATATATATATATTAATATATTATATAATATTTTAATATAAATATATTATATAATATAATATATACATATTTATATATATATATATTATATATATTATATTTTATATATATATTTTTATATATATATTTATATATATATATAATTTATATATATATACTTTATATATATATATGTATATTATAAAATTATTATATATATATATATAATATATATATATATATATATATATGTATATATAATATATATATTTTTATATATATATATATATATTTTTATATATATATATATATATATATATATATTATATATATATACAGTGGTCCCCCCCCCCGCTTTTCGTATTCCCGGGCAATCGTAAAATTCGCCAATAAATAGAGGTATTTTCGTATAAACATGGATTCGTTTTTCATAGTTTGACTCATGAGTCGTAGTACCCACGGCGTGAGCCAGGGCGGCAGCCAGTCTGGCATTTGTTTACCAGTGAGCGAAGGTCCCCTCACGTGGTCCAGCGAAATATTTCATAATATTCCCCTTTAGTTTAGTGCTTGCAAGTACTAAATAAGCTACCATGTCTCCAAAGAAAGCTCCTAGTGCCAAGCCTGTGGTAAAGGAAAGGGGAGAAATATGATTGAATTTAAGAAAACCATCATTGAACAATATGAAAGTGGTACAAGTGTGGCCGAACTGTCCAGATGTATAAAAACCCTACATCAACTTATGTTTCCGTAGTGGCCAAGAAAAAATAAAATAAAGGATGCCGGTTGTTGCTAAGGGATAACTATGCTGAACAAAAATGAAGATCACCATACGGAAGAGGTTGAGAAGTTATTATTGGTGTGGATAAATGAGAAACAATAGCCGAGATACTCTTATGACTTCGTTTATTTGTGAAAAGGCCTAGGCATTGCATGAAGATTTGGTAAAGAAATTGGCCTGCAAATATGGTGAAGTGAGTGAATTTAAGGCCAGCAAAAGCCTGGTTTGAGAGATATAAGAACCGTACTGCATACACTGTGTGGTAAGCTTGGTGAGGCTGCCCCAGTTCGGACCACAAGGCGGCTGAAAATATGTGCATTGATTTCCAGGAGTACATGGAGGCTGAAGGACTGAACCTGCACAGTGTTCAGATTGTGACGAAACCGGCTCTTTTAGAAGAAAATGCCAAAAGAGGACCTTCATTACACAAAGGAAAAGGCAATGCCAGGACACCAGCCTATGAAAGACAAGCTGACGGACTAATGTTCGTGCTAATGCAGGGAGTGGGGATTTTCAAAGTGAAGCCATTACTATGTACACATTCTTGAAATCCCGAGTGTTCAGGAAAAACAATGTTATGAAAGTAAATTGAGTTGTTTTGGAAATCTAATAGTAAGGCATGGACCGAGGGAATTTTCGTCGAGTGGTTCAAGGAAGTGTTTGGCCCCAAGTGTAAAGAGTAATCTCCTGGAAAAATATAGATCTCAAGTGCCTGCTATATGGACCAATGCACCAGCCATCCTCCAAACGTTGGATGAACCTAATTTTCGAGGAGTTTGGGTTCCTCACATAAAGTTCTGCCCCGAATACCACCCTCTCCTCCAACCCATGGACCAGCAGGTTATTGCAAACTTGAAAAAAACTCTACCAAAAGCAATGTTTCACAGGTGCTGACTGTGACCACAGACACTCACTATGACCCTAAGGGAATTTTGGAGAGAATACACTTCAGCATCCTCCACTGCAAAACCCTGGTAATGATTGTGGCTTGGAAGGGGAGTGACACCAGGAATTGAAACTCTGCCTGTGAAAATTGTGCCAGATTAGTGTCGACAAGAGGGATTTTGAAGATTTGGGACTGACCTAATGAGCTATGTCTGTTGTAGACAATCAATTGTGGCACTGGGAGTTTCCAGGTGGTTGGATGTGAGTTTGGAGGATTTGTTGTTTTTTGGAAGAAATTGGTGGAAGACCACAATGAAGAGCGCACCACTGAGGAGCTGCAAGAGCTTCAGCAAAGAGCACCAACATTCCGCACTCAGAATCTGCTGCAGCAGAGGAGGAGGAAGAGAGATGGAAGAAGGTGACCTTCTTCAGAATTAAAGAGATTATTACTATGTGGGGTAAGATGGAAAGCTTTATGGAGAAACATCACCCTAACAAGGTTGTTTGCAAGCCAAGGTTTGCAACATGTACATGACAAAGTCTTCGGCCAATTTAGGGAAGTGTTAAAGAGACGCCAGAAACAAGCTCGCATCCACATTATTTTTTGAGCCAGGACTCCATGACTCTCACGTGGTCCTAGTTGCATTAAGATACAGAGAAGAGAAGCAACACCCAGAAACAAATGGAACCTGAGTGTTGATGGAAGGGGAATCCCCTTCCAAACTATAACAATCCACTCTCTCCTCCCCTCCAGTCCCTCCCATACACCAAGAAGAATCTCCATTAAAAGTAATGTTATGCTGTTAATGTTTCAGTTCATCATTTCCCTTGTATTGTTTAGTACTACATGGCATATTTTCATGTTAAAAATTTTTTTTTTGTTTTAATACTTCTGGGTGTCAGAAACGGATTAATTGTATTTACATTATTTCTTAT
>NC_069403.1:103310210-103320210 GCF_026875155.1 Cherax quadricarinatus | reverse complement strand
TACAGTTCACAAGGGCCTGGGGATTTTGTTAGGTTTTAATTTATCTATTTGCCTAAGACCATGGCACTTTGACCCTAATTGTACACGAGTTTTATTATCGTCCTGTTCTACAGTGAAGTTATCATTACTGGAATATCGCGGTATCACCGCCGGTGTTAAAACGGAGTGGATGTATGTGGTTAAAAAATTCTAACACATTTCCTTATCACGTCAGTGAGCAGACCCGAGAACTTTTGAGTGGGCCTATCTGGTCCTGATCTTATCGTCTGAGAGACCTGAATGAATCGTTGGGTAGTCTTTTTCGATGCTCTTTCAACTTTAACCCTCATAATCTCTTTTTTGCTTTGTCTAATTGCCCGTTTTATTTCTCCTCTCTTTAACTGAATATATCGATTTCTCAATTGCCCCTCTTCCTCCTTTTATGATGTGCCCTATATATGCCCTCTGTTTGACCAATCAGTTATTTTAATCTATTGTTCATACCATTTAGGGAGCATTTTTTGTTTGATCTGGATTTCCCTATTTGGAACAAATTTGACTGAGCAGCTAAACTAGGCCCTGGAAAGCATCACATATCGGCAACCATCACCCGACCTAACTGACCCCTATCAAGGGCATTCCAGTGCAACCCCTAAACCTAAGGATGTGGCAGTCCCTAGGAATGCAGCCAAGCGAAAGGCAGGACGGAGACGTATTGTCCCATTATGAGGGGAATGGCCAGGATATATTACAACTGAGTGATTGGGATCACTTGTCCCCAAGCGCATCATTAACCTCAAAGTATAATGAGTGGTGCCCGATACGGCAAGAACCTAGGCAAGGAGGGTAGTCCCCTAGGTGGCTCTGTCACAAACTGGTTTTATAAAAACAAGCCTGGATCGGATCAAGAAAGTCACCTGACTCTAAATTTCCTGTCAAATGGCGCCAGTCAATGCGGGCTATAGGTGAAATCGCCCAGTTAACACAACATTTTCGGATGGAGATGCCCGTACGAATTCGTCCCTGAGAAGTTTACTGGCATCTCCCTACAAGAGTTGGGCCCGTTAAAGCACACCCAAAAGGAGTGTTTCTCGGGCCTCGAGAAGCTGTAAACCAAACAGATTCAGTGCTGACGCTTCAAGTTAAGATCTTGTCTAACACAACAATTTAAAGTGTCTCTGACATAACTTCGCTACTCACCACTGCCTGTTGACCTGTCAGTGTGGAATAATTGTATAGCCTTTAGTGACATTCAAGGCATCTCTCCGAGTCTTGCAGAGTGAGCCAGGTCTCTGTGAGAGCAATAATATCGATGTCGCCGGCACTGCTAGGAATCGTAGCGCATCGATCTAGTTCTACACTCCTGTTTTACTTTGAATTGAGTATAGGACACCTTAAGGAGCTAGGCCCGTGCTGCCCCTGCTGTCCCCCCTTTGTATTGCTGACCTGATCTATGGTGTTTATGTATAAACTTCAATGCTGAATGCCTTTTATTCACTTTACGGTTTCCACCCTAGTGTTGCAACCTGCGTGTTTCCCACACCCACCCATACTCTATCTTTCATCATTTAAAATCATAGGCATGTTTCACCAATGGCCTTCTCAGCGAGTCTGCAAGGGCTAACACCCGCCCCAGAGAGAGGTCACCCCATCCCTGCATACAGATCATGTTTTGCATAAAAGCTTGTGCCAGTTTTCCAATGATGGGATTGCAAGTGTCCTTGCAGGTATCCTTCCGAGCCACAATTACAACCAAGTGCCCCAACAACCATTCTTCCACTCCCCTTCTAGCAAGATGCTACATTTATTGGGTTCCCTTCCCTCCCTTAGACTTAATGAAATCCGATAGCGACCTGTACTTATCTAGCAGCTCTTCTCCTCCTACCCTTCCCAAGATCAGTCCACCACACTGAACAGAGAATGGCTGGCTCCCATTACCTGACATGATATTATCCACCTGGTGACAATGTCCCCACACCAGCCCTGGGAAGCAACACTCTAATCTTCTCAATCTTCTGATTCCTATTACTAAAGCAACGGTCAATATCTGACTGAGAGTCACCAACCACAAGATGCCTTACCTCCATTAGCAGGCAGGTAGTACCCTTACCGTCACTGGCCACTGAAGTTAACATTCATCTGAAGAACAGAGAAGCATTTCCTACCTTCAATCTCACTCTTAACTTTCCTTACTCTGAATGCGCCTGCCATTACTGAGAACTACTCCCACTTGTAGCAGTGCGGGGCTGCACCTCACTGCGGTAAGCCGTGGCGGCCTCCCCAACTACACCTCCTCAACAGCGAGGACAGACTGCACCTCGCTGCTAGAAGCCTCATTCCCCACAACTCCAGCCACCTCACACTCTCGCCCAGACCCCATTGAAGGTGGACATTCAGCCTCTAAGCTCCTCCGGGAGAAGCAAGACCTCCACTCCGCCTTCAACTCTGCCAACCTCACAATTTTGTAATAACACTGCAGAAGCAAGCCTGTGCTTTGTACCGTCCACACATTCCCCAAGGCAGCTCAGGGTCTGGTGAACCTCAAACTGACGACTACCACTGAGTACTGCACCCCCCCCCCCACACCAGCTCAAACGCATAGCAATGTTCGTTAACACAAAACCACACACATCGACAATTAATCTTTCAGGTTTAAACCAGGTCATGCTTTGATAAGACCTCTGCATTTGCAAGAAGTGTAAAATATTTACATAACCATTGATCATTTACATCTCGTTACATTGTTTGAGAAGATAAAAGCTTGAAAACAATAGCGTAGGTTATTTTTGTTCTCGCAATGTTGAGGCAGACAGCCCCACTCATTTCAAAGTAAGAATTGCTTCAAAATACTGTTTCAAATGGGAGATTTCAGTGACATGGCAAAAAGATCCCAGCACTTTATTTGGACTACAAACATAAACAAGACAATTACTAAAACCTTATTGTATTGGACACTTACCTTTGATAAGGGGTTGTACCTCCCATATCTCTTACCACCTTTCACGCCAACTTCTCTAATGAAGATCCTACACTCCGCTTGCCTACAACTTTCCTCCCTCCACACGTTCCATCGCCCACAATACCCTCCCACCCCCTCCCACCCTCCCACCCTCCCAACCTCTCCCTCCCTCGCACTCATGCTCAAACAACACCTGGGAACAACGACTCTGTGGACGTAATGGTTCTACTTATGTGAATACATCTCTAGCATATTTTTTTTTTTGTATAATAGATTGAAAAGGTGTATATTACCATGACATGGAGGGGTAATGGTAGTTAGTTAGGTAAAGTTCGCCGGGATTTCATCCCGCCCGAGCCGGCCAAGTGGTGGCCCGCCTGGCTCCCGCCTTTAGGGAGTGTACTGAGACCTAAGTCTCCCATGGGGAGGAGGCAACTAGGACCTCCTCATCTTTTGGGACCAACGGTCCCCAGCCTGCCACAAGCTAGGCCTCTCTGGTCTGCCATCCCCGTCCTCCCAGGGGACTAATGGAATGTACAGTCCTTATGAGCTAAAGGCTCGGGCTCAGGCACCTACCCTGCCCTAGAAGGGTTAGGCATGGTGTCGATCAAGTGGTAATGGTATACATTAGGTATACATGGTAAGTATATACAGTTCTTCAACAAGAATACTGGGAAGTTATACAAGCGTAAATGATAAATTAGCATGTTATATAAAGGGTACAATTTCTAATCAGTTATACAAATTTGACTTTAACATTGAAAATTAAAAAGAAAAGGTAAATAATACAACTTTCAAGACTGGTAACTTACGAGTTTAAACTCACAATGTTATTCATTTCCACTAAAATCAATGCAATCTCTATATGTCCAAAGTGTTGTTTCGCCTAGTAATAATCAACTTTTTATGCAATTAAATTCATATAAATTTCTGCTCAAAAGAGACTTTTCCTCATAAAATACACTTCGCTGGTGATTAAATGGTTTTGAAAACCCGACAAGTCGAAAGATTGAGACACTTATGCAACACTTGGGAATCCAATATAAAATTTACCCTTATATTGAGTAAGTGTCTCAAATCTGCATAAACTTCGTTTCTTTAGCTAAAGACAGATGGAAAGGTTTCTAACGATTATACAGGTTACATAGCGTGGTAATCCGTAACATTCTTCCAACAAGCGAATACGTGAAGCTAAACAAAAGGTATAATTTCTTCTAATTATTATACAGGTCAAGTCATGATAAAATCAGACATATGTTAAGTATAAAACTACGAGAGGTAAATAGTTTTTTAAATAGAGATATGATTTACTTTTTATACACTTGTTGTCTTCATTACAATAAGGCATCTCGAGTCAAACAAGACAAGACAGAGGTAACAGTTGCATATGGAAGGTAATACCACGTAGCAGAGACAGACATGAAAAGTTCTTCTTCCCAAAATCATTTTTTTGTCAAACCATACCATCTAAAACATGGAAGGTGTGTGGGAATGCTGCGTGTTCATGCAATCAACAAAAAATTAAATAACAAACTGCCTATCTCTCTGATTAATAAATCAAACAGAAGTCACCAAAATATTAATAGCATGACAAATCAAAAACATTGTCTTTCAATTTTTCTTCTGGCACATAAACTATTATTTTTTTTGTTTTTTTTTGAAAGAGACAGGCTTAATGAAGTATTGATATTCTGTCTGGTTATCAAGGAAGTCACAGAAGCGCTCTCCAGTGAGCTCAATATCTGGTTCTTTGATGAGGCTACCCTAGCGGCACTACAGAATCTCTCCTAGAGGACATCAGAAAAAGAAAAAACAGGAGAGAGCCTGGCCCTATCTTTAAACCCCACCAAAAGTAAAATAGATTCTACCAATCGACAGACGATCCAGAATATTAAAGTACTGTTTTACCAGGAGCAGCCAACAGCACTCTCCTAGGTGCTCTTCTTGGGTCCACTGCCATTGATCAGATCCTAGAAAAAAAATCTCAGACCTCAGGACGATGGAAAGCAGGATGAAAGACATCGATACACATGATGACATCTACCTACTCACCAGGTGCCTGTCAATCCTAAAACTTACCTACTTCCTGAGATACTCCCCAGCCTTCAGCAGTCCGAAACTCAAGGAATATGACTCTCCTTAAGACCATGCTAGAGAGTGTATTGAATCTTTCCCTCGAAGATGGACAGTGGTTGCAAGCCTGACTGGAAGTGAGGCTTGCATTGTGTGTGTACGTGTGTGTATGTGTGTTAATGTGTGTGTGTGTGTGTGTGTGTGTGTGTGTGTGTGTTTGTGTATTGGCCTGTTTGTGTTGGTGTGTATGTGTGAGATCGTGCACGAATAAATGCGTATGTGTGTGTGTGTATTTGTTGATGTGTGTATATCTGTGTGGTTGTGTACATGTATGTGTTGGTGTGTGTGGGTGTTGGAGTGAGTCCTTTTACTAGAATATTGTTGAATCTGTTATCTATTCACTCATCTGCTTAGTTACATAAGAAATCTTACTAAAAACACCTGTCCACACACCTCATGTTTGTGTGTGAGGATCCACCTATTTGTTCTCACTTGTTTATGGTTGCAGGGGACAATTCACAGCTCCTGGCACCTTCTTCGCTAATCGCTTCTAAATCTGCTCTCTCCCTACTCCTAGAGCCTTATCGTACCTCATCTTAAAGCTATTTATAGATCTTGCCTCCACTATTTCGCTCTCTAGATTGTTCCACTTCCTGAAACCCTAAGGCTTAACAACAACTTAGTAACATCTCGCTTCTAATATTATTATATTAGGTAATATAAAAACGCAGATAGCAATATATGTGCGGAATATATTTCCTGATATCATGGCTACAATAAAATATTTGTATATTTAAGGCCAGTTTAAATGTTGGAAACATTATTATACTGTTATCAGAATTTAAGTTGAGATCAAAGGTCAAATATCTTTGGCACCAACATCATCATTATCATCATCATCAGCAGCATCAGCAGCAGCAATACTAGCAATACCTGCATTGGAACCAACAAAATTGTCAGCTCAGTTGTTACATTGTAGCTCAGTGGTAGCACGTTCGGTTCATAACGAAATGTTTCAGGTTTGATCTTGAGCGAGGTGGGACAAACAGGCAAGTTACCTAACACTTGCTGCTTCTGCTTCCCTGTAAGTAAATAGATATTTAGAAGTTCAATTGTTGATGTGGGTGGCACCGTGAAGAGGATCTAAGGACCCAAATGGACATTCGTCACATTGCCTGTTTGTCTTGGATTATCCACCCTACGAGGAATTGTCTTCTTCTATAAGCTCGAGTTCTTGACCCAGACCAGACCTTAACCTAGATGAAATACAAGTAGTACTAGCACTAATCATCAAACATCATCTCGTATCAGCACTAATACATGCACTAACAGTAACGTGACTAATTAACAGATCTAGTAAGGACAATATTATATGCCTCACTGCTAGTCCGAAAGGAAGGTCGTACAATAATTTAACTCCTGATTATACCGACCATTTTTTGAAACTGCTGTATACTACACTTTTTATACACTTCAATTCGATACGCTACATTTTGATACTCTTTGATGCCAGTGATACAAGAAATAACGATTCTACGATTCCATGAAAAAAATCCCTCAATTACCTGGATGATGTATGACTTCAACAGGGTTAGAGCTCCTTCATGAGTTTGATAATAATAATAATAATAATAATAATAATAATAATAATAATAATAAAAAAATAATAATAATAATAATAATCATCATAATAATAATAATAATAATAATAATAATAATAATAATAATAATAATAATAATAATAATAATAATACTGATTTCAAAGAGTAAAGAAAAACACTTGTTTTTTTCTGGATATTTATTCATTGTGTAATAGGCTTGTTATGGAAGACTAATGTAAATGTTTAAACATTGTCCACGGGTAGTAGTGGCTTCAGTGGAAGACGGTCGTCGTTGAGGTCGTTCTCAAGAAGATGTCGTTGAAGTGTTCATTCGGTTCTCCCTCCAGTCCCTCCTTTCTACCCATGGTAGCCACCACGACCTCTGAAGTTACCATCATGTAAACATTAATCACTGAGCACCCAGGCCATCTACCATAAACGGTAAAGGTATGACTGGTCTTATTTAATTAATATATATCATTAATAATTTAATCTCTTTTCATGTATATATGATGTTTCAATGATAACTGGACACAATCATGCCTTAACTTACCCAGAGAATTTACCACCAAATCCACCGCCACCAAATCCGCCGCTACCGAATCCACCGCCAAGTCCTCCGCCAAATCCACCGCCAAGTCCACCACCACCAAATCCACCAAGTCCACCACCACCAAATCCACCAAGTCCACCACCACCAAATCCACCTCCTCCAAATTTACGGCGATATCCTGCAGAGGGATCAGGGTAGGCTATCACCCCTCCCACCACAGTCAACACCACTACCAACATCATCTGGGAAGAAAAATAAAATCTAGAATTGTTATTGCCACTCTAACTGCTGACTATGAGAGTACTAAGTGGTGTATTTTCTGATTATTAAAGTCTTCATGTCTATGTAAATTTGTACTCGAATACTACCTATTCTTCATATAAAAGGCAGGAATATGTACTTGCGTTCTTAGTCTAGTCTTAACGGTTAAAAATATCCTACCATGTCTTCTGAAAATGAATGCAGAATGGCAATAGAATAAGAAACTGTGATTCATTATATTCTCAATTAATCTTTTTCCTACAACATTGTCATGTGAAAATACAATCTTTTCCAACAAAATTTCACAAAATTATCAAACTCTAATCATCTAGAAAATCTTTTAATAATGATTTCCAACATGGAGAGTCCAACACTTCTCTTCATTTATCACATGCAAAGTATTTTATTCAGTAACACATATGCATTAAAAAGACATGAAAGTGAGTTCTGTATTAATCTGATGCCTTATAAATTTTACCACGTTCGTGATCAGCTGTATATTAAGAATAATGCTCTTCAAAGTGAATCTGCAAGACTGTTTTGACGCCGGTGAAGCTCATGATTCAAGAAATATGATCTACACTCTCTTTCCTTGTATCAAACATAATGGCGTTCCTTTCCCATTTGCTGTTTGATCTCTACGAGTTTAGTGTTTGTTCATGAATTTATGTATGTAAATTGTTTAAATTATGCTGGAGACTCACGTTCACCATTATAACCTGTAAGAGGATAAAAAGCACCACCAGTGCTAATAATAATACCAGAACTGACACCATCAACAGCACTAACATTGGCGCCAACAGCAGCACCAGAACTGGCACAAACCGATGCACCAGCAGTGGCACCGACAACAGGACCTGAAGTACACTAGCAGTAGCACCTATACTGGCGCCAACAGATGCTCTAGCAATGGCACAATCAGCAACTTTAGTACTGGCACAAACAGTAGCACCAGTACTGGCACAAACAGCAGTACTAATACCAGCACGACTGGCAACAACAGCAGCACCAGCAACAACTCACCGTGAATTCATAACTACTTACCAGCCCTCGCAGAGACATCATGGTGGCTGTTGTTTACTTGTGAGTGAACAAGTGATGCTTGACCATGTCCAGCTCCAGCTTATATATCCAGCTCACTCAAACCACAACGTTGTTCTTGCCAACTGATGCTATTTTACCATCATCAAAGAAATACCGCGGATACATTTTGTTCTTTAGCTCTTATATTAAATAAGGAAAGAGACCTGTTTTTAGGAGCTATTAATGGATTTTTTAAGTATCTGAATTATTAAACACAGTCTTTGTATTAGGCATTACCAGTAGTACAGGACATACAGGGAAACACTGGTAGTGATTGCCAGAGAAGTATGGAGGGGAATTTTACAATGATTGCTCAAACACCTTAGGAGTTTCCTACCATAAAATTTTTTGATCTTCTCTTATTTTCTCCTTAATATTCTTCTCTGTCTCTGTCTGTCTCCCTTTCTCTCTCTCCCTCCATCTTTCCCACTGTAATATAGGCCTTAGACAAGGATGTGTGATGTTACTGTGGTTGTTGTTCAATATATTTATAGATGGGGTTGTAAGAAAAGTAAATGCGGGGGTCTGGAAGTTCCAGTCTTTTCGATCCATCTGGAGGAGTGTTCACCAGTGCTGAGGAAAGTTTGGAGGGTTTCTGTGCAGGGGTTTGAATGAGCTTGCCTGAGCATATTAACCCCAATTAGGATATTTCTTTCAGTAACACGATCTCTGATGCTTGGAATATCAAGTTCTTTTTGCATATTTAAAATTTTGCCCTCGTACTGCCAAAATTTTAAATATGCAAAAAGAACTTGATATTCCAAGCATCAGAGATCGTGTTACTGAAAGAAATATCCTAATTGGGGTTAATATGCTCAGGCAAGCTCATTCAAACCCCTGCACAGAAGCCCTCCAAACTTTCCTCAGCACTGGTGAACACTCCTCCAGATGGATCGAAAAGACTGGAACCGACCTCAGCATGAATCAGATACATGATCTATGTCAAGTAAGGCAACAGCGGCACTTCTCCGCTCCATGGAATATTTACCCCATTCCAAACTACCATTCCTCCATTTCCCCCAAACTACTTCTTAAATCACAACCAAAACTTCGCCTTGAAGCCAAACATGAGGCCTTAAGCTGTATTGATAACTTAGTCACACAGCACACACTCTCGCAAATTATTTACGTTGATGGTTCTGTTCACCAAGTCACTGGTGCAGCTGGTAGTGCTGCTGTTGTCGTACAGAGTGATGGCTCTCTTAAAGAAATTGGAGCACGCATCAATAATTGGGCCTCTACCCTTCAGACAGAACTGTTTGCCATACTCCTTGCACTGAAATGCATCTATGTATCAAAGATTGACAGTTTAATTGTAACTGATTCTCGTCATCCATAAATGCTCTCAACTCATTAAGCATAAATGTGGCATGCTTGTGTCAGAAGCCAGACACAGGTATGGTAGATTGTGGACAGTGGAGTCAGAGTGCACATGCTGTGGATTCCATCTCACATTGGTCTTCAGATGCATGATAAACTGATAAATTTGCG
>NC_069403.1:103287853-103309710 GCF_026875155.1 Cherax quadricarinatus | reverse complement strand
TGAGACAGTTAGCCCAGCCTCACTCAGAATTTTGTTTAGTTCGTATTCCGTACAGATGAAGAACCTCTTCCCTTTGGGATATTTCCTAACTGCGATTTTACCGTCCTTCACAAAGCACTGATGGATTTTTTGCTTGTGGCGTAATTTTCTTAGTCGATAAAGGGGGTTTTGCCTTGTTTTGGCAAGGCAATCATTGACGTATACCTCAGATTTCATAGATGTGGATGTTTTTAACAGGCTTTTTCTTTGCAAGCTGGTGTTGAATTTTAATAGCACTGTTTTTTTCTCCGCTTGGTAGCAAATCAGTTTGCAATCTTTTACTTCATCACTACTTATGTTTAGGCTAAGGTGGTCCTTAATAAGTTGTACAGTGGTCTCCATACATGTCTCTTGGGTGACTGTAGGTGGGAAATGGTGGCTATTAACTACAACAGCGTCAGATAATTGTTGGTCATTAGAGTCTTGGAAGTTGGTGATGACATCGGCAAGTTGTAGATCCACTCATGATCTTTCTTCTATGAAGCTGGTGTTAAGCTGGGTGACTTAATCTTTTAGAGTGTTGATGGTGTCCACAAACTGGGTGTGGGTGTTGCTGAGTTGTTCCAGAGTGTCTAGTTTATGTTCAAGAGTTGTGATCTTGCCGAGGTACTGTGTGTTGGCGGTTTTAGTTCCTGCATTTCCTGGGTTAACTTGGTGATTTTCTGGTTCTGTATCATAAGGAGTTTAGCTATTTCTGGGTCAGTAATGTTCTTAACATCAAATCCATAGGAGCTATCTTGGTCTGTGGCGGTGGCCAAATTTGTTGTCTGTCGAGTGCTGTGATGATGTAGGTGGGTGATGAGGGTTGTGTCCTGGCTGGCAGTACGAGAAGTTTTCCTTATAGTATTGCTTCTCTCACCTGTGGTGTTAGGAGTCCTTGGCTGGTTACTGGATCTTCTTTTGTTGCCCTAACCCTTAGCCATTGACAGTGGCTTCAGTTGAATTATAGACGATGGGTAATGGGTGAGTGTTGTGGTGATAACATGAGTCCTCTTAGTTGGTAATTTTGCGTATTTTTGGGTAATTTCTGCAGTTGATTTATATCATTCTGAGTGTCCACATGTGTTAGTGTCATGTGGGTCTTGATTAGGCCATCACAGGGCTGCTGGGAACCTCAGTTAGAAGTAAAATAGAGGGGCAAGGTTCATACTGCTTGCTGCCGCTGTCACAGAGTAGGTGTTCCCAAGGTGTTTGAGCATGAATGAGAGGGTGGGAGGGTATGTGGGTAACGGAGATGGAACATGTGGAGGTGTAGAAGGGTGTAGGGAGAGTTAGGATCTTCATTCGAAGAGTTGGAATTAAAGGTGGTAGGGGATATGGGAGAAGTACCACTATAAATGTACAATAAATAAGATGTAATTAGTCTTCTTTAATGATTGTAGTCAAAATAAGAGATGAATTATTATTGAATTATTATTGAAATATCCTGTGTAGAGTATTTGTATAATTATTTCCTTGATAGGAATGGGAGACGTCTGTTCAAATTTGAAAATAAAAGAGAATATTAACCTACGATGTCTTGTTGATAATAGTAATGTTACCAAAACAGTGTTAAAACTTGTAAATATCTTGTATTTTTTTTGTGTGTAAAAAAATCGCGCGTTTGTGTGTGTGTTTTGTGTGAAGAAAGTGCAATGCAGTTTCTGCTAGGATGGTGGCTGTAGGCGCGGAGTGTGGTTTGTTTTGGGTTATTTTTTTTTTTTTTTTTTTTTTGTGGAAAGGGTTGAGGGGGTTCTGTGGGTAGCTCTGTTTATTGAAAGGTTTGTGTTTGGTGGCCCTTCAGAGTCTGAGCTTCCCTGCATACCGATGCTTAACCTGTCTCCCCTTCCTGCCACTTATGCTTTTATATCAACTCTCTCAGTTCCCCTCATTCACTATGTATTCTATCACGGTTGAGGCCCACCCACTGGTATTTTTAAGAGTTCTTTATCAATGGTTTCTGCTGCATGATCCTCTTTCATTCTAGTTCTGTCATCAGCTTCAATTTGACTGGGCAATTGTTTTCCCCTTAAATAACCTCAGTTCTCTGAAAATTTGCCACTTGCGACATGTCCTTCTTTGATGATATGTTCAATCTCTTTTTGCCTCCCCCTGTTGTCTTTTATCACATGTCCTTCCTTCAGATGCTTGAAGTCCATGAATAATTTTTGGCTTCTCACTATCTTCCCATATTTTTCCCTCCTAGTCTCTGGATACGGTTTAAGTTATCTCCATTGCTGTATACCTTATTTCCTGGAACATCAGGTGGGCTGGTAGCATTTCTGCAAAGGACTTATCTCCTTCCCTTCTTTCAGTCTCCTCGTTGGCCACTGATGTTTCAGTTCCAAACAACAAGCCCTTTTCTTTCCTCAGTTCCATATCCCACTTCAACACTTTCAGTTCTTCCTCTAGGTTCAGTATCCTAGAGGAAGTGAGAGTAATAAGCTTCAGCTCATTTCTCCCACTTCTTGCTCTCTGCGACAACATCTGCAACTCTTAAGTGTCAACCTCGTTTAGACTTTTTTCCCACTCTGGTTCCATCGTTCTCTTGAGCCTTGTTGCCTATTCTTCGTTCCCAGGTCAATCTTCGTTCACTTTGGTTCATCTTCGTCCTACGTATTAGAATCCCATTTTTAATTCTTTTTAGGATATGCTAATTTTCTTGAGCGTGTATTCGCCTATTTGTACTCACGTATTTGTGGTTGCAGGGGTCGATTCATAGCTCCTGGCCCCGCCTCTTCACTGATTGCTACTGGGTCCTCTCTCCCTGCTCCATGAGCTTTATCAAACCTCGTCTTAAAACTATGTATGGTTCCCACCTCCACTACATCGCTTTCTAGGCTGTTCCACTGCCTGACAACTCTATTACCTGGAGTTTACCTGGAGAGAGTTCCGGGGGTCAACACCCCCGTGGCCCTGTCTGTGACCAGACCTCCTGGTGGATCAGAGCCTGATCAACCAGGCTGTTACTGCTGGCTGCACGCAATCCAACGTACGAGCCACAGCCCGGTTGGTCAGGTACCGACTTTAGATGCTTGTCCAGTGCCTGCTTGAAGACAGCCAGAGGTCTATTGGTAATCCCCCTTATGTATGCTGGAGGCAGTTGAACAGTCTCGGGCCCCCTGACACTTATTGTATTGTCTCTTAACGTGCTAGTGATACCCCTGCTTTCGTTGTGAGTGATTTTCGTGTGCAAGTTCGGTACTAGTCCCTCTAGGGTTTTCCAGGTGTATATAATAATGTATCTCTTCCCCTGCGTTCCAGGGATACAGATTCAGGAACTCCAGCGCTCCCAGTAAAATTTAGGTGTTTTATCTCCGTTATGCGCGCCGTGAAGGTTCTCTGTACATTTTCTAGGTTTAGCAATTTCACCTCCTTGAAAGGTGCTGTTAGTGTGCAGCAATATTCCAGCCTAGACAGAACAAGCGACCTGACCTTCTGACTCTTCAACTTTCAATTGTGACCCCTTGTTTCTGTGTCTCATCTCTGGGAAAATCCTGTCTTTGTCCACCCACCCTGTCTATTTCCGTACAGCAAATTTTTTATGTTTTTAACATGTCTTCCCAGACCCTCCTGTCCTAGAGTGTCGTCAGGCCAATTTCTTTTAACCTTTCTTGGGAGGGCAGTCTCCTAGCTCGGGACTAGTCTTGTTGCAAACCTTTGCACTTTCTCTAATTTCTTGATGTGCTTGACCAGTTGTGGACTCCAAACTGGTGCTGCATCCTCCAGTATGGGCCTGACGTAAATAGTGTACAGAGTCTTGAACGATTCCTTACTGAGGTATCGGAATGCTATCCTTAGGTTTGCCAAACGCCCGTATGCTGCATCAGTTATCTGATTGATGTGCGCCTCAGGAGTCGTGCTCGGTGTTATACTCACACCAAGGTTCTTTTCCTTGAGTGAGGTTTGCAGTCTTTGGCCACCTGGACTATACTGTGTCTGCGGTCTTCTTTGCCCTTCCCCGATCTTCATGACTTTGCATTTGGCAGGGTTAAATTCAAGGAGCCAGTTGCTGGACCAGGCTTGTAGCCTGTCCAGGTCGCTTTGTAGTCCTGCCTGATCCTCGACCGATTTAATTCTCCTTATTAACTTCACATCATCTGCAAACAAGGACACTTCTGAGTCTATCCCTTCTGTTATGTCATTCACATATACCAAAAACAGCACAGGTCCTAGGACTGACCCTTTTGGAACAGGCGCCCACTCTGACACCTCGTCACGTACCATGACTCTTTGTTGCCTCCCTGTCAGGTATTCTCTGATCCATTGTAGTGCCTTTCCTGTTATGTGTGCCTGATCCTCTAGCTTTCGCAGTAACCTCTTGTGAGGAAATGTGTCGAAGGCCTTCTTGCAGTCCAAGAAAATACAGTCTATCCACCACTCTCTCTCTTGTCTTACATTTGTCACCTTGTCATAAAACTCCAGTAGGTTTGACACAGGATTTTCCTTCCAAACCGTGCTGATTGTCGATTATACACTTTTTCCTTTCAGGTCTCCACCACTCTCCTCCTATGATCTTCTCCATGACTTGCATACTATGAAACGTTTTGGACAGGTCAGTATTAATGCCTCTTTCTGTCTCCTTTTTTAAAAATTGGGACTACATTTGTCATCTGCCATATCCTCAGGGAGTTGTCCAGTTGCAATTGATGTGTTGAAGATCTTTGTTGTGCACCACAGCATCTCTCTCCCTCCTAAGGACCCACGGAGAGATTTTGTCGTCCCACTGCCTTTGAGGTATCAAGTTCCCAATAGCAGCTTCTTCACCTCCTCCTCGGGTGTGTGTGTGTGTGTGTGATTGTGTGTGTGTATGTGTGCATGTGTGTATCCGTGTTAATGTGTGGGGTGTTTTGTGTACTGGGTTGTGTACTCACCTAATTGTACACACCTAATTGTGGTTGCAGGAGTCGAGACTCAGCTCCTGGCCCCGCGTGTTCACTGATCGCTACTAGATCCTCTCTCTGCTTCCAGAGCTTTGTCATACCTCGTCTTAAAGCTATGTATGGTTCCTGCCTCCACTACATCACTTTCTAGGCTATTCCACTTCCTGACGACTCTATGACTGAAGAAATACTTCCTAACATCCCTCTGACTCGTCTGAGTCTTCAGCTTCCAATTGTGACCCCTTGTTCCTGTGTCCCCTCTCTGGAACAACCTGCCTCTGTCTACCTTATATATTCCACGCATTATTTTGTATGTCATTATCATGTCTCCCCTGACCCTCCTATCCTCCAATGTCGTCAGTTCGATTTCCTTCAACCTTTCTTCGTAGGACATACCCCTGAGCTCCGGAACTAGCCGTGTTGCAAACCTTTGTACTTTCTCCGATTTCTTGACGTGCTTGACCAGGTGTGGATTCCAAACTGGTGCTGCGTACTCCAGTTTGGGCCTGATGTACACAGTGTACAGTGTCTTGAACGATTCCTTACTAAGGTATCGGAACGCTATTCTCAGGTTTGCCAGGCGCCTGTATGCTGCAGCAGCTATCTGGTTGATGTGTACCTCCGGAGACATACTCGGTGTTATGGTCACCTTAAGATCTTTCTCCTTGAGCGAGGTTTGCAGTCCATGGCCACATAGTCTATACTCTGTCTGGTGTCTTCTTTGCCCTTCTCCGATCTTCATGACTTTGCACTTGGCAGGGTTGAATTCAAGAAGCCGGTTGCTGGACCACGTGTCCAGCCTGTCCAGGTCTCTTTGAAGTCCTGCCTGATCCTCATCTGATTTAATTCTCCTCATTAACTTCACATCATCTGCGAACAGGGACACCTCTGAGTCTATCCCTTCCATCATGTCATTCACATACTAGAAATAGCACTGGTCCTAGGACCGACCCCTGTGGGACCCCGCTCGTCACAGGTACCCACTGCTATACCTCATCCCGTGTGTGTGTGTGTGTGTGTGTGTGTGTGTGTGTGTGTGTGTGTGTGTGTGTGTGTGTGTGTGTGTGTGTGTGTGTGTGTGTGTGTGTGAGTAATAGTGTTTTGTGTTAATAGCTGCATCAGTACTTTTACTAGGATATTGTTGAAGCTGTTGTCTAATTACTCTTCTCCCCAGTTCACAAGGAATCTTACCAAAATCACTTACGTGTGTGTTGTGAAAAGAGAGTACACACCTATTTGTACTCACTAGTCGCTACTAGGCCCTCTTTCTCCCTGCTCCAAGAGAGTTATCGTACCTCATCTTAAACCTATGTATGAATCTTCCCTCCACTCATTCACTCTCCAGATTGTTCCACTTCCTGACAACATTAAGAGTGAAGTATTTCCTAACAACCCGCATCTGTTATTATAATATGTAATACAAAAACGCATATATCGGAGATTATATTTTCCAAAATCATAGCTACAATGAAATATTTGTATTTTTAACGCCAATTAAAATGTGTTATACCATTATCATTACATGAGTTGAGATCAAAGGACAAATGCCTTTGGCACCATCGGTAGTAGTACTAGCAACACCTGCACTAGAACCAACAAAATTACCTACTCATTTGTTATGCTGTAGCTCAGTGGTAGCACGTTTGGTTCATATCCATATGTTCCAGGTCAAATCCTGAGAGAGGTGGGACCTATGGCCAAGTTACCTAACACTTGCTATTTCTGTTCACCTATAAGTAAATAGGTATTTAGAAGTTAGGTTGTTGATGTGGGTCGCATCGAGGAGAGGATCGAAGGACTCAAATGAAGATTTCTCACATATCCTGGTTGTCTTGGATTATCCACCCTACGAGATATTGTCTTCTTCTGTTAGCTCGAGTTCTTGAACCCGGAAATGACTTAAACTAGACGAAACACTAGTAGTACTAGCATTAGTCAAGAATATCATTTCTTGCATTAGCATCAACAGCGCAAGCATTTTCTCGTATCAGCACTAATAGATGCACTAACAGTAGCCTGACTGATTAACAGAACTAATAAAACAAGATTTTGCTCCACTGCTAATCCAAAGGGAATATTGCAGAATTTTTTCCTTAATTATTGACTTTTTGTCTTCTTTTTAAAAAGTGGTTTATAACTTTTTTTTCATACTCTACACTTTGTACTCTTGATGCAGTGTACAAAAAATATCCAATCTAGGGTTCCCCGGATTAATCAAACCCTCTTTTTTACCATTGCTGCATGCCCTAAGGGGTTGGCGCTCATATTCAGAGTGAAAAAAACACTTGATTTTATAGAATATTTATTGATTTGTAATTGACAATTAAAGGAAAGCAAATTAAAATGTTTAAACATTTTCACAGGGTGATGGCTTTTTGGAAACTCGTCGTTGGGTCCGTTCTCAAAAAGGTTTGTCTTGGGTTCCTTCGGTGTTCCCCCAAACCATTCAACCCTGGTGCCCCATGCCCTCTAAGGTCCCTTGAAAATTTTAGCCACTGAACACCAGGTCTCTACACTTTAAATTTAATTTTTCCCCCACTTTTTCAAAAACTTTAAATTACGGGGGTTGTGATGACTTTTTTGAATTATTAAATCTTTAACAAATTAGTTTTTTTTTTATGTATAAATGATTTTTTCATTTTTTACTGGACACACTTTTTTGTTAACTTACCCCCAAGGGGCCTCCAAATTTTCCCACCAAACCCACCCCCCAAGTCCCCGCCCCCAAATCCCCCGCCAAGTCCACCGCCAGTCCCCGCCCCAAAATCCCCCACCAAGTTACACCCCCCCAAAACCCCCCAAAGTCCCACCACAAAACCCACCAAATCCCCCTCCTAAAAATTTTCGGCATACCCTCCAGAGGATCGGGGTTTCGGCTATCACCACTCCCCCACAGTCTAAACCACTAAAAACTCATCGGGAAAGAAAAATAAATTTTGAATTGTTTTTTCATTATGCTGCGACTATGAGAGTATTGAGATTTAGTTTTTGCCACTAAATTGGCATTTTTTTGTGCCCCCCCCATATCCCCTAGGGGACAGACGAAGGCATTAGATCACAAAAACCTGTGACTGGCCCCCAAAGGGTTAAAATGGATTCATCTGGTTTAATCTACCAAAGGAAATTTGCTTAAATATTTGGTGTCTTATTTTCCTTAAATGGATTCCTTGAATGTCAATAGGTGTTCAAAATAGTGACCATCGTGCTGGCAACGTACTTTGTGTTTTTGGGTTTTAATCATCTGTGTGCCCAAAAGCCCGATGACTTGTAACGAAACCTAAGCCTGGCCCCTAAAGTCAGTCAGTTGTTTCCCTTGGGAATTCTTCATAAACATTTGTGGGTTTAGATTACTCAGGTTTCAATTAATTCCTACAGTATTTATTTCTATTATTTTACTCTTCTATTATTCCTGATGCTAACACCGTTTACCAAGTTTATTCACTTTCCTTCAGGGTACTTTCAGGCTAACTATCGACTTTATTTTAAAACGGTAATCCGTGTGGAAATAAATGGGATAAAAAACCACAAAAGGAATATAAAAAACATATCGTATAAGGACCTTTTTTGACAACGTTTTCACCCCCCCGTGGGGGTTTTTCAACACCAAAGATCACCTGGGGGTGGAAAGGGACGGGGGTATTTTTTAAATCATGACTATAAATACAGACTTTTAAAACTCCCGTACCTTTTCCCCCGGGGATCTGTGGTGACTTGAAAAAACCCCCTGTGTGGGGGGGGAACGTTGTCAATAAGGATCACATTATACGCTTGTGTTTTATTTTCCCGTAATCCGTGTGTGATGGGATCCTAGCAATTTTCTAAAGGGTCTTCTGCTTTTTTATTTTTTTATTAACCGGCTTCGCCCAATGATCATGTTGCTAGAGTTATGTGAGGCAAGGCCTTCAGTAATGACATAAAATCAGTAATGATGATAGAATTAAGCTCAAGTGTCATAAGTTAGTTTTAGCGCCATTAGGATCACAAACAATTTAGTTTGCAGTGTTGACGCTCCGTTGTTAATGTATACAACTTGTGATAAATTATTACTACCAGCTAGGCGAGAAATTTCTTCTTGAGTACTGAGTGGTGTATTTTCTGACTGTTTATTAACGTCATCATAGCTATGTAAATTTGCTCTAAAATGTTTTACATTCTTCAGAATAAAGACAGGAATATATACCTGAGCTCTTAGTCAAGTCTTAGCTGTATAGCCCTTGTGGCTTAGCGCTTCTTTTTGATTATAATAATAATAATTAGTCAAGTCTTAACGGTTAAAAATATCCTACCATCTCTTCTGAAAATGAATGCAGAATGCCAATAGGAAAAGTAACTGTGATTCATTATATTCTCAATTAAACTGATTCCTACAAAACTGTCGTGTGAAAATATAATTTTTTTGAACAAAATTTTACAGAAATAATACAGCGCTAATCTCCTAGAAAATATTTTAATAATGATTTCCACCATGGAGAGTCCTGCACTTCCTTATATTATTTTCACATACTAAGTTTTCTATTCAATAACACATATCCTCTCAAGGGAGGATCCTTGACGCAGGTGAAAGGCTCTTGATCTAAGGAATTGGATGTGTGCTCCAGGGAGGATGGAATGACTTCCATCCTCCCCACAGGTTCTGTATAATCCCTACGGGTTTAGCGCTACCCCAAAATAATAATAATAATAATAATAATAATTAATAATAATAATAATAATAATAATAATAATAATAATAATAATAATATTAATAATAATAATAACAATAATAATAATAATAATAACAATAATAATAATAATAATAATAATAATAATAATAATAATAATAATAATAATAATAATAATAATAAATAACATTTATACATTAAAATTATCTGAAAGTGAGTTCTACATTAATCTCTATGACATTCCCTGTGTTCGACTAAACCTTTACAAAAATTCAATGTATTTCAAAGGACCTAAAATCTGAAACACCCTACCTGAAAACTCTAGAACTGCAGACACATTCATCACTATCAAAACTACAGTTAGAAAACATCTTATCTCCCTGATACACCCCGACAACTAACTACATGATAACCACCTGGTGGTTCACAATTACACTCACTCACCCACTGACTATAAACCCAGAAATACTAATCTTAATCTTAAAATAATAAATCCTAACTAGTCATAAGTTTGCCTATGATACTCAAATACAGACACCTTGTATTGTGCCAAAACAAAAGCATTCACATTGCTAAACTCACAAATTATGATGTAGTCACTTAGCCTTAATACTATAATCTGTAAGGATTTAATGTTAAGAATTAATCTAAGTCTGCTCGAAATGCCTAGCCATGCTAGGTGTCCTAGTGGCCCCCTCTGTAATTAGTATTTTATAACATGTAAACCACACAATACCTAAAATCTGTAAACCCACATTGTAACCATTATAGAGAATAAACTTGAATTATAAATTTTACACTCCCATTCCTTGGATCAAACAAAATGGCCTCCCATTCCCATGTGTTGTGTGATCTCTATGAGTTCAGTGTTTGTCAATGAATTTATCCTGATTAAATATACTGAAGATTCACGTTCACCATTATAACCTGTAAGAGATAAAAAGCACCACCAGGGCTAATAATATTGCAAGAACTGATACCATCAACAGCACTAACATTGACACCAACACCAGCACTAACACTGACACCAACACCAGCACTGGCACAAACAGATGCACCAGCAATGGCACCAACAACAGCACCAGAAATGACACAAACAATAGCACCTGTACTGGAGGCAAAAGATGCTCTAGCACTGTCACAAACAGCGACACCAGTACTGGCACAAACAGCAGTACTAGTACCAGCAGCACTGGCAACAACAGTAACACTGGCAACAACGGCAGCACCAGCAACAACTCACCGTGAATTAATAACTACTTACCAGCCCTCGCAGAGACATCATGGTGGCTGTTGTTTACTTGTGAGTGAACAAGTGATGCTTGACAATGTCCAGCTCCAGCTTATATATCCAGCTCACTCAAACCACAAAGTTGTTCTTGCCAACTGATGCTATTTTACCATCATAAAAGAAATACCGTTGATATATTTTGTTTAGCTCTTGTATTAAATAAGTGAAGAAAGACCTGTTTTATAAGAGTTATTGATGAATTTTATTGCTGTTTGTATTAATATTAACAGTGTTTGTGTTGCAAATTGTTAGCAGCAGTACAAAACAAACAGGGAAACACTGGTCGTGATTGTGAGAAAAGTATGGAGGGGAATTTTACAATGATTGCTCAAACACCTTAGGAGTTCCCCAAAACAAAATTCCTTGATCTTCAATAATTTCTCTTCAATATTTTTCTGTCTCTGTCTCTTTCTCTCTCTCTCTCTCTCTCTCTCTCTCTCTCTCTCTCTCTCTCTCTCTCTCTCTCTCTCTCTCTCTCTCTCTCTCTCTCTCTCTCTCTCTCTAGCATTGCAGTGGGGTATGCTATTACGAATCTAATCGTTCTTCATAGTGTTCGTTCGTTATAGGGGTATTCTGTTCCAGGCCCCAAATACAACCACTTAACAATAAAAAATATGATATAAAATTGTAAACAAGTACACAAATATTCATATAAATTTTTGAAATAAAGAATATCATTAATGCTTGTAATAAAAACAATAATATATTATTACAATACTTAAAAAAAAATACTGTTGTTTATCCAACCTTAGTGTTATTCAGCATGTAGGACAGGAGGCAGAGGAGGAGTAAATTACTGAGAAGAGATGGAAAGAGTGGAGTCATCCTTCTCAGATCTCTTTGGTGGCTCCTACAGGCAGTTCCTCTGTAGCATTTTTTTTTTTTTTTTGAACTTTTTAATATTTTCAACTTTACAGGGAAAACGTTTATATAAACATTCGTTGTATGAAACGTTCGTTATAGCATGCTCCCCTGACACATCCCCAAACCAACTCGCCCAGAAGCTGCTAGCAAATTCGCTGACCTCTTGAAGAAAGTCAATGATGCTCCTGCAAACAACGGATTCTGGCATAACTTACTGCTCTTCGGCAATGCTTATGTGGCTGTCCCATCAGGGAGGGACAAGTCACTAGCAACTTCTGTTATTAGGGCAATAAATACATTCCCTAGAGATGACAACCTCGTCCGTCTCCCCCTTAGGGCGACAAACACCCGCCGGGCAAATGCGAGCAACAGAACACCTGTTGCCTCAAAAATCAGAGTCCAGATTAGTAAAAGCCCTGAAAGACAAACACCCACTCTGGGTTCCCAGTACCAACATTGACCTCACTGACATTGCAGCAGGTGAGGAATATTTAACCCTACAGGATGCTCATGTTTATATAGCCACTATGTCATTTCCACAGGGCGCAGCAGGGATTTTTACAGGTTTAAGGCCACAACACTTAAAACAAATACTCAATCCAGCACTTGGTGATGTTTCAGAGAGGATGTTGTCTGAACTCACCAAATTTTCCAATGTGTGCCTAGCTGGCAGTGTCATGAAGGCCATTAGACCCCTCTTTTTTGGCACCTCACTATGTGCCTTCCAGAAAAAGGATGGAGGAATCAGGCCCATTGCAGTGGGCAACACCCTTCGGCGCCTTGTAGCCAAGGTTGCAGTATGAATGGTAAATAAAGAGGCTGCCGCAATGTTGAATCCAACTCAGCTCCCTTCCCTCTATCCCTTCATACAACCGTGTTACAGAGTCACTTCTAAACTATTGTTTGAGGACCTACCATTCAACAGATCATTGAGGATATCAAAGGGTTTCGCGAGGAGCACGAGCCATAGATCCATCGAACAGCACTATCCTTGGTGTTCCTCTTGGGCCCAATGCAATTGATCTGATCCTAGAAAAGAAAATCTCAGACCTCAAGACGATGGAAGGCAGGATGAAAGACACTGACACTGACACACATGATGCCTTCTATCTACTCACCAGGTGACTGTCCGTCCCAAAACTTACCTACTTCCTGAGATGCTCCTCAGCCTTCGGCAGTCCAAAACTCAAGGAATATGACTACTCCTAAACCATGCTAGAGAGTGTACTGAGTCTTTCCCTTGAAGATACACAGTGGTTGCAAGCCTCACAAGCTTTCCTATCCTCTTCCATAGCATCAAACGGGTTAATAAAACAAATTCTTTCGGACAACCTCTTGTGAATTCATTGCATTGTTAAAATCTCTAGTTGGTCGATGTATGCAGGGGATGAGATGAAAAGCTGTAAGCCTCCCGTCTAAAAGCTGGCTGCCTTGGATCAACGTCTAGCGTGAGCTGGGCGCTAAGATGTGGTGAGGATGGTAAAGCACTGCGTACCTTGTTCCAAGGATCGTAGGTTCGAGTCTCCTTCGGCCAGAGATCAGTGTTTGTGTATATTTCACTTGCTCTTGCGAATTTCTTGTATACATACATGCATACATATACATACATATATTTTATTTTATTTATAATATATATATATATATTTATATATATATATTTATATATATATATATTTTTTATATATGTATGTATGTATGTCGTGCCGCATAGGGAGAATTTGCGATCTTGGCTTATAGCAACGCTCATCTTGCCTATAGGACAAGTGAAAAATTTGTGTATGCAATAATTTCGCCAAAATCATTCTGAACCTAACGAAATAAAAAATATTTCACTGGGTTTGTTTAGTATTAAATTACTGTAAACAAATCTAAAATATATTTAGTTGGGTTTAGGCTAAAATAAATTGCTCTTGTTATTACAAGGTTAGGTAAGTTTTCTAAGATTCTTTTAGGGCAAAATTAAATTTTTTTACATTAACATTAATGAAAAATATTTAAATTTTTAAAAAGTATAAGAAAAAAATTTTAGGAAAAGGGCTTTAAATTTTTAAAAGAGTTCTTGCTAAATTGACCAGTTTTACATATTCGGCACTATTATATATTATATATTATTTATATATTATATATATATTTATATATATATATATATATATATATATTATATTTATATATATATGGAGGTACAACCTCTAGAACTTTACTGGGGCTCTTTTCCTCAGAGAAGACAATAAACGTACTCAGGGAAAACTCAAGGTTCTTCATGGGTGTTTTAATATTTTCTTCTCCTACCACCCCCCTTTTTTTTATATTCTATATGAAAATTTATTAATAGAGAGAATACAAAGACAGAAAACACAAATTTGAATACAATTTGGTACAATATTCAAAAAAATTTTGAATTTCCTCGCAGCTCCTCCGAAGCCGGACATGAGCCCAGTATGCAGCAAGATTTCCCTTCTGGATGGCCATGCTGAGGCGCTGGAACATGAAGTGGCTTCCCCTTGGGGTCCCTGGGGGTGTCGATGAGTCTGGAACCCAATTCTTTAGGAAACGTGGCCTTTTTTTCCCCAGACCCAAGGTCTCTGATCCCACTGGGACAAATTGATATGTTGGCTTATGTCCCTTTACTTGTGATTTTGACTCCTCCCAGTGCTCGCGCTCCTCCCTGTCCCCTGACACTGTGATGGATATAGGTGTCACCATGTGGACACACAGGTTGTCCCATGCTAAAAAGCTTGCCATTTTTCCCAAGGGATGATGGTGACCCCTCGAGGCGGTTTGCTTGGGTAAAGGGCTTTTGTTGGTGCTAGTATGGGGGACCCTCTCGGGGGGCATCCAGCTGTAGAAAGGGTTTCTTTATGGGTCAATGACCTCATTGTGTCTTGCATGTCAGCCCTTTGGGTTTTGGGAAAAGTTAAGACTTTGTACACATATGGTCGGCATCCCAAACGCCGCAAATACACGAATTCCGTTTTAATGGGGCGCAGCTTGGGGGAGGGAAAATCCCTGTCGTGTTGCGCCTAAGCATGTTGGAAGCACCTTTTTTAGTGATATGGCCATTCCGCTTGACTGTTTGTAGGCCATGTGCACTAGGGTTTTGGGACTGGGGCAGCAAAAAATTTTCCCATTCGTGTGGCATGGCGTACTAGGGTCCCGATTCCGTTAGTCACTGAGGTTGTTCGAAAGAAATTTTTTTTAAGAACTTTTAATGCAAAGAAAAGGATAGGAAAGTGGTAGGGAAATCTGGGAGGTTTTACTACTTCCAGCCCCCCAAACATCGACAGGGAGAGAAGGTCGATCGAAGAACCACCAAAAAAAATCCCCAAACCAAAAACCCCTCAAGAAACCCCCAAAATCTGGTCGAAAAACCAAACATCTAACCCCCAAAAAACTGCACCCCCAGCCCCCACACCCGCCAAATGCATAGCAATTTCTTTACACAAAACGCACACACACACAATTATATTCTTTCAGGTTTAAACAGGTCATTCTTGATAAGGCATTGCAAGAATTGTAAAATATTTACATAACATACAAGTTTTAGCATTTATATTTTTTATATAAAAAAATATATGAGTCATTTACATCTCTTAACATTGTTTTGATAATATTAAAACTTGAAACAGGATATCGTAGGTTGATTTTTTTCTCTCAAATTTGAGCAGACATCTCCCACTCATTTCAAAGAAATAATTCTTCAAATACTTATTCTAAATGGGAGATTTCAGTGCGACATTCAAAAAGGATCCAGCACTTATTTTGACTACAAACATGAAACAAGACTAATTACACCTTAGTTATTGTACACTTACCATTTATAATGGTTGTCCTCCCATATCTCTTACCACCTTTCACTCCAACTTCTCTAATGAAGATCCTAACTCTGCCTACAACTTTCCACACCTCCACACGTTCCATCTCCCACATACCCTCTCACCTCCCACCCTCCCACCCTCCCACCCTCTCCCCCTCCACCCTCCACCCTCTCACTCATGCTCAAACACCTGGGAACAACTACTCTGTGACGTAATGGTTCTTACTTGATTTGAATACATCTCTAGCAATATTTTTTTTGTATAATATATTGAAAAGGTGTATATTACCATGATCATGGAGTGGTAATGGTATACATTAGGTATACATTAGGTATACATTAGGTATACATGGTAAGTATATACATTCTTCAACAAGAATACTGGTAAGTTATACAAGCTTAAATGATAATAAGCATTTTATATAAAGGTACAATTTCTAATCAGTTATACAAATTTGACTTTAACATTGAAAATTAAAAAGAAAAGGTAAATAATACAACTTTCAAGACTGGTAACATTACGAGTTTAAACTCACAATGTTATCATTTCACAAAAATCATGCAATCTCTTATATGTCCAAATTTGTTTCTCCCAGGTAATATTTCAACTTTTTATGCAATATAAATTCTTATAAATTTCTCTCAAAATAGACTTTTCCTCATAAAATACACTTCGTTGTGATAAATGGTTTTGAAACCCGACAAGTTAAAGATTGAGACACTTATGCAACACATGGGAATCCTTAATAAAAATTCCCTTATATTATATAAGTGTCTCAATCTTCATAAACTTCGTTCTTTAGCTAAATATATGGAAAATTTCTAACGATGATATACAGGTTACAAAGCGTGGTAATCCTTAACATTCTTCAACAAGAATACTGTGAAGCTAAACAAAGGTATAATTTCTGAATTATGTATACAGGTCAAAGTCATGATAAAATCATACATATGATAAGTAAAAAACTACGAGAGGTAAATAGTTTTGTTAAATAGAGGTATTTATTTACTTTTATACACTTGTTTTCTTCATTAAAGATAAGTCATCTCGAGTCAAACAAGACAAGACAAGAGGTAACAGTTGCATTATGAGGTAATAACACATAGCATAACAACATGAAATTTCTTCTTCCCAAAATCATTTTTTTTTTCAACCAACCATCTAAAACATGGATGGTTTTGTGGTAACTGCTGCGTTTCAACAAAAAATTAAATAACAAACTGCCTATTTACTCTTATTAATAAATCAAACATAATTCACAAAATATTGAATAGCATGACAAACAAAAACAATGTCTTTCAATTTTCTGGCACATAAAACTATTAATTTTTTTTTTTTGAAAGAGACATTCTTAATGAAGTATTGATATTCTGTCTGGTTATCAAGGAAGTCACAGAAGCGCTCTCCAGTGAGCTCAATATCTGGTTCTTTGATGATGCTACCCTAGCTGGCACTACAGAATCTCTCCTAGAGGACATCAGAAAAATAAAAAACATGGGAGAGAGCCTGGCCCTATCTTTAAACCCCACCAAAAGTAAAATAGATTCTACCAATCGACTGGGTCCACTGCCATTGATCAGATCCTAGAAAAAAAATCTCAGACCTCAGGACGATGGAAGGCAGGATGAAAGACATCGATACACATGATGACATCTACCTACTCACCAGGTGCCTGTCAATCCTAAAACTTACCTACTTCCTGAGATACTCCCCAGCCATCAGCAGTCTGAAACTCAAGGAATATGACTCTCCTTAAGACCATGCTAGAGAGTGTATTGAATCTTTCCCTCGAAGATGGACAGTGGTTGCAAGCCTGGCTGGAAGTGAGGCTTGCATTGTGTGTGTACATGTGTGTATGTGTGTTAATGTGTGTGTGTGTGTGTGTGTTTGTGTATTGGCCTGTTTGTGTTGGTGTGTATGTGTGAGATCGTGCACGAATAAATGCGTATGTGCGTGTGTGTATTTGTTGATGTGTGTATATCTGTGTGGTTGTGTGCATGTGTGTGTTGGTGTGTGTGGGTGTTGGAGTGAGTCCTTTTACTAGAATATTGTTGAATCTGTTATCTATTCACTCATCTGCTTAGTTACATAAGAAATCTTTACTAAAAACACCTGTCCACACACCTCATGTTTGTGTGTGAGGATCCACCTATTTGTTCTCACTTGTTTATGGTTGCAGGGGACAATTCACAGCTCCTGGCACCTTCTTCGCTAATCGCTTCTAAATCTGCTCTCTCCCTACTCTAGAGCCTTATCGTACTCATCTTAAAGCTATTTATAGATCTTGCCTCCACTATTTCGCTCTCTAGATTGTTCCACTTCCTGAAACCATAAGGCTTAACAACAACTTAGTAACATCTCGCTTCTAATATTATTATATAGGTAATATAAAAACGCAGATAGCAATATATGTGCGGAATATATTTCCTGATATCATGGCTACAATAAAATATTTGTATATTTAAGGCCAGTTTAAATGTTGGAAACATTATTATACTGTTATCAGAATTTAAGTTGAGATCAAAGGTCAAATACCTTTGGCACCAACATCATTATCATCATCATCATCAGCATCAGCAGCAGCAATACTAGCAATACCTGCATTGGAACCAACAAAATTATCAGCTCAGTTGTTACATTGTAGCTCAGTGGTAGCACGTTCGGTTCATGACGAAATGTTTCAGGTTTGATCTTGAGCGAGGTGGGACAAACAGGCAAGTTACCTAACACTTGCTGCTTCTGCTTCCCTGTAAGTAAATAGATATTTAGAAGTTCAATTGTTGATGTGGGTGGCACCGTGAAGAGGATCTAAGGACCCAAATGGACATTCGTCACATTGCCTGTTTGTCTTGGATTATCCACCCTACGAGGAATTGTCTTCTTCTATAAGCTCGAGTTCTTGACCCAGACCAGACCTTAACCTAGATGAAATACAAGTAGTACTAGCACTAATCATCAAACATCATCTCGTATCAGCACTAATACATGCACTAACAGTAACATGACTAATTAACAGATCTAGTAAGGACAATATTATATGCCTCACTGCAAGTCCGAAAGGAAGGTCGTACAATAATTTAACTCCTGATTATACCGACCATTTTTTGAAACTGCTGTATACTATACTTTTTATACACTTCAATTCGATACGCTACATTTTGATACTCTTTGATGCCAGTGATACAAGAAATAACGATTCTACGATTCCATGAAAAAATCCCTCAATTACTGGGTGATGTATGACTTCAACAGGGTTAGCGCTCCCTTCATGAGTTTGATAATAATAATAATAATAATAATAATAATAATAATAATAATAATAATAATAATAATAATAATAATAATACTGATTTCAAAGAGTAAAGAAAAACACTTGTTTTTATATGGATATTTATTCATTGTGTAATAGGCTTGTTATGGAAGACTAATGTAAATGTTTAAACATTGTCCACGGGTAGTAGTGGCTTCAGTGGAAGACGGTCGTCGTTGAGGTCGTTCTCAAGAAGATGTCGTTGAAGTGTTCATTCGGTTCTCCCTCCAGTCTCTCCTTTCTACCCATGGTAGCCACCACGACCTCTGAAGTTACCATCATGTAAACATTAATCACTGAGCACCCAGGCCATCTACCATAAACGGTAAAGGTATCACTGGTCTTATTTAATTAATATATATCATTAATAATTTAATCTCTTTTCATGTATATATGATGTTTCAATGATAACTGGACACAATCATGCCTTAACTTACCCACCGAATTTACCACCAAATTCACCGCCACCAAATCCGCCGCTACCGAATCCACCGCCAAGTCCTCCGCCAAATCCACCGCCAAGTCCACCACCACCAAATCCACCAAGTCCACCACCACCAAATCCACCAAGTCCACCACCACCAAATCCACCTCCTCCAAATTTACGGCGATATCCTGCAGAGGGATCAGGGTAGGCTATCACCACTCCCACCACAGTCAACACCACTACCAACATCATCTGGGAAGAAAAATAAAATCTAGAATTGTTATTGCCACTCTAACTGCTGACTATGAGAGTACTAAGTGGTGTATTTTCTGATTATTAACGTCTTCATGTCTATGTAAATTTGTACTCGAATACTACCTATTCTTCATATAAAAGGCAGGAATATGTACTTGCGTTCTTAGTCTAGTCTTAACGGTTAAAAATATCCTACCATGTCTTCTGAAAATGAATGAAGAATGGCAATAGAATAAGAAACTGTGATTCATTATATTCTCAATTAATCTTATTTCTACAACATTGTCATGTGAAAATACAATCTTTTCGAACAAAATTTCACAAAATTATCAAACTCTAATCATCTAGAAAATCTTTTAATAATGATTTCCAACATGGAGAGTCCAACACTTCTCTACATTTATCACATGCAAAGTATTTTATTCAGTAACACATATACATTAAAAAGACATGAAAGTGAGTTCTGTATTAATCTGATGCCTTATAAATTTTACCACGTTCGTGATCAGCTGTATATTAAGAACAATGCTCTTCAAAGTGAATCTGCAAGAATGTTTTGACGCCGGTGAAGGCTCATGATTCAAGAAATATGATCTACACTCTCTTTCCTTGTATCAAACATAATGGCGTTCCTTTCCCATTTGCTGTTTGATCTCTACGAGTTTAGTGTTTGTTCATGAATTTATGTATGTAAATTGTTTAAATTATGCTGGAGACTCACGTTCACCATTATAACCTGTAAGAGGATAAAAAGCACCACCAGTGCTAATAATAATACCAGAACTGATACCACCAACAGCACTAACATTGGCACCAACAGCAGCACCAGAACTGGCACAAACCGATGCACCAGCAGTGGCACCGACAACAGGACCAGAAGTACACTAGCAGTAGCACCTATACTGGCGCCAACAGATGCTCTAGCAATGGCACAATCAGCAACTTTAGTACTGGCACAAACAGTAGCACCAGTACTGGCACAAACAGTAGCACCAGTACTGGCACAAACAGCAGTACTAGTACCAGCAGCACTGGCAACAACAGCAGCACCAGCAACAACTCACCGTGAATTCATAACTACTTACCAGCCCTCGCAGAGACATCATGGTAGCTGTTGTTTACTTGTGAGTGAACAAGTGATGCTTAACAATGTCCAGCTCCAGCTTATATATCCAGCTCACTCAAACCACAACGTTGTTCTTGCCAACTGATGCTATTTTACCATCATCAAAGAAATACCGCGGATACATTTTGTTCTTTAGCTCTTATATTAAATAAGGAAAGAGACCTGTTTTTTAGGAGCTATTAATGGATTTTTTAAGTATCTGAATTATTAAACACAGTCTTTGTATTAGGCATTACCAGCAGTACAGGACATACAGGGAAACACTGGTCGTGATTGCCAGAGAAGTATGGAGGGGAATTTTACAATGATTGCTCAAACACCTTAGGAGTTTCCTACCATAAAATTTCTTGATCTTCTCTTATTTTCTCCTTAATATTCTTCTCTGTCTCTGTTTGTCTCCCTTTCTCTCTCTTCCTCCATCTTTCCCACTGTAATATAGGCCTTAGACAAGGATGTGTGATGTTACTGTGGTTGTTGTTCAATATATTTATAGATGGGGTTGTAAGAAAAGTAAATGCGGGGGTCTGGACAAGAGGTGTGGCGTTAAAGATAAGGAATCAAACACAAAGTGTGAGTTGTCACAGTTGCTTTTTACCTGATGACACGGTGCTTTTGGGAGATTCTGAAGAGAAACTGCAGAGGTTGGTGGATGAATTTGGTAGGGTTTATAAAAGAAGAAAATTAAAAGCGAATATTGGAAAAAGTAAGGTTATGAGGATAACAAAAAGATTAGGTGACGAAAGATTGGATATCAGATTGGAGGGAGAGAGTATGGAGGAGGAGAATGTATTCAGATATTTGGGAGTGGACGTGTCAGCAGATAGATCAATGAAAGATGAGGCGAATCATAGAATTGATAAGGGGAAAAGGGTGAGCGGTGCACTTAGGAGTCTGCGGAGACAAAGAACTTTGTCCTTGGAAGCAAAGAGGGGAATGTATGAGAGTATAGTTTTACCAACGCTGTTATATGGGTGTGAAGCATGGGTGATGAATGTTGCACCGAGGAGAAGGCTGGAGGCAGTGGAGATGTCATGTCTGAGGGCAATGTGTGGTGTGAATATAATGCAGAGAATTCGTAGTTTGGAAGTTAGGAGGAGGTGCGGGATTGTCAAAACTGTTGTCCAGAGGGCTGAGGAAAGGTTGTTAAGGGGGTTCGGACACGTAAAAAGAATGGAACGAAACAGAATGACTTCGAGAGTATAAGTCT
>NC_069403.1:103237853-103282853 GCF_026875155.1 Cherax quadricarinatus | reverse complement strand
GAGGAGCTGGAGGAAATTCATGATCTTTAATACATTGTACCATTGAATTCATGTTTGTGTTTTCTGTAAATGTATTCTGTTTATTAATAAATGTTCACATATATATATATATATATATATATATATATATATATATATATATATATATATATATATATATATATATATATTATATATATATATATATATATACAGAGAGAGAGATACATGCCCCATTAGATAATGAAAAGGATTTCAATGTACAAAATACAACACTATATTATATCTGCTAATACATTTATTTATTAGGCATAAATATTGGTCACGAACAAGTTTAGTGTAGGTGTTTACAAGGTGTCCATTAGCAAAGGTTTTAGTGGACGACGTTTGTTGTGGTCGTTCTAACTATCAAATGTCGTTCAGATGTTCGTCCAGACGACCTCTAGCCTCTTCTCTCCAGCCGTAGTACCTACCACCACCCACCACCACCACGACCCCTGAAAGAACCGTCGTTCAATAAACTTTATTGAGTGTGGCAACACAACTTCCGGGGCCAAGTATACATCTATATCTACTTATGAGAATATTGTAAAGTTACATATACTCTTCTAAAGTTACATATACTCTTCTAAAGTTACATATACTCTTCTAAAGTTACATATACTCTTCTAAAGTTACATATACTCTTCTAAAGTTACATATACTCTTCTAAAGTTACATATACTCTTCTAAAGACACATATACTCTTCTAAAGTTACATATACACATCTAAAGTCACATATACTCTTCTAAAGTCACATATACTCTTCTAAAGTTACATATACTCTTCAAAAGTCACATATACTCTTCTAAAGTTACATATACTCTTCTAAAGTCACATATACACTTCTAAAGTTACATATACTCTTCTAAAGTCACATATACTCTTCTAAAGTCACATATACTCTTCTAAAGTCACATATACTCTTCTAAAGTCACATATACTCTTCTAAAGTTACATATACTCTTCTAAAGTCACATATACTCTTCTAAAGTTACATATACTCTTCTAAAGTCACATATACTCTTCTAAAGTCACATATACTCTTCTAAAGTCACATATACTCTTCTAAAGTCACATATACTCTTCTAAAGTTACATATACTCTTCTAAAGTCACATATACTCTTCTAAAGTTACATATACTCTTCTAAAGTCACATATACACTTCTAAAGTTACATATACTCTTCTAAAGTTACATATACTCTTCTAAAGTCACATATACTCTTCTAAAGTTACATATACTCTTCTAAAGTCACATATACACTTCTAAAGTTACATATACTCTTCTAAAGTTACATATACTCTTCTAAAGTCACATATACTCTTCTAAAGTTACATATACTCTTCTAAAGTCACATATACACTTCTAAAGTTACATATACTCTTCTAAAGTTACATATACACTTCTAAAGTTACATATACACTTCTAAAGTTACATATACTCTTCTAAAGTCACATATACTCTTCTAAAGTTACATATACTCTTCTAAAGTCACATATACACTTCTAAAGTTACATATACTCTTCTAAAGTTACATATACACTTCTAAAGTTACATATACACTTCTAAAGTTACATATACTCTTCTAAAGTCACATATACTCTTCTAAAGTTACATATACTCTTCTAAAGTCACATATACACTTCTAAAGTTACATATACTCTTCTAAAGTTACATATACTCTTCTAAAATCACATATACACTTCTAAAGTTACATATACACTTCTAAAGTTACATATACTCTTCTAAAGTTACATATACTCTTCTAAAGTTACATATACTCTTCTAAAGTCACATATACTCTTCTAAAGTCACATATACTCTTCTAAAGTTACATATACTCTTCTAAAGTCACATATACACTTCTAAAGTTGCATATACTCTTCTAAAGTTACATATACACTTCTAAAGTTACATATACACTTCTAAAGTTACATATACTCTTCTAAAGTCACATATACTCTAGTAAAGTTACATATACTCTTATAAAGTCACATATACACTTCTAAAGTTACATATACTCTTCTAAAGTTACATATACACTTCTAAAGTTACATATACACTTCTAAAGTTACATATACACTTCTAAAGTTATATATACACTTCTAAAGTTACATATACTCTTCTAAAGTCACATATACACTTCTAAAGTCACATATACCCTTCTAAAGTTACATATACTCTTCTAAAGTTACATATACTCTTCTAAAGTTACATATACTCTTCTAAAGTCACATATACACTTCTAAAGTTACATATACTCTTCTAAAGTTACATATACTCTTCTAAAGTTGCATATACTCTTCTAAAGTCACATATACTCTTCTAAAGTCACATATACTCTTCTAAAGTCACATATACTCTTCTAAAGTCACATATACTCTTCTAAAGTCACATATACTCTTCTAAAGTTACATATACTCTTCTAAAGTCACATATACACTTCTAAAGTTAGATATACTCTTCTAAAGTTACATATACTCTTCTAAAGTTACATATACTCTTCTAAAGTCACATATACTCTTCTAAAGTTACATATACTCTTCTAAAGTCACATATACTCTTCTAAAGTTACATATACTCTTCTAAAGTCACATACACTCTTCTAAAGTTACATATACTCTTCTAAAGTCACATATACTCTTCTAAAGTTACATATACTCTTCTAAAGTCACATATACTCTTCTAAAGTCACATATACTCTTCTAAAGTCACATATACTCTTCTAAAGTCACATACACTCTTCTAAAGTTACATATACTCTTCTAAAGTCACATATACTCTTCTAAAGTCACATATACACTTCTAAAGTTACATATACTCTTCTAAAGTTACATATACTCTTCTAAAGTCACATATACTCTACTCTTCTAAAGTTAAATATACTCTTCTAAAGTCACATATACTCTTCTAAAGTCACATATACACTTCTAAAGTTACATATACTCTTCTAAAGTTACATATACTCTTCTAAAGTCACATATACTCTACTCTTCTAAAGTTACATATACTCTTCTAAAGTCACATATACTCTTCTAAAGTCACATATACACTTCTAAAGTTACATATACTCTTCTAAAGTTACATATACTCTTCTAAAGTTACATATACTCTTCTAAAGTTACATATACTCTTCTAAAGTCACATATACTCTACTCTTCTAAAGTTACATATACTCTTCTAAAGTCACATATACTCTTCTAAAGTCACATATACTCTTCTAAAGTCACATATACTCTTCTAAAGTCACATATACAATTCTAAAGTCACATATACTCTTCTAAAGTCACATATACTCTTCTAAAGTCACATATACTCTTCTAAAGTCACATATACTCTTCTAAAGTCACATATACACTTCTAAAGTTACATATACTCTTCTAAAGTTACATATACTCTTCTAAAGTTACATATACTCTTCTAAAGTTACATATACTCTTCTAAAGTCACATATACACTTCTAAAGTTACATATGCTCTTCTAAAGTCACATATACTCTTCTAAAGTCACATATACAATTCTAAAGTCACATATACTCTTCTAAAGTCACATATACTCTTCTAAAGTTACATATACTCTTCTAAAGTCACATATACACTTCTAAAGTTACATACACTCTTCTAAAGTCACATATACTCTTCTAAAGTCACATATACAATTCTAAAGTCACATATACTCTTCTAAAGTCACATATACTCTTCTAAAGTCACATATACTCTTCTAAAGTCAAATATACTCTTCTAAAATCACATATACACTTCTAAAGTTACATATACTCTTCTAAAGTTACATATACTCTTCTAAAGTCACATATACTCTTCTAAAGTCACATATACACTTCTAAAGTCACATATACTCTTCTAAAGTCACATATACTCTTCTAAAGTCACATATACTCTTCTAAAGTCACATATACTCTTCTAAAGTCACATATACACTTCTAAAGTTACATATACTCTTCTAAAGTTACATATACTCTCTAAAGTCACATATACTCTTCTAAAGTCACATATACTCTTCTAAAGTCACATATACTCTTCTAAAGTCACATATACACTTCTAAAGTTACATATACTCTTCTAAAGTCACATATACTCTTCTAAAGTCACATATACTCTTCTAAAGTCACATATAACTCTTCTAAAGTCACATATACTCTTCTAAAGTCACATATACACTTCTAAAGTTACATATACTCTTCTAAAGTTACATATACACTTCTAAAGTCACATATACTCTTCTAAAGTCACATATACACTTCTAAAGTTACATATACTCTTTTAAAGTCACATATACACTTCTAAAGTCACATATACTCTTCTAAAGTCACATATACTCTTTTAAAGTTACATATACTCTTCTAAAGTCACATATACTCTACTCTTCTAAAGTTACATATACTCTTCTAAAGTCACATATACTCTTCTAAAGTCACATATACTCTTCTAAAGTCACATATACTCTTCTAAAGTCACATATACTCTTCTAAAGTCACATATACACTTCTAAAGTTACATATACTCTTCTAAAGTTACTTATACTCTTCTAAAGTCACATATACTCTACTCTTCTAAAGTTACATATACTCTTCTAAAGTCACATATACTCTTCTAAAGTCACATATACAATTCTAAAGTCACATATACTCTTCTAAAGTCACATATACTCTTTTAAAGTCACATATACTCTTCTAAAGTTACATATACTCTTCTAAAGTTACATATACTCTTCTAAAGTCACATATACTCTTCTAAAGTCACATATACTCTTCTAAAGTTACATATACTCTTCTAAAGTTACATATACTCTTCTAAAGTCACATATACTCTTCTAAAGTCACATATACTCTTCTAAAGTCACATATACTCTTTTAAAGTCACATATACTCTTCTAAAGTTACATATACTCTTCTAAAGTTACATATACTCTTCTAAAGTCACATATACTCTTCTAAAGTCACATATACTCTTCTAAAGTTACATATACTCTTCTAAAGTCACATATACTCTTCTAAAATCACATATACTCTTCTAAAGTTACATATACTCTTCTAAAGTTACATATACTCTTCTAAAGTCACATATACTCTTCTAAAGTCACATATACTCTTCTAAAGTTACATATACGTACGTACTCTAAAGTCACTTAATCTGTAATGTGAGAGTTTATGACTGATCATAAGTCTCATAAAATTTTTGAATTAACTCTAGGTTAGTCATTATTTTAATTAAAGCGAAGTTTACTTATATAACAAGTAACAAAACTGTTCATGCATTATCGATGTACTCTTTATGTTTGTATACAATATAGAATGTTGTGTTAGCAACTGGTCTCACTCAGGCCTTTACTTACCCACCGTATCCGCCACCAAATTTACTGCTACCGAATCCGCCTCCAAATCCTCCAGTACCGAGTCCGCCTCTAAATCCTCCGGCACCGAGTCCACCAAATCCACTGCCACCGAAGCCACCACTTCCAAATCCACTGCCACCGAAGCCACCACTTCCAAATCCACTGCCACCGAATCCGCTAGTGTATCTACTGCCGCCGAATCCACCAAGTCCACTGCCACTGAACCCACTACCACCAAATCCACCATTACCAAATCCACCACTACCAAATCCACCACTACCAAATCCACCACCACCATATCCAGCACCACCATATCCACCACTACCATATCTACGGCTGGCAGAAGGATGTGGGTGAGCCACAGCAACGCCCACAGCAGCCATCACCAGCATCATCATCATCTGGAAAATAATAAACAGAGATTAAACATGTGAATGTAGCTCGACTCTGCAGTCTAATCAATGTCTTCAAAAGTACGTAAACTTCTGATAAAAAAATGTTTATTATAAACTACAGATGAATATAGTGTAATTCTTACACTGACAGTTAAACAAGAACATATTACCTCATCCAAAAAACAATCGAGTCAATTCAACAAATGACAACGATACTGGAATCGGATTGATTCGAAAAAAAATTATAAGGAAGTGGAACTATTCAAAGGAATATTTAATGCAGCTCTGATCTTTAAAAAAAATCGATAATCATGTTTTCCCTGGATAATTCTTCACTCTCATTAAAGTACATATATGAAAATAAACCAATAGTGAGTTCTGTATCCATCTGAAGCTTCGCAAATTAATTAAACTCGGGGATCAGTTGCTTAATAGAACACTGCATTAAAGGGAGTCTTCCTGACTGTTAAGAGCATCACCAGTACTTGCAGCAGCACTCAGTAGCAGTAGCAACAATATCAGCACTAAGTGAATAATCCGACTACTCAAGGTCCTCTTTACATCCCCTAAGGACCCCGAAAATAGTTAGATGGAACCTGGTGGACTTTTTTTTTTTTAGATGTCTGGGAACCATGTTGCTGGTGACTGTGATCTAGTATAACTAGTGACAGGCAGAGAACAAATATTAACGTCTTAACTAAAACAGCAAAACTATTAAAAAATCAACATTGAAAGCGTGAGAATCAACTCTAGCACCAACACTTGCAACAGCACCAGTACTGACACCAGAACTGCCAGTAGCATCAATTCTTACCAACGACAACACGACAGTTTTCTAGCTACTCACCAGAGTTCGCAGAGAGATCATGGTGGCTGCAGTTTGCTTGTGAGTCAACAAGTGCTACTAGACTATGATAAGCTCCTGCTTATATTGCCACCTCACACGAACTGCAGTGTTGCTCTTGCCAACTGTTGCTCTTTTACCATCATAAAATAAATACCACGATGGATTTGATTCTTTAGTTCTCGTGTTATGTATGGAAAGCGACGCCTATTTTACTGGAAAACTTAAAAAATTTTATATTTATTATAGACTTAAATAGAGCAATTGCATTACGATTGGTTGGTATCAGTCGTACAGGACAAAGGTAATCACTGATGATCGCAGTGAAGGAAGTGTGGAGGGGAATTTTACAGTGATTTGCTGGATCATTTGGGGATTTTCCTGCTATAATATTATCTCTGCTCATCTCTATTTCTTAAGGCATTTTTTCAAGGATAGGTTCAGAGTACCTTCGTTTATGTACTAACTAAAAGTTGTTACCCACCGCAGTACATTTCCCCTGAGAATAGCGTTCTGGTGTCTCAGTAAGGAATCGTTAAAGACTTTATACACTGTGTAAGTCAGGCACATACTGGAGTACGCAGCACCAGTTTGGAACCCACATCTGGTCAAACACATCAAGAAATTAGAGAAAATGCAAAGGTTTGCAACAAGGCTAGTCCAGAACTAAGGGGAATGTCCTATGAAGAAAGGTTAAGGGAAATCGGTCTGACGATACTGGAGGACAAGAGGTTCAGGGGAGACATGATAACGTCATACAAAATACTACGTGGAATTGACAAGGTGGACAGAGACAGGATGTTCCAGAGATGGAACACAGAAACAAAGGTCACACTGGAAGCTGAAGATTCAGATGAGTCAAAGGGATTTTAGGAAGCATTTCTTCAGCCATAGAGTTGTTATGAAGTGGAATAGTCTGACAAGCGTTGTAGTGGAGGAAGGAACCATACATATTTTTAAGACGAGGTATGATAAAGCTCATGGAGCAGGGAGAGGGAGGGGCCAGTAGCGGTCAGTGAAAAGGCGGGTGAAGGAGCCGAGTCTCGACTCCTGCAACCACAATTAGGTGAGTAAAATTAGGTGAGTACACACACTTACAGTAATCATGTCTCACTATCAGTACTTACGTCCTCGATAAAAGTAATCACGTCCTCGCTATCAGCAATCACGTCTTCTCTATCAGTAATCACGTCCTCGCTATCAGTAATCACATCCTCGCTATCATCAATCACGTCCTCGCTATCAGCAATCACGTCCTCGCTATCAGTAAACACGCCCTCGCTATCAGTAATCACTTTCTCGCTATCAGCAATCACGTCCTCGCTATCAGTATTCACGTCCTCGATAAAAGTAATTACGTCCTCGCTATCAGTAATCACATCCTCGCTATCAGTAATCACGTCCTCGCTATCAGCAATCACGTTCTCGCTATCAGTAATCACGTCCTCGCTATCAGTAATCACGTTCTCGCAATCAGCAACCACGTCCTCGCTATCAGCAATCACGTCCTCGCTATCAGCAATCACGTTCTCGCTATCACCAATCACGTCCTCGCTATCACCAATCACATCCACGCTATCAGTAATCACCTCCACGATATCACCAATCACGTCCTCGCTATCACCAATCACGTCCTCGCTATCAGTAATCACGTCCTCGCTATCAGTATATCAGTACTCATGTCCTCGCTATCATAATCACGTCCTCGTTATCAGCAATCACGTTCTCGCTATCAGTAATCACGTCCTCGCTATCAGTAATCACGTCCTCGCAATCAGCAATCACGTCCTTGCTATCAGCAATCACGTTCTCGTTATCACCAGTCACGTCCTCGCTATCAGTAATCACGTCCACGATAAAAGTAATTACGTCCTCGCTATCAGTACTCATGTCCTCGCTATCAGTAATCACGTCCACACTATCAGCAGTCACGTCCTCGCTATCAGCAATCACGTTCTGGCTATCAGTAATCACGTCCTCGCTATCAGTAGTCACGTCCTCGCTATCAGCAATCACGTTCTCGCTATCACCAATCACGTCCTCGCTATCACCAATCACATCCTCGCAATCAGTAATCACCTCCTCGCTATCAGTAATCACCTCCACGATATCACCAATCACGTCCTCGCTATCACCAATCACGTCCTCGCTATCAGTAATCACGTCCTCGCTATCAGTATATCAGTACTCATGTCCTCGCTATCATAATCACGTCCTCGTTATCAGCAATCACGTTCTCGCTATCAGTAATCACGTCCTCGCTATCAGTAATCACGTCCTCGCAATCAGCAATCACGTCCTTGCTATCAGCAATCACGTTCTCGTTATCACCAGTCACGTCCTCGCTATCAGTAATCACGTCCACGATAAAAGTAATTACGTCCTCGCTATCAGTACTCATGTCCTCGCTATCAGTAATCACGTCCTCGCTATCAGTAGTCACGTCCTCGCTATCAGCAATCACGTTCTCGCTATCACCAATCACGTCCTCGCTATCACCAATCACATCCTCGCAATCAGTAATCACCTCCTCGCTATCAGCAATTACGTTCTCGCTATCAGTAATCACGTCCTCGCTATCAGTAATCACGTCCTCGCAATCAGCAATCACGTCCTTGCTATCAGCAATCACGTTCTTGTTATCACCAATCACGTCCTCGCTGTAAGTAATCACGTCCTCGATAAAAGTAATTACGTCCTCGCTATCAGTACTCATGTCCTCGCTATCAGTAATCATGTCCTCGCTGTCAGTAATCACGTCCTCGATAAAAGTAATTACGTTCTCGCTATCAGTACTCATGTCCTCGCTATCAGTAATCACGTCCTCGCTATCAGTAATCACGTCCTCGCAATCAGCAATCACGTCCTTGCAATCAGCAATCACGTTCTCGTTATCACCAATCACGTCCTCGCTTTCAGCAATCACGTCCTCGCTATCAGTAATCACGTCCTCGCTATCACCAATCACGTCCTCGCTATCAGTAATCACGTCCTCGCTATCAGTACTCATGTCCTCGCTATCATAATCACGTCCTCGCTATCAGCAATCACGTTCTCGTTATCACCAATCACATCCTCGCTATCAGTAATCACGTCCTCGCTATCAGTAATCACGTCCTCGCTATTAGCAATCACGCCTTCGCTATCAGTAATCACGTCCTCGCTATCAGCAATCACGTCCTCGCTATTAGCAGTCATGTCCTCGCTATTAGCAATCACGTCCTCTCTATCAGCAGTCACGTCCTCGCTATAAGTAATCACGTCCTCGCTATCAGTAATCACGTCCTTGCTATCAGTAATCACGTCCTCGCTATCAGTAATCACGTCCTCGCTATCAGTAATCGCGTCCTTGCTATCAGTAATCACGTCCTTGCTATCAGTAATCACGTCCTCGCTATCAGTAATCACGTCCTCGCTGTCAGTAATCACGTCCTCGCTATCAGTAATCACGTCCTCGCTATCAGTAATCACGTCCTCGCTGTCAGTAATCACGTCCTCGCTATCAGTAATCACGTTCTCGCTGTCAGTAATCACGTCCTCGCTATCAGTAATCACGTCCTCTCTATCAGTAATCACGTCCTCGCAATCAGCAATCACGTCCTTGCTATCAGCAATCACGTTCTTGTTATCACCAATCACGTCCTCGCTGTCAGTAATCACGTCCTCGCTATCAGTAATCACGTCCTCTCTATCAGTAATCACGTCCTCGCAATCAGCAATCACGTCCTTGCTATCAGCAATCACGTTCTTGTTATCACCAATCACGTCCTCGCTATCAGTACTCATGTCCTCGCTATCAGTAATCACGTCCTCGCTAACAGTAATCACGTCCTCGCAATCAGCAATCACGTCCTTGCTATCAGCAATCACGTTCTCGTTATCACCAATCACATCCTCGCTATCAGCAATCACGTCCTCGCTATCAGTAATCACGTCCTCGCTATCACCAATCACGTCCTCGCTATCAGTAATCACGTCCTCGCTGTCAGTACCCATGTCCTCGCTATCATAATCACGTCTTCGCTATCAGCAATCACGTTCTCGTTATCACCAATCACATCCTCGCTATCAGTAATCACGTCCTCGCTATCAGTAATCACGTCCTCGCTATTAGCAATCACGTCTTCGCTATCAGTAATCACGTCCTCGCTATCAGTAATCACGTCCTCGCTATCAGTAATCACGTTCTCGCTGTCAGTAATTACGTCCTCGCTATCAGTAATCACGTCCTCGCTATCAGTAATCACGTCCTCGCTATCAGTAATCACGTCCTCGCTATCAACAATCACGTCCTCGCTATCAACAATCACGCTCTCGCCAGCAATAACCAGATTCTCATACTGGTCGCCATGTAACTCAGAATTCTGCGTGTCATGCTTAATAATGTTTCTTGAGGCAGTAAAGCACTTCACGTGGAGCGTGACGGAGGGGTTACGGAAACTGGGAATACCACATCCCACTGGTATACTAGCCGCCTCCGCCTGGCTGTCGGGGATACTCACTCTTACCGTGTTTTATATATATGTCGTGCCGAATAATAAAAATAATAATAATAATAATAATAATAATATATATATATATATATATATATATATATATATATATATTATATATATATATATATATATTATATATATATATATATACATATATATATATATATATATATATATATAATTATATATATATATATATATTTTTATATATATATATATATATATATTATATATATATATATATATATATATATATATATATATATATATATATATGTATGTATATATATATATATATATATATATATATATATATATATATATTATATATATACATATATATATATATATATATATATATATATATATATATATATATATATATATATATATATTTATATATATATATATATATATATATATATATGGAGGTACCACCTCTAGAACTGTCCTGGGGACCCTCATCCTCAGAGAAAAGAATAAACTTGCCTCAGGGAAAACTCAAGGTTCTCCCTGAAGCTGTTTGAGAATTTTCTCCTACCACCCCCCATATTTAATTAATATATATTTTATTTAAAGACAAAATACATTGACAAAACATTCACAAAGATACAATAGAAAGTAAAACAACATAGGTAACTCAGAGCTACATCTCGAATACTTCGTCCAGCTCCCCGGCGGTGGGCCGCGTGCCCAGAATGCTGCAGGCATTTCCTCTCTGGATCGCAACACTGAGTCTCTGAAAGAGGAAGCTGGTCGCCCTGTGGTCCTTGGTTTCTATGATGAGCTTTTCACCCAGCTCTTTGAGGAACTTTAGAGCACACTTGCCCCATGCTCCAAGAGTCTCCGACCCTACTGGGATGAAGTTATAGCAAGGGGGAAGGTCTTCATATTTGCGGATCTTCTGGGTCTCCCTGTGCCTGGCAGCTCCACCCCCTTCCACTACGGAGTATGGCAAGTAGGTGTCTACCAATGTGGCGGCACAGATGTAGTCCCAGGCAATCTGCTTTCCATCCTTCCAGGGTAACATAGTGGCTCCATCAGGACGCTTTTGACTTCCGTCAGACCTCTGCACTTGGGGTTCCCGTTGAGCTGGGCAACGGGCTGTGGCGAGGCTTCTCTTTATGATGTCATTGACCTCTTCATGCCTGGCATACTTCCCTTCTGCTGTGTGACACAGGAGACCATGAAGTCCGAATTGATCAGCTGTCGACAGCCGCAAATACACCTATGTTCGGTGAGGATGGGGGCGGCTAGGCGAAAAGCAACACCAATCCGAATGGCCTGTGGGTCTAGTCGAGTGCCCAAGGAGGAATTGAGAACAGCTAACAGGAAATCGCCTGAATGTGGTGCCTTCACTGCCAGGAGACGAGCTATGTCCTTTCCTGAGGCGTTGGAGAGCATTGTGTTAGCGATTTTTTCCATGATCGGTTTGTCCCAGTGGGACTGTTTGTGTTCTTTGGGAGGAGCTGGTCTACTGGAGGAATCTGTAAGAATGTCCCACCAAATCGCTGCTTCAGTAAACCTGGGGTCTTGAGCTCCTACCACGTCTCTCAAGCGTTCGGGAACAATCTTCTTGATGAATGCACTGGAAGCCAAACACGAAGACAGAAAAGCAGGTAAAGCAACATGCAAAACAACCACTGTGAAAGAGTAGTGAAATTCCAAGCGCTTTCGTAACTACTCACATTGTCAAGGAACAATGTGAGCAGTCACGCCTGGAATTTCACTACTCGTTCACAGTGGTTGTTTTGCATATTTTAAAATCACCTGTTTAAAATGATCTTATTGCTATATATATATATATTATATATATATATATATATATATATATATATATATATATATTTTATATATATATATATATATATATATATATATATATATATATATATATATGCAATAAGATCACAGTAAACAGGTGATTTCAAAATTTGTAGTCCTGAGTTCATAGATGAGGAAATATCCAAAATTTATGAAATAGGTAATGATTTAAAATACCCAAGAAATGTAATTGATAAATCTTTTAAAGTTGCTAGGAACACTTTTTATAATCCAAAAAAGGGCAACCAGCCTTATTCAACTAAAAATATGTTGGTTCTCCCTTACCATGAAAACTTGGTTGATATGCCTTCTCTTCTTAAGACTTTTAATATTAAAGTTGTATTCAAAAATCTTGATACAGTAAAAAAACTTTTGATTAAGAATTCCCCCTAAAATGCTGATGGATGTGTCTATAAGATTCCTTGTAAAATTTGCGATAAAGTTTATTACGGTCAAACTGGTAAAAATCTCGAACTAAGATTAAAACAACATAAATATAGCATTAGAACTGGACAAGATTCCAATGCTCTATTTATTCATGTAAGAGATTTTAACCATCCAATTGATTTTCAAAAAGTTGAGAAAGTAGTATCAAGCAAGTCCATGGTGACAGGAATATAATTGAATCTTGTTTCATAAAAAGCAGTTTTGACAATAATATGAATATTTCATTTGGTTTATATAAATTAGATCCATTTATAATTAATAGAATTTGGGTAGAATTTAATAATACACTGGACAAATAAATAGCTTGGGGGGTGAGTTTTGCAAAGGACTATCCAAGTTGGCTCGCCGCGCGTCACGTGTTTAACCGTTGTGGGATCTGATAGTGAGGTGCTGGCCGACCCCTTATATAGCTTCCTTGGATGCTTCACTTTCATAGTTCCTTGATAATGTGAGTAGTCACGAAAGCGCTTGGAATTTCTCTATTCTTTCAGAGTGGTTGTTTTGCATATATTTTATTTTATATATATATATATATATATATATATATATATATATTATTTTATATATATATATATATATATTTTATATATATATTTATTTTATTATCACACTGGCCGATTCCCACCAAGGCAGGGTGGCCCGAGAAAGAAAAACTTTCACCATCATTCACTCCATCACTGTCTTGCCAGAAGGGTGCTTTACACTACAGTTTTTAAACTGCAACATTAACACCCCTCCTACAAACGTAACAACATGTACCTTGTGATGAATGGTTTGAAAAACCGACAAGTTGAAGATTGAGACACTTATGCAGTATATGGGAATCTTTATTCAGGAAACGTTTCGCCACACAGTGGCTTCATCAGTCCAATACAAAGAGGAAGGCGTAAGGAGAGGAGGAGAATGAGGTAATCATTCTCCTCCTCTCCTTACGCCTTCCTCTTTGTATTGGACTGATGAAGCCACTGTGTGGCGAAAACGTTTCCTGAATAAAGATTCCCATATACTGCATAAGTGTCTCAATCTTCAACATGTACCTTATATGCCCACCTTTATATCAACAATGTATCTCTTAATCTTCTGTATATATATATATATATATATATTTATATATATATATATATATATATATATATATATATATATATATATATATATATATATATATATACTATATATATATATATATATATATATATATATATATATATATATATATGTATATACAGAAGATTTTAAGAGATACATTGTTGATATAAAGGTGGCATATAAGGTACATGTTGTTACGTTTGTATCACCGATTATAAGAACATAAGAACATAAGAAAGGAGGAACACTGCAGCAGGCCTGTTGGCCCATACTAGGCAGGTCCTTTACAATTCATCCACTAACAAACATTTGACCTACCCAATTTTCAATGCTACCAAGAAATAAGCTCTGATGTGCAAGTCCCACTCAAATCCAACCATCCCACTCATGTATTTATCCAACCTAAATTTGAAACTACCCAAAGTCCTAGCCTCAATAACCCAACTAGGTAGACTGTTCCACTCATCTACTATCCTATTTCCAAACCAATACTTACCTATGTCCTTTCTAAATCTAAACTTATCTAATTTAAATCCATTACTGCGGGTTCTCTCTTGGAGAGATATCCTCAAGACCTTGTTAACATCCCCTTTATTAATACCTATCTTCCACTTATACACTTCGATCAGGTCTCCCCTCATTCTTCGTCTAACAAGTGAATGTAACTTAAGAGTCTTCAATCTTTCTTCATAAGGAAGATTTTCTAATGCTATGTATTAATTTATTTTCATCCTACGCTGAATGTTTTCTAACGAATTTATGTCATTCTGTAGTATGGAGACAGAATTGAGCTGCATAATCTAGGTGAGGCCTTACTAATGATGTATAAAGCTGCAGTATGACCTCTGGACTTCTGTTGCTTACACTTCTTGATATAAATCCCAGTAATCTATTTGCCTTTATTACGTACGCTTAGGCATTGCTGTCTTGGTTTAAGGTTGCTGCTTACCATAACCCCCAAGTCCTTTTCGGAATCTGTATGGTTAAGTTCTACATTATTTAACTTATAAGTTATGGACACTCCCGAGCTTCAGAACCTTGCATTTATCTACATTGAACTGCATCTGCCACTTTTCTGACCAAGAGTAGAGTTTGTCTAAATCCTCCTGAAGTTCTCTAACATCTACGTTTGAATCAATTATCCTACCTATCATCGTGTCATCGGCGAATTTGCTCATATCACTAGTAATTCCTTCATCAAGATCATTGATATATATTATAAACAACAACGGGCCCAAGACTGATCCCTGTGGAACGCCACTTGTTACTGATCCCCACTCGGATTTAACCCCATTTATGGACACTCTTTGCTTCCTGTCAGTGAGCCATGATTCGATCCACGAGAGCACCCTTCCCCCAATGCCATGAGCTGCTACTTTTTCAACAGTCTTTGGTGCGGAACTCTATCAAATGCCTTACTAAAATCTAAGTAAATAATATCAAATTCTTTATCGTGGTCAACAGCCTCAAAAGCTTTACTGAAGAAAGTCAATAAATTAGTTAGACAAGACGCCTCTTGTGAATCCATGCTGAGTATCATTAATCAAGCTATGCTTATCGAGATGGCTTCTTATAATCTCAGTATATTGACTCTAGTAATTTGCCTACAATTGAGGTCAATCTTATTGGGCGGTTAATTTGACGGTAACGACTTGTCCCCTGTTTTAAAAATAGGAATTACATTAGCCATCTTCCACATATCAGACACTGCACCTGTTTGAAGAGATAAATTAGAAATATTAGTTAATGGTTCACAGACTTCCATTTTGCATTCCTTTAGAACCTTGAAAAAACCTCATCAGGACCCGGTGACTTATTTTGCTTCAATCTGTCTATCTGCTTCACAACCATTTCACTAGTGACTGTGATGTTACATAATTTATCTTCTTCTGATCCACTATAAAATTAATTACCGGAATATTATTAGTGTCTTCCTGTGTAAAAAACCGAGAGAAAATAATTATTTAAAATCGAGCACATTTCATTCTCTTTGTCAGTAGATGCCCATAGTTATTTTTAAGGGGACCTATCTTATCTCTGACTTTTGTTCTATAGACCTGGAAAAAACTTTTTGGGTTAGTTTTAGAATCCCTAGCAACTTTAATTTCATAGTCCCTTTTAGCTTTTCTTATCCCCTTTTTAATGTCCCTCTTAATGTCAATATACTGATTCATAAGATGACCCTCGCCTCTTTTGATACGCCTATAAATTCCTTTCTTATGCCCTAGTAGATATTTCAGCCTATTATTCATCCATTTTGGGTCATTTCTATTTGATCTAATTTCTTATAAGGGATAAACGTTCTTTGAGCAGCATGTATTGTGTTCAGAAAACTGTCATATTGATAGCTCTCTTCGTTACCGCAGTCAACAGATGATAAGTGTTCTCTAAGCCCATCGTAATCTGCTAAGCGAAAATCTGGGACTGTTACTGAGTTATTCCTACTATCGTACTTCCATTCAATTCTACATGTAATTGATTTGTGGTCGCTAGCACCCATTTCCCTCTGAAACTTCTAAATTATTAACAAGGGATTCATTGTTTGCCAGAACCAAGTCAAGCAGGTTATTACCCCTTGTAGGTTCTGTCACAAACTGCTTCAAAAAGCAATCCTGAACTACTTCTAAGAAATCGTATGATTCTAAATTCCCAGTCAAGAAATTCCAATCAATATGACTAAAGTTAAAGTCTCCTAGAATTACTACATTATCGTGCCTTGTGGCCCTAAAAATTTCCTCCCATAGTAGTCTCCCCTGGTCCCTATCTAAATTTGGGGGACGGTATATCACACCTAAAATTAATTTTTCATGCCCCTCTGAAAATTCTAACCAAACAGACTCTGTATGTGTTACTTCAGACTTAATACCCGTTTTTATGCAACAGTTCAAGCGATCTCGGACATACAATGCCACCCCACCCCCTTCCCGATACTTCTATCTACTTGGAACAATTTTAAAACCCCGAATGTGACATTCTGCAGGCATGTCCCGACTTTTTGAATTAAAACCCCGTTTTCAGTAATGGCAAATACATCTTGTTACCTGCACTAGCAACTAGTCTCAACTCGTCCATCTTATTCCTAGCACTGCGACTATTTGTGTAATAAATATTTAATGACCCTCTTATCTCTTTACCCTTCCTGCTCCTTTCTGTTATTCCACTAAACCTATTACTGTCATTTTTCAATTAGTGCCACTGGCTTTTCAATATCCTCCTCATTTTGCCTATTACTAGTTCTCCTAGTACTCATGTTACTACCCTGCGACTTCACAGTTTTCCCGCCAAAACCATACCCCTAACTATTCCTAGTTTAAAGACCTAACAGCTCCCTCCACTGCATTGGCCAGTGCTCCCACCCCACACTAGACAAGTGAACCCCATCCCTGGCATACATGTCATTTCTGCCATAGAAGAGGTCCCAGTTGTCAATGAATGTTACCACATTTTCCTTACAGTATTTGTCCAGCCAGCAATTGACACCAATTGCTCTGGACAACCATTCATTTCCAACTCTTCTCTTGGCAAAATGGCCACATATGACAGGTTTCCACCTTCTTCCTAATTATCTCAATTGCTGACCTATACCTGCTAATCAGGTCCTCACTCCTACGTCTGCCAACATCGTTGCCTCCAGCACTGAGACAGATAATAGGATTGCTCCCATTACCTCTCATGATGTCATCCTGACGGCTAACAATATCCTTCATCCCAGCCCCAGGAAAACACACTCTCTGCCTCCTACTCCTATCCTTCAAACAGAATGCCCTATCCATGTACCTAATCTGACTATTCCCAACAAACAACAATGTTTTTACCTTCCTTGGCGTCGTCCGTAGTGATGCTCCGAGTAGTCGACTCAAATTCGCCAGGTAGCATTACACCACTTGTAGAATTCGTCATGACGTTTTTCGATGGTCTTCGTTGGGGTTTTAGGGATGTCTCACTCACGTCTGCCAATGCTTCCTTGGTGCTCGTTGTGGCATTCCCAGTAGAACACTCACATTCGTCAGGTAGCACCGAGAATGAGTTGGAAGTTTCCACGGCAGTCTTCTGGTTTCTCGTTGTTTCTGCCTCTCCAACCGTTTTCTTAATCTTCAGCTTGGTTCCATTTTTGCCCGGGACCACTGACAAAGCTCCCTCTTAACCTGGGGACTCACAACAGGAGGATTACTACGAATCCTCTTGTTCTCCTCCGTTAATCGCCGTATCTCCAGTTTAGCAACTCTGAGTTCTTCTCTCAGCTGCTGGTAAAGCTGCTCAAGAGAGGGCATCCTGGTTCAGATTCACAGAGAGCACACAAACAGGTCTTCACGAGCACACAAACAGGTCTTCACGAGCACATAAACAGGTCTTCACGAGGCGAAAATCTCATCCAGCTCCTCAGAGCTGGGGCATGTGCCCAAAATACAGCAGGCATTACCCCTTTGAACAGCCGCACTGAGCCGCTGGAACAGGAAACTAGCTGCCCTGGGATCCCTAGTTACCCTGATGAGTCTTTTTCCCAGCTCCTTAAGGAATTTAGATGCACTCTTTCCCCATGAGCCAAGGGTCTCTGAGCCTATGGGAACAAACATATAATGATGGGCAAGTTCTCCATATTTTCTAGATTTTTGGGACTCCCTGAGGCTGGCAGCTGCCCCTCCTTCTTCCCTGGTGTATTGGAGATAGGTATCAGCCAAGGTAGATGCACATGTATAGTCCCACACCACCTGCTTCCCATCTGTCCAGGCTTGAAGGGTGATACCATCTGGACGCTTCTGGCTGCCATCAGATCTGCATAGTTGGGGTGGCTCCCTTACTGCTGGGCATCCAGCTGTTGTGAGGCTCCTCTTGATAATGTTATTAACATGGCTTGCAATCTTTCCCTCGGATTTACGGCACACAAGACCATGGTACCCGAATCGGTCTGCTGCTTCACTGCCACAAATACACCTGTGTTCGGCGAGAATAGGGGCGGCAAGTCGAAGGGCAACACCGATGCGGATGGTCTGTGGGTCGAGACGTGTGCCAATATATAGATAAATAGATAGATAGATAGATAGATAGATGTATATGTGTGAGTGTGTGTGTGTGTGTGTTTATGTGTATATGTGGGTGTGTATATGTGTATGTGTGTCTGTGTATGCGTATTTGTGTGTGTGTGTGTGTGTGTGTGTGTGTGTGTGTGTGTGTGTGTGTGTGTGTGTGGTGTGTGTGTGTGTGTGTGTGTGTGTGTGTGTGTGTGTGTGTGTGTGTACTCACCTAGTTGAGGTTGCGGGGGTCGAGTCCGAGCTCCTGGCCCCGCCTCTTCACTGATCGCTACTAGGTCACTCTCCTGAGCCGTGAGCTTTATCATACCTCTGCTTAAGCTATGTATGGATCCTGCCTCCACTACATCGCTTCCCAAACTATTCCACTTACTGACTACTCTGTGGATGAAGAAATACTTCCTAACATCCCTGTGATTCATCTGTGTCTTCAGCTTCCAACTGTGTCCCCTTGTTACTGTGTCCAATCTCTGGAACATCCTGTCTTTGTCCACCTTGTCAATTCCTCTCAGTATTTTGTATGTCGTTATCATGTCCCCCTATCTCTCCTGTCCTCCAGTGTCGTCAGGTTGATTTCCCTTAACCTCTCCTCGTAGGACATACCTCTTAGCTCTGGGACTAGTCTTGTTGCAAACCTTTCCACTTTCTCTAGTTTCTTCACGTGCTTGGCTAGGTGTGAGTTCCAAACTGGTGCCGCATACTCAAATATGGGCCTAACGTACACGGTGTACAGGGTCCTGAATGATTCCTTATTAAGATGTCGGAATGCTGTTCTGAGATTTGCTAGGCGCCCATATGCTGCAGCAGTTATTTGGTTGATGTGCGCTTCAGGAGATGTGCCTGGTGTTATACTCACCCCAAGATCTTTTTCCTTGAGTGAGGTTTGTAGTCTCTGACCCCCTAGACTGTACTCCGTCTGCGGCTTCTTTGCCCTTCCCCAATCTTCATGACTTTGCACTTGGTGGGATTGAACTCCAGGAGCCAATTGCTGGACCAGGTCTGCAGCCTGTCCAGATCCCTTTGTAGTTCTGCCTGGTCTTCGATCGAGTGAATTCTTCTCATCAACTTCACGTCATCTGCAAACAAGGACACTTCTGAGTCTATCCCTTCCGTTATGTCGTTCACGTATACCAAGAACAGCACAGGTCCTAGGGACTGACCCCTGTGGAACCCCTTGTCACAGGCGCCCACTCTGACACCTCGTCGCGTACCATGACTCGTTGTTGCCTCCCTGTCAGATATTCTCTGATCCATTGCAGTGCCTTTCCTGTTATGTGTGCCTGGTCCTCTAGCTTTTGCAGTAACCTCTTGTGAGGAACTGTGTCGAAGGCCTTCTTGCAGTCCAAAAATACGCGGTCGATCAACCCCTCTCTCTCTTGTCTTACTTCTGTCACCTTGTCATAAAACTCTAGTAGGTTTGTGACACAGGATTTTCCTTCCCTGAACCGTGCTGGTTGTCAATTATACACTTGTTTTTTCCAGGTGCCCCACCACTCTCCTCCTGATGATCTTCTCCACGACTTTGCATACTATACACGTTAGTGATACAGGTCTGTAGTTTAGTGCCTCATGTCTGTCTCCCTTTTTTAAAAATTGGGGACTAACATTTGCCATTTTCCATACCTCAGGGAGTTGCCCAATTCAAATGATGTGTTGAAGATCTTTGTTAATGGCTCACACAATATCTCTGCTCCCTCTTTAAGGACCCATGGAGAGATGTTGTCTGGTCCCACCTCCTTTGAGGTGTCAAGTTCGCATAGCAGCTTCTTCACCTCCTCCTTGGTTATATGTACCTCATCTAGCACTTGCTGGTGTGCCCCCCTGTTCAGATTTCTTGGAGTCCTACTGGTTTCCACTGTAAATACCTCTTTAAATCTTGTGTTGAGCTCCTGACATACCTCTCGGTCGTTTCTTGTGAATTCCCCATCACCCTTCCTCAGTCTGATTACCTGGTCCTTGACTGTTGTTTTCCTCCTGATGTGGCTGTACAACAGCTTCGGGTCAGTCAGTGTGTGTGTGTGTGTGTGTGTATATGTGCATGTGTGTGTGTGTATGTGTATGTGTGTGTACTCACCTAGATACTCACCTAGTTGAGGTTGCAGGGGTCGAGTCCTAGCTCCTGGCCCCGCCTCTTCACTGGTCGCTACTAGGTCACTCTCCCTGAACCGTGAGCTTTATCATACCTCTGCTTAAACCTATGAATGGATCTTGCCTCCACTACATCGCTTCTCGAACTATTCCACTTCCTGACTACTCTGTGGCTGAAGAAATACTTCCCAACATCCCTATGATTCATCTGTGTCTTCAACTTCCAACTGTGTCCCCTTGTTGCTGTGTCCCATCTCTTGAACATCCTGTCTTTGTCCGCCTTGTCAATTCCTCTCAGTATTTTGTATGTCTTTATCATGCCCACCTATCTCCTCTGTCCTCCAGTGTCGTCAGGTTGATTTCCCTTAACCTCTCCTCGTAGGACATATCTCTTAGCTCTGGGACTAGTCTTGTTTCTAGTCTAGTTTCTTTACGTGCTTGGCTAGGTGTGGGTTCCAAACTGATGCCGCATACTCCAATATGGGCCTAACTACACGGTGTACAGGGTCCCGAACGATTCCTTATTAAGATGTCGGAATGCTGTTCTGAGGTTTGCTAGGCGCCCAAATGCTGCAGCAGTTATTTGGTTGATGTGCGCTTCAGGAGATGTGCCTGGTGTTATACACACCCCAAGATCTTTTTCATTGAGTAAGGCTTGTAGTCTCTGGCCCCCAAGACTGTACTCCGTCTGCGGTCTTCTTTGCCCTTCCCCAATCTTCATGACTTTGCACTTGGTGGGATTGAAATCCAGGAGCCAATTGCTGGTCCAGGTCTACAGCCTGTCCAGATCCCTTTGTAGTTCTGCCTGGTCGTCGATCAAAATGATTCTTCTCATCAACTTCACGTCATCTGAAAACAGGGACACTTCGGAGTCTATTCCTTCCGTCATGTCGTTCACAATTACCAGAAACAGCACTGGTCCTAGGACTGACCCCTGTTGGACCCCGCTGGTCACAGGTGCCCACTCTGACACCTCGCCACGTACCATGACTCGCTGCTTTTCTTCCTGACAAGTATTCCCTGAACCCATTGTAGTGCCTTCCCTGTTATCCCTGCTAGGTCCTCCTTTTTTTTGCACTAATCTCTTGTGTGGAACTGTGTAAAAACGCCTTCTTGCGTCCAAAAATATGCAACCCCACCACCCCTCTCTCTCTTGTCTTACTGCTGTCACCATGTCACAGAACTCCAGTAGTTTGTGACACGGGATTTCCCGTCTCTGAAACCGTTGGCTGCTGTTGATGAGATCATTTCCTTTCTAGGTGTTCCACCACTCTTTTTTTTCCTGATAATCTTCTCCTTTGATTTTGCATACAAATACATGTCAGTGACACTGGTTTTGTAGTTTAGTGCTTCATGTCTCTCTCCTTTTTTAAAGATTGGGACTACATTTGCTGTCTTCCATGCCTCAGGCAATCTCCCTGTCTCGATAGATGTATTGAATATTGTTGTTAGGGGTACACATAGTGCCTCTGCTCCCTCTCTCAGGACCCATGTGGAGATGTTATCTGGCCCCATTGCCTTTGAGGTATCTGGCTCACTCAGGAGCCTCTTCACTTCTTCCTCGGTTGTGTGCACTGTGTCCAGCACTTGGTGGTGTGCCCCACCTCTCCGTCTTTCTGGAGCCCCTTCTGTCTCCTTTGAATCTCTTGTTGAATTCCTCACATGCTTCACGGTCATTTCTTGTTATCTCTCCTCCTTCCTTCCTTAGCCTGATTACCTGGTCCTTGACTGTTGTTTTCCTCCTGATGTGGCTGTATAACAGTTTCGGGTCAGATTTGGCTTTCGCTGCTATGTCGTTTTCATATTGTCTTTAGGCCTCCCTTTTTATCTGTGCATATTCGTTTCTGGCTCTCGAGCCTCTCCTTATTCTCCTGGGTCCTTTGCCTTCTATATTTCTTCCATTCCCTAGCACAATCGGTTTTTGCCTCCCTGCACCTTTGGGTGAACCATGGGCTCATTCTGGCTTTTTCATTATTCCTGTTACCCTTGGGTACAAACCTCTCCTCAGCCTCCTTGCATATTGTTGCTACATATTCCATCATCTCATTAACTGGCTTCCCTGCCAGTTCTCTGTCCCACTGAACCCCGTTCAGGAAGTTCCTCATTCCCGTGTAGTCCCCTTTCTTGCAGTTTGGCTTCATTCGTCCTGGCCTTTTTGCTTCTCCCTCCACTTGTAGCTCTACTGTGTATTCGAAGCTTAAAACCACATGATCGCTGGCCCCAAAGGGTCTTTCATATGTGATGTAGTCGATATCTGCACTACTCAAGGTGAATACTAAGTCCAGTCTTGCTGATTCATCCTCTCCTCTCTCTCTTGTAGTGTGCCTTACGTGTTGGTACATGATGTTTCCCAGTACCACCTCCATCATCTTAGCCCTCCATGTATCTTGGCCCCCATGTGGCTCCAAGTTCTCCCAATCGATCTCCTTGTGGTTAAAGTCACCCATGATCAGGAGCTTTGCCCTGCATTCATGAGCTCTTCTGGCACCTGCAGCCAGTGTGTCAACCATCGCTCTATTCCTCTCGTCGTACTCTTGCCTTGGCCTCCTGCTGTTCTGTGGTGGGTTATACATCACTGCTATTACCACCTTGGGACCTCCAGAGTGAAGTGTTCCCACTATATTTGCACCAATAACTCATTACAGTTGTGACCGGGTGTGGAAGTGTGAATTGCTCATTCCTCTATAATTTGTTCATGATTGTAGCCATTGTAGCCATTCTTACAGGATTCATTACCTTTGTAACTTGTGAATTCATTACCTTTGTACCTAGTTCAGCTATCAAAACTTTGGGGGCCCAGTCCCTGGACCCATTACGTACCTTTGTAATCTGTAAATACCTTTGTAACTTGTCATGATTGTGACCAGACCTACGTGGAGTTCATTACCTTTGTAAATTGTGAGTTCATTACCTTTGTAACTTTGGAGTCCAGTCCCTGGACCAATTATGTACCTCTGTAATCTTTTGACCACCGCCCACAGGATGGGTATGGGGGTACATAATAAACATATTAAACTAACTAAACTTCAGCACGACATATATTATTTTATAGTGTAAGTCATACTACCATTGTTATCCATCTACACAGCTTCAGTACGTTCACTTTTAAGTGTCGTAAGAAAGTAATTTGCATTATAGATTATACTACCATAGTGGTAACTACGTGAGTCTTCTAAGTACAGTTTGGTGGGCCTACTAAAATATATTTTCTTGGGTTTTTAGCATTTGCCGCCCAATCGATAGCTTTTGTTTCACAATTTTTTGAGCTAGTATATTTTTGTTATTGATTTATTTTTTATTATTTTATTATGTAGTGATTGTGGTGCTTTTTATGAACTAATATGTAGTCATATGTAGCATCTTGCCTAGAAAGGGAGTGGACAATGAATGGATGTCTAGGGCAACTGGTATAAATTGCTGGCTAGACAGGTACTGCAAGGAACTTGCAATCCCATTCATTGATAACTGGGACCAATTCTTTGGCAAACGTGATATGTATGCAAGGGATGGGGTTCATCTCTCTGAGGATGGAGTGGTTGCATTAGCCAATTCGATTGAGAGGGTAATTGATGACTTGTCTAGGAATTTAAACTGATAGATTATAGATTATAGGCTGCAGTACTAGGGTTAAAAATAGCAGTTATTACTGGGATACCTCAGGGATATGTTTAAAAGACAATATTCAAAAATAAAGTTGCTAGTAATGTATTACAACCCAGGAGTCCCAAAGGCCTGTTATCCTGGGTGTAAAGGGAGCAAAATAAACACAGCAGAAAAACTTTTGACTTATATTATCCTTCACCAATTTAGAACAGAAGTATGTACACTATATACACTATGTACAACAATAGGTATTAGTGCACTCCACGGTAAGCAAGGCAGAATAGTAGCCACTAGAGAGCAGACCGTGCTTCAACCAGCTCTAGAATGGGAATGACAAGGGCAGACGGGTGAGTGGTACCCACATCACCTCTGTGATTGCCAAAACCATCTTCTCAATGGCTGGAACCTGGGTACTGATTGAACGACGGGACCCCATCGCCAACCCTTAGTCCCTGGTTCACTGGTTTGGGAGATAGCCCGTAAATGAGGGTGTGTACATACGCCGAATAAAGGTTACGTACTTTTTGCATACCACATAATGGCAAATCAATTGATCAACAAACAAAGAGAGATAGCAGAGGGTAACGAGTGACTAGCTCCCTTAAGGCTTACTATACAAATAGTAGGAGTCTAAGAAATAAGGTATATGAGCTAAGATTATTTGCAAGTGTAGGTAATATAGATATTATTGATATAACAGAGACCTGGTTCAACCTGAAAGATAGAGAAATGCCTTCTGAGTGCAAAATACTGGGTTATAAACTATTCCACACTGATAGGGTCAACAGGAAGGGTGGTGGAGTGGCGATGTATGTCAGAGAAAACTTAAATTGTTGTCTTAGACATGAAATAAAATTAGAAACATCGAACACAGAAACTGTTTGGCTACAGTTTCTCGAGAGGCGTGACAAATAAATTTTGGGTGTGATTTATAGGCCCCCAAACCTTGATAAGGAGTGCAGTAAGTTGTTATGGGACGAAATTCATAAGGCATCTAGATATGAAAATGTTGTGATAATGGGAGATTTTAACTTTAGACAAATTGATTGGAACAATATGACAGGAAATCTTGAGTCTAGTGACTTTCTTGATACGGTTCAGGGCTGCTATTTAGAACAGGTTGTGACAGAACCAACTAGAGGAAACAATCTGCTCGACTTGGTTCTTGCCAACAAAGATTCACTAATTAATAATCTTGAGGCTAATGATGAGCTTGGGGAAAGTGATCACAAATCACTAGTTTTAACTGCCTGGAGTTTACCTGGAGAAAGTTCCGGGGGTCAACACCCCCGCGGCCCGGTCTGTGACCAGGCTTCATGGTGGACCAGGGCCTGATCAACCAGGCTGTTACTGCTGACTGCACGCAATCCAACGTACGAGCCACAGCCCGGCTGGTCAGGTACCGACTTTAGGTGTCTGTCCAGTGCCTGCTTGAAGACAGCCAGGGATCTATTGGTAATCCTCCCTCTGTATGCTGGGAGGCAGCTGAACAGTCTTGGGCCCCTGACACTTATTGTGTTGTCTCTTAGCGTGCTAGTCTGCCGAGTCTTTTGCTTTCGGAGAAAGTGATTTCCGTGTGCAAGTTTGGTACTAGTTCCTCTAGGATTTTCCAGGTGCATATAATCATGTATCTCTCCCTCCTGCGTTCCAGGGAACTTCAAGCGCTCCCAGTAATTGAGGTGTTTAATCTCCGTTGTGCGTGCCGTGCAGGTTCTCTGTACATTTTCTAGGTCAGCAATTTCACCTGCCTTGAAAGGTGCTGTTAGTATGCAGCAATTTTCCGGCCTAGATAGAACAAGCGACCTGAAGAGTGTCATCATGGGCTTGGCATCCCTAGTTTTGAAGGTTCTCATTATCCATCCTGTCATTTTTCTAGCAGATGCGATTGATACAATGTAATGGTCCTTGACATGATCAATCCCAGGTCTTTGATGTTAGTTTTGCGCTCTATTGTGTGGCTGGAATTTGTTTTATACTCTGATGAAGTTTAAATTTCCTCATGTTTACCATATCGGAGTAATTGAAATTTCTCATCTTTGAATTTCATATTGTTTTCTGCAGCCCACTGAAAGATTTGGTTGATGTCCACCTGGAGCCTTGCAGTGTCTGCAATGGAAGACACTGTCATGCAGATTCAGGTGTCATCTGCAGAGGAAGATGCGGTGCTGTGGCTTACATCCTTGTCTATGTCAGATATGAGGATGAGGAACAAGATGGGAGCGAGTACTGTGCCTTGTGGAACAGAGCTTTTCACTGTAGCCGCCTCAGACTTGAATCTGTTTACTACTAATCATTGGGTTTTATTTGTGAGGAAGTTATAGATCCACCTACTAACTTTTCCTGTTATTCCTTTAGCACGCATTTTATGCGCTATTACGCCACAGTCACACAGGTGACAGGTCCTTGGCTTTTGCAAAGTCTGTGTATATTACATCTGTATTCTTTTTGTCTTCTAAGACTTCATGAGACTGAAAAATTACCTGGGTGGGCTAAATTGGGATGTCCTGACTATGGGTCAGGTAGGTGATCTTGGTTGCCAATATGAGGTTTTTCAGAGCATAGTTCTAGCTGCCCAGACAACTTTTGTTCCAAGTAGGGGAATTAGATCTAACAAAAATGATCCCAAATGGATGAACAATAGATTAAAACATCTCATTGGTCAAAAGATAGGCATATATAGGCATATCAAAAGAGGGGATGGGCAGTTAAGAAATCAATATATTCAATTAAGAGAGAAATAAAGAAAGCAAGAAGAAAAGCAAAAGGGATTATGAGGCTAAGGTCGCAAGGGATTCAAAGACTAACCCATAACGGTTCTTTCAGGTATACAGAAGTAAGATTAGGGACAAGATTGGCCCACTTAAGAGTAACTCTGGTCAGATCACTGACAGTGATAAGAATATGTGTGAAATTCTCAATACCTACTTCCTCTCTGTTTTCACCCAGGAAAATACTAGCGATATTCCTGAAATAATAGATTATGTAGAACAGGATAATAAACTATGTACAATTGCTGTAACTAGTGACATGGTCCTCAGACAAATAGAGAAATTAAAACCTAACAAATCCCCAGGTCCTGATGAACTGTTTGTAAGGGTGTTAAAGGAATATAAAGAGGAACTTAGCATACCTTTGGCTAATCTTTTTAATATATCACTACAAACTGGCATAGTGCCTGATAAGTGGAAAATGACATACGTAATACCTATTTACAAGGTAGGTGACAGGTCCTTGGCTTCGAACTATAGACCAATAAGCCTTACCTCCATAGTGGAAAAATTTATGGAATCAATAATTGCCGAAGCAATTCGTCGCCATCTTGATAGGCACAGATTGATTAATGAATCTCAACACGGTTTTACAAAGGGGCGTTCCTGTCTTACGAATTTACTAACTTTTTTCACTAAGGTGTTTGAGGAGGTAGATCATGGTAATGAATATGATATTGTGTATATGGACTTCAGTAAGGCTTTCGATAGAGTTCCACACCAGAGGCTATTGAGGAAACTTAGGAGAAATTTTTCCTGGGTAGAGGCATGGCTGACAAATAGGCAGCAGAGAGTTTGCATAAATGGGTTCCTCAGGGGTCAGTGTTGGGCCCGTTGTTGTTCACAATTTACTTAAACGACATAGATGAGGGAATAAATAGAGACATAAGCAAATTTGCTGATGACACCAAAATAGGCAGTCCAGTTCATTCTAATGAGGACACTAGAGCACTCCAGGATGATTTGAATAGACTGATGCAATGGTCGGAGAAGTGGCAGATGCAGTTTAATATTGACAAATGCAAAGTTCTAAATGTTGGACAGGTAAATAACCATGCGACATTTAAACTAATTAATGTAGATCTTAATACTACTGATTGCGAAAAGAATTTAGGAGTTCTGGTTAGCAGTAATCTAAAACCAAGACAACACTGCATTAGTGTTCACAATAATGTTAACAGAATTCTTGGTTTCATATCTAGAAGCATAAATAATAGAAGTCCTCAGGTTGTTCTTCAACTATATATATCCTTGGTTAGGCCTCATTTAGACTATGCTGCTCAGTTCTGGTCACCGTATTACAGAATGGATATAAATGCTCTGGAAAACGTACAGAGGAGGGGTGACAAAGATGATCCCATGTATCAGAAATCTTCCATATGAGGATAGACTGAGGGCCCTGAATTTTGCACTCTCTCGAAAGACGTAGAATTAGGGGGATATGATCGAGGTGTATAAATGGGGAAAAAAGGAATAAATAAAGGGGATGTAAATAGTGTGCTGAAAATATCTAGCCTAGACAGGACTCGCGCAATGGATTCAAGTTGGAAAAATTCAGATTCAGGAAGGATATAGGAAAGCACTGGTTTGATAATAGAGTTGTGGATGAGTGGAACAAACTCCCGAGTACAGTTATTCAGGCTAAAACATTGTGTAGTTTTAAAAATAGGTTAGATAAATACATGAGTGGATGTGGGTGGGTGTGAGTAGGACATGACTAGCTTGTGCTGCTAGGTCTGGTACCGTGCTCCTTCCTTGAGTGGAGGTAACCAGACTGGCTGGGTCATTGGGCTTATCGGGGGGTGACATGGACCTGCTCCACATGGGTCAGTAGGCCTGTTGCCGTGTTCCTTCTTCCTTATGTTCTTATGTTCTTATGTAATACAAGAGAGCAGCATGTTATCCATTTCTTCTTGTATTATTATCTTGTATTTTTGTCCTGGGTGGGTCATACTTTGCAGCTTGACTCATCTCTGATACAGTATTATTATTCTTGCACATTGGTTTCGATAACTAGGTATCTGCGAAGAGTTTTCTTATAGTAATTATAAAAATAATTTTAATACCGTGAATGGAACAATACACTGTTAATCGCGCAAGGAGACTGAATTGTTCAAGAATGGTATACAATATTCATCCACCAACCTCTGCAACTTCTCTTCAGAATCTCCCAAAAGCACAGTGTCATCAGCAAAGAGCATCTGTGACAACTCCCACTTTGTGTTAGATTCATTATCCTTTTTAAACCCCCCACCTCTGCTTTACCGAGCATTCATTTTCTTACAACCCCTTTATAAAAAATATTTAGCAACAACCACGGTGAATCACACTCCTTGTCTAAGGTTAAATTTTTCTGGGAAATAAACCCTCTCATCTGTATACTCTCTGTCTGTCTGCTGTCTGTCTGTCTTTTGTTGTCTTTCTGTCTCTGTCTCTCTGTCTGTCGTCTTCTTTGTTCCCTTTTCTCCTCTCTCTCTCTCTCTCTCTCTTTCCCCTTTTCTTATATATATATATATAATATATAATTATATATAATATAATATATATATATTATATATATATATATATATATATATATATACCCCTTATATTATTATATTATTATCACCACTGGCGATTCCACCAAGCAGGGGCCCGAAAAAGAAAAACTTCACATCATTCACTCCATCACTGTCTGACCAGAAGGGTGCTTTACAATACAGTTTTTAAACTGCAACTTTAAAACACCCCCCTTCAGAGTGCAGGCACTTATTCCCATCCCAGGACTCAGTACGGCCTGCGGTTTCCCTGAATCCTCTAAATTTACTTTGCTCACACCCAACAGCACGTAAAGTTTTAAAAAACCCATTTGCTCCATTCAATCTATCAAACACGCTCATGCATGCCTGTGGAAAGTCCAAGCCCCTCGCACAAAACCTACCTTTACCCCCTCCCTCCAACCTTCCTAGGCGACCCCTACCCGCCTTCCTTCCATACTGACTGATACACTCTTGAAGTCATTCTGTTTCGCTCCATTCTCTTACATGTCCGAAACCTCAAAACCCTTCCTCAGCCCTCTGGACAACAGTTTTGGTAATCCCCACCTCCTCCTAATTTCCCAAAACTACGAATTCTCTGCTTTTATTTTTCACCCACACATTGCCCTCAGACATGACATCTCCACTGCCTCCAGCCTTCTCCTCGCTGCAAAAATTCATCACCACGCTTCCACACCCATATAAGAGCGTTGGTAAAACTATACTCTCATACATTCCCCTCTTTGCCTCAAGGACAAAAATTCTTTGTCTCCACGACCCTAAGTGCACCACTCACTCTTTTTCCCTCATCAATTCTATGATTTCACCTCATCTTTCATAGACCCTCCTCTGACACGTCCACTCCCAAATATCTGAATACGTTCACCTCCTCCATACTCTCTCCCCCCAATCTGATATCCAATCTTTCATCACCTAATCTTTTTGTTATCCTCATAACCTTACTCTTTCCTGTATTCACCTTTAATTTTCTTCTTTTGCACACCCTACCAAATTCATCCACCAATCTCTGCAACTTCTCTTCCGAATCTCCCATGAGCACAGTGTCATCAGCAAAGAGCAGCTGTGACAACTCCCACTTTGTGTGTGTTCTTTATCTTTTAACTCCACGCCTCTTGCCATGACCCTCGCATTTACTTCTCTACAACCCATCTATAAATATATTAAACAACCACGGTGACATCACACATCCTTGTTAAGGCTTTTTTTACTGGAAAATTTCCCTCTTTCCTACATACTCTAACTTGAGCCTCACTATCCTCGTAAAAACTCTTCACTGCTTTCAGTAAAACTACCTCCTACCCCCATACACTTGCAACATCTGCCACGTTGCCCCCCTATCCAAACCCCGTCATACGCCTTTTCCAAATCCATAAATGCCACAAAGACCTCTTTAGCCTTATCTAAATACTGTTCCCTTTTATGTTTCACTGTAAACACCTGGTCCACACACCCCCCACCTTTCCTAAAGCTCCTTGTTCAATCTGCTATCCTATTCTCCGTCTTTCTCTTAATTCTTTCAATTATAACTTACCATACACTTTACCAGGTCACTCAACAGACTTATCCCCCTATAAATTTTTGCACTCTCTTTTATTCCCCTTTGCCCTTTATACAAAGGAACTATGCATGCTCTCTGCCAATCCCTAGGTACCTTACCCTCTTCCATACATTTATTAAATAATTGCACCAACCACTCCAAAACTATATCCCCACCTGCTTTTAACATTTCTATCTTTATCCCATCAATCCCGGCTGCCTTACCCCCTTTCATTTTACCTACTGCCTCACGAACTTCCCCCACACTCACAACTGGCTCTTCCTCACTCCTACAAGATGTTATTCCTCCTTGCCCTATACACGAAATCACAGCTTCCCTATCTTCATCAACATTTAACAATTCCTCAAAATATTCCCTCCATTTTCCCCAATACCTCTAACTCTCCATTTAATAACTCTCCTCTCCTATTTTTAACTGACAAATCCATTTGTTCTCTAGGCTTTCTTAACTTGTTAATCTCACTCCAAAACTTTTTCTTATTTTCAACAAAATTTGTTGATAACATCTCACCCACTCTCTCATTTGCTCTCTTTTTACATTGCTTCATCACTCTCTTAACCTCTCTCTTTTTCTCCATATACTCTTCCCTCCTTGCATCACTTCTACTTTGTAAAAACTTCTCATATGCTAACTTTTTCTCCCTTACTACTCTCTTTACATCATCATTCCACCAATCGCTCCTCTTCCCTCCTGCACCCACTTTCCTGTAACCACAAACTTCTGCTGAACACTCTAACACTACATTTTTAATCCTACCCATACCTCTTCGACCCCATTGCCTATGCTCTCATTAGCCCATCTATCCTCCAATAGCTGTTTATATCTTACCCTAACTGCCTCCTCTTTAGTTTATAAACCTTCACCTCTCTCTTCCCTGATGCTTCTATTCTCCTTGTATCCCATCTACCTTTTACTCTCAGTGTAGCTACAACTAGAAAGTGATCTGATATATCTGTGGCCCCTCTATAAACATGTACATCCTGAAGTCTACTCAACAGTCTTTTATCAGCCAATACATAATCCAACAAACTACTGTCATTTCGCCCTACATCATATCTTGTATACTTATTTATCCTCTTTTTCTTAAAATATGTATTACCTATAACTAAACCCCTTTCTATACAAAGTTCAATCAAAGGGCTCCCATTATCATTTACACCTGGCACCCCAAACTTACCTACCACACCCTCTCTAAAAGTTTCTCCTACTTTAGCATTCAGGTCCCCTACCACAATTACTCTCTCACTTGGTTCAAAGGCTCCTATACATTCACTTAACATCTCCCAAAATCTCTCTCTCTCCTCTGCATTCCTCTCTTCTCCAGGTGCATACACGCTTATTATGACCCACTTCTCGCATCCAACCTTTACTTTAATCCACATAATTCTTGAATTTACACATTCATATTCTCTTTTCTCCTTCCCATAACTGATCATTTAACATTACTGCTACCCCTTCCTTGCTCTAACTCTCTCAGATACTCCAGATTTAATCCCATTTATTTCCCCCCACTGAAACTCTCCTACCCCCTTCAGCTTTGTTTCGCTTAGAGCCAGGACATCCAACTTCTTTTCATTCATAACATCAGCAATCATCTGTTTCTTGTCATCCGCACTACATCCACGCACATTTAAGCATCCCAGTTTTATAAAGTTTTTCTTCTTCTCTTTTTTAGTAAATGTATACAGGAGAAGGGGTTACTAGCCCATTGCTCCCGGCATTTTAGTGCCTCATACGACACGCATGGCTTACGGAGGAAAGATTCTTTTCCACTTCCCCATGGACAATAGAAGAAATAAAAAAGAACAAGAGCTATTTAGAAAAAGGAGAAAAACCTAGATGTATGTATATATATATATGCATGTGCGTGTCTGTGAAGTGTGACCAAAGTGTAAGTAGTAGTAGCAAGATATCCCTGTTATCTAGCGTGTTTATGAGACAGAAAAAGAAACCAGCAATCCTACCATCATGCAAAACAGTTACAGGTTTTTGTTTCACAGTCATCTGGCAGGACGGTAGTACTTCCCTGGGTGGTTGCTGTCTACCAACCTACTACCTGTCTGTCTGTCTGTCTCTCTCTCTCTCTCTCTCTCTCTCTCTCTCTCTCTCTCTCTTTCTCTCTCTTTCTCTTTATATATATATATATATATATATATATATATATATATATATATATATATATATATTATATATATATATATATATATATATATATTATATATATAAAGGTCTACCTCTGGTGAAAATTGTGGGACCCACAGCCTCGGAGAAGTGGATAAAAAGGCTTCAAGGAAGAATATTTGGATTTCTTCCTGAAGCCATCTGAATATTCCACTTCCTCTATCACTCCATCTTTTCATTCCTATTTACCGATCGGTATATTTTATTACTTTATATGGTACAGATTTAAGAGATACATTGTTGGTTTAAAGATGGCATATACAGTACATGAGATGTACATGAGATACAAGTCTAGTACACATTGTTACGTGTTTGTCACTGATTATAATGTGAAAATCTTATCCAGCTCCTCAGAGCTGGGGCGCTTGCCCAAGATATAGCAGGCATTACCTCTCTGAACAGTAGCGCTGAGTCGCTGGAACAGAAAACTTTCTGCCCTGAGATCCCTATTTATCCTGATGAGTCTTTCGCATAGCTCCTTAAGGAACTTAGATGCACTCTTTCTCCATGAGCCAAGGGTCTCTGAGTTTATGAGAACAAACATATAATGATGGGCAAGTTCTCCGTATTTTCCAAACTTTTTGGAACTCCCTGAAGCTGGCGGCTTCAGGGAGCTCCTCCCTGGTGTATTGGAGATAGGTATCAGCCAAGGTAGATGCACATGTGTAGTCCCACACCACCTGCTTGCCATTTGTCCAAGCTTGAAGGGTGATACCATCTGGACGCTTCTGGATGCCATCAGATCTGCATAATTGGGGCGACTCTCTTATTGCTGGGCATCCAGCTGTTGTGTATATATCATAACAAAAAGCCGCAGGCTTTTTCGGTCTAAAGCAGAGGCATGCAGAATTTAGGCTTATATGCTGGAAAATTAGAAGAGGTGCAGCAGTACTCCAAAACATTACGTAGGGGTGGGATTCACATGTGTTGTCTTCAACTGCTGCACTTGTCCTCCGACATTTGTAAATTTCACCGTATTATATACCAGAAAGTTGAATTTAAAGAATTATAAACGTACTGAATTTTTTTCCACATGAGTTTCTTGATAAGGTAGGGAAATATAGAGAAATAAACAATTATTATCACTCATTCCTTACCTCTCATTCTGGAAGTGCATCACCTCAAAGTTGATAAGATTGAATATGAATACCTCCAATTCCCCAGGTGCTATATGACCCCTAAGGATTCTTCTCTTCTAAATAAATCAAGAGTTTACGGACATCATGGTACAAATGCTCCAAAACTGCATCATTCCCACCTATCCTTCAGTGTACTTCCCGCTTCTAGAACTTAGATCCAGCTAACTGGTTTTCCTAAATCTCTTCAACGATGTTGTCTTGATCACACTCAAACAGCTAGACAAGTCCCAAAACTCGTTTCTCTATACTCATTTCTCAACTAACCTACACTGGAAATGAGACATTTGTTAAATCCTGAACCACAATAAAACCACAAGTGAGTAAGGAAATATGGAGCAAGTCACTGACTTGATGAGGAAAATATAAAAGGTAAGAAAAGTGACAAGAGTTATCACCTAATTTGTCTTCTGTTTCTCTCTTTACATCTTTCTCTATCTCACTACTCTCACACTGCCTTCACCAGTGTGTTCCTCTCACTACTCTCACACTGCCTTCACCAGTGTGTTCCTCTCACTACTCTCACACTGCCTTCACCAGTGTGTTTCTCTCACTACTCTCACACTGCCTTCACCAGTGTGTTCCTCTCACAACTCTTACACTGCCTTCACCAGTGTGTTTCTCTCACTACTCTCACACTGCCTTCACCAGTGTGTTTCTCTCACTACTCTCACACTGCCTTCACCAGTGTGTTTCTCTCACTACTCTCACACTGCCTTCACCAGTGTGTTCCTCTTACTACTCACACACTGCCTTCACCAGTGTGTTCCTCTCACTACTCTCACACTGCCTTCACCAGTGTGTTCCTCTCACTACTCTCACACTGCCTTCACCAGTGTGTTTCTCTCACTACTCTCACACTGCCTTCACCAGTGTGTTTCTCTCACTACTCTCACACTGCCTTCACCAGTGTGTTTCCTCTTACTACTCACACACTGCCTTCACCAGTGTGTTCCTCTCACTACTCTCACACTGCCTTCACCAGTGTGTTTCTCTCACTACTCTCACACTGCCTTCACCAGTGTGTTCCTCTCACTACTCTCACACTGCCTTCACCAGTGTGTTCCTCTCACTACTCTCACACTGCCTTCACCAGTGTGTTCCTCTCACTACTCTCACACTGCCTTCACCAGTGTGTTCCTCTCACTACTCTCACACTGCCTTCACCAGTGTGTTTCTCTCACTACTCTCACACTGCCTTCACCAGTGTGTTTCTCTCACTACTCTCACACTGCCTTCACCAGTGTGTTCCTCTCACTACTCTCACACTGCCTTCACCAGTGTGTTCCTCTCACTACTCTCACACTGCCTTCACCAGTGTGTTTCTCTCACTACTCTCACACTGCCTTCACCAGTGTGTTTCTCTCACTACTCTCACACTGCCTTCACCAGTGTGTTTCTCTCACTACTCTCACACTGCCTTCACCAGTGTGTTCCTCTCACAACTCTTACACTGCCTTCACCAGTGTGTTCCTCTCACTACTCTCACGCTGCCTACACCAGATTCTTCTTAATAATTTCACACAGTTTCCACCAGTGTGTTCTTGTTCATTCCTCTAAGCAGCTTGTTCATTCCTTCAAGCAGATTGTTCATTCCTCTAAGCAGCTTGTTCATTCCTTTAAGCAGATTGTTCATTCCTCTAAGCAGCTTGTTCATTCCTTTAAGCAGCTTGTTCATTCTTCTAATCAGCTTGTTCATTGCTCAAAGTGATTTATTCATTCCTATAAGAATTTTGTCCATATCTCGAAGTGTTTTATATGCAATTTATGAATACAATATTATGATTGTATATATCATATATTTTAGTTTAAGTAAAGGACACAAATGATATGATGAATCACTTGGGTAAAGTCATTGTATATGTGAATGAGTCACCGATTCTTCACTCTCTTGTCAGGTTTGTTGTTAAGAGCTACTGTAACCCAACCAAGGAGAGGCACCTCGACTGACGTTTCCACATTAACACCGAGCACATCTGAGACACACATCAACCAGATAACTGCTGCAGCATATGAGCGTCTGGCAAACCTAAGAATAGAGTTCAAGACTCTGTACACTGTGGACATCAGGCCCTTACTGGAGTACGCAGCTCCAGTTTGGAACCCACATCTAGTCAAGCACGTCAAGAAATTAGAGAAGGTACAAAGGTATGCAACAAGATTAGTTCCAGAGGTAAGGGGAATGTCCTACGAAGAAAGATTAAGGGAAATCGTCCTGACGACACTGAAGGACAGAAGAGATAGGGGAGACATTATAACGACATACAAAATACTGCGAGAAATTGACAAGGTGGAAAGAGACAGGATGTTCCAGAGATGGAACACAGCAACATCGGGTCACAAATTGGAAATTGAAGACTCGGATGAGTCAAAGAATGTTAGAAAGTATTTCTTTAGCCATAGAGTTGTCAGGAAGTGGAATAGTCTGGCAAGTGAAGTAGTGGAGTCAGGAACCCTACGTAGTTTTAAGATGAGGTTTGATAAAACTCATGGAGCAGGGAGAGAGAGGACCTAGTAGGTCAGTGAAGCGGCTGGGCCAGGAGCTATGTCTCGACCCCTGCAACCACAAATAGGTGAGTACACAAACACACTCTAAACTTCCCTGACCAGCAATAAATAGAAGACTCTCCCAAAGTAGAGTGGAAATACCTTAGTCCTCCTGTGAGAGCTCAAGGTTTGGTCAAGCCACAAGTCAAAACCTTGAGAAGTTCCTTCAGTGATTCTCACACACCATTATTACGTTCACTGTAAATCGTATATTGTATCTATTTTGTCCTCCGAGTGATTCAATTTAAAGGATTAAAATTTATCCAAAGTGCATGAGTTCTTGCTCCCATGTATATGTTTGAATAATGTCAAGATTCTCGAAATGCTGCATCAAACACGGGATTATGTACTTTATATGCTCAAGAACAAATGAGCACAGTATACTTTTAATACATTGCTTCTGCGTGTGTTGTTCTTGCAATGAACATGTTTGTACTCAGGTACATCAACACCTCAAGAAGTGTGTTATCAAATGATGTGAATAAAGGTGGAGGACTCAGAAAGACTGTCGGCACAGATGTTAATCTCTCTCTCTCTCTCTCTCTCTCTCTCTCTCTCTCTCTCTCTCTCTCTCTCTCTCTCTCTCTCTCTCTCTCTCTCTCTCTCTCTCTCTCTCTCTCTCTCTCTCACTCTCTCTCACTCTCTCTCACTCTCTCTCTCTCTTTCTCTCTCTTTCTCACTCACTGCAGTGAACGACATTAGACAAACGGAAAAATGGGTTCGGCAATGATTAAGCAATATTTTTATAGACTATGTAAATACTTCCAGCATATATATGTAAATACTTCCAGCATATATATGTAAATACTTCCAGCATATATATGTAAATACTTCCAGCATATATATATAAATACTTCCAGCATATATATATAAATACTTCCAGCATATATTATGTAAATACTTCCAGCATATATATGTAAATACTTCCAGCATATATATATAAATACTTCCAGCATATATATGTAAATACTTCCAGCATATATATATGTAAATATTTCCAGCATATATATGTAAATACTTTCAGCATATATATGTAAATACTTCCAGCATATATATATATATATATATATATATATATATATATATATATATATATAAATACTTCCAGCATATATATGTAAATACTTCCAGCATATATATGTAAATACTTCCAGCATATATATGTAAATACTTCCAGCATATATATGTAAATACTTCCAGCATATATATGTAAATACTTCCAGCATATATATGTAAATACTTCCAGCCATATATATGTAAATACTTCCAGCATATATATGTAAATACTTCCAGCATATATATGTAAATACTTCCAGCATATATATGTAAATACTTCCAGCATATATATGTAAATACTTCCAGCATATATATGTAAATACTTCCAGCATATATATGTAAATACTTCCAGCATATATATGTAAATACTTCCAGCATATATATGTAAATACTTCCAGCATATATATGTAAATACTTCCAGCATATATATGTAAATACTTCTAGCATATATATGTAAATACTTCCAGCATATATATGTAAATACTTCCAGCATATATATGTAAATACTTCCAGCATATATATGTAAATTACTTCCAGCATATATATGTAAATACTTCCAGCATATATATGTAAATACTTCCAGCATATATATGTAAATACTTCCAGCATATATATGTAAATACTTCCAGCATATATATGTAAATACTTCCAGCATATATATATATATATATAAATACTTCCAGCATATATATGTAAATACTTCCAGCATATATATATATATACTTCCAGCATATATATGTAAATACTTCCAGCATATATATGCATGGAGAGTTGTATGTCTCTGTGTATATACACTGAGACTTTAATCCTTTTTTTAAAAGCTTTAAATTTTTTTTTGATGGTTAGGGAACGGGTTTTACGTGCATTTTTTAATGACTCTCTGTAGTTGGAAAATTTTAAAAAAACCCGGGTTAATCAACGGAAACAAAATTATCGGGGAAAATTTTATCCAAAGAAAAGGAGAAAATTTCCAAAAAAGGGGGAAATCCTCACCCCCCTAAATACCTCTGGGGATTTTACCCTCCGGGAAGGGGTAGTGCCCCCTTCCTTCATCGAAAACCCCAATTTTGGGTTTCATAAAGTATTTTCCCTGGGCGTCAAGAGGAAATCCCTTCCTCTCATTGCTAAGTTTTTGTCAACTACAAAAGGCCCCGGTCGCCCCTCCCTGCCCCACTCTGGACCACAAAAAAAGGTCTTGGTTTGCTGAAAGAGGTTAAAAAATAAAACATAGGGAGTATACCAGACTGAAAAGTTTTGGGCCCAAGTTTTGCCCCTGGAAAAATAGTACAAAAAAGGGGGGAAAAAGGGGGAAAAACGGGAAAAGTTGGTAGTTTGGATCTTCAACTTCCTGCCAAAAAAGAACACAAAGAGTAATAGTAAACAGGTAAAGTCCCAGGCCCCAAAAGTAAAATTTTTCCCCAAAAGGCATAGTACTCGCTCCCTTCTATTCCTAACCCTCTTTCTGCCCATAGAGATGTAACCCAAAAGTCCGTGTCTTCCTTTGCGGATGACACCCGGATTACCATGACAGTAAACCTTCCATCGAAGCACGGGCGGGGACCCCCCGCAGACATAAAACCCAAATCTACGAAGGGGCCCCAAAAAAAAACCAATATAAAGTTTAAAACGGGGAGAAATTTAAATTACTCGATAGGGGAAACTTAAGGGAAATTTTAATTTTTCCAGGGTAAAACCACAAATTCTAACCATACAGAGAGCGGAAAATTTAATTGAAGGCCCGGGGGATTGATCTGTCAGGGGATCTCCCCTTTAAAAGCCCCCAAAAAAAAGTATCTCCCTCTTCTCGGGAAAAAAGTTTGGGGGATAATGAGAACCTTAAAAACTGGGGAAAGCCAACCCGTGAAAAACCCTCTTAAAAAGCTTTTTGCTCTCTAGGGGGAATAGTGCGTACCCAAGGGCCCCCCTTAAAGGGGCTGGCGGAGGGTTGAAAACCCGGTTGAAGGTCCTTGATCAGAAATTTCCCTTGAATCGGCGAAGAGATACTTTAAAAATATACACTTGGGAAGTTTTCCTGGAGAGTTTGGGAAAAAAACCCTGTACACAAAAAATCCCCCCGTATAAAAGCAAAAGACTGGGCAAAAGGGAAACCTTTTCCCCCAAAGAACGCAGGGGGCCGCCAGGGTACATTTGGAAAAACCAACACAGAAATGTCCGGGGGCCCAAAAAGTTCAATTCCCCTCCCACATACAAAAGGGGTGATTACCAATAGACCCCTGGCTGTTTTAAAGGGAAGGGCCCTAAAGTCTTTACCTGACCAACCGGGGGCTTGGTTTATAAACATAAGTTTGGTGGGGCCACGAAACAGCCGGGTTGTAGACCCTGTTTCCACCAGGGGCCCTGGTCCCAGCCCGGGGCCGCGGGGGCTTTTTGACCCCCGAAACCCCCCCAAGGGAAAACCCCAGGTAAAACCTATGTAGCCCCCCTTTCTTAACACAACAATAGGGGGGTAAACACTTCCCTACACAAATAGGGGAATTGGGTCATTCCCATCCCCAAGGGAAATCCAGTCTTACCCACAAAAAATTAAATTTAGCTGCAGAAATTACACAAGGTGGGGTTTTTTTGGAATTACCAATGACCCTGTGATTCGGGGGTAAATTCACCAAAAAAAATTTTGGTACCCTTTCCCTTTTTTCAGATGAAAATTTAAGGGTCCCTAAAAACATCCGCCCTTTGGGCAAATTGTATAACAATTTTTTTTAATCAATACCCCATGTGGACACAAAAACACCATCCCAAAGGGAGTTCCAGGGAGAAGCTGCTGGAAATCGTGCTGTTAAAAGATAAGTAACGTTTGTCTTATGTTTATTAGCACGCAGGAAAGTGTACTTATCTATCCAGTCTTCGACACAGAAGTTCAGACATGAATCAACAGTGTTAAGCTAAATCTGAGAATGTCATAATTTCAAGAGGCCTCCCAAGATGTTCTACAGAACAGTCACTCAAGAGGCCTACCAAGAGCTTTACAGAATAGTTACTCAAGAGTTCTACTAGGATGTACAATTGCATAGTTATTCAAAAGTTCAACTAGGCTGTACTACGAAACAGTTACTGAAGAGTTCACTAGGATATACTACAGCAGGGGTGAGGAACCTTCTTATGTTGGAAGGCTGCATCAAAGTTTGCTGTAATTTAATAAAGCTGCATTCAAGAAATTTTGCTTAGATATACTGCAAAATGTCGGTTATTTTGTAAAAAGTTAATTAATATATAATAGCTTCAAGAAAATAAATTAAATTTTAAAGTTAACTAACCTTTTAATGACCTACATACCACGGGCGGGATTTGGACCCGTGGTCAGACAGTCTTAAAACTCCAGACCGTCGCGTTAGCAACTGGATCAGCTAGCCACAATAAGATTCGTCCAACTAGGTATATTTGTACACCATAGGAAGGCTAGCATAGCACCACTGTGACCACAAATGCAAGTTTTTACAGACGAATCTCCAGCTAGCGTGGCCGTGACGAACTCTAGCTCAAGTCCCCTCACTAGTGGCTAACGCGACGGTCTGGAGTTTTGAGACTCTCTGACCGCGGGTTCAAATCCCGCCCGTGGTATGGTTTGTTTGCAATCGTGTCATTACGATTTCGCGAGTCTTAATGACCTTATTGTGACTGCTTTTTGTGGGAAAGTATTTGGATATTTGGTTGCAACATGGAGGTCCCCAATCTCAGTTGATCCTCCAGGTGCGTATCCGTCATTTAGGACCTTAAGAGTGTCTCGATTTATTTTAGTTACGAATATATATTAGCAACAATAAGCGGTTGAGAAACAAGAAAGCATTCATCGTGCATGTTGCTGTTGATGTGGGTATTATATTGCATTTTTCCATATTTCAATGGGATCTTTCTTAGCATCAATCAGGAACTTTAAAATGTTATCTTCTGAGAGCTTAATCAGTTTCAACTTTAGCTAACTTTAGGATCCTAACCTAGGAGACATTCAACTTGGAAATGTTGGAATGCTAATTTAAGTGTCATGTCATGATTCACATAGTGAATCTTTCATCAAATTATTCAGATAATTCTTTTTAGCTGTGTAATAAACCCCTCACGTTTTCTTGTCATGGAGATGCACCGTCTGTATACAAACTCACTAATTTACCAAAATTCAGTCCAACTTCACATATATAATGAAAGTTGTTGAAGATATCTATTCCAGGTGTCCTGCCAATAAGGTGCCCAAAGCCAGTAATTCTTCGTAGCAAAGAAAATCTTCAGTTATGGCATGAATAAAGATTAATACCTGCGCTGAGTCAGTAGCATCAGTTGATTCATCCAGAGCGATTGAATAACTATGTGTCTTCCATTTATATTATTGCGTGAAGTTGTTCTGTTACGCTGAGGACTAATTCTTGCTGCCGATCAGTTATGGTTCTTCTTGAAAGAAGTAGATGTTTGTACTTCCAGACCTTATCAGGGTCTAAGCATCCTACAACTTCAACAATGCATTCTTTTACGATTTCTACATCGCTAAATGGCTTATCTTCTTTTTCCAAGTAGTATCTAAGTTACTTTATAGGTTGCTTCAGCAGTATCATTTTTGGTCCTAATACTGCTAACAATAATTGTCGTTACTCTTGCTTTCCATTTTTCAATTTCTGCAATGCAATCTTTCCTGCCTCTCCAACTAATATGACATATTTGTGGTCCATATGAGTGACATAATGCTGATGCGCATTGAATTCAGTATTGCTATTGTAGCACCACGTAGTAAGCAAATCATTTTATCTTGAGCAGAAACAAGATAATAATGCAATTACCAGTCATTAAAAGCTCTATTTTTTCCTTCAGTATTCTTTTACTCCTTTTTTTACATGATGGGTTCAGGACACAAACGCACTTTTATTAAAAGATGATAATAGACGGTCTATACATCCTCCACCACGAACTTGCCTCAGACTGAATGGTGGTGGTCAGGTGGGGAACCTACTGTCTAAAGTCGTGTTAGGTCAATTAGGGTTAAATCATGAGATGCAAAAAAAAATTAAAATAATGTATTTATCGAGGCGCTCAGGCGTGAAGGACGATGTCCTCTCACCAAGCCTCACCTACTTGCCTCTAGCTGCATGATGGTGGTCAGGTGGGGAACCTACTGTTTGAAGCTAAAGTCGCATTAGTGTGGAAAATTGCATTTATCTGAATGTATCATTATGTACATGACAGTAAATGAACAAAGACAATTATTATTTATCAGTTAGACAAGTAGGAATTTGGGACACCTAGGTCGCAAAAAATGTCCCCCTTCGATACCTACCACTGTCATATCCACAAGTTGCTCTGGACCTATTAATTACAAATGAAATATGTATCACCAGGAATACTGGTAAATATATAAATTTGTGGACTGTATATTAAAATTAAAAAAGGATTATATATACACACATATACATAACAGAAGGAAAATATCTTAATATCACTCACCAATATGACTGGAGATTAATGTCATGTACAGGACCCCCTCTTTTGCCTACATTTATGAAAAATTTACTGGCTAGAACTTAAACATAAATTAGACAGCTTATCTTAGGTTCTGGAGTTGTCCTGTCCTGTCGCCTGATACTCAAGTTATGCAGGAATGCACATCCAACAATTTCGGCTCCTATTTGAGAGGTGTCAGCCCAATTTTAACCTCTAGAGCACGAAAAATTCTTCCCATTATACACTAACAGTTGACCAGTTCAAACAGCAATGGCGAGTGTCCTTCTGCGCAGGCGCAGCTTCCCGTTTTCGATAACATAAATTTTATTAAATACAGTATGGCCATCTATTTACATATAACTACTGTATTTCTGGAAAATATATACAGTATTTTCCACAATTAGGTTGGTTAGTACTAGATCATGAAGGTAACGTATTTTCACTAAAAATTAAAGAGATTTCTTACGCAAAATTCTAATTCATCAAAGGACCGCACTTAATGCCCTAGAAGGCCCCAGATTCCTCACCCAGATACAGAAGAATATTCCATTAAGAAGTCTACTAGGCTGTTCTTCAGAATAACGCTTG
>NC_069403.1:103202860-103237353 GCF_026875155.1 Cherax quadricarinatus | reverse complement strand
AGTGTCCCTTACTTTGGTACATAGGTTTTACAGTACCCCCCCCTATTTTTACCCCTTCCCAAATTTCTTGGACCCTGTGGACCCAAAGTCCTCCCAATCGATTTCCTTGTGGAAAAGTGTCCCTGATCAGAACTTTGCCCTTTTTGCATTAGCACTTCTTGCCACTTCAGCTAGTGTTTAAACCCCATCGTTTTTTTTCTCTTTTCCTGCCGAGTTTGGTGTTATACATCACAGCAATCCCCAACTTTAGGACCTCCAGATTGAAGCATTAGTACTATGTAATCTCTTGCTTCTCCTCTGTCTCCTCTTTCTAGCTCATCAAAATCTCATCGGTTTTTGATCAGTAGTGCGACTCCTCCACCCCCCCCCGTTACCTCTGTCTTTCCTCAGATCTGATATATTTTCCTTTTGGGAAAGATGGCATCTGTTAACATCCCTGTGAGCTTGGTTTCTGTGAGGGATATGATGTCTGGCGACGCTCTTTGATTCTTTCGTGACACTCCTCCTACTTATTTGTTATTCCATCAATGTTGGTGTACCATCCCTTCAGTTTCCTCTCCAGCACTGTGTTTGGGGGGGCTGTGAGGGTGGGGTCCCTGCCAGTGTACTGCGGGATTCTACAGTGTATTTGTGGTGGGGGCTGTGGGTGTGGATTGTGGCCTGTGATGGATAGCTTTAATTTTGGTTGCAGAGTTCTGCGAGGGGTTCCATATGTACTTGCTCTTGTTGCTCTGCCCTGTTCTGGTTGTCCTCTGCTGATTCTGTCCTTGTCTCTCCTACTAGGTCCATTCGTTTTTCGTGTCCTCTCTCTCAGTTCCTGTCGTTCTCTTCTTGTTCTGTCTCAGTCTAAGAACACCTCGTATGCTGCTGAATCCTTCAACCGTGGTTTCTCTTGGAGGATCCTGTTCCACATTGTTTCTCTTCTGAAAATCAGCTTGATCGGTCGTTTTTTTCCCTTCGGGTAACCTTCTATTCTCTGAAAATTTACAATCTCAGACATTTCCTCTTCACCTTTTTTCTTTGTGTATGTGTGTGTGTGTGTCTCACCTAATTGTAGTTGCAGGGGTCGAGACTCAGCTCCTGGCCCCACCTCTTCAATGATCGCTTCCTGAGCTTTGTCATACATCGTCTTAAAAGCTATGTATGGTTCTGCGTCCACTACGCCCACTTCTTAGGCTATTCCACTTCCTGACGACTCTATGAAGAAATACTTCTGACATCCCCTGTAACTCGTTTGAGTCTTCAGCTTCCAATTGTGACCCCTTGTTCTGTATCTCCTCTTTGGAACATCCAGTCTCTGTCCACCTTATCTTTTCCCATGTAGTATCTTGTTTGTCGTTATCATGTCTCCCCCACCCTTCTGGACCCCAGTGTCGTCATCCGTTTTCCCTTTCAACCTTTCATCGTAGGACATTCCCCTGAGATCTGGAAACTAGCCTTGTTGCAAACCTTTGTACTTTCTCTAGCTTCTTGACATGCTTGACCAGGGGTGGGTTCCAACTGGTGCTGCATACTACAGTATGGGCCTGACATACACAGTGTACAGTGAAATTTAATGATTCCTTATTAAGGTATCGGAAAGCTACTCTGAGGTTAGCCAGGTGCTCATATACTGCAGCAGTTATCTGGATGATATGTGCCTCCGGAGATGTGCTTGGTGTTATGGTCACCCCCAAAATCTTTCTCCTTGAGTGAGGTTTGCAGTCTTTGTCTACCTATCCTATACTTTTTCTGCGGTTTTCTTTGCCCTTCCCCAATCTTCATGACTATGCATTTGGCAGGGTTGAATTCGAGAAGCCAGTTCTGGCTTCCGAATTCTTCTCACGTGTCCAGTCTGTCCAGGTCTCTTTGTAGTCCTGCCTGATCCTCATCTGATTTTTAATTCTTCTCATCAACTTCACATCATCTGTGAACAGAGACACTTCAGAGTCTATCCCTTCCATCATGTCATTCACATAAATAAAAAATAGCACTCATCCTAGAACTGACCCCTATGGGACGCCGCCGTCACAGGGCCCACTGGATAACCCCTTTATGTACCTTGATTCGTTGTTGACTCCGTCAGGTACTCTCTGATCCATTGCAGTGCCCTACGTGTTACAGCACCTGATCCTCCACTTTTGTACTAATCTCTTGTGAGGAACTGTGTCGAAGGCCCCTTCCGCAGTCCATTAAAATGCTAAACACCCACCCCTCTCTCTCGTGTCTTACTTCTGTTACCTTGTCATAAAACTCCAGAAGGTTTTGGCACAGGGTTTCACTTCCCTGAATCCATGCTGGTTGTCATTTATATTTTTATTCCGTTCCAGGTGCTCCACCACTCTCCTCCTGATAATATTCTCCATGGGCTTTGCTTACTATACACGTCAGAGACACTGGTCTGTAGTTTAGTGCCTCGCTTCTGTCTCCTTCCTTAAAAATGGGGACTACATTTGCCGTCTTCCATATCTCAGGAAGTTGCCCAGTTTCAAGGGATGTGTTGAAGATTGTGGTTAGGGGCATGCACAGCGTCTCTGCTCCTTCTCTAAGGACCCACGGGAATTTGTTGTTCAGTCCCATCGCTTTTGAGGTATCAAGGTCACTTGTCAGTTTCTGCACCTCCTCCTCAGTTGTTCGTATGTCATCCAACACTTGCTGGTATACTACCTGTTGATGTTTCCCTCTGTGCTGTCTTCCCAGAGTCCTTCCTGTCTCTACTGTAAATACTTCCTTAAATCTCCTGTTTAGCTCCTCACATATCTCCTGATCATTTCTTGTGAGTTCTCCACCTTCTGTTGTCAGCCTGATCACTTGGCCTTCGACTGTTGTCTTCCTCCTAATGTGGCAAAACAAAAGTTTTGGATGAGACTTGAATTTCGATGCTATGTTGTTTTCATACTGTCGCTGGGCCTCCCTCCCTACGTGTGCATACTCGTTCCTGGCTCTGCAACTAGCCTCCCTGTTTTCATGTGTTCTCTGCCTTCGGTAGTTTTTCCATTCTCTATTGCATTTAGTTTTTGCCACCTTACACAGTCGAGTAAACCAGTGGTTTGTTCTGGTATTCCCATTATTTCTGTTGCCCTTGGGAATAAACCATTCCTCTGCCTCCTTGCATTTTGTTGTTACGTGTTGTTGTGTGTGTGCGTATGTGAGTGTATGTGTGTGTGTGTACTCACCTAAATGTGGTTGCAGGGGTCGAGACTCAGCTCCTCGCCCTGTGTGTGTGTGTGTGTGTGTGTGTGTGTGTGTGTGTACTCACCTAATTGTGGTTGCAGGGGTCGGGGACTCAGCTCCTGGCCCCGCCTGTGTGTGTGTGTGTGTGTGCGTGTGTGTTTTATGTGTGTGTGTGTGTGAGTGTGTGTGTGTGTGTGTGTCTATGTCTGTATCTGTGTGAGTGTGTGTGTGTACTCACCTATTTGTACTCACCTATTTGTGGTTGCAGGGGTCGAGACATAGCTCCTGGCCCCGCCTCTTCACTGATTGCTCACTAGGTCCTCTCTCTCCCTGCTCCATGAGCTTTATCAAACCTTGTCTTAAAACTATGTATGGTTCCCACCTCCACTAAGTCACTTTCTAGACTATTCCACTGCCTGACTACTCTATGACTGAAGAAATACTTCCTAACATCCCGTTGACTCATCTGAGTCTTCTACTTCCAATTGTGACCTCTTGTTTCTGTGTCTCATCTCTGGAACATCCCGTCTTTGTCCACATTGTCTATTCCGCGCAGTATTTTATATGTCGTTATCATTTCTCCCCTGACCCTCCTGTCCTCCAGTGTCGTCAGGCCGATTTCCCTTAATCTTTTTTCGTAGGACAATCCCCTTAGCTCTGGGACTAGTCTTGTTGCAAACCTTTGCACTTTCTCTAATTTTTTGACGTGCTTGACCAGGTGAGGATTCCAAACTCTTGCTGCATATTCCAGTATGGGCCTGACGTAAATGGTGTACAGAGCCTTGAACGGTTCCTTACTGAGGTATCAGAACGCTGACTTTAGGTTTGCCAGGCGCCCGTACGCTGCAGCAGTTATCTGATTGATGTGCACCTCAGGAGATGTGCTCGGTGTTATACTCACCCCCAGATCTTTTTCCTTGAGTAAGGTTTGCAGTCTTTGGCCACCTAGACTATACTGTGTCTACGGTCTTCTCTGCCCTTCCCCAATCTTCATGACTTTGCATTTGGCACAGTTAAATTCAAGGAGCCAGTTGCCGAACCAGGCTTGTAGCCTGTCCAGGTCTCTTTGTAGTCCTGCCTGATCCTCATCCGATTTGAAATTTTCCTCATTAACTTCACATCATCTGCAAACAAGGGCATTTCTGAGTCTATTCCTTCCATCATGTCATTCACTTATACCAAAAACAGCACAAGTCCTAGGACTGACCCCTGAGGAACCCCGTTTGTCACAGGCGCCCACTCTGATACCTCGTCACGTACCATGACTTGTTGTTGCCTCCCTGTTATGTGTGAATGATCCTCTAGCTTTTGCAGTAACCTCTTGGGAGGAACTGTGTCGAAGGCCTTTTTCCAGTCCAAGAAAATGCAGTCTATCCACCCCTCTCTCTCTCCTCTTATTTCTGTCACCTTATCATAAAACTCCATTAGGTTTGTGACACAGGATTTTGCTTCCCTGAAACCATGCTGGTTGTCGATTATACACTTGTTTCTTTCCAGGTGCTCCACCACTCTCCTCCTGATGAACTTCTCCATGACCTTGCATACTATACACGCTAGTGACACAGGTCTGTAGTTTAATGCCTCATGTCTGTCTCCTTTTTTAAAAAATGGGACTACATTTGCCATCTCCCATACCTCAGGGAGTTGCCCAGTTTCAATGGATGTGTTGAAGATCCTTGTTAGTGGCACACACAGAATTTCTGCTCCCTCTCTAAGGACCCACGGAGAGATGTTGTCTGGTCCCACTGCCTTGGAGGTGTCAAGTTCACATAGTAGCTTCTTCACCTGCTCCTTGGTTATGTGTAGCTCATCCAGCACTTGTTGATGTACCTCCATGTTCTGATTTCCTAAAGTCCTACTGGTTTCCACTGTAAATACTTCTTTAAATCTCGTGTTGAGCTCCTCACAAACCTCTCATTCGTTTCTTGTTAACTTCCCATCACCCTTCATCAGTCTGATTACCTAGTCCTTTACTGTTGTTTTCCTCCTCATATGGTTATACAGCAGCTTCGGGTCAGACTTGACTTTCGATGCTATGTCATTTTCATATTGTCGCTGAGCCTCCATTCTTATCTGTGCACATTCGATTCTGGCTCTTCAGCTGATCTCTTTATTTTAATGAGTTCTTTGTCTTCTGTACCTTTTCCATTCTCTAGTACACCTAGTTCTTGCCTCCCTACACCTTTGGGTGAACCAAGGACTCATTCTGTTCTTCCCATTATTTCTGTTTCCCTTGGGAACAAACCTCTCCTCTGCCTCATTGCATTTCGTTGTCACATAGTCCATCATTTCTTGTACTGGTTTTCCTGCCAGTTCTCTTTCCCACTGAATGTCTTGCAAGAAGTTCCTCATGCCTGAGTAGTCCCCCCTTTTGTAGTTTGGTTTTTTCCAAACTATTCCTGCTACTTTCTCCACTAGAAGCTCAACTATGTAGTCAAAGCACAGAACAACATGATCACTAGCTCCAAGGGGCTTTTCATACATGATATCCTCGATGTCCGAACTACTCAAGGTGAATACAAGGTCCAGTCTTGCTGGATCATCCTCATCTCTCTCTCTCTGGTAGTGTCTCTAACATGTTTATACATGAGGTTTTCTAGTACCACATCCATCATCCTGGCTCCCCATGTTTCGGGACCCCCATGGGGCTCCAGGTTTTCCCAGTCAGTCTCCTTTTGATTGAAATCACCTATAACTAGTAACTTTGCTCCCCCCATGTGAGCTCTTCTGGCCACCTCGACTAGTGTGTCAGCCATTGCTCTGTTGCTCTTTTCGTATTCTTCTCTTGGCCTCCTGCAGTTCTGTGGCAGGTTGTACATTACTGCAATTATCACCTTATGGCCCTCAGACTGGATTGTTCCTACTATGTAATCCCTTTCGCCCATGCCATCCATTCCTTCCATTTTCTCAAAACCCCACTGGTTTTTAATGAGCAGTGCAACTCCTCCACCCCCTCTCCTCCCTCTGTCTTTTCTAAGGATTTTATATCCGAGTGGAAAGATTGCGTCTGTTATCATCCTGGTGAGTTTTGTTTCTGTGAGTGTTATTATGCCTGGGGATGTCTCCTTGATTCTTTCATGCCACTCCTCACACTTATTTGTTATTCCATCTGCATTTGTATACCACACCTTCAATTCTTTTTCTAAGACTGTGGTCTGGGGGTACATTGGGGTTGGGGAAAATGGGAAACCTGATAAGCAACTGTGGGTGGTTGCTGTGGGGGTGGAGTTTGTAATGAGGTGGGTGGGGGCGTTGGATATTGCATGGTTGTTTTGGGTTAGAATCTTTGGTTGCACTGGGGTTGTCCTGTTTTAGGGGCTTCTGTAGGTAACTGTGTGGGAGGCTGTATTTGTTCTTCCTCCTGAGTCTGGGTTCTCCTGTCCATTTCCATTTTTTCCTCTCTTTCCTCCTTTCACCTTTGTGCTATCTCTCTCAGTTTCTGCCTTTCTTCTTGTGTTCTGTTGCGGTCGAGATACACCTTCTGGTATGCTGGCATGTCCCTTAGGGGCGGTATGAGGTGCGTGGCACGCAAGCGAAATTTTTTTCGAAAAATTATGGAAATTGAGTTATTTATATAGAGAAATAGCTTAACTCCTTGGCAACACAATGGTACAAGAATCAATGTTCTATGACGTTTCTACAAGAAATTATAGTCATTTATATCAGGTATGGTGACGGCGATGTGCGTAGCGCATCTGCTCTAAGCCCGTATATTTTTTGGAATTTTTTCCTTGTTTTTTCTCACTGTTTCTTGCATTATTCTTTCTAATATAATAATTGACTATTTGGCATCATAAAAAAGTAGGCGGAGCTTATCCATAGACGAGGCAAGGAAACAGGAAGGGGAAAAAATGATTGAAAGCATCATGAAACCAATAGGAGAGGATGACATTACTCAGTTGACAAATTTTCAGAGAACTGGGTGGTTTGCTAGGGGAAAAAAGCATCTAGTCAAAGTGATTTTCAAGGAAGAGTCAACTCGAAACCGGATCCTGCAGGAGAAAGCATGCCTAAGGAACAATCAGGTGTTCTGGAGTGTGTACCTCGACTGAGACAGAACACAAGAAGAAAGGATAGCACTGAAAGAGAGGGTGCAATGTTGCAAGGAGGAATGGAAGGCAAGGAAGGTGGAGAGCAGGAGAAATCAGGCCCACGTGGAAGAACAAACACAACCCCCTCCGTTGCCACCCACAGAAGGAACACAACCATGGCAATCCCAAAGCAATCAAACAACCTAACCCAAAACCCACTCATTGCACCCTCTGCCCCCATCCCCCTAAGCACAAACCCCACCCCCACAGTAACCCTCAGTAACCCACACATCCCCCTCAGCTCAAACCCCACCCCCACAGAAACCCACAGTAACCCACACAATGTACCCTCTCCCCCATCCCCCTCACTAAAAAACCCCACCCTCACAGTAAACCATGGCAACTCAAACACTGTAACCTCTATCCCCATCCTCCTCTGCACAACCCCCTCCCCCACTGTAATCCCCAATAGGCCCTCTTCCCATCCCCCTCACCACCACCCCCACCCCCACTGAAACCCCTCCATTGGCCCTCTACCCCCACACCCCACACCGGAGACCCCACCCCCACACCAACCCCTATAAGCCCCTGCTCCCTCTAACCCACCTCTCTCCCCAGACCACATTTATTGAAAAGAGGTTGAATGTTTGGTACACGAATGCGGATGGAATAATGAATAAATGTGAGGACTGGCATGAAAGAATCAAGGAGTTGTTCCCAGACATCGTAGCAGTTACAGAAACAAAACTCACTGGGATAATAGCAGATGTAATCTTCCCACCCGCATATCAGATCCTGAGGAAGGACAGAAGGAGCAGGGGGGAAGGAGGGGTTGCACTACTAATAAAAAACTGGTGGGGTTATCAAGAAATGGAAGGTATGGACGAGATTGGAGAAATGGATTACATAGTAGGTACAGATCAGTCAGGGGAACACAAGGTAGTCATTGCAGTAATGTGTAACACACCAAAGAACTGCAGGAGGCCAAGAGAGAAATATGATGAGTGCAACAGAGCAATGGTGGACAATCTAGCTGAGGTGGCAAGAAGGGCTCACTCAAGTATAGTGAAGTTACTGGTCATAGGCAACTTCAATCACAGGGCGATTGATTGGAAAAACCTGGAGCCAAATGGGGGTCCCAAAACATGGAGAGCCAAGATGATGGACGTGGTGCTGGCAAATCTCATGCACCAACATGTTAGGGATACTGCCAGAGAGAGGGGGGAGGACGAACCACCAAGACTGGATCTCGTGTTCACCCTGAGTAGCTCAGACATTAAGCACATCACATATTAAAGGCCTCTTGGAGCTAGTGACCATGTAGTTATAAGCTTTGAATACATCGTAGAGCTAAAAGTGGGAAGGGTGACAGGAGTAGAAAGGGAAAAGCTGAACTATAAAAGGGGGGACTACACAGGAATGAGGACCTTATTGCAGGAGGTTCAGTAGGGACAGGAGTTGGTAGGAAAATCAGTAAACAAAATGATGGACTTCGTAACAGCAAAATGCAAGGAGACAGAGGAAAGGTTTGTTCGCAAGGGTAACAGAAATAATGGGAAGGACAGAACGAGCCCTTGGTTTACCAGAAGGTGCAGGGAGGCAAAAACTAAGGGCTCTAGAGAATGGAAAAAGTACAGAAGGCAAAGGACTCAGGAGAATATAGAGATTAGTAGATGAGCCAGAAACGAGTATGCACAGACAAGGAAAGAGGCGCAGCAGCAGTATGAAAATGACATAACATCGAAAGTCAAGTCTGACCCAAAACTACTCTACAGCCACATCAGGAGGAAGACAACAGTCAAGGACCAGGTAATCAGGCTGATGAAAGAAGGTGGGGAGCTCAGAAGAAACGACCAAGAGGTATGTGAGGAGCTCAACATGAGATTTCAGGAAGTATTTACAGTGGAGGCTGAAGGGACAACGGGAAGACAAAACAGTGGGGTACAGCAACGAGGGATATACCAACAAGTGTTCGATGAATTACACACAACTGAGGAGGTGGAGAAGCTCCTAAGTGACCTTGATACCTCAAAGGCGGTGGGACCGGACATCTCTCCGTGGGTCGTTAGAGAGGGAGCAGGGACACTATGTGTGCCACTAACCAAAATCTTCAACACTTCCCTTGAAACTGGGCAACTACCTGAGTATCGAAGAAGGCAAATGTAGTCCCATCTTTAAGAAGGGAGGCAGAAATGAAGCACTAAATTACAGACCAGTGTCACTGACTTGTATAGTATGCAATGTCTCGGAAAAGATTATTAGGAGGAGAGTAGTGGAGCACATGGAGTGGAACAAGATTATAACAACAGCCAGCACCGGATTCATGGATGACAAATCCTATGGTCACAAACCTACTATAGTTTTATGACAAGGTAACTGAAGTAAAAAATGAGAGGGAGGGGTTGGTTGATTGCATTTTCTTGGACTGCAAGAAGGCCTTCGACGCAGTTCCTCAAAAGAGATTAGTAAAGAAGCTAGAGGAACAGGCACGTATAACAGGAAGGGCACTGCAATGGATCAGAGAATACCTAACAGGGAGGCAACAGGGAGTCATGGTCTGTGATGAGGTATAACAGTGGGCGCCATTGACGAGCGAGGTCCCACAGGGGTCAGTCCTGGGACCAGTGCTATTCTTGGTATATGTGAATGACATGAGAGAAGGGTTAGACTCAGAAGTGTCCCTGTTTGCAGATGACGTGAAGTTAATGAGGAGAATTAAATCAGACGCGGACCAGACAGGTCTAAAAGATGTGTGGTCCAGAAACTGGCTCCTAGAATTTAACCCCGCCAAATGCAAAGTCATGAATATTGGAGGAGGGCAAAGAAGACTGCAGACAGAGTATAGGCTAGGTGGCCAAAGGCTGCAAACCTAACTCAAGGACAAAGACCAAAGAGTGTGTATAATACCGAGTACATCGGCAGAAGTACACATTAACCAGTTAACTGCTGCGGCATATGGGCACTCGGCAAACCTGAGAATAGCATTCCGGTAACTCAGTAACGAATCGTTCAAGACTTTATACATTGTCTACGTCAGGCCCGTACTGGAGTACGCAGCACCAGTTTGGATCCCACACCTCGTCAAACACGTCAAGAAATTAGAGAAAGTGCAAAGGTTTGCAAAAAGGCTAGTTCCAGAGCTAAGGGGATGTCCTATGAAGAAAGGTTAAGGGAAATCGGTCTGACAACACAGGAGGACAGGAGGGTCAGGGGAAACATGATAACAACATACAAAATACTGCATGGAATAGGCAAGGTGGACAGAGACAAGATGTTCCAGAGACAGGACACAGAAACAAGGGGTCACAATTGGAAGCTGAAGAATCAGATGAGTCAAAGGGATGTTAGGAAGTATTTCTTCAGTCATAGAGTAGTTAGAAAGTGGAATAGTTTGGCAAGCGATGTATTGGAGGCAGGAACTATACATAGTTTTAAGACAAGGTATGATAAAGCTCATGGAGCAGGGGAGAGAGGACCTAGTAGTGTTCGGTGAAGAGGCGGGGCCAGGAGCTGAGTCTCGACCCCTGCAATCACAATTAGGTGAATTAGGTGAGTACACAAACACACACACATGCACACAGAGATGGGAAATCCTGTGTCACAAACCTACTGGAGTTCTATGACATGGTGACAACAGTAAGACAAGAGAGAGAGGGGTGGGTGGATTGCATTTTCTTGGACTGCAAGAAGGCGTTTGACACAGTTCCACACAAGAGATTAGTGCAAAAACTGGAGGACCAAGCAGGGATAACAGGGAAGGCACTACAATGGATCAGAGAATACTTGTCAGGAAGACAGCAGCAAGTCATGGTACATGGCGAGGTGTCAGAGTGGGCACCTGTGACCAGCAGGGTCCCACAGGGGTCAGTCCTAGGACCATTGCTATTTCTGGTATTTGTGAATGACATCACAGAAGGAATAGACTCCGAAGTGTCCCTGTTTACAGATGACGTGAAGTTGATGAGAAGAATTCACTCGATCGAAGACCAGGCAGAACTACAAAGGGATCTGGACAGGCTGCAGACCTGGTCCAGCAATTGGCTCCTGGAGTTCAACCCCACCAAGTGTAAAGTCATGAAGATTGGGGAAGGGCAAAGAAGACCGCAGATGGAGTACAGTCTAGGGGGCCAGAGACTACAAACCTCACTCAAGGAAAACGATCTTGGGGTGAGTATAACACCAGGCACATCTGAAGCGCACATCAACCAAATAACTGCTGCAGCATATGGGCGCCTAGCAAACCTCAGAACAGCATTCCAACATCTTAATAAGGATAAATTAGACACATGTGCAACTCTTGGGTATCTTTATTGAGGAAACGTTGCGCCACACAGTGGCTTCATCAGTCCATACGTAGGAGAAACTTGAAGAACAGGAGGAGAATGCGGTAATCAGTCCCTCAACCTTGAGTCGATGTGTTCAGTCCATCAATCTTGAATAGAATGTGGCATATGAGCGGAGAAGCAGCTTATAAACCGTATGGCAGGAGAGGTGCAGCAGTCATAGGTGGTGTCACACTTGTTCAATGTGGAAGTAGGTCGTGCCCAAGAATTAGGCAAAGCGAAGAATTTCTAAGTATTAAGATCCCAAGAAGTTGCAGTGTTTTGACAGGTTTGCAGATGAAAGGTTTAGAGAACCGACATGTTGATAAATTAGACACATGGGGCAACTCTTGGGTATCTTTATTGAGGAAAACGTTTCTCAATAAAGATACCCAAGAGTTGCACATGTGTCTAATTTATCAACATGTCGGTTCTCTGAACCATTCATCTACAAATCTTAATAAGGAATCGTTCAGGACCCTGTACACCGCCTGCGTTAGGCCCATATTGGAGTATGCGGCACCAGTTTGGAACCCACACCTAGCCAAGCACGTAAAGAAACTAGAGAAAATGCAAAGGTTTTCAACAAGACTAGTTCCAGAGCTAAGAGGTATGTCCTACGAGAAGAGGTTAAGGGAAATCAGTCTGACGATACTGGAGGACAAGAGAGATGGGGGGACATGATAACGACATTCAAAATACTGAGAGGAATTGACAAGGTGGACAAAGACAGGATGTTCCAGAGATGGGACACAGCAACAAGGGGACACAGTTGGAAGTTGAAGACACAGATGAATCAAAGGGATGTTAGGAAGTATTTCTTCAGCCACCGAGTAGTCAGGAAGTGGAATAGTTTGGGAAGCAAAGTAGTGGAGGCAGGATCTATACATAGCTTTAAGCAGAGGTATATAAAGCTCACGGTTTACCTCATCTTCTAGGACCCTTATCCTGGTTATTCAGTTTCGGTTTGGCCTCCCAATTATTCTTCTCCTTCTCCAACTTCTCTTCTAATTTCACAGAAAGCTCTGTCTCCATTTTTTCAGAAAGCTCTCCTAATTTTCTCTCCCGCTCTTGTTTCCATCCTTTCCCCCTGCTCCTCCATCCACTTTCCTCCCTACCAGAACCATTCTCATCTGACCCCGATTTCCTGCGAGTCCCCCCCATATTTTTTTTTTTAAGAGAAAAGAGAGAGAGAGAGAGAGAGAGAGAGAGAGAGAGAGAGAAGGGAAAGGTAGGAGAGAGTGAGAGAGTGAGAAGGGAAAAGGGAGGAGAGAGGGGGAGAGTGAGAAGGGAAAAGGGAGGAGATAGAGAGAGAGAGGGGGAGAGAGAGGGGAGGGAGAGAGGGGTGAGAGGGGCAAAGCGAGAGGAGAGGAGGGGAGAGACAGGGGGAAAGGGGGGAAGGGGGGGGATGGAAGAGAAGAGGGGAGAAGAGGATAGGGGGAGATAGAGGGGAGAGAGAGAGATGGGAAATGTGAGAGGGGAGAGATAGTGAGAGGGGGGGAGATGTTAGAGGGGAGAGACGTTAGAGGGGGAGGCGTTAGAGGGAAGAGATGTTATAGGGGAGAATGGGAGAACGGAGAGTTGGGAGGGAAGAGAGAGAGATAGGGAAAGGGGGAGATAGGTAGAGAGAGAGATAGGTATTGAAGATATAGGGAGAGAGAGATAGGTAGAGAGAGATAGGTAGAGAGAGGTATAGGGATGTTGGAAAATTTCTGTATTTTATTTTCCAGAAATTCAGTATTTATATGTAAATAGATGGCCATACTCTATTTAATAATATTTATGACATAGAAAACGGAAAGCCTGCGTCTGCATAGAAGGAGACTCGCCATCTTGGTTTTGAATGGATACAACGTTAATTTAAAGGGAAGAATTTTTCGTGCTCTAGAGGTTAAAATTGGATTGACACCTCTCAAATAGGAGGCGAAATTGTTGTTATGCATTCCTGCATAACTTGAGATATCAGACGACTGGACAAGACAGCTCAAGGAACCTCAGAAAAGCTCTCTAATTTGTGTAATTCTGGTTACCATTATTTTCATAGATTTAGTAAGAGTGAGGTTTTCCCTGAGTAGATACACATTAAATCTCCAGTCAAATTGGTGAGGATATTAAAAATATATTTTCCTTCTGTTATTAATTGGGGTATATAATATAACCATTTATTATTTTTAATATACAGCCCCACAAATTATATATTTACCAGCATTCCTGGTGTATGATATTTCATTTAATTAATAGGTCCAGAGCAACTTGTGATATGACAGTGGTAGGTATCGAAGGGGGGACATTTTTTGCGACCTGGGTGTCCCAAATTCCTACTTGTCTAACTGATAAATAATAGTTATCATTGTTCATTTACTATTATGTATATAATTATACATCCAAGTAAATGCAATTTTCCACATTTAATTTGCCCATTGGTCCTTCTTGAACCGGAGGTAATTAGTGAAGTCATTAATTAGTTTAATTACTTAAAAATTTAAATATGTGAAATGACAGAAGGAGTGGATGTTAAGTTCACAAATTTATTTAAGTGTAGTGGATTATAATTATTACAATATTAATTTTGATAAGTCAAGTCTGGCTAAGTTTATATTAATTTGTATAATATTAATTTTACTTAATGTGTAGTGGATTATAATTATTACAATATTAATTTGATAAGAAAATTCTGGCCAAGATTTATATCAATGTATGTGTAATTGATAAGGCAAGTGTTGCTAATTATATTAATTGAAATAATATTAATTTTGCTATGCCAAATTCTGGCAAGGATTTATATTAATTTGTATAATAATTTTTGATAAGCCAAGGCTGGCTAAAGGTTTGTTTTAAATGTACATTTAAAATTCATATATAAATTTCTTACATGTGTAATTGCTAAGCTCAAGTGTAGCTAACATTATTAATGTGCATTTAAAATTTATATTACAATTTTTTACATGAAATTTGCTAACTCAAGTAGCTAGAATTTATTTAAAGGTAAGTTGTACTATTTACCTTTATAAAGTGCATAATTTAGTACATAATCAGTGTTATTAAGTTAAAATTTAATACATTGCATCATGGCTGAAAATGAGGAAATTAATGTAGAAGACAACATAGGGAAATATTGAGCAAAGAAAGCATCTTGCAAGCTAGAAAAAGGTCATGTAACAAAAGCATACAATAAATTTTTTGGAATTAATGAATCAAGAAACTGTGAATACTAAATGTTTTAAAAAATTGTATTTAGATGCTTTAGGGAATAGATATGATTCATACAAATATATTACAACAAATATAAAGGAGATTTATTAGTAAACTTTGTAGATGAGACTGAAGTAGATCTCAAAATTTTAATCATTTTATGAATTAGAGGAAAAGATTCTTTCTTGTAAAAGTCAGGCCTTAAAAATAAATTAAAATGTGTAAATCAGCAGTTAATCAGCCCTGCTCCAGCAAAAATGTCTTTGCCAAAACTCCCAGAATAATGTTTACCTGTATTTAATCATGGAGAAAACTTGGATGAGTTTTGGTCAATTTTTAAAGCAGCTGTACATGACAGGAGTGATCTAGCCTGTGTAACTAAATTATTTTTACCTCAAAGGACAGATAAGACGAGATGCTCACATACTTATACAAGCCTTTCCCAATGAAAGATGACTTTTAAAAGGGAAGCAGTTGACTTGTTGAAAGTCACTTATGGTAATATAAACAAAGAAGGTTGGATCTAGTGAATATCATTGTTAATTTAAAAAATCCCCAGATCACACTTACAAAGGTTTACAGCAGTTTAGAGTTAAACTGGAGAGCACTCTCAAAACTTTAAGTAATAAATATAATCTGATGTAATCAGACTGGTTATTGAGTGCCATGGTACAAAATAAATTAAGCTGTAAAACACTTGAATGACTCTCGAACAAATATCACAAGGGTTATTTTGGTCTGGAGAAAATAAGACTAGGTCTACGAGAATTAATTGTTCAGTTGCAGACCAGCCAACTAACTCATTTTAAAGATGCAACACATAATAACTCTGAGGTATCTGTCAAGTTTCACCAATGGAAAAATTATCCCAATGTTAATAATCAAAATACATTTCCTAAAAGGAGTTATATAGGTGCATATCAAGTAGCAGGAATCAGAAATAATGATTCTCCACAAGGTAAGAAGAATAAGTACCCTCCTAAGAGTAGCACAGTTAATAAGAAACCAGTCAAAGAAAGGAGAGATTGTCTCTTCTGCAAGGGTACTCATTTTTCTAAGAATTGCAATGCATACAATTCATGGAATGATAAAGTTGAAAGATTGGAGGAACTTGACAGATGTATCAGGTGTTTGGGTAATCACAATGTAAAGAATTGTCATGCCAAATTAAACAACTGTTTATCATGTCACAAAGTAAGACACCAATAGTCATGGGGTAAAGGTCTATATGATAATGTTGATAATAATGATAATGTTGACAACCTGACACAACAGTGGCTAATGTAAAAATTGCTGCTAATGTTAATATGATAGTTTTGCTGAAGTACCTTACCTGTGTTACAGGTAAAAATTGATGATGAAAGACATAAATCAAAAAACGTAACTGCATTATTAGACCAAGGATCCCGGCTTACTTTCACTAAACGTAAATGTCTTGATGGTAGGAAAGTACAGATGGAAGATCCCACAACTTTAAAATTATCTGGTTTTCTCTCAGATAAAAGAGCTCAATTGCATGACACTGTTTATGTAACTGTCAGGTTGGGCAATGAGAAAAAACGTGTTAATGCAGTAATTGTAGATAGACTTCCAGAGAAAATTTCTACAGAGGGCTTAGTAAAGCTACAGAAAGACTTTCACATAATGTAAATTTAGCACCTTCTGGTGTAAGTGATGATTCTGTAGGCCCAATAAATATTTTGATAGGTAGTGACTATTATGCCTCCTTTGTAAAGGGTATGGAAAGAATGTGGTGTCACCCTTTTGAATACTGCAATAGGCCATGAAAAATGTATGGTAGGAATTCCTTTTAATAATAATTCAAGACTAGAGGAAACTACAAATACCATAACTGTGTGTCTACTCTGAAGCCCGTGCCCCAGTATAATTCTTCCATAGATGATGGTGTTGAGCCAGTGCATAAATTGTGGGAATTAGACAGCATTGAATAAATGTAAATGAAGAAAGCCCGGGACGATTCTTTTACTCAAGAACAATACCTGAAAGATGTAAAATTTGAATCTGGACAATATTTGGGTACGACTTCCGTGGAGACTGAACCATCCAGAATTGCCCACTAATTACAGAATGGCATATGGACAGTTAAAGGCTCAGCTCAGCGAACTGAGTAAACACCAAATTGTTAACTGCCTAAAATGAAATAATTGCTGAGCAGTTAATTAATAAAATTTATAGAAGAGGTACCTCCTGAGCAAGCCAAAATTTATGGTCACTATTTGCCACATCACGGAGTAAGAAGGATTCTAAGACCACTCCTTTGAGGTTGTGTTTAATTGTAGTGCCAGAGTAACAAAAATGCACCTAGTTTAAAAATACTGTTTGATGACAGGTCCGTCGTTGATGGAAAATTAGGAGATATCTTATTAAATTTTAGAGTGAAGCACTATGCCTTTACAGCTAACATAAGTAAAGCTTTCCTAAGAGAGGGTTTACAAGAGGCTGACCGGGATTGTACCCGCTTCTTATGGCCTGAGAATTTTAAGTGCCCCCACTTAGCCCTCGAAAACCTTTCGCTTTAGAAGCTTATTATTTGGTGCTAAAACCCAGTCTGTTCCTACTTCAAGCGACGATAAATGCACACCTTAAACGTATGGAAAGTCCCTTGAGTAAAGTAATGAGCAAACAATTTTATGTGGACAATTTCCTGGGTGTGACGTAAACTGAAGAGGAACTGTTAATGATTTAAATGGAGAGGCTAATAAAATAATGCAAAGTGCAAATATGTCTGAGGGAATGGAATAGTAATTCGTCCAAATAAAGGACAAAATAAGTAAAAAATTTACCCTGGAGATGAAGTGCCAAAATGCAGTAATGTATTGGGTTTAACTGGGATACTGAGAGAGATTTGTTAATGCTAAAACCTAATAATTACAGTATGCCCAAAAAAATTAACGAAAAGAGTTTTGCATGCTGAAGTTTCCAAATGTTTTGATCCACTAGGTTCAGTGTCCCCCCCTTACTATAAGAGGGAAATTATTAATTCAGGAAGAAAGGGAAACTTAAATGTCCTTGGGATAAAATTTCACCTGAGGAATTCATTAACAGGTGGGATGAATTAATTGGTGATTATGAAAAAATTCCAATGTTGGGGTTCCCACGCCAGGTGGCCAAACCAAATGGGAAAAATTACTCCACATTTTTGTGATGCTTCAAAATTGGCATATGGAGCAGTTTTCTTACCTTCATTTAATAGTGTTATTTCTCTTGTTATGTCTAAGCTAAAGCGTCTCCAATTAAATCACGTACCTTGCCTCAGTTGGAAAATTAACACCATTTATGTAGGTGTCAAATTAGCTAATTATAAAAAGAAATATGTTGCAGGGGGTAAATATTAGCGACACTGTAATTTGGGCTGATAATGAGGGAAACCTTACAATGGATTCGTAAAAGGAAACAGTAAAATTGTGTACGTACAAAACAGAGTCGCTGAAAAATTTATCATTGCAAGAGAAGTATAATAGTTTTGGGTCAGCATATGTTAACATTTAATCATAAAACTTGGTGAAGGGAAAACCAGCTGATTTCTTGTCTCGAGGTTTACCTTATGCTAAATTTGTAAATGCTTTATCATGGTTTAAAGGACCGAGCTGGGTTGGTAAATAAAGCTAATTGGCCTGTACAAAAGGCGTATATTGCTCCTGTTGAAATTACTGTGACCACCGCTCCAATAGTTTGTCCTTCCTTAGCCATTGATATAAATAGGTAATTCTTCTTTATCCAAACTGATCGATGTAACTAAGTGGTGTTTGAATTTCTAAACAAGAAAATATTTCATATAAGTTTTTTACATCCTCTTGAATATTGGATAAGAGGGTACAGGAAGAAATCTATGGAAATGAGATAAATTGATGATGGAAAGAAAAATTGTGAAAGGTTTTAATAATAGAGAATTGGGGGTGTGTTTAGAGAACAAGTAAATTTGGTGCAAGAGGGAGGTTACAAAATGTGAATTGGGTGATTATGCTAAACACCCTATCTTACTGCCCAAAAACTCATCATCTAACAAATTTAATTGTTTCAAATGCCCATAAAAATGTAATGCATGGTGGGGTACAAGATACCTTAAATTGTATTAGGGAAACTTTCTGGATTCCACAAGGACGGCAAAGTGTAAAAAGGGCGATTAAATCTTGTGTGGATGCCAGATCATATATGTACCCAGGTCCTCCACCATTGCCAAAGGAGCGTGTACAATTAGTGAAACCATTTGATGTAAAAAGGTGTAGACTATAGTGGCCCAAAAATTTTAACAAAGGGACATCAAATGGTGTTCCACTGAAAGTGTATGTTAGTTTGTTCACCTGTACTGCTACTAGGGCAGTTCATTTAGAAGTGGCTCAGGACTTGTCTGCAGAACAGTTTATACAGCTGTTTCGAAAATTTGCAGCTAGGAGATCCTGTCCGAGATTGATGATTTCGGATAATGCCACAAATTTTGTAGCAGGTGCTCAGCACTTAGAATTAAATAATAGTAACGATGTTCAGTCTCTGTTAACCCAGCGAGGGCGTACCTGGAAATTTATTACTCCTAGAGCCCCTTGGCAGGGGAGGCTGTACAAAAGACTGATAGGCACAGTGAAGAGGTGTCTCCGCAAAGTATTATACCGGAAGAGAATTAATTTGGAAGAATTCCGTGCAGTGTTAGTGGAGGCAGAAAATCGTATAAATAATAGGCCTCTCTCGTACATGAGTGATACACCTGATGCAGATATATTAACACCTTCTCACCTAATATGTGGAAGGAAATTGGAAGCTGCCCCTGTTTACCTGGAGTTTACCTGGAGAGAGTTCCGGGGGTCAACGCCCCTGCGGCCCGGTCTGTGACCAGGCCTCCTGGTGGATCAGCGCCTGATCAACCAGGCTGTTGCTGCTGGCTGCACGCAAACCAACGTACGAACCACAGCCCGGCTGATCAGGAACTGACTTTAGGTGCTGTTCCCCGTGCCAGCTTTAAGACTGCCAGGGGGCTGTTGGTAATTCCCCTTATGTGTGCTGGGAGGCAGTTGAACAGTCTCGGGCCCCTGACACTTATTGTATGGTCTGTTAACGTGCTAGTGACACCCCTGCTTTTTATTGGGGGATGGTGCATCGTCTGCCAAGTCTTTTGCTTTCGTATGAGTGATTTTCGTGTGCAAGTTCGGGACTATCCCTCTAGGATTTTCCAGGGGTATATAATCATGTATCTCTCCCTCCTGCGTTCCAGGGAATACAGGTTTAGAAACCTCAAGCGCTCCCAATAATTGAGGTGTTTTATCTCCGTTATGGGGCGCCGTGAAAATTCTCTGTACATTTTCTAGTCGGCAATTTCACCTGCCTTGAAAGGTGCTGTTAGAGTGCAGCAATATTCCAGCCTAGATAGAACAAGTGACCTGAAGAGTGTCATCATGGGCTTGGCCTCCCTAGTTTTGAAGGTTCTCATTATCCATCCTGTCATTTTTCTAGCAGATGCGATTGATACAATGTTATGGTCCTTGAAGGTGAGATCCTCCGACATGATCACTCCCAGGTCTTTGACGTTGGTGTTTCGCTCTATTTTGTGGCCAGAATTTGTTTTGTACTCTGATGAAGATTTAATTTCCTCATGTTTACCATAGAGATAATCCGGAAGAAAGTGATGAAGATTACAATGATGCGGCAGTGTTGTGTAATAAATTTAAAATGTTAAATAAAGTAATTGATCATTGGTCTATGTGTGGCGTAAGGAATATCTTCTTACACTACATGAACACTTTTATGGTGCGACAGAGGCAGTAAATCGACAGACCATTCAACCAGGTGACATTGTGTTAATTGACACTGAACAACACGAACATTGGGCCTCTGGGCAAAGTATTGACATTGTACCCAGATTCACAAGGTGTTGTCAGGAATGTCAAAGTGTTGTGTCCGTGGCCAGGAAAGTTTAAGCACAACTAATAAATTGATTCCCTTGGAATAGGTGTTCAACCAAACATAAATGAAAATCTGAGGAAAGTGACACGAGTGATAAGGAAGATAACGCTGACCAATGATGCTGGAAGATGAAATCGTAGTAAGACCTACTAGGAGAACAGCCACTCAAGCCAGAACTGGCTGGGATCGTCTCCTAAAGGAAGAAGTAATTTGAATCGATTAGCAACGAACTTTCCCGGGCCCGGGCCCCAGTGGGGGAAAATACTGTATATATTTTGCAGAAATTCCCGAATTTATATGTAAATAAATGGCCATACTGTATTTAATAATATTTATGTCATAGAAAACGGAAAGCCTGCGTCTGCATAGAGGGAGACTCGCCATCTTGGTTTTGAATTGGATACAACGTTAATTTAATGGGAAGAATTTTTCGTGCTCTAGAGGTTAAAATTGGATTGAAAAACTCTCAAATAGAGGCGAAATTGTTTGTTATGCATTCCTGCATAACTTGAATATCAGACGACTGGGCAAGACAGCTCAAGGGAAACCTCAGATAACTCTCTAGATTTGTGTGTAATTCTGGCCACCATTATTTTCATAGATTTAGTAAGATGAGGTTTTCTGAGTATGAAAACACATTAATCACCAGTCAAATTGGTGAGTGATATTAAGATATATTTTCCTTCTGTTATGTAATTGTGTATAATTAAACCTTTATTATTTTTTTAATATACAATCCCAAATTTATATATTTTTCCCAGCATTCCTGGTGTATGTATATTTCATTTAATTAATAGGTCCAGAGCAACTGTGGATATGACAGTGGAGGTATCGAAGTTAGTTAGTTTAATATGTTTATTATGCACCCCATACCCACCTGTGGGCGGTAGTCAAAAGATTTCAGAGGGACATAATGGTCCAGGACTGGGCCTCAAAGTTTTGATAGCTGAGGCAAGCCACAGAGGCAATGAACTCACAATTTACAAAGGTAATGAACTCACAATTTACAAAGGTAATGAACTCCAGGTAGGTCTAGTCACAATCATTACAAGTTACAAAGGTATTTACAGATTACAGAGGTACACAATGGGTCCAGGGACCGGGCTCCAAAGTTTTGATGGCTGAACTAGGTACAAGGTAATGAACTCACAAGTTACAAAGGTAATGAACTCACAAGTTACAAAGGTAATGAATACTGTAAGAATGGTTACTTACGTTTATACATGGCTGAAATCATGAACAAATTTTAGAGTAATGAGCAATTCACACTTCCACACCCGGTCACAACTGTAGTGAGTTATTGGTGCAAATGTTGATTGCTGAGTCTCTCTCTCTCTCTCACACACACACACACACACACACACACATACAAATTCATACACACACACACATAAACACACACACACACACACACACACACAAACTCATACACACACGCACACACACTCATACTCACACACACTCATACACACACTCACACTCATACACACACACACTCATACTCACACACACACACACACACACACACACACACACACACACACACACACACACACACACACACACACATGCACACATGTGGTAATGCTTTATTTACAGCTAGCAAAGTCAGGGTATTTCTCCAGAATGGTCTGTAATATACCACTGTGGATAAAATACTTAGCCATTTCTTGAACACTTCTGAGTGAGTTGTTTCTAAATTCATTAATTTTATCGCACTCCAGTACATAATGACGCAGGGTGTGACAATAATCCATCTGGCAAAGTTTACATTTCGTTTGGTCTACATCTGGTGGTGGTGATTTAACCTGCCAAAGATACTTGTAACCCAGCCGGAGCCGGGCGGTAGTGACATCCAAGAGTCTGCTTATTTTGTTGGATGCACCATAGACATGTGGCTCCTCCTGCATGATAGAATGATGATAGATGGACTCACTGGTGTCAATCTCCCTGAGCCTTAAGTCCATAAAATTCAGCTGAAGTTCTTTTCGTATTATTGTTCTCAAACTACTACCTGACAAGCCAAGATTGTAATCTACTCCCTCTTTGAAAGCATACAGCTTAGCCAATTTATCAGTTCTATCATGCATCTGAAGACCAATGTGAGATGGAATCCACAGCATGTGCACTCTGACTCCACTGTCCACAATCCTAGGTATCGAAGGGGGACATTTTTTGCGACCTAAGTGTCCCAAATTCCTACTTGTCTAACTGATAAATAATAGTTATCATTGTTCATTTACTATTATGTATATAATTATACATCCAAGTAAATGCAATTTTCCACAGGTAGAGAGGTATAGGTAGAGAGAGGTATAGATAGAGGTAGTGAGAAAGATAGGTAGAGAGGGAGAGAGATAGGTAGAGGTAGAGAGAGAAACAGGTACTGAGGGATAGGTAGAGAGAGATGGGTAAACAGAGGGAGGGATTTCAGGTCAGTTAAGAGGAAGGCATGAAATCCTGTGTATGTACTCACCTATTTGTACTCACCTATTTGTGGTTGCAGGGGTCGATTCACAGCTCCTGGCCCTGCCTCTTCGCTGATTGCTACTAGGTCCTCTCTCTCCCTACCCCATGAGCTCTATCATACCTCGCCTAAAAATTATGTATGGTTCCCGCCTCCACTACGTCACTTTCTAGGCTATTCCACGGCCTGACTACTCTATGACCGAAGAAATACTTCCATACATCCCTTTGATTCATCTGAGTCTTCAACTTCCAATTGTGACCTCTTGTTTCTGTGTCCCATCTCTGGAGCATCCCGTCTTTGTCCACCATGTCCATTCCGCACAGTATTTTATATGTCGTTATCATGTCTCCCCTGACCCTCCTGGCCTCCAGTGTCATCAGGCCGATTTCCCTTAACCTTTCTTCGTAGGACAATCCCCTTAGCTTTGGGACTAGTCTTGTTGCAAACCTTTTCACTTTCTCTAATTTCTTGACGTGCTTGACCAGGTGTGGATTCCAAACTGGTGCTGCATACTCCAGTATGGACCTGATGTAAACGGTATACAGAGTCTTGAACGATTCCTTACTGAGGTATCGGAATGATATCTGTAGGTTTGCCAGACGCCCATATGCTGCAGAAGTTATCTGATTGATGTGCGCCTCAGGAGATATGCTCGGTGTTATACTCACCCCCAGATCTTTCTCCTTGAGTGAGGTTTTGCAGTCTTTGGCCATCTAGACTATTTTGTGTCTGCGGTCTACTTTGCCCTTCCCCAATCTTCATTACTTTGCATTTGGCAGGGTTAAACCCAAGGAACCAGATGCTGGACCAGGCTTGTAGCCTGTCCAGGTCTCTTTGTAGTTCTGCCTGATCCTCGTCCGATTTGATTCTTCTCATTAACTTCACATCATCTGCAAACAAGGACACTTCTGAGTCTATCCCTTCAGTTATGTCATTCACATATACTGAAACAGCACAGGTCCTAGGACTGACCCCTATGGAACCCCGCTTGTCACAGGCGCCCACTCTGACACCTCGTCACGTACCATGACTCGTTGTTGCCTCCCTGTCAGTATTCTCTGATCCATTGCAGTGCCTTTCCTGTTATGTGTGCCTGATCCTCATGCTTTTGCAGTAACTTTTTGTGAGGAACTGTGTCGAAGGCCTTCTTGCAGTCCAAAAAAATGCAGTCAATCCATCCCTCTCTCTCTTGTCTTACCTCTGACACAGGATTTTCCTTCCCTGAAACCGTGCTGGTTGTCAATTATACACTCGTTTCTTTCCAGATATTCCACCACTCTCCTCCTGATGATCTTCTCCATGACTTTCCATACTATACACGTTAGTGATACAGGTCTGTAGTTTAGTGCCTCATGTCTGTCTCCCTTTTTAAAAATTGGGACTACATTTGCCATCTTCCATACCTCAGGGAGTTGCCCAGTTTCAATGGATGTGTTGAAGATCATTGTTAATGGCACACACAGCATCTCTGCTCTCTCTCTAAGGACCCACAGAGAGATGTTGTCTGGCCCCACCGCCTTTGAGGTGTCAAGTTCACATAGCAGCTTCTTCACCTCCTCCTTGGTTATGTATACCTCATCCAGCGCTTGTTGGTGTACCCCCTGTTCTGATTTCCTGGAGTCCTACTAAGTAGTCCCTTTCGCCCATGCCTTCCATTCCTTCCATTTTCTGAAAATCCCACTGGTTTTTAATAAGCAGTGCAACTCCTCCACCCCCTCTCCTCCCTCTGTCTTTCTTGAGGATTTGATATCCGAGTGGAAAGATTGCATCTGTTAATATTCTGGTGAGTTTTGTTTCTGTGAGTGCTATTAACCTGGTGTTGGACCAGGTGCTTCGGCTACTTCAGCACCCTGGTGATGGACCAGATGCTTCGGCTACTTCAGGACCCTGGTGTTGGACCAGGTGCTTTGGCTACTTCAGCACCCTGGTGTTGGACCAGGTGCTTCGGCTACTTCAGCACCCTGGTGATGGACCAGGTGCTTCGGCTACTTCAGCACCCTGGTGATGGACCAGGTGCTTCGGCTACTTCAGCACCCTGGTGATGGACCAAGTGCTTCGGCTACTTCAGCACCCTGGTGATGGACCAAGTGCTTCGGCTACTTGAGCACCCTGGTGTTGGACCAGGTACTTCGGCTACTTAACCACCCTGGTGATGGACCAGGTGCTTCGGCTACTTCAGCATCCTGGTGATGGACCAGGTACTTCGGCTACTTCAGCACCCTGGCGTTGGACCAGGTGCTTTGGCTACTTCAGCACCCTGGTGTTGGACCAGTTGCTTCGGCTACTTCAGCACCCTGGTGTTGAAACCAGGTGCTTTGGCTACTTCAGCCCCTGGTGTTTGGACCAGTTGCTTCGGCTACTTCAGCACCCTGGTGTTGGACCAGGTGCTTCGGCTACTTCAGCACCCTGGTGTTGGACTAGGTACTTCGGCTACTTCAGCACCCTGGTGTTGGACCAGTTGCTTCGGCTATTTTCAGCACCCTGGTGTTGGACCAGGTGCTTCGGCTACTTCAGCACCCGGGTGTTGGACCATTGGCTTCGGCTACTTCAGCACCCTGGTGATGGACCAGGTACTTCGGCTACTTCAGCACCCTGGTGTTGGACCAGTTGCTTCGGCTACTTCAGCACCCTGGTGTTGGACCAGGTGCTTCGGCTACTTCAGCACCCTGGTGTTGGACCAGGTGCTTCGGCTACTTCAGAAATCCTGGTGATGGACCAGGTACTTTGGCTACTTTCAGCCCCCTGGTGTTGGACCCAGTTGCTTCGGCTACTTCAGCACCTGGTGTTGGACCAGGTGCTTCGGCTACTTCACAGCCCCTGATGTTTGGACCAGGTACCTTCGGCTACTTCAGCACCCTGGTGTTGGACCAGGTGCTTCGGCTACTTCAGCACCCAGGTGTTGGACCAGTTGCTTCGGCTACTTCAGCACCCTGGTGATGGACCAGGTACTTCGGCTACTTCAGCACCCTGGTGTTGGACCAGTTGCTTCGGCTACTTCAGCACCCTGGTGTTGGACCAGGTGCTTCGGCTACTTCAGCACCCTGGTGTTGGACCAGGTGCTTCGGCTACTTCAGCATCCTGGTGATGGACCAGGTACTTGGGCTACTTCAGCATCCTGATGTTGGACCAGGTGCTTCGGCTACTTCAGCACCCTGGTGATGGGACCAGTTGCTTCGGCTACTTCAGCCCCCTGGTGTTGGCCCTGTTGCTTCGGGCTCCCTTCACCACCCTGGTGATGGACCAGTTGCTTCGGCTACTTCAGCACCCTGGTGTTGGACCAGTTGCTTCGGCTACTTCTGCACCCTGGTGTTGGACCTGTTGCTTCGGCTACTTCACCACCCTGGTGATGGACCAGTTGCTTCGGCTACTTCAGCACCCTGGTGATGGACCAGTTGCTTCGGCTACTTCTGCACCCTGGTGTTGGACCTGTTGCTTCGGCTACTTCACCACCCTGGTGATGGACCAGTTGCTTCGGCTACTTCAGCACCCTGGTGATGGACCAGTTGCTTCGGCTACTTCACCCCCCTTGTGATGGACCATTGCTTCGGCTACTTCAGCACCCTGGTGATGGACCAGTTGCTTCGGCTACTTAAACCACCCTGGTGTTGGACCAGTTGCTTCGGCTACTTCAGCACCCTGGTGATGGACCAGTTGCTTCGGCTACTTTGCACCCTGGTGTTGGACCTGTTGCTTCGGCTATTTAAACCACCCTGGTGATGGACCAGTTGCTTCGGCTACTTCAGCACCCTGGTGATGGACCAGTTGCTTCGGCTACTTCAGCACCCTGGTGATGGACCAGTTGCTTCGGCTACTTCAGCACCCTGGTGATGGACCAGTTGCTTCGGCTACTTCAGCACCCTGGTGATGGACCAGTTGCTTCAGCTATTTTCAGCACCCTGGTGATGGACCATGTGTTCGGCTACTTCAGCCCCCTGGTGATGGACCAGTTGCTTCGGCTACTTCAGCACCCGGGTTTGATGGACCATTTGCTTCAGCTACTTCACCACCTGGTTTGATGGACCATGTGCTTCGGCTACTTCAGCACCCTGGTGAGGACCAGTTGCTTCGGCTACTTCAGCACCCTGGTTTGTTGGACCAGTTCCCTTCGGCTACTTCAGCCACCCTGGTGTTGGACCAGGTGGTTTCGGCTACTTCAGCACCCTGGTGTTGGACCAGGTGCTTCGGCTACTTCAGCACCCTGGTGTTGGACCAGTTGCTTCGGCTACTTCAGCACCCTGGTGTTGGACCAGTTGCTTCGGCTACTTCAGCACCCTGGTGTTGGACCAGGTGCTTCGGCTACTTCAGCACCCAGGTGTTGGACCAGTTGCTTCGGCTACTTCAGCACCCTGGTGATGGACCAGGTACTTCGGCTACTTCGCCCCTGGTGTTGGGACCGGGTTTACTTCGGCTACATCAGCACCTGGTGTTGGACCTTGCTTCGGCTACTTCAGCACCCTGGTGTTGGACCAGGTGCTTCGGCTATTTCAGCACCCTGGTGTTGAACCAGGTGCTTCGGCTACTTCAGCACCCTGGTGTTGGACCAGTTGCTTCGGCTACTTCAGCACCCTGGTGTTGGGACCAGGTGCTTCGGCTATTTCGGGCACCCTGGTGTTGAACCCAGGTGCTTTCGGCTATTTCGGGCACCCTGGTGTTGGACCAGTTGCTTCGGCTACTTCAGCATCCTGGTGTTGGACCAGTTGCTTCGGCTACTTCAGCATCCTGGTGATGGACCAGGTACTTCGGCTATTTTCAGCACCCTGGGTGTTGGACCATTTGCTTGGGCTACTTCAGCACCCTGGTGTTGGACCAGGTGCTTCGGCTACTTCAGCACCCTGGTGTTCGACCTGTTGCTTCGGCTACTTTCACCCGGGTGTTGGACCAGTTGCTTCGGCTACTTCAGCACCCTGGTGTTGGACCAGTTGCTTCGGCTACTTCAGCACCCTGCTGTTGGACAAGGTGCTTCGGCTACTTCAGCACCCTGGTGTTGGACCTGTTGCTTCGGCTACTTCACCACCCTGGTGTTGGACCAGTTGCTTCGGCTACTTCACCACCCTGGTGATGGACCAGGTGCTTCGGCTACTTCAGCATCCTGGTGATATATCAGGTTCTTTGGCTACTTCAGCACTCTGGTGTTGGACCAGGTGCTTCGGCTACTTCAGCATACTGGTGTTGGACCAAGTACTTCGGCTACTTCAGCACCCTGGTGTTGGACCAGTTGCTTCGGCTACTTCAGCACCCTGGTTTTGGACCAGGTGCTTCGGCTACTTCAGCACCCTGGTGTTGGACCAGTTGCTTCGGCTACTTCAGCACCCTGGTTTTGGACCAGTTGCTTCGGTTTATTTCCCGACCCTGGTGTTGGACCAGGTGCTTCGGCTACTTCAGCACCCTGGTGATGGACTAGTTGCTTCGGGTACTTCAGCACCCTGGTGTTGGACCAGGTGCTTCGGCTACTTCAGCACCCTGGTGATATACCAGGTGCTTCGGCTACTTCAGCATCCTGATGATGGACCAGGTTCTTTGGCTACTTCAGCACTCTGGTGTTGGACCAGGTGCTTCGGCTACTTCAGCACCCTGGTATTGGACCAGGTGCTTCGGTTACTTCAGCATCTTGGTGATGGACCAGGTGCTTCGGCTACTTCAGCACCCTGGTGTTGGACCAAGTACTTCGGCTACTTCAGCACCTTGGTGATGGACCAGGTTCTTTGGCTACTTCAGCAATCTGGTGTTGGACCAGGTGCTTCAGCTACTTCAGCACCCTGGTATTGGACCAAGTGCTTCGGCTACTTCAGCACCTTGGTGTTGGACCAGGTGCTTCGGCTACTTCAGCACCCTGGTGTTGGACCAAGTACTTCGGCTACTTCAGCATCCTGGTGTTTGGACCCCAGGTGCTTGGGTGCTACTTCAGCACCCTGGTGTTTGGACCGGTGCTTGGGCTACTTCAGTTCCCTGGTGTTGGACCAGGTGTCTCGGCTACTTCAGCATTCTGGTGATGGACCAGATACTTCGGCTACTTCAGCACCCTGGTGTTGGACCAGGTGCTTCGGCTACTTCAGCACCCTGGTGTTGGACCAGGTGCTTCGGCTACTTCAGCATCCTGGTGATGGACCAGGTACTTCGGCTACTTCAGCATCCTGGTGATGGACCAGGTACTTCGGCTACTTCAGCACCCTGGTGATGGACCAGTACTTGGGGCTACTTCAGCACCCGGGTGATGGACCCATTGCTTCGGCTACTTAAAGCACCCGGTGATGGACCAGTTGCTTCGGGCTATTTTCAGCACCCTGGTGATGGACCAGGTGCTTCGGCTACTTCAGCACCCTGGTGTTGGACCAGTTTCTTCGGCTACTTCAGCACCCTGGTGATGGACCAGGTGCTTCGGCTACTTCAGCATCCTGGTGATGGACCAGTTGCTTCGGCTACTTCAGCATCGTGGTGATGGACCAGGTACTTCGGCTACTTCAGCACCCTGGTGTTGGACCAGTTGCTTCGGCTACTTCAGCACCCTGGTGTTGGACCAGATTACTTCGGCTACTTCAGCACCCTGGTGTTGGACCAGGTGCTTCGGCTACTTCAGCACCCTGGTGATGGACCAGGTGCTTCGGCTACTTCAGCACCCTGGTGATGGACCAGGTGCTTCAGCTACTTCAGCACCCTGGTGATGGACCAGGTGCTTCGGCTACTTCAGCATCCTGGTGATGGACCAGGTACTTCGGCTACTTCAGCACCCTGGTGATATATCAGGCTCTTTGGCTACTTCAGCACCCTGGTGTTGGACCAAGTACTTCCGCTACTTCAGCACCTTGGTGATGGACCAGGTTCTTTGGCTACTTCAGCACTCTGGTGTTGGACCAAGTACTTCGGCTACTTCAGCACCCTGGTGATGGACCAGGTACTTCGGTTACTTCAGCACCCTGGTGATGGACCAGGTGGTTCGGCTACTTCAGCACCCTGGTGTTGGACCAAGTACTTCGGCTACTTCAGCACCTTGGTGATGGACCAGGTTCTTTGGCTACTTCAGCACTCTGGTGTTGGACCAGGTGCTTCAGCTACTTCAGCACCCTGGTGTTGGACCAGGTGCTTCGGCTACTTCAGCACCCTGGTGTTGGACCAAGTACTTCGGCTACTTCAGCACCCTGGTGATGGACCAGGTACTTCGGTTACTTCAGCACCCTGGTGATGGACCAGGTGCTTCGGCTACTTCAGCACCCTGGTGTTGGACCAGGTGCTTCGGCTACTTCAGCACCCTCGTGATATACCAGATGCTTCGGCTACTTCAGCATCCTGGTGATGGACCAGGTGCTTCAGCTACTTCAGCACCCTGGTGTTGGACCAGGTGCTTCGGCTACTTCAGCACCCTGGTGTTGGACCAGGTGCTTCGGCTACTTCTGCACCCTGGTGTTGGACCAGGTGCTTCGGCTACTTCAGCACCCTGGTGTTGGACCAGGTGCTTCGGCTACTTCTGCATTCCGGTGTTGGACCAGGTGCTTCGGCTACTTCAGCACCCTGGTGTTGGACCAGGTGCTTCGGCTACTTCAGCACCCTGGTGATGGACCAGGTGCTTCGGCTACTTCAGAAACCCTGGTGTTGACCGGGTGCTTCGGCTACGTCAGCACCCTGGTGTTTACATCAGGTGCTTCGGCTACTTCAGCACCCTGGTGATGGACCAGGTGCTTCTGCTACTTCAGCACCCTGGTGTTGGACCAGGTGCTTCGGCTACTTCAGCACCCTGGTGTTGGACTAGGTGCTTCGGCTACTTCAGCACCCTGGTGTTGGACCAGGTGCTTCGGCTACTTCAGCACCCTGGTGTTGGACCAGGTGCTTCGGCTACTTCTGCATTCTGGTGTTGGACCGGGTTTGCTTCGGCTACTTCAGGCACCCTGGTGTTGGACCAGGTGCTTCGGCTACTTCAGCACCCTGGTGATGGACCAGGTGCTTCGGCTACTTCAGCACCCTGGTGTTGGACCAGGTGCTTCGGCTACTTCAGCACCCTGGTGATACATCAGGTGCTTCGGCTACTTCAGCACCCTGGTGATGGACCAGGTGCTTCTGCTACTTCAGCACCCTGGTGTTGGACCAGGTGCTTCGGCTACTTCAGCACCCTGGTGTTGGACCAGGTGCTTCGGCTACTTCAGCACCCTGGTGTTGGACCAGGTTCTTTGGCTACTTCAGCACTCTGGTGTTGGACCAGGTGCTTCAGCTTACTTCACACCCTGGTGTTGGACCAGGTGCTTGGGCTACTTCAGCACCCTGGTGTTGGCCCAAAGTATTTCGGCTACTTCAGCACCCTGGTGATGGACCAGGTACTTCGGTTACTTCAGCACCCTGGTGATGGACCAGGTGCTTCAGCTACTTCAGCACCCTGGTGTTGGACCAGGTGCTTCGGCTACTTCAGCACCCTGGTGTTGGACCAGGTGCTTCGGCTACTTCAGCACCCTGGTGTTGGACCAGCTGCTTCGGCTACTTCTGCATTCTGGTGTTGGACCAGGTGCTTCGGCTACTTCAGCACCCTGGTGTTGGACCAGGTGCTTCGGCTACTTCAGCACCCTGGTGATGGTCCAGGTGCTTCGGCTACTTCAGCACCCTGGTGTTGGACCAGGTGCTTCGGCTACTTCAGCACCCTGGTGATACATCAGGTGCTTCGGCTACTTCAGCACCCTGTTGATGGACCGGGTTTGCTCTGCTATTTCAGCACCCTGGTGTTGGACCAGGTGCTTCGGCTACTTCAGCACCCTGGTGTTGGACCAGGTGCTTCGGCTACTTCAGCACCCTGGTGTTGGACCAGGTGCTTCGGCTACTTCAGCACCCTGGTGTTGGACCAAGTACTTCAACTACTTCAGCACTCTGGTGATGGACCAGGTGATTCTGCTATTTCAGCATCCTGGTGATGGACCAGGTGCTTCGGCTACTTCAGCACTCTGGTGATGGACCAGGTGAATCGGCTATTTCAGCACCCTCGTGATATACCAGATGCTTCGGCTACTTCTGCACCCTGGTGTTGGACCAGGTACTTCGGATACTTCAGCACCCTGGTGATATATCAGGTGCTTCTGCTACTTCAGCACCCTGGTGATACATCAGGTGCCTCGGCTACTTCAGCACCCTGGTGTTGGACCAGGTGCTTCGGCTACTTCAGCACACTGGTGTTGGACCACGTACTTCGGCTACTTCTGTACCCTGGTGATGGACCAGGTGCTTCGGCTACTTCAGCACCCTGGTGATATTCCAGGTGCTTCGGCTACTTCAGCACCCTGGTGTTGGACCAGGTGCTTCGGCTACTTCAGCACCCTGGTGATGGACCAGGTACTTCGGCTACTTCAGCATCCTTTTGATGGACCAGGTGCTTCGGCTACTTGAACACCCTGGTGATGGACCTGGTACTTCGGCTACTTCAGCACCCTGGTGATGGACCATTTGCTTCGGCTACTTATCCTCTTTAATAGTGCCCTGGTTATCAAACGTTATTCCAGTGGTTGTGTTGAAGGTGGGTTGGGCAGGATTTTATGTTTGTGGGTTTGGTTATGGGTTTGAGGGACGCCTTCCTAGTGTTGACAGGTTGGCCAGCTGTACTGTTCCTCCTTTCTTGTGTTGTGTTCTTATGAATGAGAGGAGTTTGATTTAAACGGGACTTATACATTAGCTGGAAGGATTGTCAGAGCTTGTTGCTTGGGTAGCACTGAGGATGGGTTGGGTAGATGTTTCTGTTGGTGGGTTTGGATTTGAAAGGGACGTACCCAGTATGGGCTAGTGGGCCTTCTGCAGTGTTCTTTCTTTCTTGTGTTCTTGTGTAATCTCCAGAAGCCACTTCTCGGACGAGGAATGCATCGTGATCTTGTTGACTTACCTGATCCTCGTCCGCTTGAATTCTCCGCATTAGCTTCAAGTCGTCAGCAAAGAGGGACACCTCTGTAATTCACATATACCAGAATCAACACCAGCTTCGGAGTGAAAGAGTGTACTTACTGATTTGCCAATTTGTGATTGCATTGGTCGAGTCACAGCTCCTGGGCCTACCTCTTCGCTGATCGCTACAAGGTCCACACCATTCCTACTCTATGAGTTTTATCGTGCCTCTTGTAAAAGCTATATTTGGATTCTGTCTCCACATCACTCTCCAGATTATTCCACTTCCTGACAATTCTATGACTGTAACTCATTTGAGTCTTCAACTTCCAGTTGTTTCTGTGTTCCATCTTTTGAAACATTCTCTCCCTATCCACGTTGCCAATTCCTCTCACTATTTTATGTGTCGTTATCATGTGTGACGTATCTCGCCTGTCCTCCAGTGTCGGCACGTTCATTTATATTAACTTCTCGTATGTTTGAGTGCGTGTGAGTGTGTGTGTGTATGTGTGTGTGTGTGTGTGTGTGTGTGTGTGTGTGTGTGTGTGATGTGTGTGTGTGTGTGTGTTTTTCACATACATATTGTTGAGTAAGAGGTACTCATGATTCTGTATTTCTTAAGCTTTGCTTTTAACGTGGAAAAAAAATGTGTGTATTACAGCCATCAACTTCGAGGCTCCGAGAGGTTCCGTGTCTTGGTTGTGTACTCAAATAATCTATTAGGAAAATGGATGTCCACTAAACATTTCCAAGAGCTTCATTAAAGCTCTGGGAATAGCGGCACGTATAATAAAAGTTTTCTATTCGTGCATATGTGTACTTGTGGAGTTAAATAAAGAATATCAAGGAGGAAGAGAACAGTAAAATATATTGCAGTGGAAACACTGTTTATGTTATTGCTAACATGTGCACTCAGATATGCACCACACATGCTATGGACACCTGCACTCTCCTATTTGTACTCACCTATTTGTGGTTGCAAGAGCCGAGTCATAGCTCCTGGCCCGCCTCTTCACTGATTGCTACTGGGTCCTCTCTCTCCCTGCTCCATGAGCTTTATCAAACTTCGTCTTTAAACTATGTATGGTTCCAGCCTCCACTACGTCATTTTTCTAGGCTATTCCACTGCCTGACACTCTATGACTGAAGAAATACTTCCTACATCCCTTTGACTTATGTGAGTCTTCAACTTCCAATTGTGATCCCTTGTTTCTGTGTCCATCTCTGGAACATCCTGTCTTTGTCCTCCTTGTCCATTCCTCGCAGTATATTATATGTCGTTATCATATTACCCCTGTCCCTCCTTTCCTCCGTGTTGTTAGGCGATTTGCCTTAGCCTTTCTTCGTAGGACAATCTCCTTAGCTCTGGACTACTCTCGTTGCAAACCTTTGCACTGGTGCTGCATACTCCAGTAGAGGCCTGACGTATATAGTGTACAGAGTCTTAAATGATTCCTTACTGAGGTATCGTCTGTCAGCTTTCTGCTGACTGCGTAGTCCATGAACTTCAAAACCAATAAGTAATCGTCTGTTAGTAGGGCATTACAAATGTTTTTAAATTCATTTATAAAG
>NC_069403.1:103137329-103202360 GCF_026875155.1 Cherax quadricarinatus | reverse complement strand
TGCAGAAGCTGGAGGATCAGGCGCATGTAACAGGAGGGGCACTGCAATGGATCAGGGAATACCTGACAGGAGGCAGCAACGAGTCATGGCACGTGAAGAGGTATCACAGTGGGCGCCTGTTATGAGCGGGGTCCCACAGGGGTCAATTCTAGGACCAGTTCTATTTTTGATATATGTGAACGACATGATGGAAGGAATAGACTCTGAAGTGTCCCTGTTCGCAGATGATGTGAAGTTGATGAGAAGAATTAAATCGGATGAGGATGAGGCAGGACTGCAAAGAGACCTGGACAGGCTGGACATGTGGTCCAGTAACTGGCTTCTCGAATTCAGTCCAGCCAAATGCAAAGTCATGAAGATTGGGGAGGGGCAAAGAAGACCGCAGACAGAGTATAGGCTAGGTGGACAAAGACTACAGACCTCACTCAGGGAGAAAGACCTTGGGGTGACCATAACACCGAGCACATCACCGGAGGTACACATCAACCAAATAACCGCTGCAGCATACGGGCGCCTGGCAAACCTGAGAATAGCGTTCCGATACCTTAACAAGGAATCGTTCAAGACACTGTACACTGTGTATGTCAGGCCCATACTGGAGTATGCAGCACCAGTCTGGAACCCACACCTGGTCAAGCACGTGAAGAAGTTAGAGAAAGTACAAAGGTTTGCAACAAGGCTAGGCCCAGAGCTCAAGGGAATGTCGTACGAGGAAAGGTTAAGGGAAATCGGACTGACGACACTGGAGGACAGAAGGGTCAGGGGAGACATGATAACGACGTACGAGATACTGCGGGGAATAGACAAGGTGGAAAGAGATAGGATGTTCCAGAGAGGGGACACAGGGTCAAGGGGTCACAACTGGAAGCTGAAGACTCAGACGAGTCACAGGGACGTTAGGAAGTATTTCTTCAGTCATAGAGTTGTCAGGAAGTGGAATAACCTAGCAAGTGAAGTAGTGGAGGCAGGAACCATACATAGTTTTAAGAAGAGGTATGACAAAGCTCAGGAAGCAGAGAGAGAGAGGACCTAGTAGCGATCAGTGAAGAGGCGGGGCCGGGAGCTGAGTCTCGACCCCTGCAACCACAATTAGGTGAGTACAATTGTGAGTACACACAAACCTACACACACACACACACCTACACATACACACACACCTACACACACACACACACACACACACACACACACACACACACACACACACACAGTGCAACCAAACACTCTAAATCAAAACACCCATGCCACAACCAATGCCCTCACCCACTACATTACAAACTCCACCCCCACAGCAACAACCCATAGTTACTTACCAGGTCTCCCACTTCCCCAACCCCAATATACCTCCCAGACCACAGTCTTAGAAAAGAAGTTGAAGGTGTGGTATACAAATGCAGATGGAATAACAAACAAGTATGAGGAGTGGCACGAAAGAATCAAAGAGACATCCCCAGACATAATAGCACTCACGGAAACAAAACTCACCAGAATAATAACAGATTCAATCTTTCCATCTGGATATCAAATCCTCAGGAAAGACAGAGGGAGGAGAGGGGATGGAGGAATTGCACTGCTCTTTAAAACCAGTGGGGTTTTGAGAAAATGGAAGGAATGGATGGCACAGGCGAAAGGGACTACTTAGTAGGAACAATCCAGTCTGAGGGACATAAGGTGATAATTGCAGTAATGTACAACCCACCGCAGAATTGCAGGAGGCCAAGAGAAGAATACGATGAGAGCAACAGAGCAATGATCGACACACTAGCCGAGGTGGCCAGGAGAGCACACATGGGGGGAGCAAAGTTACTAGTTATGGGTGATTTCAATCACAAGGAGATTGACTGGGAAAACCTGGAGCCCCATGGGGGTCCCGAAACATGGAGAGCCAAGATGATGGATGTGGTACTGGAAAACCTTATGCATCAACATGTTAGAGACACTACCAGAGAGAGAGGAGAGGATGAACCAGCAAGGTTGGACCTTGTATTCACCATGAGTAGTTCGGACATCGAGGGTATCATGTATGAAAGGCCCCTGGGAGCTAGTGATCATGTGGTTCTGTGCTTCGACTACATAGTTGAGCTCCAAGTGGAGAGAGTAGTAGGAATAGGCTGGGAAAAACCAAGCTACAAAAGGGGGAACTACTCAGGCATGAGGAACTTCCTTCAAGACATTCAGTGGGAGAGGGAACTGACAGGAAAACCAGTACAAGAAATGATGGACTATGTAGCAACAAAATGCAAGGAGACAGAGGAGAGGTTTGTTCCTAAGGGAAACAGAAATAATGGGAAGAACAGAACGAGTCATTGGTTCACCCAAAGGTGTAGGGAGGCAAAAACTAGGTGTACTAGAGAATGGAAAAGGTACAGAAGACAGAGAACTCAGGAAAATAAAGAAATCAGCCGAAGAGCCAGAAACGAATATGCACAGATAAGAAGGGAGGCTCAGAGACAATATGAAAATGACATAGCATCAAAAGTAAAGACTGACCCGAAGCTGTTGTACAGCCACATCAGGAGGAAAACAACAGTCAAGGACCAGGTAATCAGACTGAGGAAGGGTGATGGGGAATTCACAAGAAACGACCGAGAGGTTTGTCAGGAGCTCAACACAAGATTTAAAGAGGTATTTACAGTGGAAACCAGTAGGACTCCAAGAAATCAGAACAGGGGGGCAACCAGCAAGTGCTGGATGAGGTACATATAACCAAGGAGGAGGTGAAGAAGCTGCTATGCGAACTTGACACCTCAAAGGCGGTGGGACCAGACAACATCTCTCCATGGGTCCTTAAAGAGGGAGCAGAAATATTGTGTGAGCCATTACCAAAGATCTTCAACACATCATTTGAAACTGGGCAACTCCCTGAGGTATGGAAAATAGCAAATGTAGTCCCAATTTTTAAAAAGGGAGACAGACATGAGGCACTAAACTACAGACCTATATCACTAACGTGTATAGTATGCAAGGTCATGGAGAAGATCATCAGGAGGAGAGTGGTGGGGCACCTGGAAATAAACAAGTGTATAATTGACAAGCAGCACGGTTTCAGGGAAGGAAAATCCTGTGTCACAAACCTACTAGAGTTTTATGACAAGGTGACAGAAGTAAGACAAGAGAGAGAGGGGTGGATCGACTGCATATTTTTGGACTGCAAGAAGGCCTTCGACACAGTTCCTCACAAGAGGTTACTGCAAAAGCTAGAAGACCAGGCACACATAACAGGAAAGGCACTGCAATGGATCAGAGAATATCTGACAGGGAGGCAACAACGAGTCATGGTACGCGACGAGGTGTCAGAGTGGGCGCCTGTGACAAGCAGGGTTCCACAGGGGTCAGTCCTAGGACCTGTGCTGTTCTTGGTATATGTGAACGACATAACGGAAGGGATAGACTCAGAAGTGTCCTTGTTTGCAGATGATGTGAAGTTAATGAGAAGAATCAAATCGGACGAGGATCAGGCAGGACTACAAAGAGACCTGGACAGGCTACAAGCCTGGTCCAGCAACTGGCTCCTTGAATTTAACCCTGCCAAATGCAAAGTCATAAAGATTGGGGAAGGGCAAAGAAGACCGCAGACACAATATAGTTTAGATGGCCAAAGACTGCAAACCTCACTCAAGGAAAAAGATCTGGGGGTGAGTATAACACCGAGCATATCTCCTGAGGCGCACATCAATCAGATAACTGCTAGAGCATATGGGCGCCTGGCAAACCTACGGATAGCGTTCCGATACCTCAGTAAGGATTCGTTTAAGACTCTGTATACCATCTACTTCAGGCCCATACTGGAGTATGCAGCACCAGTTTGGAATCCACACCTAGTCAAGCACGTCAAGAAATTAGAGAAAGTGCAAAGGTTTGCAACAAGACTAGTCCCAGAGCTACGGGGATTGTCCTATGAAGAAAGGTTGAGGGAAATCGGCCTGACGACACTGGAGGACAGGAGTGTCAGGGGAGACATGATAGCGACATATAAAATACTGCGCGGAATAGACGAGGTGGACAAAGACGGGATGTTCCAGAGATGGGACACAGACACAAGAGGTCGCAATTGGATGTTGAAGACTCAGATGAATCAAAGGGATGTTAGGAAGTATTTCTTCAGTCATAGAGTAGTCAGGCCATGGAATAGCCTAGAAAGTGATGTAGTGGAGGCAGGAACCATACATAGTTTTAAGGCGAGGTATGATAGAGCTCATGGAGCAGGGAGAGAGAGGACCTAGTAGCAATCAGCGAAGAGGCGGGGCCAGGAGCTGTGACTCGACCCCTGCAACCACAAATAGGTGAGTACAAATAGGTGAGTACACACACACACACACACACACACCTACACACACACACACACCTACACACACACACACACCTACACACACACACACACCTACACACACACACACCTACACACACACACCTACACACACCCTACACACACACACACACCTACACACACAACAGGCCTAGTGTCTAATCGACATGTGCCTAGGACAAAATGGTAACAAAATGGTAACTAAGTAACTAACACACACACACACACACACACACAGAGGAGAGAGAGAGGACCTAGTAGCGTTCAGTGAAGAGGCGGGCCAGGAGCTGAGCCTCGACCCCTGCAACCACAATTAGGTGAGTACAATTAGGTAAGTACACACACATCCTGTGTTACGAACCTTCTGAAATTCTATGACAAAGTTACAGAAGTAAGACACGAGAGAGAAGGGAGGGTTGATTGCATTTTCTTGGACTGCAGAAAGGCCTTAGACACAGTTCCTCACAAGCGACTAGTGCAGAAACTAGGGAATCAGGCGTGTATAACAGGAAGGGCACTGCAATGGATCAGAGAATACCTGACAGGGAGGCAACAACTAGTCATGGTATGGGATGAGGTATCACAGAGGACACCTGTGACGAGCGGAGTCCCACAGGGGTTGATCCAAGGACCAGTGCTATTTTTGGTATATATGAATGACATGATGGAAGGGATAGACTCAGAGGTGTCCCTGTTCGCAGATGATGTGAAGTTAATGAGGAGAATTAAATCAGATGAGGATCAGGTAGGACTTTATAAAGATCTGGACAGACTGGACACCTGGTCCAGCAACTGGCTTTTCGTATTCAACCCTACCAAATGCAAAGTCATGAAGATCGGGGGAGGGAAAAGAAGACCGTAGACAGAGTATAGGCTAGGTGGAAAAAAGATTGCAAACCTCACTCAAAGAGAAAGATCTTGGGGTGACCATAACATCGAGCCCGTCTCCGGAAGCACTCATCAACCAGATAACTGCTGCAGCATATGGGCGCCTGGCAAACCTGAGAACAGCTTTCCGATACCTTAGTAAGGAATCGTTCAAGACACTGTACATCGTGTACGTCAGGCCCATACTGGAGTACGCAGCACCTGTTTGGAACCCACTCTTGATCAAGCACGTCAAGAAATTAGAGAAAGTGCAAAGGTTTGCGACAAGGTTAGTTCCAGAGCTAAGGGAAATTTCCTATGAAGATAGGTGAGTACAAATAGGTGAGTACACACACCAGAACGAGCTCTTGGTTCACCCAAAAGTGAAGGGAGGCAAAAACTAAGTGCACTAGAGAATGGAAAAAGTACAGAAGACAAAGGATCCTCCAAAATAAAAAGAGTAGCCGAAGAGCCAGAAACGAAAATGCACATATACGGAGGGAGGTTCAGCGACAATACTAAAACGACATAGCATCGATAGTGCATTTTGACCCGAAGCTGTTTGTATAGCCACGTCAGGAGTAAAACATCAGTCTAGGACCAGGTAATCAGGCTGACGAAGGAAGGTGGGGAGTTCACAAGAAACGACCAAGAAATATGTGAGGAGCTCAACATAAGATTTAAAGGAGTATTCACAGTGGAGGAAGTCAGAATAGGGGAGGTTCACCAACAAGGAATACAGCAAGTGCTGGATAAAATGCACACAACCGAGAAGGAGGTGAAGAAGCTGCTATGTGAACGTGATACCTCAAAGGCGGAGGGACCAGGCAACATTTATCCATGGGTCCTTGAAGAGGAAGCAGAGATGCTGTGTGTGCCACTAACATCCATTGAAACTGGGCAATTACCTGATGTATGGAAGATGGCAAATGTAGTCCCTGTCTGTCTGTCACTCTCTCTCTCTCTCTGCCACACTCTCTGTCACAAACTCTCTCTCTCTCTCTCTCTCTCTCTCTCTCTCTCTCTCTCTCTCTCTCTCTCTCCCCTCTCTCTCTCTCTCTCTCTCTCTCTCTCTCTCTCTCTCTCTCTCCCCTCTCTCTCTCTCTGCCTACCGTCCTTATACACAATTTATGAAGATGAATGTTTAGACATATGTACAACATATTGGTATCTTCAGTTGTAGACGTTTCACCATCAAGTGGCTTTAACAATACGAATTCAGGGAAATAATGGGAAGACCCTTGAACTGTATACACAAGACGAGTTAATGAGTCCCTCAACTACAATGCTGTATAAATTTTACAGTCTTTTCATTATGTCTTAAAGCCACTGGACGGCGAAATGTCAACAAATAAAGATTCTCAGATGTTGCACATGTATCTAATACTTCATCTTGTTTGTAATGTATACCATTCATGTATAATCTGTCATCTGTATACACACTTTCTACCAACCTTATACAATGTCAGCTCTGCACTAACACACACTTCCGTGGCAAGGCTCTGTCTACTCTGTAAGTTTATCCAACAAAATCTACCCATCAACCCCGATGCAGTTCCTTGATACCAGTGACGTCCTCCTTAAACAAACTATAGCTTCCTTCTTCTTGTATAAATCAAACCTTCCATTCCCTAGGTACTGTATGATCTCTAATACTTTAGCGCATTAATGCATTAATTAAATGTTCGTTTAGGTATATTCCACGAATGTTTTCGTAAGTCACATTCCGACTGGTGCAGTGGATGTCAATAGGCCGAGGATGCAGCTAATTTTTGTAAGTCAGTTTAAGAATAGTTAAACTTGGAAAGTAACTGGATTGTTGGAAGGGGATATAATATAGTTCTTATCCACGAAAGGACCAGATATTGCCTGAGATGTAGCTAGTTTATATCGTGTTCCAAATTCATCCTGTGGACAGTTTTGGCTAGTTTGTGTTTATATTTTATATCCTTTGGATGGTAGTAACTACTTTATTGTGCACGCCGTGTCCATCCTATGGACGGGAGAGGCTATTTTACCTTGCCTGCAGTATCTATGCAGTGGAGGGCAGTGGTTACTTTACTGTGTACACCGTATCTATCATGTGGACACTAATACTGGAATGAAGGTATTAGGATGCTCAAAAAACTAGCAAATACTTGAAATCTACACAGATAAATCCTAAAGCTTAAAGTTCGCTTGAGAAAAGTGAAAATACTTACGGATTTCCTTGATATTTTGCCTTACCTGAGAGAGTGAATGTGTGTGTGTGTGAGGATACTGATGATGTGGAGCAAGTACAGAGAGAACTCTGTGCTGAGAACAACCGACGTGATAACTATTGCCAAGCTGGAGGTATGGTTTTGGGGGACTGGGGAAGGGGCTGGGGGAAGCGAGAAGAGGGAAGGGAAGCAGGAGGCAATGGTTTATTTCGAAGTAAGTGGATGCATGATAAGTATGTTGCTGTAGCACTATTCAATACTATGATTACGGCGTCGTAACTACAGGTCGCAGTGTTCCTCACTGTCACAGTCCATCATACAAGATGGGTTACATACATGAAACAGTGAAATGTGTCGACCAGTCTGGGAGACTTCAGTAAGGTGATCAGGATATCAAATGTTGCACTAAATTTCAATAGCTAAAGAAACATCATAAATGTTTTTTTGGAGAAGAGAGTGGGAATAAATAGAGGATAGAGACGAGATGGGACAGAGAGAGGAGATAAGAGACGTGTGCCTCTTTGTCGTACAGCTTGTCTTCTCTTTATTAAATGAATTTAACATAACATTTGTAATGTCCCTACTAACAGACGAATTACTTATTGGTTTTGAAGTTCATGGACTACGCAGTCAGCAGAAAGCTGACAGACGATACCTCAGTAAGGAATCATTTAAGACTCTGTACACTATATACGTCAGGCCTCTACTGGAGTATGCAGCACCAGTGCAAAGGTTTGCAACGAGAGTAGTCCCAGAGCTAAGGAGATTGTCCTACGAAGAAAGGCTAAGGCAAATCGGCCTAACAACACTGGAGGAAAGGAGGGACAGGGGTAATATGATAACGACATATAATATACTGCGAGGAATGGACAAGGAGGACAAAGACAGGATGTTCCAGAGATGGGCCACAGAAACAAGGGATCACAATTGGAAGTTGAAGACTCACATAAGTCAAAGGGATGTTAGGAAGTATTTCTTCAGTCATAGAGTTGTCAGGCAGTGGAATAGCCTAGAAAAATGACGTAGTGGAGGCGGGAACCATACATAGTTTAAAGACGAAGTTTGATAAAGCTCATGGAGCAGGGAGAGAGAGGACCCAGTAGCAATCAGTGAAGAGGCGGGGCCAGGAGCTATGACTCGGCTCTTGCAACCACAAATAGGTGAGTACAAATAGGAGAGTGCAGGTGTCCATAGCATGTGTGTGCATATCTGAGTGCACATGTTAGCAATAACATAAACAGGTGTTCCACTGCAATATATTTTACTGTTCTCTTCCTCCTTGATATTCTTTATTTAACTACAAGTACACATATGCGACGAATAGAAAACTTTTATTATACGTGCCGCTTTCCCAGAGCTTTTAATGAAGCTCTTGGAAAGTTTAGTGGATATCCATTTTCCTAATAGATTATTTGAGTACACAACCAAGACACTGGATCCTCTCGGAGCCTCGAAGTTGATGGCTGTAATACACACATTTTTTTTCCACGTTAAAAGCAAAGGCTTAAGAAATACGAGAATCATGAGTACCTCTTACTCAACAATATGTATGTGAAACACACACACACACACACACACACACACACACACACACACACACACACACACACACACACACACAAACATACGAGAAGTTAATATAAATGAACGTGCCGACACTGGAGGACAGGCGAGATACGTCACACATGATAACGACACAAAAAATAGTGAGGGGAATTGGAACGGGATGGGGAAAGGAATTTTTAAAAAGAGGGAAACACAGAAAAAAGGGAAGTTCAAACTCAAATGAGTTACATCATAAAATTGCAGGAAGGGGAATAACGGGAAGTGTGTGGAGAAGAATCCAAATATGCTTTACAAGAGGCACGATGAAACTCATAAGTAGGAATGGGGGCCCTTGAGCGATCAGCGAAGAGGTAGGCCCAGGAGCTGGCTCGCCCAATGCAACCAAAAATTGGCAAATGAGTAAGACACTCTTTTCACTCCGAACTGGTGTTGTTTTCTGGTATTGTGAATTAAGAGGTGTCCCTCTTTGCTGAGTTTTGAAAAATGCGGAGAATTCAAGCGCACGAGGATCGGGTAAGTCGAAAAATTAGACACGTACAACTCTTGGTATTTTTATAAAGATACCCAAGAGTTGTAATGTGTCAAATTTATCAACATGTGGGTTCTCTGAACCATTCATTAAAAATCGGGAAAGTCAACAAGATCACGAGCATTCCGTCCGAGAAGGGCTTTTGGAAAAACAAAAAAAAAGAAAGAACCTGCAAAAGGCCCACTACCCCATAGGGGTATGTCCCTTTCAAATCCAAACCCACCAACAAAACATTACCCAACCCACCCCTCATGCCCCCAAGCAACAAGCTCTGCAATCCTTCCACAAATGTGAAATCCTTTTTAAACCCCAACCCTCTCATTCATAAAACACAACACAAGAAAGGGGGAACAACAGGGGCCAAAACCTTCAACATAGGAAGCGTCCCTAAAAAACCCAAAACCAAACCCCAAAAAAATAAATCCTCCCCAACCCCCTTCACACAACCACGCAAAAAGGGTTTTGAAAAACCATCCCCCCGGCCGGGGTTTAAAACCCGCGGTCATAGAGTTCAAACCACCCCGTCGCTTTTGAAACCCAGGGCATATTAAAGAGATAAGTACCCGAAGAAAATGGCCCCCTTTACCAGGGTCTGAAGTACCCGAAGTACCAGGTCCATCACCGGGGTGCTGAAGTAGCCAAAGCACCTTTCCCAAAAACCCAGGGTGCTGAATAGCCGAAGCCCCTGGAATATCACCGGGGTGCGGAAGTACCGAAGCACCTGGCCATCACCGGGGTGCTGAAGTACCGAAGTACGTGGTCCAACACCATGTCCCTGAAGTAGCCAAAGCCCTGGAATATACCGGGGTGCTAAAGTAGCCAAAGCCCCTGGTCCATCAAAAGGATGCTGAAGTGCGAAGTACCTGGCCATCACCAGGGTGCTGAAGAAACCGAAGCCCTGCCCAAAAACCCAGGGGTGTGAATAGCCGAAGCACCGGGAAATACCCCAAGGGTCTGAAGTAGCCGAGCACCGGGTCCCCCCAGGGTGTGAAGTACCCGAAGTACGTGGTAAACCCCAATGGTGAAGTACCCGAAGACCTGGTCCAACACCGGGGTGCTAAGTACCCGAGGCCCCTGATGTACCCCCGGGGGTGCGAAGTAGCAGAAGCCCCTGATATATCACCAGGGTGCTGAAGTACCCAAAGCACCTTCCATCCCAGGGTGCAGAAGTAGCCGAAGCACCTGGCCCATCACCGGGATCTAAAGTACCGAAGCATTGGGTATATCCCCAGGGTCTGAAATAGCCGAATAAACCTGGCCCCTCCCCAGAGTGCTGAATACTGAAGTACTTGGTCCAACCCAGGGTGCTGAAGTACGAAGCACCTGAAAAATTCCCCAGGTGCTGAAGTAGCAAAAAGCACCGTATACCCCGGGGGTCGAAGTAGCCGAAGCACCGGGCCCAAACACCGGGGGTGCTGAAGTAGCCGAACACCTGGTCCAACCCCAGGGTGCTGAAAGCCAAAGCCCTGGTCCAACCAGGGTGTGAATAGCCGAAGCGCCTGGTCCAACACCGGGTGCTGAGTGCGAAGCCCCGGCCCAAAACCCGGGCTGAAGTACAAAGCCCCGGGCCATCACCGGGGTGCTGAAGTAGCCAAGCACCGGTCCATCACCAGGGTGCGAAGTAGCCGAAGCACCGGTCCAAATACCAGGGGGGTGAAGAGCCGAAGCCCCTGGTCCAACACCGGGGTGCTGAAGTAACCGAAGCACCGGGTTTAAACACCGGGGTGCGAAGTAGCTGAAGCCCTGAAAATCACCAGGGTGCTGAAGTACCCTAAGCCCCGGGTCCACACCGGGTGCTGAAGTACCCCAAAGTACTTGGTCCAACACCAGGTTGGAAGTACCGAAGCACCGGTCCAACACCAGGGTCGAAGTAGCTGAAGCACGGGCCCAACAAGTGCTGAATACCGAAGCCCCTGGTCCAACCCGGGGGTGTGAAGTACCCGAAGTATTGGGCCCAACCCAGGTGCTGAAGTAGCCGAACCACCGGGTCCACACCAAGGGCTGAAGCAGCCGAAGCAGGTCCAATCCCAGGGTGCTGAAGTGCCGAAGCCCGGGTCAAACACCAGAGTGCTGAAGTACCGAAGCCCCTGGTGTACACCAGGGGCTGAAGTAGCTAAGCAACGGGCCCATCCAGGGTCTGAAGTACCCGAAGCCCCGGTCCATCACCGGGGTGCTGAATAGCCAAATAACCGATTATCCCAGGGTGCTAAAAGTACTGAAGCCCCGGTCCACACCGGGGGCTAAAGTAGCCGAACCCACTGGCCCATCAGGGGGTGTGAAGTCCCCGAAGCACCTGGTCCAACACCAGGGTGCTGAAGTAGCCAAAAAACCGAAAATTTCCCCAGGGTGCTGAAGTAGCTGAAGCCCTGGTCCATCCCAGGGTGCTGAAGACCCGAAGCAACTGGTCCTCCCGGGTGCTGAATAGCCGAAGCACCTGGTAAAACACCAGGGTGTGAAGTACCCGAAGAATGGTTCAACATCAGGGTGGAAGTACCGAAGCAACTGGTCCACCACCAGATGCTGAATTTTCCAAAGTACTTGGCCCATCACCAGGATGCTGAAGTAGCCAAAGCAACTGGCCACCACCAGGGTCTGAAGTAGCCAAGTATGGTCCTCACCGAATGCTGAAGTAGCCGACACATTTGGCCCAAAACACCAGGGTGCTGAATAGCCGAAGCCCCGGCCCAACACCAGGGGCGAAGTCCGAAGTACCTGGTCCTCCCCAGGGGCTGAAGTACCGAAGCACTGGTCCAACACCGGGTGCTGAAGTAGCCGAATACCTGGTCCATCACCAGGGTGCGAAGACCCGAAGCAACTGGCCCAAAACACCGGGTGCTAAAAGTAGCCGAAACCCCTGGTCCAACACCGGGTGGAAGTAGCCGAAGCCCTGGTCCAACACCGGGGTGGAAGTACCGAAGCAGCTGGTCCAACACCGGGGTGCAAAAGTGCCGAAAGCCCCTGGTCCAACACCGGGGTGCTGAAGTGCCGAAGTCCCGGGTCCATACCGGGATGCAAAGTACGAAGTACTTGGTCCAACACCGGGGTCTAAAAGTAGCCGAAGCACCGGGTCCATCCCCAAGGTGCGAAGTGCCGAAGAACTTGGTCCAATACCGGGTGCTGAAGTACCGAACACTTGGCCCATCCCCAAGGGTGCTGAAGTACCCGAAGTACTTGTCCAACACCAGGGTGCTAAAAGTACCAAAGAACCTGGCCCACCCCAAAGGGCTGAAGTACCGAAGAAAGGCCCAAACACCAGGGTGCTGAGTACCCGAAGCCCCTGGCCCAACCAAGGGTGCTAAAGTAGCCAAAGCCCTGGCCCCAATACCAGGGTGTGAAGTAGCCGAAAAACCCGATAATCACCAGTGTGCTGAAGTACCGAAGTACCGGTCCATCCCGGTGCTAAAAATAGCCGAAGCACCTGGTATATCACGGGGTGCTAAGTAGCCGAAGCCCTGGTCCATCCCAAGGGCTAAAGTACCCCGAACAACTGGTCCATCTCCAGGGGGCAAAGTACCCAAAGCACCTGGTCCAACACCAGGGTGCTGAATACCGAAGCAACGGGTCCAAAACCTGGGTGCTGAAGTAGCCGAAGCAACGGGCCCACACCGGGGTGCTGAAGTACCAAGTCCCTTGGTCCATCCCCAGGATGCTGAAATCCCGAAGCCCCTGGATATCACCAGGGGTTGAAGTAGCCGAAGCAACTGGTCCATCACCAGGGTGCTGAAGTACCGAAGCACCGGGTCCATCCCAGTATGCTGAAGTACCCGAACCCCGGCCCCAACACCAGGGTGTGAAGTAGCCGAAGCAAAAAGCCAACACCATAGTCGAAGTAGCCAAAAAACCCTGAATACACCAGGATTAAAGTAGCCGAAGCACCTGGTGTACACCGGGTGCTGAAGTACTGAAGCACCTGGCCCAAACCGGGTGTGAAGTACCCAAAGAACGGGTCCATCACCAGGGTGCTGAAGTAGCCGAAGCACCTGTCCAACACCGGGGGGTAAAGTACCGAACCAACGGGTCCAACCCAGGGGGCAGAATACCGAACAACTGGCCCAAACCCCAGGGTGCTGAAGTCCCGAAGTACCGGGTCCACCCAGGTGCGAAGTAGCCGAAGCAACTGGCCCAACACCGGGTGCTGAAGGTCGAAGCACCTGGTCCAACCCCGGGGTGCTAAAATAGCCGAAGTCCTGGTCCATCACCAGGATGTAAATTACCGAAGCAACGGCCCAAACCCCGGGTGCTGAAAGAGCCCGAAGCCCTGGCCAACCCCGGGGGTGCTAAAGTACCCGAAGCACGGTCCAACACCGGTGTGAAGTAGCCGAAGACCTGGTCCATCACCAGGGTGCGAAGTACCAAACAACTGGCCCCAACCCCTGGGTGCGAAGTAGCCGAAGCCCCCGGGTCCAACACCAGGGTGCGAAGTAGCCGAAGCAGCGGGTCCAACACCGGGGTGTGAAGTAGCCGAAGAACTGGCCCAAACACCAGGGTGCTGAAGTAGCCGAAGAACTGGCCAACCCCGGGTGCTGAAGTGCCGAAGCAACGGGTCCAACACCAGGGTGCTAAAGTTCGAAACCGGTAACACCGGGTGCTGAAGTACCCCGAAGTCCTGGCCCATCACCGGGATGCTGAATAGCCGAAAACGTCCAAAACCCCAGGGTGCTAAAATAGCCGACGCCCGGGTCCAAAAACCCGGGGTGGAAGTGCCGAAGAAATGGTCCAACCCAGGGTGCGAAGTACCAAAGTACCTGGTCCATCCCAGGGTGCGAAGTACCCGAAGCAACTGGCCAACACCGGGTGCTAAAGTACCGAACACCTGGTCCAACCCCAGGGTGCTGAAGTACCGAAGCAGCTGCCCAAACCCAGGGTGCTGAAGAGCCGAAGCAACTGGTCCAACACCGGGGTGCTAAAGTACCGAAGCACCGGTCCAACCCCAGGGGCTAAATTCCCAAAGCAACTGGTCCAACACCAGGGTGCGAATACCAAAGCACCGGCCCAAACACCGGGGTCTGAAAGCCAAGCACCGGGTCCAACACCAGGGTGCTAAAGTAGCCGAAGTACCGGGTCCATCACCGGGTGCCGAAGTAGCCGAAGTACCTGGTCCACACCAGGAGTAAAGTACCGAAGCACCTGGTCCACCCAGGATGTGAAGTAGCCGAAGCACCTGGTCCTACCGGGGTTTTTAAGAGCCAAAGTACCTGGTCCATCACCAGGAGCTGAAGTAGCCAAGCCCCTGGTCCATCACCAGGGGGTTAAGACCGAAGTACCTGGCCCAAACACCGGGTGCTCAAGTAGCCGAAGCACTTGGCCCATCACCGGGGTGTGAAGTAACCAAAGCACTTGGTCCACCCCATTTTGCTTAATACCGAAGCCCTGGTCCATCACCAGGGCAAAGTAGCCGAAGCACCTGGCCCATCTCCGGGTGCTGAAGTACCCCGAAGCCCCTGGCCAAACCAGGGTCCTGAAGTCCCGAGATCTGGCCCATCACCGGGGTGCTGAAGTAGCCGAAACCTGCCCAACACCAGGTTAATAGCACTCAAGAAAAAAAACTCAAAAATTTTAAACAGATAAATCTTTCCATTGGAATCAAATCCTCAAAAAAGACAAAGGGGAGGAGGGGGGGAGGAGGGTTGCACGCTTATTAAAAACCAGTGGGATTTTCAAAAAGGGAAGGGAATGGAAGGCATGGGCGAAAGGTCTTAGTAGGAACAATCCATTCTGGGGGATAAAAGGTGAAATTGCGTAATTACAACCCACCACAGAACTGCAGGGGGCCATGAGAAGAATACGATGGAGCACAGAGCAATGGTCGACACACTAGCCGGGGTGGCCAGGGAGCCACATGGGGGGAGCAAAGTTACAGTTTGGGTGTTTTTCAATCAAAAGGGAGATTGACGGGGAAAAACCCGGGAGCCCTATGGGGGCCCCAAAAACATGGAGAGCCCAGATGATGGATGTGGTGCTGAAAAATCTCATGCACCAACATGTTAGAGACACTACTAGAGGGAGAGGTGAGGATGAACTAGCAAGACTGGACCTTGTATTCACCTTGAGTAGTTCGGACATCGAGGATATCATGTACGAAAGGCCCCTGGGAGCTAGTGATCATGTGATTCTGTGCTTTGACTGCACAGTTGAGCTTCAAGTGGAGACAGTAGCAGGAATAGGATGGGAAAAACCAAACTACAAAAGGAGGAACTACTCAGGCATGAGGAACTTCCTGCAGGACATTCAGTGGGAGAGGGAACTGACAGGAAAACCAGTACAAGAAATGATGGACTATGTGGCAACAAAATGCGAGGAGACAGAGGAGAGGTTTGTTCCCAAGGAAAACAGAAATAATGGGAAGAACAGAAAGAGTCCTTGGTTCACCCAAAGGTGTAGGGAAGCAAAAACTAAGTGTACTAGAGAATGGAAAAGGTACAGAAGACAGTGAACTCTGGAAAATAAAGAGATCAGCCGAAGAGCCAGAAACGAATATGCACAGATAAGGGAGGCCGAGCGACAATATTAGAATGACATAACATCGAAAGTAAAGTCTGACCCGAAGCTCTTGTATAGCCACATCAGGAGGAAAACAACAACCAAAGACCAGGTAATCAGACTGATGAAGGGTGATGGGGAGCTCACAAGAAACGACCGAGAGGTATGTGAGGAGCTCAACACGAGATTTAAAGAGGTATTTGCAGTGGAAACCAGTAGGACTCCAGGAAATCAGAACAGGGGGTACACCAACAAGCGCTGGATGAGGTATACATAACCAAGGAGGAGGTGAAGAAGCTGCTATGTGAACTTGACACCTCAAAGGCGGTGGGGCCAGACAACATCTCTCTGTGGGTCCTTAGAGAGGTAGCAGAGATGCTGTGTGTGCCATTAACAATGATCTTCAACACATCCATTGAAACTGGGCAACTCCCTGAGGTATGGAAGATGGCAAATGAAGTCCCAATTTTTAAAAAGGGAGATAGACATGAGGCACTAAACTACAGACCTGTATCACTAACGTGTATAGTATGGAAAGTCATGGAGAAGATCATCAGGAGGAGAGTGGTGGGGCACCTGGAAAGAAACAAGTGTATAATTGACAACCAGCACGGTTTCAGGGAAGGAAAATCTTGTGTCACAAACCTACTGGAGTTTTATGACAAGGTGACAGAGGTAAGACAAGAGAGAGAGGGGTGGATTGACTGCATTATTTTGGACTGCAAGAAGGCCTTCGACACAGTTCCTAACAAGAAGTTACTGCAAAAGCTAGAGGATCAGGCATACATAACAGGAAAGGCACTGCAATGGATCAGAGAATACTGACAGGGAGGCAACAACGAGTCATGGTACGTGACGAGGTGTGAGAGTGGGCGCCTGTGACAAGCGGGGTTCCACAGGGGTCAGTCCTAGGACCTGTGCTGTTTTGGTATATGTGAATCACATAACGGAAGGGATAGACTCAGAAGTGTCCTTGTTTGCAGATGATGTGAAGTTAATGAGAAGAATCAAATCGGACGAGGGTCAGGCAGAACTACAAAGAGACCTGGACAGGCTACAAGCCTGGTCCAGCATCTGGTTCCTTGAGTTTAACCCTGCCAAATGCAAAGTAATGAAGATTGGGGAAGGGCAAAGAAGACTGCAGACACAAAATAGTCTAGATGGCCAAAGACTGCAAAACCTCACTCAAGGAGAAAGATCTGGGGGTGAGTATAACACTGAGCATATCTCCTGAGGCGCACATCAATCAGATAACTTCTGCAGCATATGGGCGTCTGGCAAACCTACAGATAGCATTCCAATACCTCAGTAAGGAATCGTTCAAGACTCTGTATACCATTTACATCAGGTCCATACTGGAGTATGCAGCACCAGTTTGGAATCCACACCTGGTCAAGCACGTCAAGAAATTAGAGAAAGTGCAAAGGTTTGCAACAAGACTAGTCCCAGAGCTAAGGGGATTGTCCTACGAAGAAAGGTTGAGGGAAATCGGCCTGATGACACTGGAGGCCAGGAGGGTCAGGGGAGACATGATAACGACATATAAAATACTGTGCGGAATGCACATGGTGGACAAAGACGGGATGTTCCAGAGATGGGACACAGAAACAAGAGGTCACAATTGGAAGTTGAAGACTCAGATGAATCAAAGGGATGTTTGGAAGTATTTCTTCGGTTATAGAGTAGTCAAGCCATGGAATAGCCTAGAAAGTGACGTAGTGGAGGCGGGAACCATACATAGTTTTTAGGCGAGGTATGATAGAGCTCATGGAGCAGGGAGAGAGAGGACCTAGTAGCAATCAGCGAAGAGGCGGGGCCAGGAGCTGTGAATCGACCCCTGCAACCACAAATAGGTGAGTACAAATAGGTGAGTACATACACAGGATTTCATGCCTTCCTGTTAACTGACCTGAAATCCCTCCCTCTCTTTACCCATCTCTCTCTACCTATCCCTCAGTACCTGTTTCTCTCTCTACCTCTACCTATCTCTCTCCCTCTCTACCTATCTTTCTCACTACCTCTATCTATACCTCTCTCTACCTATACCTCTCTACCTGTGGAAAATTTCATTTACTTGGATGTATAATTATATACATAATAGTAAATGAACAATGATAACTATTATTTATCAGTTAGACAAGTAGGAATTTGGGACACTTAGGTAGCAAAAAATGTCCCCCTTCGATACCTACCACTGTCATATCCACAAGTTGCTCTGGACCTATTAATTAAATGAAATATACATACACCAGGAATGCTGGTAAATATATAAATTTGTGGATTGTATATTAAAAATAATAAATGGTTATATATATACACAATTACATAACAGAAGGAAAATATATCTTAATATCACTCACCAATTTGACTGGAGATTAATGTGTATCATACTCAGAAAACCTCACTCTTACTAAATCTATGAAAATAATGCTAGCCAGAATTACACACAAATCTAGAGAGCTTATCTGAGGTTCCTTGAGCTGTCTTGTCCAGTCGTCTGATATCTCAAGTTATGCAGGAATGCACATCCAACAATTTCACCTCCTATTTGAGAGGTGTCAATCCAATTTTAACCTCTAGAGCACGAAAAATTCTTCCCATTAAATTAACGTTGTATCCAATTCAAAACCAAGATGACGAGTCTCCTTCTACGCAGACGCAGGCTTTCCGTTTTCTATGACATAAATATTATTAAATACAGTATGGCCATCTATTTACATATAAATACTGAATTTCTGGAAAATATATTCAGTATTTTCCACACTACCTATACCTCTCTCTACCTATCTCTCTCTACCTATATCTCTCAATACCTATCTCTCTCTCTACCTATCTCTCCCTTTGCCTATCTCTCTCTCTTCCCTCTCCCAACTCTCCGTTCTCCCATCTCTCCCCTATAACATCTCTTCCCTCTAACACCTCCCCCTCTAACGTCTCTCCCCCTCTAACATCTCTCCCCCTCTCACTATCTCTTGCCTCTCACATTTCCCATCTCTCTCTCTCCCCTCTATCTCCCCCTATCCTCTCTCTCTCCCCTCTCTCTCTTCCATCTCCCCCTCTCTCCCCCTTCTCCCCTGTCCTCTCCCCCTCTCTCTCCCCTCTCTTTGCCCCTCTCACCCCTCTCTCCTCTCTCTCTCTCTCTCCTCTCTCTCCTTCTCTCTCCTCTCTCTCTCTCTCCTCTCTCTCTGTCTCTCTCTCTCTCTCTCTCTGTCTCTCTCTCTCTCTCTCTCTCTCTATCTCCTCCCTTTTCCCTTCTCACTCTCCCCCTCTCTCCTCCCTTTTCCCTTCTCACTCTCACTCTCACTCTCTCCTACCTTTCCCTTCTCTCTCTCTCTCTCTCTCTCTCTCTCTCTCTCTCTCTCTCTCTCTCTCTCTCTCTCTTTTCTCTTAAAAAAAAAATATGGTGGGGACTCGCAGGAACCTGGGGTCAGATGAGAATGGTTCTGGTAGGGAGGAGTGGATGGAGGAGCAGTGGAAAAGGATGGAACAAGAGCGGGAGAGAAAATTAGGAGAGCTTTCTGAAAAAATGGAGACAGAGCTTTCTGTGAAATTAGAAGAGAAGTTGGAGAAGGAGAAGAAGAATTGGGAGGCACAAACCGAAACTGCAATAACCAGGATAAGGGTCCTAGAAGATGAGGTAAACCGTGAGCTTTATCATACCTCTGCTTAAAGCTATGTATAGATCCTGCCTCCACTACTTTGCTTCCCAAACTATTCCACTTCCTGACTACTCTGTTGCTGAAGAAATACTTCCTAACATCCCTTTGATTCATCTGTGTCTTCAACTTCCAACTGTGTCCCCTTGTTGCTGTGTCCCATCTCTGGAACATCCTGTCTTTGTCCACCTTATCAATTCCTCTCAGTATTTTGAATGTCGTTATCATGTCCCCCCATCTCTCTTGTCCTCCAGTGTCGTGAGGTTGATTTCCCTTAACCTCTTCTCGTAGGACATACCTCTTAGCTCTGGAACTAGTCTTTTTGGAAACCTTTGCATTTTCTCTAGTTTCTTTATGTGCTTGGCTAGGTGTGGGTTCCAAACTGGTGCCGCATACTCCAGTATGGGCCTAACGCAGGCGGTGTACAGGGTCCTGAACGATTCCTTATTAAGATGTTGGAATGCTGTTCTGAGGTTTGCTAGGCGCCCATATGCTGCAGCAGTTATTTGGTTGATGTGCGCTTCAGATGTTCCTGGTGTTATACTCACCCCAAGATCGTTTTCCTTGAGTGAGGTTTGTAGTCTCTGGCCCCCTAGACTGTACTCCATCTGCGGTCTTCTTTGCCCTTCCCCAATCTTCATGACTTTACACTTGGTGGGGTTGAACTCCAGGAGCCAATTGCTGGACCAGGTCTGCAGCCTGTCCAGATACCTTTGTAGTTCTGCCTGGTCTTCGATCAAATGAATTCTTCTCATCAACTTCATGTCATCTGTAAACAGGGACACTTCGGAGTCTATTCCTTCTGTGATGTCATTCACAAATACCAGAAATAGCAATGGTCCTAGGACTGACCCCTGTGGGACCCCGCTGGTCACAGGTGCCCACTCTGACACCTCGCCACGCACTATTACTCGCTGCTGTCTTCCTGACAAATATTCCTTGATCCATTGTAGTGCCTTCCCTGTTATCCCTGCTTGGTCCTCCAGTTTTTGCACTAATCTCTTGTGTGGAACTGTGTCAAACGCCTTCTTGCAGTCCAAGAAAATGCAATCCACCCACCCCTCTCTCTCTTGTCTTTCTGTTGTCACCATGTCATAGAACTCCAGTAGGTTTGTGACACAGGATTTCCCGTCTCTGTGTGCATGTGTGTGTGTTTGTGTACTCACCTAATTCACCTAATTGTGATTGCAGGGGTCGAGACTCAGCTCCTGGCCCCGCCTCTTCACCGAACACTACTAGGTCCTCTCTCCCCTGCTCCATGAGCTTTATCATACCTTGTCTTAAAACTATGTATAGTTCCTGCCTCCAATACATCGCTTGCCAGAGTATTCCACTTTCTAACTAAACTATGACTGAAGAAATACTTCCTAACATCCCTTTGACTCATCTGATTCTTCAGCTTCCAATTGTGACCCCTTGTTTCTGTGTCCCATCTCTGGAACATCTTGTCTCTGTCCACCTTGCCTATTCCATGCAGTATTTTGTATGTTGTTATCATGTTTCCCCTGACCCTCCTGTCCTCCTGTGTTGTCAGACCGATTTCCCTTAACCTTTCTTCATAGGACATCCCCTTAGCTCTGGAACTAGCCTTTTTGCAAACCTTTGCACTTTCTCTAATTTCTTGACGTGTTTGACGAGGTGTGGGATCCAAACTGGTGCTGCGTACTCCAGTACGGGCCTGACGTAGACAATGTTTAAAGTCTTGAACGATTCGTTACTGAGGTACCGGAATGCTATTCTCAGGTTTGCCGAGTGCCCATATGCCGCAGCAGTTAACTGGTTAATGTGTGCTTCTGCCGATGTACTCGGTATTATACACACTCTTAGGCCTTTCTCCTTGAGTGTGATTTGCAGCCTTTGGCCACCTAGCCTATACTCTGTCTGCAGTCTTCTTTGCCCTCATCCAATATTCATGACTTTGCATTTGGCGGGGTTAAATTCTAGGAGCCAGTTTCTGGACCACACATCTTTTAGACCTGTCTGGTCCACTTCTGATTTAATTCTCCTCATTAACTTCACGTCATCTGCAAACAGGGACACTTCTGAGTCTAACCCTTCTCTCATGTCCTTCACATATACCAAGAATAGCACTGGTCCCAGGACTGACCCCTGTGGGACCCCGCTCGTCAATGGCGCCCACTGTTATACCTCATCACAGACCATGACTCCCTGTTGCCTCCCTGTTAGGTATTCTCTGATCCATTGCAGCGCCCTTCCTGTTATACGTGCCTGTTCCTCTAGGTTCTGTACTAATCTCTTGTGAGGAACTGTGACGAAGGCCTTCTTGCAGTTCAAGAAAATGCAATCAACCCACCCCTCCCTCTCATTTCTTACTTCAGTTACCTTGTCATAAAACTATAGTAGGTTTGTGACACAGGATTTGTCATCCATGAATCCGTGCTGGCTGTTGTTTATAATCTTGTTCCACTCCAGGTGCTCCACCACTCTCCTCCTGATAATCTTTTCCAAGAATTTGCATACTATACAAGTCAGTGACACTGGTCTGTAATTTAGTGCTTCAATTCTGTCTCTCTTCTTAAAGATGGGGACTACATTTGCCTTCTTCCATACTTCAGGTAGTTGCCCAGTTTCAAGGGAAGTGTTGAAGATTTTGGTTAGTGGCACACTTAGTGTCCCTGCTCCCTCTCTAACGACCCACGGAGAGATGTCCGGTCCCACCACCTTTGAGGTATCAAGGTCACTTAGGAGCTTCTCCACCTCCTCCTCAGTTGTGTGTAATTCATCGAACACTTGTTGGTATATCCCTTGTTGCTGTACCCCACTGTTTTGTCTTCCCGTTGTCCCTTCAGCCTCCACTGTAAATACTTCCTGAAATCTCATGTTGAGCTCCTCACATACCTCCTGGTCGTTTCTTCTGAGCTCCCCACCTTCTTTCCTCAGCCTGATTACCTGGTCCTTGACTGTTGTCTTCCTCCTGATGTGGCTGTAGAGTAGTTTCGGGTCAGACTTGACTTTCGATTTTATGTCATTTTCATACTGCTGCTGCGCCTCTTTCCTTGTCTGTGCATACTCGTTTCTGGCTCATCGACTAATCTCTTTATTCTCCTGAGTCCTTTGCCTTCTGTACTTTTTCCATTCTCTAGAGCACTTAGTTTTTGCCTCCCTGCACCTTCTGGTAAACCAAGGGCTCGTTCTGTCCTTCCCATTATTTCTGTTACCCCTGCGAACAAACCTTTCCTCTGTCTCCTTGCATTTTGTTGTTACGAAGTCCATCATTTTGTTTACTGATTTTCCTACCAACTCCTGTTCCTACTGAACCTCCTGCAATAAGGTCCTCATTCCTGTGTAGTCCCCCCTTTTATAGTTCAGCTTTTCCCTTTTTACTCCTGTCACCCTTTCTACTTTTAGCTCAACGATGTATTCAAAGCTTATAACTACATGGTCACTAGCTCCAAGGGGCCTTTCATATGTGATGTGCTTAATGTCTGAGCTACTCAGGGTGAACACGAGGTCCAGTCTTGGTGGTTCGTCCTCCCCCCTCTCTCTGGCAGTATCCCTAACATGTTGGTGCATGAGATTTGCCAGCACCACGTCTATCATCTTGGCTCTCCATGTTTTGGGACCCCCATTTGGCTCCAGGTTTTTCCAATCAATCGCCCTGTGATTGAAGTTGCCTATGACCAGTCCAGTAACTTCACTATACTTGAGTGGGCCCTTCTTGCCACCTCAGCTAGATTGTCCACCATTGCTCTGTTGCACTCATCATATTTCTCTCTTGGCCTCCTGCAGTTCTTTGGTGTGTTACACATTACTGCAATGACTACCTTGTGTTCCCCTGACTGATCTGTACCTACTATGTAATCCATTTCTCCAATCTCGTCCATACCTTCCATTTCTTGATAACCCCACCAGTTTTTTATTAGTAGTGCAACCCCTCCTTTCCCCCTGCTCCTTCTGTCCTTCCTCAGGATCTGATATGCGGGTGGGAAGATTGCATCTGCTATTATCCCAGTGAGTTTTGTTTCTGTAACTGCTATGATGTCTAGGAACAACTCCTTGATTCTTTCATGCCAGTCCTCACATTTATTCATTATTCCATCCGTGTTCGTGTACCAAACATTCAACTTCTTTTCAATAACTGTGGTCTGGGGAGAGAGGTGGGTTAGAGGGAGCAGGGGCTTATAGGGGTTGGTGTGGGGGTGAGGTCTCTGGTGTGGGGTGTGGGGGCAGAGGGCCAATGGGGGTTTCAGTGGGGGTAGGGGTGGTGGGGGGGGATGGGGAAGAGGGCCTATTGTGGATTACAGTGGGGAGGGGGTTGTGGGGAGGAGGATGGGGATAGAGGGTACAGTGTGTGAGATGCCATGGGTTACTGTGAGGGTGGGGTTTTTTAGTGAGGGGGATGGGGAGAGGGTACATTGTGTGGGTTACTGTGGGTTTCTGTGGGGGTGGGGTTTGAGCTGAGGGGGATGTGTGGGTTACTGAGGGTTACTCTGGGGGTGGGTTTGTGCTGAGGGGGATGGGGGCAGAGGGTGCAATGAGTGGGTTTTGGGTTAGGTCATTTGATTGCTTTGGGATTGCCATGGTTGTGTTCCTTCTGTGGGTGGTAATGGAGGGGGTTGTGTTTGTTCTTCCACGTGGGCCTGATTTCTCCTGCTCTCCACCTTCCTTGCCTCCCATTCCTCCTTACAGCATTGCACCCTCTCTTTCAGTGCTATCCTTTCTTCTTGTGTTCTGTCTCAGTCTAGGTACACACTCCGGAACACCTGATTGTCCCTTAGGCATGCTTTCTCCTGCAGGATCCGGTTTCGAGTTGATTCTTCCTTGAAAATCACTTTGACTTGATGCTTTTTTCCCTAGCAAACCACCCAGTTCTCTGAAAATTTGTCAACTGAGTAATGTCATCCTCTTCTATTGGTTTCATGATGCTTTCAATCATTTTTTTCCCCTCCTGTTTCCTTGCCTCGTCTATGGATAAGCTCTGCCTACTTTTTTATGATGCCAAATAGTCAATTATTATATTAGAAAGAATAATGCAAGAAACAGTGAGAAAAAACAAGGAAAAAATTCCAAAAAATATGCGGGCTTAGAGCAGATGCGCTACGCACATCGCCGTCACCATACCTGATATAAATGACTATAATTTCTTGTAGAAACGTCATAGAACATTGATTCTTGTACCATTGTGTTGCCAAAGAGTTAAGCTATTTCTCTATATGAATAACTCAATTTCCATAATTTTTCGAAAAAAATTTCGCTTGCGTGCCACGCACCTCATACCGCCCCTAAGGGACATGCCAGCATACCAGAAGGTGTATCTCGACCGCGACAGAACACAACAAGAAAGGCAGAAACTGAGAGAGATAGCACAAAGGTGAAAGGAGGAAAGAGAGGAAAAGATGGAGATGGACAGGAGAACCCAGACTCAGGAGGAAGAACAAATACAGCCTTCCACACAACTACCTACAGAAGCCCCCAAAACAGGACAACCCCAGTGCAACCAAACATTCTAAACCAAAACAACCATGCAATATCCAACGCCCCCACCCACCTCATTACAAACTCCACCCCCACAGCAACCACCCACAGTTGCTTATCAGGTTTCCCACTTCCCCAACCCCAATGTACCCCCAGACCACAGTCTTAGAAAAGAAGTTGAAGGTGTGGTATACAAATGCAGATGGAATAACAAATAAGTGTGAGGAGTGGCATGAAAGAATCAAGGAGACATCCCCAGACATAATAGCACTCACAGAAACAAAACTCACCAGGATGATAACAGACGCAATCTTTCCACTCAGATATCAAATCCTTAGAAAAGACAGAGGGAGGAGAGGGGGTGAAGGAGTTGCACTGCTCATTAAAAACCAATGGGGTTTTGAGAAAATGGAAGGAATGGATGGCATGGGCGAAAGGGATTACATAGTAGGAACAATCCAGTCCGAGGGCCATAAGGTGATAATTGCAGTAATGTACAACCTGCCACAGAACTGCAGGAGGCCAAGAGAAGAATACGACAAGAGCAACAGAGCAATGGCTGACACACTAGCCGAGGTGGCCAGAAGAGCTCACATGAGGGGAGCAAAGTTACTAGTTATGGGTGATTTCAATCAAAAGGAGATTGACTGGGAAAACCTGGAGCCCCATGGGGGTCCCGAAACATGGGGAGCCAGGATGATGGATGTGGTACTAGAAAACCTCATGCATAAACATGTTAGAGACACTACCAGAGAGAGAGGAAAGGATGATCCAGCAAGACTGGACCTTGTATTCACCTTGAGTAGTTCGGACATCGAGGATATCATGTATGAAAAGCCCCTTGGAGCTAGTGATCATGTTGTTCTGTGCTTTGACTACATAGTTGAGCTTCTAGTGGAGAGAGTAGCAGGAATAGTTTGGGAAAAACCAAACTACAAAAGGGGGGACTACTCAGGCATGAGGAACTTCTTGCAAGACATTCAGTGGGAAAGAGAACTGACAGGAAAACCAGTACAAGAATTGATGGACTATGTGACAACGAAATGCAAGGAGGCAGAGGAGAGGTTTGTTCCCAAGGGAAACAGAAATAATGGGAAGAACAGAACGAGTCCTTGGTTCACCCAAAGGTGTAGGGAGGCAAGAACTAGGTGTACTAGAGAATGGAAAAGGTACAGAAGACAAAGAACTCAGGAAAATAAAGAGATTAGCTGAAGAGCCAGAATCGAATGTGTACAGATAAGAATGGAGGCTCAGCGACAATATGAAAATGACATAGCATCGAAAGTCAAGTCTGACCCGAAGCTGCTGTATAGCCATATCAGGAGGAAAACAACAACCAAAGACCAGGTAATCAGACTGATGAAGGGTGATGGGGAGTTCACAAGAAACGAATGAGAGGTTTGTGAGGAGCTCAACACGAGATTTAAAGAAGTATTTACAGTGGAAACCAGTAGGACTCCAGGAAATCAGAACAGGGAGGTACATCAACAAGTGCTGGATGAGCTACCCATAACCAAGGAGCAGGTGAAGAAGCTACTATGTGAACTTGACACCTCCAAGGCAGTGGGACCAGACAACATCTCTCCGTGGGTCCTTAGAGAGGGAGCAGAAATTCTGTGTGTGCCACTAACAAGGATCTTCAACACATCCATTGAAACTGGCAACTCCCTGAGGTATGGGAGATGGCAAATGTAGTCCCATTTTTTAAAAAAGGAGACAGACATGAGGCATTAAACTACAGACCTGTGTCACTAGCGTGTATAGTATGCAAAGCCATGGAGAAGTTCATCAGGAGGAGAGTGGTGGAGCACCTGGAAAGAAACAAGTGTATAATCGACAACCAGCATGGTTTCAGGGAAGCAAAATCCTGTGTCACAAACCTACTGGAGTTTTATGACAAGGTGACAGAAGTAAGAGAAGAGAGAGAGGGGTGGATAGACTGCATTTTCTTGGACTGGAAAAAGGCCTTCGACGCAGTTCCTCACAAGAGGTTACTGCAAAAGCTAGAGGATCAGGCACACATAACAGGAAAGGCACTGCAATGGATCAGAGATTACATGACAGGGAGGCAACAACAAGTCATGGTACGTGACGAGGTGTCAGAGTGGGCGCCTGTGACAAACGGGGTTCCTCGGGGGTCAGTCCTAGGATCTGTGCTGTTTTTGGTACAAGTGAATGACATGATGGAAGGAATAGACTCAGAAATGCCCTTGTTTGCAGATGATGTGAAGTTAATGAGGAGAATCAAATCGGATGAGGATCAGGGAGGACTACAAAGAGACCTGGACAGGCTACAAGCCTGGTTCAGCAACTGGCTCCTTGAATTTAACTGTGCCAAATGCAAAGTCATGAAGATTGGGGAAGGGCAGAGAAGACCGTAGACACAGTATAGTCTAGGTGGCCAAAGACTGCCAACCTTACTCAAGGAAAAAGATTTGGGGGTGAGTATAACACCGAGCACATCTCCTGAGGCGCACATCAATCAGATAACTGCTGCAGCGTACGGGCGCCTGGCAAACCTAAAGACAGCGTTCTGATACCTCAGTAAGGAACCGTTCAAGGCTCTGTACACCATTTACGTCAGACCCATACTGGAATATGCAGCAAGAGTTTCGAATCCACACCTGGTCAAGCACGTCAAAAAATTAGAGAAAGTGCAAAGGTTTGCAACAAGACTAGTCCCAGAGCTAAGGGGATTGTCCTACGAAAAAAGGTTAAGGGAAATCGGCCTGACGACACTGGAGGACAGAAGGGTCAGGGGAGAAATGATAACGACATATAAAATACTGCGCGAAATAGACAATGTGGACAAAGACGGGATGTTCCAGAGATGGGACACAGAAACAAGAGGTCACAATTGGAAGTAGAAGACTCAGATGAGTCAACGGGATGTTAGGAAATATTTCTTCAGTCATAGAGTAGTCAGGCAGTGAAATAGTCTAGAAAGTGACTTAGTGGAGGTGGGAACCATACATAGTTTTAAGACAAGGTTTGATAAAGCTCATGGAGCAGGGAGAGAGTGGACCTAGTGAGCAGTCAGTGAAGAGGCGGGGCCAGGAGCTATGTATCGACCCCTGCAACCACAAATAGGTGAGTACAAATAGGTGAGTACACACACACACTCACACAGACACAGACATAGACACACACACACACACACACACACAGGCGGGGCCAGGAGCTGAGTCTCGACCCCTGCAACCACATTTAGGTGAGCACACACACACACACACACACACACACACTCACATACGCACACACAACAACACGTAACAACAAAATGCAAGGAGGCAGATGAATGGTTTATTCCCAAGGGCAACAGAAATAATGGAAAGACCAGAACAAACCACTGGTTTACTCGACTGTGTAAGGTGGCAAAATCTAAATACAATAGAGAATGGAAAAAGTACCGAAGGCATAGAACACATGAAAACAGGGAGGCTAGTTGCAGAGCCAGGAACGAGTATGCACACGTAGGGAGGGAGGCCCAGCGACAGTATGAAAACAACATAGCATCGAAATTCAAGTCTGATCCAAAACTTTTGTTTTGCCACATCAGGAGGAAGACAACAGTCGAAGACCAAGTGATCAGGCTGACGACAGAAGGTAGGGAACTCACAAGAAATGATCAGGAGGTATGTGAGGAGCTAAATAGGAGATTTAAGGAAGTATTTACAGCAGAGACAGGAAGGGCTGTGGGAAGACAGCACAGAAGGGAAACATCAACAGGTAGTATAGCAGCAAGTGCTGGATGACATACGAACAACTGAGGAGGAGGTGCAGAAGCTGCTAAGTGACCTTGATACCTCAAAAGCGGTGGGACTGGACAACTCCCCGTGGGTCCTTAGAGAAGGAGCAGAGATGCTGTGCGTGCCCCTAACCACAATCTTCAACACATCCCTTGAAACTGGGCAACTTCCTGAGATATGGAAGACGGCAAATGTAGTCCCCATTTTTAAGGAAGGAGACAGAAGCGAGGCACTAAACTACAGACCTGTGTCTCTGATGTGTATAGTATGCAAAGTCATGGAGAATATTATCAGGAGGAGAGTGGTGGAGCACCTGGAACGGAATAAGAATATAAATGACAACCAGCATGGATTCATGGAAGTGAAATCCTGTGCCACAAACCTTCTGGAGTTTTGTGACAAGGTAACAGAAGTAAGACACGAGAGAGAGGGGTGGGTGTTTAGCATTTTAATGGACTGCAGGAAGGCCTTCGACACAGTTCCTCACAAGAGATTAGTACAAAAGCTGGAGGATCAGGTGCATGTAACTCGTAGGGCACTGCAATGGATCAGAGAGTACCTGACGGAGTCAACAACGAGTCATGGTACATGAAAAGGTATCACAGTGGGCGCGTGTGACGAGCGGGGTCCCACAGGGGTCAGTTCTAGGATGAGTGCTATTTTTTATTTATGTGAATGACATGATTGAAGAGATAGACTCTGAAGTGTCTCTGTTCACAGATGATGTGAAGTTGATGAGAAGAATTAAATCAGATGAGGATCAGGCAGGACTACAAAGAGACCTGGACAGACTGGACACGTGAGAAGAATTCGAGAAGCCAGAAACTGGCTTCTCGAATTCAACCCTGCCAAATGCATAGTCATGAAGATTGGGGAAGGGCAAAGAAAACCGCAGACAGAGTATAGGATAGGAAGACAAAGACTGCAAACCTCACTCAAGGAGAAAGATCTTGGGGTGACCATAACACCAAGCACATCTCCGGAGGAACATATCATCCAGATAACTGCTGCAGTATATGAGCGCCTGGCTAACCTCAGAGTAGCTTTCCGATACCTTAATAAGGAATCATTGAATCACTGTACACTGTGTACGTCAGGCCCATACTGTAGTATGCAGCACCAGTTTGGAACCCACACCTGGTCAAGCATGTCAAGAAGTTAGAGAAAGTACAAAGGTTTGCAACAAGGCTAGTTCCAGATCTCAGGGGAATGTCCTACGATGAAAAGTTGAGGGAAATCGGACTGACGACACTGGAGTCCGGAAGGGTGAGGGGAGACATGATAACGACATACAAGATACTACATGGAATAGATAAGATGGACAGAGACAGGATGTTCCAAAGAGGAGATACAGAAACAAGGGGTCACAATTGGAAGCTGAAGACTCAAACGAGTTACAGGGATGTCAGGAAGTATTTCTTCATAGAGTAGTCAGGAAGTGGAATAGCCTAAGAAGTGACGTAGTGGACGCAGGAACCATACATAGCTTTAAGACGAGGTATGACAAAGCTCAGGAAGCGATCAGTGAAGAGGTGGGTCCAGGAGCTGAGTCTCGACCCCTGCAACCACAATTAGGTGAGTATACACACACATACACAAAGAAATAGGTGAAGAGGAAATGTCTGAGATTGTAAATTTACAGAGAATAGAAGGTTACCTGAAGGGAGAAAACGACCGATCAAGCTGATTTTCAGAAGTGAAACAATGTGGAACGGGATCCTCCAAGAGAAACCATGGTTGAAGGATTCAGCAGCATACGAGGTGTTCTTAGACTGAGACAGAACAAGAAGAGAACGACAGGAACTGAGAGAGAGGACACGAAAGCGAAAGGACCTAGTAAGAGAGACAAGGACAGAATCAGCAGAGGACAACCAGAGCAGGGCAGAGCAACAAGAGCAAGTACACTTGGAACCACTCCCAGAACTCTGCAACCAATTACGCTATCCCATCACAGGCCACAATCCACACCCACAGCCCCCACCCCACACTACACTGTAGAATCCCGCAGTACACTGGCAGGTACCCCACCCTCACAGACCCCCCAAAACACAGTGCTGGTATGGTACACCAACACTGATGGAATAACAAATAAGTAGGAGGAGTGTCACGAAAGAATCAAAGAGGCGTCGCCAGACATCATAGCCCTCATAGAAACCAAGCTCACAGGGATGTTAACAGATGCCATCTTTCCAACGGAATATCAGATCCTGAGGAAAGACAGAGGTGACAGAGGGGGTGGAGGAGTCGCACTACTGATCAAAAACCGATGAGATTTTGATGAGCTAGAAAGAGGAGACAGAGGAGAAGCAAGAGATTACATAGTACTAATGCTTCAGTCTGGAGGTCCTAAAGTGGTGATTGCTGTGATGTATAACACACCACAACACGGCAGGAGAGAGAAAAAAAAGCGATGATTGAAACACTAGCTGAAGTGGCAAGAAGGGCTAATGCAAACAGGGCAAAGCTACTGATCAGGGACACTTTAACCACAAGGAAATCGATTGGGAGGACTTGGATCCACATGGGGTCCAAGAAATGTGAAGGGCTAAAAATGATGGAGGTGGTACTGTAAAACCTCATGTACCAACATGTAAGGGACACTACCAGAGAGAGAGAGAGGAGACAATGAACCAGCGAGACTGGACCTAGTATTCACCTTGAGTAGTGCAGATATTGAGAACATCACATATGAGACCCCTTGGGGCCAGTGATCATGTGGTTTTAAACTTCGAATACATAGTAGAGTTACAAGTGGAGGGGGAAGCAGAAAGGGCTGGACAAATGAAGCCAAACTACAGGAAAGGGGACTATGTAAGCATGAAGAGCTTCCTGAATAGGGTTCAGTGGGACAAAGAACTGGCAGGGAAGTCAGTAGACGAGATGATGGAATATGTGGCAGCAGTATGCATGGAAGCTGAGGAGAGGTTTGTACACAAGGGTAACAGGAATAATGAAAAAGCCAGGATGAGCCCATGGTTCACTCAAAGGTGCAGTGAGGCCAAAACCAAATGTGCTAGGAAATGGAAAAAGTACAGAAGGCAAAGGACCCAGGAGAATAAGGAGACCAGTCGTAGAGCCAGAAATGAATAGGCACAGGTAAGACAGGAGGCCCAAAGGCAATATGAGAATGACATAGCAGCGAAAGCCAAATCTGACCCGAAACTGTTGTACAGCCACATCAGGAGGAAAACAACAGTCAATGACTATGTAATCAGGCTTAGGAAGGAAGGAGGGGAGGTCACAAAAAAAAGACTGCAAAGTATGTGAGGAGCTCAACAGGGGATTTAAAGAAGTGTTCACAGATGAGACAGAAGGGCCTCCAGAAAGGCAGAGAGGTGGGGTACACAACCAAGTGTTGGACACAATACATACAACCGAGGAAGAAGTGAAGAGGCTGTTAAGTGAGCTAGACACCTCAAAGGCGATAGGGCTGGATAACATCTCTCCATGTGTCCTGAGAGAGGGAGCAGAGGCGCTATGTGTACCACTAACAACAATATTCAATACATCTATCGAAACAGGGAGATTGCCTGGGGCATGGAAGACAGCAAATGTAGTCCCAATTTTTAAAAAAAGGAGACAGACACGAAGCACTGAACAAGAGAGCAGTGTTACTGACATGTATGCATAGTCATGGAGAAAATTATCAGGTGAAGAGTGGTGGAGCACCTAGAAAGGAATGATCTCATCAACAGCAGTCAACATGGTTTCAGGGATGGGAAATTCTGTGTTACAAACCTACTGGAGTTTTATGACAGGGTGAGGGCAGTAATACAAGAAAGAGAGGGGTGGGTGGATTACATTTTCTTGGACTGTATGAAGGCGTTTGACACAGTTTCACACAAGAGATTAGTGCAGAAACTGGAGGACCAACCAGGGATAACAGGGAAGGTACTACTGTGGATCAGGGAATACCTGTCAAGAAGACAACAGCGAGTCATGGTACGTGGCGAGGTGTCAGAGTGGGCACCAGCAACGAGCGGGGTGCCACAGGGATCAGTCCTAGGACCAGTGCTGTTTCTGGTATTTGTGAATGACATGACAGAAGGAATAGATTCTGAAGTGTCCCTGTTTGCAGATGATGAGAAGTTGATGAGAAGAATTCAATCGGACAGAGGGATCTGGACAGACTGCAGGCCTGGTCCAGAAACTGGCTCCTGGAGTTCAACCCCACCAAGTGAAAAGCCATGAAGATTGGGGAAGGGCAAAGAAGACCACATATGGAGTACAGTCTATGGGGCCAGAGCCTACAAACCTCTCTAAAGGAAAAGGATCTCTGTGTGAGTATACCACTGGGAACATCTACTGAGGCACACATCAACCAAATAACTGCTGCAGCATATGGGCGCCTGGCAAACCTAAGAACAGCATTCCGACATCTATATAAGGATTCTTTCAGGACTCTGTACAGTGTACACTGTGTACATTAGGCCCATATTGGAATATGCAGCACCAGTTTGAAACCCTCACCTAGCCAAGCATATAAGGAAACTAGAGAAAGTGCAAGGGTTTGCAACAAGACTAATCCCGGAGCTAAGTGGTATGTACTACGAGGAGAGGTTAAGGGAAATCGACCTGATGACACTGGAAGACAGGAGAGTTAGGGGGGATATGATAACGACATATAAAATACTGAGAGGTATAGACAAGGTGGACAGAGACAGGATTTTCCAGAGATGGGACACAGCAATGAGGGGTCACAGCTGGAAGCTGAAGACGCAGATAAACCACGGTCTGTTAGGAAGTATTTCTTCAGTAACAAAGTTGTCAGGAAGTGGAGTAGCCTGGGTAGTGATCTAGTGGAGGCAGGATCCATACATAGCTTTAAGAAGAGGTATGATAAAGCTCAGGGACCGGGAAGAGTGACCGGGTAGCGGCCAGGTGAAAAGGCGGGGACAAGAGCTGTGACTCGACCCCTGCAACCACACTACGTGAGTACAACTAGGTGAGTACACACACACAAACACACTCAGGCCTAGTGTCTAATCGACATGTGCCTATTACAAAATGGCAACTAACACACATACACACCCACGCACACATACACACAAACACACACACACACACACACACACACACACACACACACACACACACACACACACACACACACACACACAAACTCACACACACACACACATACACAAACACACACACACATACACCGCGACAGAACACAAGAAGAAAGGACTACACTGAAAGAGAGGGTACAGAGACGCAAGGAGGAACGAGAAGCAATGAAAATGAGCAGGACCCAGACACAGGAGGAAGGGCAAACACACCCCACAGAATCTCCCACCAAAAGACTCCACCCGCGACATTCCCAACGCAACTGAGCAACCTATACTACAACCCACTCACTGTTCCCTCTGCCACCAATCCCCATATCACAAACCTCACCCCAACAGCTGTCCCTTATGGGCATTCTGACCCCACCCCCATCAACACAAACCCCACCTACACCACAGCCCCATATAGGCCCCCACCAAGGCTCTCGCTCCCCCAACCCCAATATTCTTGCATGACCACAATGATAGAAAAGAAACTAAAGGTTTGGTACACAAACGCGGATGGAATAATGAATAAACATGAGGAGTGGAATGAAAGAATCAGTGAAAAATCCCCAGACATCATAGCAGTCACAGAAACAAAACTCGCTGAGACAATAACAGACACAATCTTCCCAACAGGATATCAGATCCTGAGGAAAGATAGAAGGAGTAGAGGGGAGGAGGGGTTGCACTGCTCATAAAACACCGATGGGGATTTGAGGAAATGGAAGGCATGGACATGATTGGAGAAAGAGACTACATTGTAGGTACAATTCAGTCCGGAGAACATAAAGTAGTCATTGGAGTGATGTATAACCCACCACAGAACTGCAGGAGGCCAAGAGAGGAGTACGAAGAAAACAACAGGTGATGGTGGACACACTGGCTGAGGTGGCAAGAAGAGCTCACTCGAGCAGAGCAAAGTTACTGGTAATGGGCGATTTCAACCACAGGGAGATCGACTGGGAAAACCTGGAGCCACATGGGGGTCCCGAAACATGGAGAGCCAAGATGATGGATGTGGTACTTGAAAACCTCATGCATCAACATGTCAGGGACACAACCAAGAGAGAGGGGAGGATGAGCCAGCAAGACTGGATCTTGTGTTCACCCTGAGCAGTTCAGACATTGAGGATATCACTTATGAGAGGCCCCTTGGAGCTAGCGATCATGTGGTTCTGAGTTTTGACTATATAGTAGAGTTACAAGTGGAGAAGGTAACAGGAACTGAAGGGGACAGGCCAAACTATAAAAGGGGGGACTACACAGGTATGAGAAACTTCCTGCAGGAGGTTCAGTGGGACAGAGAAATGGCAGGAAAATCAGTAAACGAGATGATGGAATATGTGGCAACAAAGTGCAAGGAGGCAGAGGAAAGTTTTGTTCCCAAGGGAAACGGAAATAATAGGAAGACCAAAACGAGTCCTTGGTTTACCCGAAGGTGTAGGGAGGCAAAAACTAAGTGCAACAGAGAATGGAAAAGGTACAGGAGGCATAGGACCCAGGAAAACAAGGAGATTAGTAGAAGAGCCAGAAACGAGTATGCACAGATAAGGAGGGAGGCCCAGCGACAGTATGAAAACGACATAGCATCGAAAGTCAAATCTGACCCGAAACTGCTGTATAGCCACATTAGGAGGAAGACAACAGTCAAGGACCAGGTGATAAGGCTGAGGAAAGAAGGTGGAGAACTCACAAGAAACGACAAGAGGTATGTGAGGAGCTCAACACGAGATTTAAGGAAGTATTTACAGTAGAGACAGGAAGGACTCTGGGGGACAGACCAGATGGGGACACCAGCAAGGAATACACCAACAAGTGTTGGACGACATACATACAGATAAGGAGGAGGTGAAGAAACTGCTAAGGGACATCGATACCTCAAAGGCAATGGGACCAGACAACATCTCCCCGTGGGTCCTTAGAGAGGGAGCAGATATGTTGTGCGTGCCACTTACCACAATCTTCAACACATCCCTGGAAACTGGGCAACTACCTGAGGTATGGAAGACGGCAAATGTAGTTCCCATTTTTAAAAAAGGAGACAGAAAAGAGGCACTAAACTATAGACCTGTGTCATTGACGTGTATAGTATGCAAAATTATGGAGAAGATTACCAGGAGAGTGGTGGAGCACCTGGAACAGAACAGGAGTATAAATGCCAACCAGCACGGTTTCACGGAAGGCAAATCCTGTGTCACAAACCTTCTGGAGTTTTATGATAAAATAACAGAAGTAAGACAAGAGAGAGAGGGGTGGGTTGATTGCATCTTCTTGGACTGCAAGAAGGCCTTTGACACAGTTCCTCACAAGAGATTAGTGCAGAAGCTAGAGCATCAGGCGCATATAACAGGAAGGGCACTGCAATGGATCAGAGAATACCTGACAGGGAGGCAACAACGAGTCATGGTACGTAATGATGTATCACAGTGGGCACCTGTGACGAGCGGGGTCCCACAGGGGTCGGTCCTAGGACCAGTGCTATTTTTGGTATATGTGAACGACATGACGGAAGGGTTAGACTCAGAAGTGTCCCTGTTTGCAGATGATGTGAAGTTAATGAGGAGAATTAAATCTGATGAGGACCAGGCAGGACTTCAAAGAGACCTGGACAGACTGGACACCTGGTCCAGCAAATGGCTTCTCGAATTTAATCCTGCCAAATGCAAAGTCATGAAGATGGGGGAGGGGCACAGAAGACCACAGACAGAGTATAGGCTAGGTGGCCAAAGACTGCAAACCTCACTCAAGGAGAAAGATCTTGGGGGGAGTATAACACCGAGCATGTCTCCGGAAGCACACATCAATCAGATAACTGCTGCAGCATATGGGCGCCTGGCAAACCTGAGAACAGCATTCCGATACCTTAGTAAGGAATCATTCAAGACACTGTACACCGTGTATGTCAGGCCCATACTGGAGTATGCAGCACCTGTTTTGAACCCGCACTTGATAAAGCACGTCAAGAAACTAGAGAAAGTACAAAGGTTTGCGACAAGGTTAGTTTCCAGAGCTAAGGGAATGTCCTATGAGGAAAGATTAAGGGAAATCGGCCTGACCACACTGGAGGACAGGAGGGTCAGGGAGACATGATAACGACATATAAAATACTGCGTGGAATAGACAAGGTGGACAAAGACAGGATGTTCCAGGGAGGGGACACAGAAACAAGAGGCCACAATTGGAAGTTGAAGACACAAATGAGTCAGAGAGATAGTAGGAAGTATTTCTTCAGTCATAGAGTTGTAAGGCAGTGGAATAGCCTAGAAAATGACGTAGTGGAGGCAGGAACCATACACAGTTTTAAGACGAGGTTTGATAAAGCTCATGGAGCGGGGAGAGAGAGGGCCTAGTAGCAACCGGTGAAGAGGCGGGGCCAGGAGCTAGGACTCGACCCCTGCAACCACAAATAGGTGAGTACAAATAGGTGAGTACATAAAAACACACACATAGAGAGACACAGACACAGACAGACAGACAGACAGACAGACACACTCACACACACACACACACACACACACACACACACAACGTGGAGAGAGAACATGGAGAGCAAAGATGATGGATGTGGCACTGGAAAACTTCATGCACCAACATGTTAAGGACAATACCAGAGTGAGAGGGGAGGATGAACCAGCAAGACTGGACTTTGTGTTCACCCTGGGCAGTTCAGACATTGAGGACATCACATATGAGAGGCCCCTAGGAGCTAGTGACCACGTGGTTCCGTGCTTTGAATACATAGTAGAGTTGCAAGTGGAGAGGGTAACAGGAGTTGAATGGGAAAAGCCAGATTATAAAAGAGGGACTACGTAGGTTTAAGGAACTTCCTGCAGGAGGTTCCGTGGGACAGAGAACTGGTAAGAAAGTCAGTAAACGAAATGATGGAGTACATAACAACAAAATGCAAGGAGGCAGAGGAAAGATTTATTCCCAAGGGCAACAAAAACAATGGGAAGACCAGAACGAGCCCCTGGTTTACCCGACGGTGTAAGGAGCGAAAAACTAAGTGCAACAGAGAATGGAAAAAGTACAGAAAGCATAGAACACATGAAAATAGGGAGATTAGACGAAGAGCCAGGAACGAGTATGCACAGGTAAGGAGGGAGGCCAAGCGACAGTATGAAAATAACATAGCATCGAAAGTCATGTCATACCCGAAACTGTTGAATAGCCACATCAGGAGGAAGACAACAGTCAAAGATCAAGTGATCAGGCTGACGACAGAAGGTGGGGAACTCACAAGAAACGATCAGGAGGTATGTGAGGAGCTAAACAGGAGATTTAAGGAAGTTTTTACAGCAAAGATAGGAAGGGCTCTGGGAAGACAGCACAGAGAGGAACATCAACATGGAATATACCAACAAGTGTTGGATGACACACGAACAACAGAGGAGGAGATGCAGAAGCTGACAAGTAACCTTGATGCCTCAAAGGTGATGGGACCGGACAATATCTCTCCATGGGTCCTTATAGAAGGAGCAGAGATGCTGTGCGTGCCCCTAACCACAATCTTCAACACATCCCTTGAAACTGGGGAACTACCTGAGATATGGAAGACAGCAAATGTAGTCCTCATTTTTAAGAAAGGAAACAGAAACGAGGCACTAAACTACAGACCTGTGTCTCTGATGTGTATAGTATGCAAAGTCATGGAGAAGATTATCAGGAGGAGAGTGGTGAAGCACCTGGAATGGAGCAAGATTGTAAACAACAACCAGCACGGATTCATGGGAGGGAAATCCTGTGTCACAAACCTTCTGGAGTTTTATGGCAAGATAACAGAAGTAAGACACGAGAGAGAGGGGCGGGTTGATTGTATTTTCCTGGAATGCAGGAAGGCCTTCAACGCAGTTCCTCACGAGAGATTAGTGCAGAAGCTGGAGGATCAGGCACATGTAACAGGAAGGGCACTGCAATGGATCAGAGAATACCTGGCAGAAAGGCAACAACGAGCCATGGTACGTGATGAGATATCACAGTGGGCGCCTGTTACGAGCGGGGTCCCACAGGGGGTCAGTCCTAGGACCAGTGCTATTTTTGATATATGTGAATGACATGATGGAAGGGATAGACTCTGAAGTGTCCCTGTTCGCAGATGATGTGAAGCTAATGAGAAAGAAAAAATTGGATGAGGATCAGGCAGGACTTCAAAGAGACCTGGACATGCTGGACACGTGGTCCAGCAACTGGCTTCTCGAATTCAACCCTGCCAAATGCAAAGTGATGAAGATTGGGGAAGGGCAAAGAAGACCGCAGACAGAGTATAGGCTAGGACAGTTCAGTGGTATTCATTGTGCGGCTCGCGAGCCGCCAGTTCACGGCCAGTTCACGGCTCATGTCTACTTTTTCTCATTTACTATATTGCACTAGCAGCTCAGTACCATTTAATTTAGTTGAGTTACGCTAACTTGCAGTAGCTGCGGCTCTCTCAATCAATGTGCTTAACCGAAGTGGCTCTGTTGCAAAAATTAGTGAATAACACTGGGCCGCTAGGTGGACAAGGGCTGCAAACCTCACTCAAGGAGAAAGATCTTGGGGTGACCATAACACCGAGCACGTCTCCGGAGGCACACATCAACCAGATAACTGCTGCAGCATACGGGCGCCAGGCAAACCTGAGAATAGCGTTCCGATACCTTAGTAAGGAATCGTTCAAGACTCTAATCACTGAGTACGTCAGGCCCATACTGTAGTATGCAGCACCTGTTTGGAACCCACACCTAGTCAAGCACGTCAAGAAATTAGAGAAAGTACAAAGGTTTGCATCAAGGCTAGTTCCAGAGCTCAGGGGAATGTCCTACGAAGAAAGGTTGAGGGAAATCAGACTTAGGACACTGGAGGACAGAAGGGTCTGGGGAGACATGAAAACAACATTCAAAATAATGCGTGGAATAGTCAAGGTGGACAGAAACAGGATGTTCGAGAGAGGAGACACAGAAACAATGGGTCACATGGATGTTAGGAAGTACTTCTTCAGTCACAGAGTCGTTAGGAAGTGGAATAGCCTAGTAAGTGTTGTAGTGGAGGCAGGAACCATACATATCAATCAATCAATCAATCAATCAAGTTTATTCTCTATGAGGATTACAATGCGGGATTTACAGATTTTGAATATTGTGTTGTTTACATGTTATAAAATACTAATTACAGAGGGGGCCACTAGGACACCTAGCATGGCTAGGCATTTCGGGCAGACTTAGATTAATTCTAAACTTTAAATTATTACAGATTATGGTCATGTTGACGGCTTTGAGGGGACTTGAACTAGAGTTCGTCACGGCCACGCTAGCTGGAGATTCGTCTGTAAAAACTTGCGTTTTTAGTCACAGTGGTGCCTATGCTAACCTTCCTATGGTGTAGAAATATACCTAGTTGGATGAATCTTATTGTGGCTAGCTGGTCTAGTGGCTAACGCGACGGTCTGGAGTTTTGAGACTCTCTGACCGCGGGTTCAAACCCCACCCGTGGTATGGTTTGTTTGCAATCGTGTCATTACGATTTCGTGAGTCAGATTATGGTATTAAGGCTAAGTGACTACATTATAGTTTGTGAGTTTAGCAATGTGAATGCTTTTGTTTTGGCACAATACAAAGTGTCTATATTGGAGTATCATAGGCAAACTTATGACTAGTTAGGAGTCATTATTTTAAGATTAAGATTCGTATTTCTGTGTTTATAGTCAATGGGTGAGTGAGTGTAAGTGTGAACCACCAGTTGGTTATCATGTAGTTAGTTGTCGGGGTGTATCAGGGAGATAAGATGTTTTCTAACTGTAGTTTTGAAAGTGATGAATGTGTCTCCAGTTCTAGAGTTTTCAGGCAGGGTGTTCCAGATTTTAGGCCCTTTGACACACATTGAATTTTTGTAAAGGTTTAGTCGGACACGGGGAATGTCATAGAGATGTTTGTGTCTGGTGTTATGCCTGTGGGTCCTGTCACAACTATCAAGAAAGCGTTTTACGTCAAGGATAACATTGGAATTTAAGGTCCTGTAGATGTAGATTGCACAGTAGTAAGTGTGGATGTACTGAACAGGGAGTAAGTTTAGATCTATGAAGAGTGGGGGGGGTGTTGCTAGGGATGGGATTTAGTGATTATTCTTACTGCGGTTTTTTGTTGGGTTATTATTGGCTTTAGATGTGTTGCTGCAGTTGATCCCCAAGCACAAATAGCATAGGTGAGGTATGGATAAATGAGTGAATGGTATACTGTGAGAAGGGCAGTTTGCGGCATGTAATATCGTATCTTGGAGAGGATCCCCACCAGTTTGGATACTTTTTTGGTTATGTGTTGGATATGGGTGCTGAAATTTAGGTTGTTGTTGAGGTATAGACATAGGAATTTGCCCTCATTATGTCTGGCAATTAGAGTGTTGTTGACCTTAATGTTAAGTTGCGCAACACCTGCTCTGCTACCAAACATAATGTAGTAGGTTTTGTCAGTGTTAAGTGTAAGTTTATTGGCTGTCATCCAGGTCAGAATTTTGAGCAGCTCCTCGTTGACAATGGTGTTGAGGGTGGCAAGATTAGGGTAGGAGATGACGTAAGTCGTGTCGTCAGCAAAGAGAATGGGTTTCAGGTGTTGGGATACGTTCGGAAGATCATTAATTTAAATGAGGAAGAGCAGGGGACCAAGGACACTTCCCTGCGGAACTCCAGTATCAAGTGGCCGTGTTGATGAGGCTGTGTCTTTAATGGTGACATACTGATACCTATTAGTGAGGTAGGATTTGAAATATGCAAGCGCATGGCCTCTTATACCATGATGGTCAAGTTTGTGGAGTAGGGTGCTGTGGTCTGCTGTGTCAAACGCTTTTCTTATGTCAATAAAAATTCCTAGTGGATATTCCTTATTTTCCAATGCTGTGTAAAGCAGATCTAACATTTTTACAATTGCATCATTAGTGCTTTTATTTTTCCTGAATCCAAATTGGCAGGGGTTGAGTATGTTTTGTGACGTTATAAATGAATATAGTCTCCTGTGCACGAGTTTCTCTTAGATTTTGGATAGCAATGGTAAGTTTGATATTGGCCTATAGTTGTTTAAGTCTGTAGGGTCACCACCTTTATGTATTGGTGTAACCCTTGCTGTCTTGAGTAGTGTCGGGAAAGTGCTAGTTTCTAGTGACTTGTTAAAAAGTAATATAATAGCATGCAAAAGGACATGGGCCGCTCGCTTGTACAATAATGGTGGGACGTGAGACAGATTCCCTGAGTTATTTTTGAGTGACTTTATAATCGCGGTGACTTCCGTGGGCTCAGTTGGTACAAGATAGAAGGATTTTGGAAAATTCCCATCTAGGTAGTCCCCGGCACGGGCATTGGTACGTGGGATTTTACTGGCGAGATTAGATCCTATGTTTGAGAAGAAGTCGTTTATCTTGTTAGCTGTATCAGTGGGATGCAGTGGTGTTTCATGTGGTCTAGTTAGAACAATATTCTTGTTTTTTTTAGTTTGTGGGTCCCCAGAATCTGGGAAAGTGTTTTTCAGGTCTTTTTTTTATATCTCTTCTTGTGTCAGTGAATCTGCTGGAGTAGTACAGTTGTTTGGCTTTCTTTATTAATTTGGTGAGAACTGATGAATAGTGTTTAAGAATATCTTTGTGTATTAAGCCCTGTCTATATTGCTTTTCATATTGGTGTTTCTTATCATGGATTTCAGAATGGTGCTGGTTTAGCCATGGGCACCAAGCCGTTTTATTCGTGATCTGTTTCGTTTTTATAGACAATGTTTTGTTGTATAGTCCTAAGTATTTTGTTAAGAAAAATGTCTGTCCAATCGTCAATACCATTGGCATTGGAGAATTCTGTAGGCCAGTCAACAGTCTCTAGGTCTGCTGTGAAATTCCTTATTGAGGCCTCGTCATGGAGTCTAAATGAACTTTGTTGTATTCAAGTGGTGGTTTACTAATGTTGTCAGGAGAAGGTTGGTAGTGGTCAGTAGTGCTATCTGTAATTATCCCTGATTTAAGGGGGGCTAGTATATTGGTCCATATGTGGTCTATTATGGTTGCACTTGTCTCAGTCAGCCTGGTTTGGTTTTAGTTATTGTTGGTATAGAGAAGTGTGTTGTTCATATTGTTGATGAAATCAGTTACAGTCTGATCATCTTGTAGGCCAAGTTGATATTGAAGTCTCCAGCTAAGAGAAGGTGGTGCTTGTTCATTTGTCTGTTTGTTATTAGTGACTTTAGATTCTCACTGAAGTTTGGGATGTTTGTGTGAGGTATCCGGTAAATGGCACCGATTGTTATAGGTGTCTTAAGGATTTTTACAGTAAAATTAGCAAAAATGTATTCCCCATATTCATCACTAAAGCAATTAGTGCTAATACAAGATAGTTGGTTAGAGCTTCAAGACGAGGTATGACAAAGCTCAGGAAGTAGAGAGACAGAGAGGACCTAGTAGCGATCAGTGAAGAGGCGGGGCCAGGAGCTAAGTCTCGACCCTGAAACCTCAATTAGGTGAGTACAATTAGGTAAGTACACACACAAACATACGCACACACACACACACACACCACACACACACACACACACACACACACACACACACACACACACACACATACACACACACACACATACACATACACACACACACGCACACACAGGACAGGGATAGCCTAACAAATGATGCAGTGGAGGCAGGAACCATACATAGCTTTAAGACGAGGTATGAGAAATCTCTGGAAGCAGAGAGAGAGAGGACCTAGTAGCGATCAGTGAAGAGGTGGGGCCAGGAGCTGAATCTCGACCCCTGCAACCACAATTAGATGAGTACAATTAGGTGAATACACACTGACACACACTTACACACAAATATATACACACACACACATACACACATACACAAAAACACACAAACACACACACACACCAGGACCAGGTAATCAGGCTAAGGAAGGAAGGAGGAGAGACAACAAGAAATGACCGTGATGTGAGGGACTCAACAAGAGATTCAAAGAAGTGATCACAGAGGAGACAGAAGGGGCTCCAGAAAGACGTAGAGGTGGGGCACACCACCAAGTGCTGGACACAGTGCACACAACCGAGGAAGAAGTGAAGAGGCTTCTGAGTGAGCTAGATACCTCACAGGCAATGGGGCCGGATAACATCTCTCCATGGGTATTGAGAGAGGGAGCAGAGGCGCTATGTGTACCCATAACAACAATATTCAATACATCTATCGAAACAGGGAGATTGCCTGAGGCATGGAAGACAGCAAATGTAGTCCCAATCTTTAAAAAAGGAGACAGACATGAAGCACTAAACTACAGACCAGTGTCACTAACATGTATAGTATGCAAAGTCATGGAGAAGATTATCAGAAGAGTGATGGAACACCTAGAAAGGAATGATCTCATCAACAGCAGCCAACATGGTTTCAGGGATGGGAAATCCTGTGTCACAAACCTACTGGATGGGTGGATTGCATTTTCTTGGACTGCAAGAAGGCGTTTGACACAGTTCCACACAGGAGATTAGTGCAAGAACTGGAGGACCAAGCGGGGATGACAGGGAAGACACTACAATGAATCAGTGAATACTTGTCAGGAAGACAGCATCAAGTCATGGTACATGGCGAGGTGTCAGAGTGGGCACCTATGACCAACAGGGTCCCACAGGGGTCAGTCCTAGGACCAGTGCTGTTTCTGGTATTGGTGAACGACATGACGGAAGGAATAGACTCTGAAGTGTCCCTGTTTGCAGATGACGTGAAGTTAATGAGAAGAATTCATTCGATCGAAGACCAGGCAGAACTACAAAGGGATCTGGACAGGCTGCAGACCTGGTCCAGCAATTGGCTCCTGGAGTTCAACCCCACCAAGTGCAAAGTCATGAAGATTGGGGAAGGGCAAAGAAGACCGCAGACGGATTACAGTCTAGAGGGTCAGAGACTACAAACCTCGCTCAAGGAAAAAGATCTTGGAGTGAGTATAACACCAGGCACATCTCATGAAGCGCACATCAACCAAATAACTGCTGCAGCATATGGGCGCCTAGCAAACCTCAAAACAGCATTCCGATATCTTAATAAGGAATCGTTCAGGACCCTGTACACCGTGTACGTTAGGCCCATATTGGAGTATGCGGCACCAGTTTGGAACCCACACCTCGCCAAGCACGTAAAGAAACTAGAGAAAGTGCAAAGGTTTGCAACAAGACTAGTTCCAGAGCTATGAGGTATGTCCTACGAGGAGAGGTTAAGAGAAATCAACCTGACGTCACTGGAAGACAGGATAGATAGGGGGGACATGATAACGACATACAAAAAACTGAGAGGAATTGACAAGGTGGACAAAGACAGGATGTTCCAGAGATGGGACACGGCAACAAGGGGACATAGTTTGAAGTTGAAGACACAGATGAATCACAGGGATGTTAGGAAGTATTTCTTCAGCCACAGAGTAGTCAGGAAGTGGAATAGTTTGGGAAGCGATGTAGTGGAGGCAGGATCCATACATTGCTTTAAGCAGAAGTATGATAAAGCTCACTGTTCAGGGAGAGTGACCTAGAAGCGACCAGTGAAGAGGCGGGGCCAGGAGCTTGGACTCGACCTCTGCAACCTCAACTAGGTGAGTACAACTAGGTGAGTACACACACACACACACACACACACACACACACACACACACACATGCACCAACAAACAAACACAACACAAAAACATGGGTAAATTCTATCACAAGGAAATCGACTGGGAGAACTTGGAGCCACATGGGGGCAAAGAAACGTGGAGGGCTACGATGATGGAGGTGGTACTGGAAAGCTTCATGTACCAATATGTAAGGAACACTACCAGAGAGAGAGGAGAGGATGAACCAGCGAGACTGGACCTAGTATTCACCTTGAGTAGTGCAGATATTGAGGAGATCACATATGAAACGCCACTCGGGGCTAGTGATGAGGTGGTTCTGAGCTTCGAATACATATTAGAGTTACAATTGGAGAGGGAAACAGGAAGGGCAGGACGAATGAAGCCAAACTACAAGAAAAGGGACAACACAGGCATGAAGAATTTCCTGTACGGGGTTCACTGGGGCAGGGAACTGGCAGGGAAGTTAGTAAACGAGATGTAATATGTGACAACAATACGCAAGTAAGTGTGATCTACGAGCTGAGATTAGGGGAAATCATCATTACAGAGGTAGAGGACGATAGGGACAGAATGTTTCATGGATGGGAGATAGCAACAAGGGGTCACAACTAAAAGTTGAAACCTCAGGTGAGTCAGAGAGATATTAGGAAGTATTTTTTCAGTTACAGAGTTGTCAGGAAGTGGAACAATCTGGAGAGTGATGTAGAGGAGGTAGGATCCATACATAGCTTTAAGAAAAGATGTGATAAAGCTCATGGATCAGGGAGAGAGAGAGGACCTAGTATTAACCAGCGAAGAGGCGGTATCAGGAGCTGTGACTTAATCCCTGCAATCACAATAGGCGAGTACACACACACACTCACACACACACACACGCATACGGGCGATTGGCAAACCTGAGAACAGCATTCCGACATCTTAATAAGGAGTCATTCAGGACCTTGTACACTGTGTACATTAGACCTATACTGGAGTATGCAGAGCCAGTTTGGAACCCTCACCTAGCCAAGCATGTAAGGAAACTAGAGAAAATGCAAAGGTTTCCAGCAAGACTAGTCCTACGAGAAGAGGTTAAAGGAAATCAACATGACGACACTGGAAGACAGGAGAGATAGGGGGGGATATGCTAACGATATAAAAAATACTGAGAGGATTAGACAAGGTGGACACTCACAGGATGTTCCAGAAATGTAACACAGCAACAAGGGGTCACAGTTAGAAGTTGAAGATTCAGATGAACCACAGGGATGTTAGGAAGTATTTCTTCAGTCACAGAGTTGTCAGGAAGTGGAATAGTGTTGGAAGTGATGTAGTGGAGGCAGGATCTATACATAGCTTCAAGGAGAGGTATGATAAAGCTCACGGAGAGGGTAGAGTTACTGAGCAGCGGCCAGAGAAGAGGCAGGGCCAGAAACTGAGACTCGACCCTTGCAACGACAACTAGGTAAAGTACACACACACACACACACACACACACACACACACATACACACACACACACACACACACACACACACACACACACACACACACACACACACACACACACACACACACACACACACACACACACACACACACACACACACACACACACACACACACACACACACACACACACACATACACACGCACACACACACACACTCACTCACACACACACACACACACACACACACACACACCACACACACACACATACACACACACACAGAAAAGACCAAATAGAATTAAGAGAGGGTGGGTAAACGACAAAATGTGATGTAGCACACAGCTTTGAACAAGCTAGCCAGAAAGGGGATATATATATATATACATAAATATATATAAGCAGAGGTGGTGGCAGCAGTAGGCCTGAGGGAGTAGCGCCGCCATAACAGGTTGGGTGTCATCACAAATAAGTAGTGTACTTACCAAAAGTGAAGTGTAAATTATAAAAGTAGCAGTATACAAGTGATAAGTGTGGTAAATGAGGACTCAAAAGGGCAAGAGAAAAGAATAGCCGAAGAAGTCAGCGGCGGAAGGGCGAGGTGTACGAGTCATCGTACAGCGAGCATCGTACAGCGAGCATCGTACATCAGGCATCTGGATGGACGTCCCCTCTGAGTAACGTACAAATCACCTGTGTTGTGGTTGGCGGGAAGTCTGAGTGGTATAGCCGGCCCTGCGGACACTGGTAGCTCGCTATCTAAACCCTGCTCCAGAGGGATTATCATACACACAACACCTAGCAGTAGTAGGAAGATAAAATTTGTAGGAGCAAGGACTAAAGGGACTACAGCCCTGACAACAGTTTCGAGAGATAATGTTTTAGGACACAAAGACAGTACAATCTGAGAAGCAAGTATTGGGTACACATGTAGTAAAAGGTAGTACATAACTGGGTGAAAGAATGACTTGTTAACACACGCTAGTATTATAATTATTAGAACTACTCTCAGTGTTAATGGTATCTCATTAGTATTACGGGTACACAGAAGTGAATTGTATTTCTGGGACATATAAACAACTGACGTGCTCACACACACGAACGCGTGCACACACATACACACTGGGGGCCGGGAGCTGGGTCTCGACCCCTGAAACCATTACGGGTACACAGAAGTGAATTGTATTTCTGGGACATATAAACAACTGACGTGCTCACACACACGAACGCGCGCACACACATACACACTGGGGGTCGGGAGCTGGGTCTCGACCCCTGAAACCACAACTAGGTGAGTACACACAGCTGATCCTTGGAATTTGACCGCCTTCCCCACAGACCCCCACAGAACCCTCACTCCTAACCTTTTCTCGCCTCGGTTTCTCCCTCTCATAACCTTTTATCCCTCCCCCTACTCACTCACTCACTCACTCCACCTCACTCACTCACTCACTCACTCTACTCTCTCTCTCTCTCACCTCTCTCTCCCCTCTCTCCTCTCTCTCGTCTCTCCCTCTCCTCCCTCTCTCTCTCTCCATTCCTACTCTCTCTCTCCTCTCACTCTCTCTCCTCTCCTCTCTCTCTCTCTCTCTCCCTCTCTCTCTCTCTCTCTCTCTCTCACCCTCTCTCTCTCTCTCTCCCCTCTCCCTCTCTCCCTCTCTCTCCCTCTCTCAATCCCACTCTCTCCCCCTCTCTCTCCACTCTCTCTCCTTCCCTCTCTCTCATCTCTCTCAATCCCTCTCCCACCCTCTCCTCTCATCCCTCTCTCTCCCTCTCTCTCCCTCTCTCGCCCTCTCGCTCTCCCTCTCTCCCCCCCTCTCGTCCCTCTCCCCTCTCTCTCCCTCACCTCCCTCACTCCTCCCTCTCACCCTCTCTCCCTCCCTCTCGTCCCTCTAATCTCTCCTCTCTCTCGCTGCTCCCTCATCCTCTCTCTCTCTCCTCCCTCTCTCTCTCTCCTCCTCTCTCTCCTGGACAGAGGTCTACCCCTCTCTCTCTCCTCCCCACTCTCTCCTCTCTCTCTCTTCTCCCTCTCTCTCTTCTCACTCTCTCCTCTCTCTCTTCTCTTCCTCTCTCTCTCTCTCCTCTCTCTCTCTCTTTCACCACTCTCTCTCTCTCATCTCTCTCACTCTCTCCTCTCTCCCTCTCTCCCTCATCTCCCTCTCCCCTCTCTCCCTCTCATCTCTCTCCCTCCCTCTCTCTCCCTCTCTCTCTCTCCCTCTCTCTCTCTTCACCCTCTCTTCTCTCTCCCTCCCTTCTCTCTCCCTCTCTCTCTCTCCCTCTCTCTCTCTCCCTCTCCTCCCTCTCTCTCTCTCCCTCTCTCTCTCTTCCCTCCCTCTCTCTCTCCTCACTCCCCCTTCCCTCTCTCTCTCTCCCCCTCTCTCTCTCTCTCCCTCTCTCATCTCTTCACCTCTCTCCACTCTCCCTCTCTCTCTCCTCCTCTCTCTCTCCCCCTCTCTCTCTCTCCTCTCAATTTCTCCTCTCTACACTTCCCTCTCTCTCTCCTCTCTTCTCTCCACGTCTCTCTCCCTCCCTCCCCTCTCTCCTCCCTCACTCCACTCCCTCTCTCTCTCTCTCCCACTCTCCTCCTCTCTCTCCCTCTCTCACTCCCTCCTTCTCTCCCTCTCTCTCTCCCACTCCCTCTCTTCTCTCCCTCCTTCTCTCCCCGTCTCTCTCTCACCTCTCTCTCACTCTCCTCTCTCTCCCTCCTTCTCTCCCTCACTCTCTCTCTCCTCTCTCTCTCCTTCTCTCTCTCCCTCTCTCTCTCCCTCCATCTCCTCCCTCTCTTCTCCCCTCTCCTCTCCCTCCTTCTCTCCCTCTCTCTCTCTCCCCTCTTCTCCCTCCTTCTCTCCCTCTCCTTTCTCCCTGCCCTCTCTCTTTCCCCTCTCTCTCTCTCCCTCTCTCTCCCCCCTTCTCCATCTCTCTCTCCCTCTCTCCCACTCTCTCTCCCTCTCTCTCTCCTCTCTCTCTCCCTCCTTCTCATCTCCTCTCCTCTCCCTCTCTATCTCCCATCCTTCTCTCCCTCTCTCTCTCCCTCACTCTCCCCTCTCCCTCTCTCCTCTCTCCCTCACTCCTCCCCTCTCCCTCTTCTCCCCCTCTCTCTCTCCCTCCTCTCCCTCTCTCCTCTCCCTCTCTCTCTCCCTCTCTCTCTCCCCCTCTCCCTCTAACTCTCCCTCCTCTCTCTCCTCTCTCTCTCTCTCCCTCTCTCGCTCTTCTCCCACTCTCCTCGCCCTCCCTCTCTCTCTCCTCTCTCTCTCCCTCTCTCTCTCCCTCATCTCTCCCTCTCGTCTCTCTCCCTCTCTCTCTCCCTCTCTCTCTCCCTCTCTCTCTCCCTCTCTCTACTCCCCCTCTCCGCTCTTCCTCTACCCTCTCTTCTCTCCCTCTCTCTCCTCTCCCTCTCTCTCTCCCTCTCTCTCCCCCACCCTCTCTCATCTCCCACTCTCTCCCTCTCCTCTCTCCCCTCTCTCTCCCTCTCTCTCTCCCTCTCTCCTCATTCCCCATAACCCAATCTCCTCACACCCCTCCTCCTCTCAATAGGCTTCTCTCTCCATCTCTCCATTTCTCTCTCTCATAGCCTTTTCCCTCCGCCCTCCTTTTTCTCCGCTCTCTCTCTCTTTCTCTCCCTCTCCTCTCCCTCTCTTTCTCTTCTCTCCTTCTCTCTACCCTTTCCTCTCCACCCTCACTTTCTCTCCTCCACTCCCCCTTGGTCCTTATCCCTCACCCCATACTCTCTCCTCTCTCCTCCCTCTTTCTACCCTTTCTCTCTCCTTCTCTCACCCTCTTTCCTACCCTTTCTCTCTCCTCTCTCTCCCTCTTTCTACCCTTTCCTCTCTCCCCCCCACACCCCCTCCCACCTCTCGCCTTCTGTCTGTGGTAATAAAAAAAAAAAAAAAAAAAAAAAAAACAATATGGGTGGCCTTAGAGGACGAAAACCAGAGATCTGGTAGACGAACCAGGGAGGAAAACTGGGAGTTAGAGCTCCAAAAAAGGGAGGAAGAGTGGGGAAGGAAGATAGTAGAGCTTGTAAGAAAATGGAGGATCGATAGCTAAGAGTGGCAGGAAGTGGAGTACAGGTCTTAGCAGCAGAAGCAAGGATACAGTGCTTAGAAGAAACTGCAAAAGCCTGAAACAGATTAGAGAGACAAATGACAATCAGAGTGACAATCAGGGAAATTCAAAGTCATAGGCGCAGACATGGGTATGGTAAAGCAAAACGGAGACATGCCGTACACGAAGGCCCATCAACCCACGTGAGGGGCCAGGGAACAAGACGATGAGCACCACGGAGATCCAAAACGACAGGTCTGAAGACAATGAAGGAAATTCAAAGTCAGGCGCAGACAAGGGGATGGTAAGCAACAACGGAGACATGCCGTACACGAAGGCCCTATCAGACCCACGTGGGGCCAGGGAAAAGACGATGAGCACACTAAGATCAAGCGACAGGTCCGAAGACAATGAAGGTTTGTTATATGCAGAGATTCTAACAGCCAACTGCAGTAGCAAGGGACAGCTGGTCAGGAAAGACAGTTCACTGAGAATAGAAGTTTCAGATATGACAGGGACTGAAGGCAAGAACATGTCAATGGAAGGAAATAAAATGCCTCAGAGGAAGCAGATGGAGACTCAGTGGGAGGAGGAAAGGGCGAGGTCAGTTTTTGTGTACGGGCTCCAAGAAGCCAAGGGGGCCAACTTTGAAGAAATAAAACAGGAGGAGAAAAAAATGATTGAAGGCATCATGAAAACAATAGGGGAGGGCAATATGACCCAGGTGACAAATTTTCAGAGAATTGGGTGGTTTGCGAGTGGAAGGATACGGCCTGTCAGAGTAACTTTCAAGGAAGAATCAGTTCGAACCAGGATTCTGCAAGAGAAAGCAAGACTGAGGGACAAAGAGGGGTACCAGAGAGTATACCTCGACCGCGACAGAACACAAGAAGAAAGGACTACACTGAAAGAGAGGGTACAGAGACGCAAGGAGGAACGAGAAGCAATGAAAATGAGCAGGACCCAGACACAGGAGGAAGGGCAAACACACCCCACAGAATCTCCCACCAAAAGACTCCACCCGCGACATTCCCAACGCAACTGAGCAACCTATACTACAACCCACTCACTGTTCCCTCTGCCACCAACCCCCATATCACAAACCTCACCCCAACAGCTGTCCCTTATGGGCATTCTGACCCCACCCCCATCAACACAAACCCCACCTACACCACAGCCCCATATAGGCCCCCACCAAGGCTCTCGCTCCCCCAACCCCAATATACTTGCATGACCACAATGATAGAAAAGAAACTAAAGGTTTGGTACACAAACGCGGATGGAATAACGAATAAACATGAGGAGTGGAATGAAAGAATCAGTGAAAAATCCCCAGACATCATAGCAGTCACAGAAACAAAACTCGCTGAGACAATAACAGACACAATCTTCCCAACAGGATATCAGATCCTGAGGAAAGATAGAAGGAGTAGAGGGGGAGGAGGGGTTGCACTGCTCATAAAACACCAATGGGGATTTGAGGAAATGGAAGGCATGGACATGATTGGAGAAAGATACTACCTTGTAGGTACAATTCAGTCCGTGAGGAAACATAAAGTAGTCATTGGTAAGGGATGATAACCCACCACGGAACTGCAGGAGGCCAGAGGGAGTACGAAGAAAACAACAGGGTGATGGTGGACACACTGGCTGAGGTTGCACGAAAGGCTCACTCGGAGCACAGAGCAAAGTTACTGTAATGGGGCGATTTCAACCAACAGGGGAAGATCGAATGAGGGAAAACCTGGAGCACATGTGGGTCCCGAAACATGGAGAGCCAAGATGATGGATGTGTACTTGAAAACCTCATGCATCAACATGTCAGGACACAAACTCCAGAGAAGAGAGGGGAGGATGAGCCAGCAAGACTGGATCTTGTGTTGGCACCCTGTAGCCGTTCAGACGTGAGGACATCACTTATGACGAGCCCTTGTGAGCTAGCGATCATGTGTTTGAGTTTTGACTATATAGTAGAGTTACAAGTGGAGAAGGTACAGGAACTGAAGGGGTCAGGCCAAACTATAAAAGGGGGAGGGACTACACAGGTATGAGAAATTCTCTGCAGGAGGTTTTCAGTGGGACAGACCAAATGGTAGGAAAATCAGTAACGAAGATGATGGAATATGTGACAAACCAAAGTGCAATGAAGGCAGAGGAAAGTTTTGTTCCCAAGGGAAAACAGAATAATAGGAAAAGACCAAACGAGTCTTGGTTTACCCGAAGGTGTAGGGAGGCAAAAAACTAAAGTGCAAACAGAGATGAAAAGGTACAGGAGGCATAGGACCAGGAAAACAAGGAGATTAGTAGATGAGCAGAAACGAGTATGCGCAGATAAGGAGGGAGGCCCAGCGACAGTATTGAACGACATGCATCGAAAGGGTCAAATCTGACCCGAAACTGCTGTATAGCCACATTAGGAGGAAGAAACAGTCAAGGACCAGGTGATAAGGTGAGGAAAGAAGGTGGAGAACTCACAAGAAAACGATCAAGAGGTATGTGAGGAGCTACTAACACGAGATGTAAGGAAGTATTTACATAGAGACAGGAAGGACTCTGGGGGGCAGACCAGATGGGGACTCCAACAAGGAATGCACCAACAAGTGGTTGGACGACATACATACACGGATGAGGAGGCGGTGAAGAAACTGCTAGGGAACATCGATACCTCAAAGGCAATGGGACGGACAACATCTCTCTGCCATGGGTCCCTTAAAGAGGGAGCAGATATGTTGTGGCATACACTGACCACAATCTTCAACACATCCCTGGAAAACTGGGCACTACTGAGAGGTATGGAAGACGGCAAATGTAGTTCCCATTTTCAAAAAGGAGACAGAAAAGAGGCCACTCAACTATAGACCCTGTGTCTTTGAGTGTTATAGTATGCAAAATTATGGAGATGATTATCAGGAGAGAGAGTGGTGGAGGCACTGGAAGGAACTGGAGTATAAATCCCAACAGCACGGATCCGGAAGGGCAAATCGGTGTCACAAATACCTTCTGAGGAGATGTTGATAAAATAACAGTAGTAAGCAAGAGGAGAGTGAGGGGTGGGTTGATTGCATCTTCTTGGTACTGCAAGAAGGCCTTGAACAGTTCCTCACAAGTAGATTAGTGCAGAAGCTAGAGCATCATCAGGCGCTATATATCAGGAGGGCACTGCATGGATCAGAGAAATACGACAGGAGGCAACAACGAGTCATGGTAGTAATGTGTATCACAGTGGGCACCTGTGACGCGCGGGGGTCCCACAGGGGTCGGTCCTAGGACCCAGTGCTATTTTTGGTATATGTGAACGACATGACGGAAGGGTTAGACTCAGAAGTGTCCCTGTTTGCAGATGATGTGAACGATAATGAGGAGGAAATTAAATCTGAATGAGGACCAGCAGGACTTCAAAGTGACCTGGACAGGACTGGACACTGCGTCCAGCAAATGGCTTCTCGTAATTAATCCTGCCAAATGCAAAGTCATGAAGATAGGGGAAGGGCACGAAGGACCACAGACAGAGTATAGGAAAGGTGGCCAAAGACGCAAACCTCCATCAAGGAGAAAGATTTGGGGGTGAGTATAACACCGAGCATGTCTCCGAAGCACACATCAATCAGTTAACTGCTGCCGCATATGGGGCCTGGCAACCTGAGAAACGGCATTCGATCCTTAGTATAGGAATCATTCAAGACACTGTTACACCGTGGATGTCAGGCCCATACTGGAGTAGCCGCACCTGTTTGAACCGCACTTGTAGCACGTCAAGAAAAACTAGAGAAAGTACAAAGGTTTCGCAACAAGGTTAGTTCAGAGCTAGGGAATGTCCTATGGAGATAAGATAAGGGAAATCGGCCTGGACGACAACTGGAGGGACAGGAGGGTCAGAGGGAGACATGATAACGACATATAAAATACTGCGTGGAATAGGACAAGGTGGACAAGGGACAGGATCGTCAGGGAGGGGACACAGAAACAAGAGGCCACCAATTGGAAGTTGAAGACACAATGGTCAGAGAGATAGTAGGAAGTTTTCTTCAGTCATAGGTTGTAAGGCAGTGGAATAGCCTAGAAAAATGCGTAGTGGAGGGCAGGTAACCGAACACAGTTTTTAAGGACCGAGGTTTGATAAAGCTTATGGAGGGGGAGAGAGAGCGGCCTAGTAGCAACGGTGAAGAGGCGGGGCCAGGAGCTAGGACTCGACCCCTGCATCACAAATGGTGAGTACAAATAGGTGAGTACACACACACACACACACACACCGGCCACACCTACACATTCCCACATATTAAGGACCCCCACACTCTCCCCCATGCACTCTCTCCCCACTCTCTCCCACTCCCTTCCTGCTCCCTCTCTCTCTCACCCTCCTTCTTCCCCCTCCTCTCCCTCTATCCCCTCCCCAATCTCTCTCATTCACCACTGTCTCAGCTTCTACTTACCTCCTTCCCGCCTCCCCCCACACTCAACAAACATACCACAACATCGCAGAAATACAGAAGTTTTTTCATTCTGCAGCAACCAAAAAAAAAAAAAAAATTTTGCAGAGGGACTGGAGAGGAGTCTGGGAAGGAGATTGGCTAGCAGAGCTCATGAAATGGAACATGAGTGGGGAAGGAAGGTAGAAGAGCTTAGCATGAAAATGGAGGAGAGGATAGCTGCAGAGCAGGAAGTGGGAGATGCAAGTCACAGCAGCAGAGGTTAAGATACAGAGAAAGTGAAAAATCTGAAACAGCCTAAAGAACTAAAGAGCAATGTGGTCATGACATCAGAAACTGCCACTTCAGTCACAAACAAAGGGACCCAAGGGCCATCATAGAACCCGAGAAAAATAAAAGAGGATCACATCAGGAACAATCGAGGGGACTGTAGAAAATGGAACAGCTAAGCTATATGTAGAAGACCTAACAGTCCACAGCAGTGCCCAGGGAAAGCTGAGAGGAAAATGGCAGTCCACTGGGCCAAAGGACAGCCGATAGTGAAGAGATTGAGGAAAGGAAAGCTGCAATGGAGGCAACTAAATCGAATCAGGAGATACATAGGGATATGCAGTGGGAAAAATGAAAGAGAGAGATCAGTCTTTGCTTATGGGATCCAGGAAGTTGAAAGGGAAACTTATGAAGCAAGAAGACAAGGGGAGAAAAAAGTGACTGAAAACATTATGAAAGCAATAGGAGAAGATGATATGACCCACGGGGGGTTGCAAGAGGAAGAATCTGGCCAGTCAAAGTTATTTTCAAGGCAGAATTGGCTGGAAGCAGGATCCTGCAGGAGAAAGCAAGACTAAGGTACATTCTGGCATACCAGAAGGTGTACCTCAGCCACAACAGAACATGAGAAGAAAGACAGAAACTGAAAGAGAGGGTACAAAAATGAAAGAAGGAAAGGAAGAAGAGATGGACAGAACCCAGACTCAGGAAGAGGATTAACTACAACCTCCCTCACAGCCACCTACAGAAGCCCCTCAACCAGAAACACCCAAATGCAACCAAACATTCTAACCCAAAACACATGCCATACCCATTGCCTCCACCCACCTCATTACAAAGTCTACCTTCACAGCAACCACCCAGACCTCAGTTTTAGAAAAGAAGTTGAAGGTTTGGTATACAAATGCAGACAGAATAACAAATAAGTGTGAGGAGTGGCATGAAAGAATCAATGGAACATCCCCAGACATAATAGCACTCACAGAAACGAAACTCACCAGAATGATAACAGATGCAATCATTCCTGACTCACAAAATCGTAATGACACGATTGCAAACAAACCATACCACGGGTGGGGATAGAACCCACGATTAGAGAGTCTCAGAACTCCAGACCGTCGCATTAGCCACTGGGCCAGCTAGCCATAATAAGATTCATCCAATTAGGTATATTTATACACCATTGGAAGGTTAGCATGGGCACCACTGTGACCACAAATGCAAGTTTTTTACAGACGAATCTCCAGCTAGCGTGGCTGTGACGAACTCTAGCTCAAGTCCCCTCAAAGCCGTCAACATGACTCACGAAATCGTAATGACACGAGTCGTGTTGACGGCTTTGAGGGGACTTAAGCTAGAGTTCGTCATGGCCACTCTAGCTGGAGATTCGTCTGTAAAAACTTGCATTTGTGGTCACAGTGGTGCCTATGTTAACCTTCTTATGGTGTAGAAATGTACCTAGTTGGATGATTCTTATTGTGGCTAGCTGGTCCAGTGGCTAACGCAACGGTCTGGAGTTCTGAGACTCTCTGATCGCGGGTACTATCCCTACCCGTGGCATGGTTTGCAATCTTTCCACTTGGATAACAAATCCTCAGGAAAGATGGAGGGAGCAGAGGGGGAGGAGGAGTCGCACTGTTCATTAAAACCGGTGGGGATTCGAGAAAATGGAAGGAATGAATGGAATAGGCGAAAGGGACTACATAGTAGGAATAATCCAGTCTAAGGGCCATAAGGTGGTAATTGCAGTAATGTACAACCCACCACGGAACTGCAGGAGGCCAAGACAACAATACGACAAGAGCAACAAAGCAATGGTAGACACACTAGCCGAGGTGGCCAGAAAAGCTCACATGTGGAGAGCAAAGTTACCAGTTATGGGTGATTTCAATCACAAGGAGATTTACTGGGAAATCCTGGAGCCTCATGGGGGTCCCAAAACATGGAGAGCCAAGATGATGGATGTGGTACTGGAAAACCTCATGCATCAACATGTTAGAAATACTATCAGAGAGAGAGAGGTGAGGATGATCTAACAAGACTGGACCTAGTATTCGCCTTGAGTAGTTCGGGCATAGAGAATATCACGTGCAAAATCCCGTTGGAGCTAGTGATCATATGGTTCTGCGCTTTGATTACATAGTTTAGCTACAAGTGGAGATGGTAGCAGGAATAGGATGGGAAAAATCGAACTACAAAAGGGGGTACTACACAGGCATGAGGAACTTCTTGTAAGATGTTCAGTGGGAGAGAGAAATGGCAGGAAAACCAGTAACAGACGTGTTGGATTATGTGACAACAAAATGCAAGGAGGAAGAGGAGAGGTTTGTTCCCAAAGGAAACAAACAATGGGAATACCAGAATGAATCCTCGGTTCACCCAAAGGTGTAGGGAGGCAAAAACTAAGTGCACCAGAGAATGAAAAAGGTACAGGAGGCAAAGGACCCAGGAAAATAAAGAGATTAGCCGAAGAGTCAGAAACAAATATGCACAGATAAGAAGGGAGGCTCAGCGATAATACGGAAATGACCCAAAGCTGCTGTACAGCCACATCAGGAGGAAAACAACAGTCAAAGATCAGGTAATGAGACTGAGGAAGGAAGGTGTGGAGTTTCCAAGAAACGACCAAGAGGTATGTGAGGATTCAGCATGAGATTTAAAGAAGTATTTACAATGGAGACAGGAAGGAACCAAAGAATTCAGAATAGGGAGGTACACCAACAAGTGCAGATGAAATACACACAACCGAGGAGGTGGAGAAGCTGCTATGTGAACTTGATACCTCAAAGGCGGTGGGATCAGACAATATCTCTCCGTGGGTCCTCAGAGAGGGAGCAGAGATGTGGTGTGTGCCACTAACAAAAATTTTCAACACACCCATTAAATGTGGGCAACTACCTGAGGTAATGGAAGATGTCAAATGTAGTCCCATTTTTAAGATAGGAGACAGACACGAGGCATAAAACACAGACCTGTGTCACTGACGTGTATAGTATGCAAAATCATGGAGAAGATCATCAGGAGGAGAGTGGTACAGCACCTAGAGAGACAACCTTATAAACGGCAACCGGCACGGTTTCAGGGAAGGGAAATCCTGTGTCACAAACAGAAGTAAGACACGAGAGGGGTGGATAGACTGCATTTTCTTGGACTACCTGGAGTCTACCTGGAAGTTATTCCGGGGATCAACGTCTCGGCGGCCCGGTCCACGACCAGGCCTCCCGGTGGATCAGGGCTTGATCAAACAGGCTGTTACTGCTGGCCGCACGCAGTCCAACGTACGAGCCACAGCCCGGCTGATCCGGCACTGATTTTAGGTATCTGTCCAGCTCTTACTTGAAGGCAGCCAGGGGTTTATTGATAATTCCCCTTATGCTTGGCGGGAGGCTGTTGAACAGTCTTCGGCCCTGGACATTTATGGTGTTTTCTCTTAGTGGACCAATGGCGCCCCTACTTTTAATTGGGGGTATTTTGCATCGCCTGCCCAGTCTTTTACTTTCGTAGGGAGTAATTTCTGTGTGCAGATTCGGGACCATTCCTTCCAGGATTTTCCAAGTGTAGATTATGATATATCTCACTCTCCTGCGTTCCAACGAGTACAAGTCAAGTGCTTCCAAGCGTTCCCAGTAGTTAAGGTGCTTGACAGAACTTATATGTGCAGTAAAGGATCTCTGTACACTCTCTAGATCTGCAATTTCACCTGCTTTGACTGGAGATGTTAATGTACAGCAGTATTCCAGCCTAGAGAGAACAAGTGATTTGAAAAGGATCATCATTGGCTTAGCATCTCTCGTTTTGAACGTTCTCATTATCCATCCTATCATTTTCTTTGCACTTGTGATCGTGGCACTGTTGTGATCCTTGGAAGTGAGATCCTCAGACATTACTACTCCCAGGTCCCTTACATTATTTTTCCGCTCCATTGTATGGCCAGAGTTTGTAGTATACTCTGTTCTAGTTATTATCTCCTCCAGTTTTCCATAATGGAGTAGTTGGAATTTGTCCTCATTGAACATCATATTGTTTTCCGTTGCCCACTGGAAAACTTTGTTTATATCTTCTTGGAGGTTAACCGTGTCTTCAACAGATGACAGTCACATGCAGAGACTGTCAACAGATGACAGTCTCATGCAGAGATATACACCACAGCACAGTATCATCCGCAAAGGATGATACAGTGCTGTGGTGTATATCTCTGTCTATGTCTGATGTGAGGATGAGGAATAGGATGGGGGCGAGTACTGTGCCTTGTGGAACAGAGCTCTTCACTATGGCAGCCTCCGATTTAACTCTGTTGACCACTACTCTTTGTGTTCGATTGTTGGGAAGTTAAAGATCCATCCCCCCACTTTTCCCAGTTATTTTTTTTAGCATATTTTGTGCGCTTTTAAACGCCATGATCGCATTTGAAAAGGCTTTTGAAAAAGTCTGGTAAATTCATCTGCTTTCGTTTTTTCTTCCAGTGCATCCAAGGCCATATCAAGTGACCAGTAGTGCGGGGGGCGGGAGCGACCTCCCCTAAACCTGTTGCACTGGATTGGCATTTTTTTTGGGAATCCAGGATTTGAAATCCTGCTTCTTAGCACTTTTTAAAAGATTTTTATGATGGGGACGCTGAGCATTGGTCTATGTTCTTAATAATGCTTTGCTCCCCTTTATTGAGTGGGGCATATCCGTTTTTTAATGTTTGGGGAATTTTACCCAGTCCAAGCCCTCCTCCATATGTATGGAGGGCACTGAGAGGGGTTTCTTGCAGTTTTAATGAAACAGATTCCACAGTCGGGGGCCGGGGGTGAGTGCATGGGCATTATCAATGACTTTGTCGAAGTCTATGGAGTTAGGATAATGTCGGGGAAATTTGGGATACATTTATGGATTTTGGATCATTTGAAAGTTAAAACAATGTGCAACATCTGGAAAACTTTATTAGACGTTTTTGCCAACCTGGTTTATCAAACAGATTCTAGGGCATAATAGGAAGCAGTAAACTATATACAAAAGATAGGGAATCAGTCCCCCAGCCCTTTGGGGTTAGTGTTACACCATCGGGTGGGGGGAATCTGAAAAAAGGCAAAAAATGGCGGTTATTAGGGTCAGTGGGTAGGGCGGGGAGCAGAGAGGGCATAGTCACTGGGCGGGATTCCCCATTGAAGTAGGTCCCTTCCCAAAAAGATGGGTTTTTTGCAGCAGCTGTGAGAGGTCTTTTAGATGTCCTCTGACGCCTATTAACCGCCATCTTTTCCTTTGCTTCAATTCCCTCCACCACGATGCTGTAACCTAACTCCCAAGGCCCAGGGTGATTACCCCTCTTTTGTATATGTTTCTATGTCTTCCCATTTTGTCCAATCTGTATTTTATAAACCACTGGATGGCGAAAGCTCAATAAAGATTTCCAGAGTTGCACATGTCTTTAAATTTCAATTTCGGGTTTTTTTACCTTTCTGCACAAATTGTCAGACACTGCTACATCATGGAATCTTGGTTCAGAGGGGATCTACAAACCTTCTTCACAGCTGCTGCAACTAACCCATCTCTTTGGAAAAGGACCTACTTCCACTGGGAATCCCCCCTACCAGTGACTATGCCCTCGTCTGCTGCCCGTCCCTATCCACTGACGCCTATATAACCGCCAGTCTTCTTGCCTTTGCTTCAGATTCTCCTCCACCACGATGCTGTGAACACTAACTCCAAGGCTGAGGGACTGATTACCTCATCTTTTGTATATAGTTCTACTGTCTTCCTATTATGTCCTAGAATCTGTATTGATAAAGCCACTGGATGGCGAAATGTCTACAATAAAGATTTCCAGATGTTGCACATGTGTCTTAACTTTCATATTGTCGGTATTTTATACCTTTCTTGCACAAGAAATCATTTGGGTCGTCGATCCTCAGACTGATTAGTGGCTCACTAAACACAGAGTCGTACTGGAATTTCAGTATTTCACTCATTTACTTGTTGTCATCTGTGTAAGTCCCATCCTGTCTGAGTAAGGGCCCGATACTAGATGTGGTATTTGCCTTGTTTTTGGCATATGAAAAGAAATATTTCGAATTTCTTTCAATTTCACTAATAGCTTTATGCTCCTCCTGTCTCTCCTGTCTCTCCTGAGAAGGCCTTCGACATAGTTCCTCACAAGAGGTTAATGCTAAAGCTAGAGGATCAGGCACGCATAACAGGAAAGGCTCTACAATGGATCAGAGAATATCTGACAGGGAGGCAACAACGAATCATGGTAGGTGAAGAGTAGGCGCCTGTGACGAGTGGGGTTCCACAGTGGTCAGTCCTGGGACCAGTGCAATTTTTGGTATATGTGAATGACATGACGGAAGAGATAGACTCAGAAGTGTCCCTCTTCGTAGATGATGAGAAGTTAATGTGGAGAATTAAATCTGATGAGAATTAAGCAGGACTACGAAGATACTTGGACAGGCTGGAAGCCTGGTCCAGCAACTGGCTCTTCAAATTTAACCCCGCCAAATGCAAAGTATTGAAGACCGGAGAAGGGCAAAGAAGACCGAAGACAGAGTATACGCTAGGTCGCCAAAGACTGCAAACCTCACTCAAGGAAAAGGATCTTCGGGTGAATATAATGCCGAGCACATCTCCTGATTTGCAAATCAACCAGATAAGTGCTACAGCATATAAGCACCTGGCAAACCTGAGCATAGCGCTCCGATAACTCAGTAAGGAATCGTTCAAGACTCTGTACACCCAGTATGTCAGGCCCATGCTGGAGTATGCAGCACCAGTTTGGAACCCACACCTGGTCAGGCACGTTAAGACATTAGAGAAAGTGCAAAGGTTGCAACAAGACTAGTTCCAGAGGTAAGGGGAATGTCCTATGATGATAGGTTAAGGGAAATCGGCCATCAGGCCGAAGGACAGGAGGGTTGGGGAGACATGATAACGACATGCAAAATACTGCGAGGAATTGACAAGGTGAACAGAGACAGGATGTTCCAGAGATGGGACACAGCAACAAGGGGTCACAGTTGGAAGTTGAATACTCAGATGAGTCAAAGGGAGGTTAAAAAGTATTTCTTTAGTCATAGAGTTGTCAGGAAGTGGAATAGTCTGGGAACTGACATAGTGGAGGGAGGAACCGTTCATAATTTTAAGATGAGGTTTGATGAAGCACATGGAGCAGGGAGAGAGAGGACAAAATAGCGATCACTAAAGAGGCAGGGCCAGGAGCTGTGATCGACCTCTGCAACCACAATTAGGTGATTACAATTAGGTAAGTACACACACACACATACACACACACACACACACACACGCACACACACACAAACACACACACACACACACACACCTACACAAACACACACAACACACACACACACACACACACACACACACACACCACACACACAAACACACACACACACACACACACCTACACAAACACACACACACACACACACACACACACACACACACACACACACACACACAACACCACACACACACACACACACACAAAATAGCAGAGAATGGAAAAAGTACAGAAGGCAGAGAACACACGAAAATAGGGAGATCAGTCGCAGAGCCAGGAATGAGTACGCACAGGTAAGGAGGGAGGCCCAGCGACAGTATGAAAATGACATAGCATCGAGAATCAAGACTGACCCGAAACTGTTGTATAGCCACATCAGGAGGAAGACAACAGTCAAAGACCAGGTGATCAGATTAAGGACAGAAGGTGGAGAACTCACAAGAAATGATCAGGAGGTTATGTGAGGAGCTGAACAGGAGATTTAAGGAAGTCTTTACAGTAGAGACAGGAAGGGCTGTGGGAAGACAGCACAGAAGGGAACATCAAGAGGGAATATACCAACAAGTGTTGGATGACATACGAACAACTGAGGAGAGGTGAAGAAGCTCTTAATGACCTTGACACCTCAAAGGCGATGGACCGACAACATCTCCCCAAGGGTCCTTAGAGAAGGAGCAGAGATGCTGTGCGTGCATCTAACCACAATCTTCAACACATCCCTTGAAACTGGGCAACTACCTGAGAAATGGAAGACAGCTAATGTAGTCCCCATATTTAAGAAAGGAAACAGAAACGAGGCACTAAACTACAGACCTGTGTCTCTGACATGTATTGTGTGCAAAGTCATGGAGAAGATTATCAGGAGGAGAGTGGTCGAACACCTGGAAAGGAACAAGATTATAAATGAAAACCAGCATGGGTTCATGGAAGGCAAATCTTGTATCACAAACCTCCTGAGTTTTATGACAAGGTAACAGAAGTAAGACACGAGAGAGAGGGGTGGGTAGATTGCGTTTTCCTAGACTGCAGGAAGGTCTTTGACACAGTTCCCCACAAGAGATTAGTGCAGAAGCTGGAGGATCAGGCGCACGTAAAAGGGAGGGCACTGCAATGGATAAGGAATACCTGACAGGGAGGCACCAACGAGTCATGGTACGTGAAGAGGTATCACAGTGGGCGCCTGTTACGAGCGGGGTCCCACAGGGGTCAGTTCTAGGACCAGTGCTATTTTTGATATATGTGAACGACATGATGGAAGGAATAGACTCTGAAGTGTCCCTGTTCGCAGATGATGTGAATTGATGAGAAGAATTAAATTGGACGAGGATGAGGCAGGACTGCAAAGAGACCTGGACAGGCTGGACATGTGGTCCAGCAACTGGCTTCTCGAATTCAATCCAGCCAAATGCAAAGTCATGAAGATTGGGAGGGGCAAAGTAGACCGCAGACAGAGTATAAGGCTAGGTGGACAAAGACTACAGACCTCACTCAGGGAGAAAGACCTTGGGTGACCATAACACCGAGCACATCACCGAGGCACACATCAACCAAATAACCGCTGCAGCATACGGGCGCCTGGCAAACCTGAGAATAGCGTTCCGATACCTTAATAAGGAATCGTTCAAGACACTGTACACTGTGTATGTTAGGCCCATACTGGAGTATGCAGCACCAGTCTGGAACCCACACCTGTCAAGCACCTCAAGAAGTTAGAGAAAGTACAAAGGTTTGCAACAAGGCTAGTCCCAGAGCTCAAGGGAATGTCGTACGAGGAAAGGTTAAGGGAAATCGGACTGACGACATTGGAGGACAGAAGGGTCAGGGGAGACATGATAACGACATACAAGATACTGCGGGGAATAGACAAGGTGGACAGAGATAGGATGTTCCAGAGAGGAGACACAGGACAAGGGTCACAATTGGAAGCTGAAGACTCAGAACGAGTCACAGGGACGTTAGGAAGTATTTCTTCAGTCATAGAGTTGTCAGCAAGTGAAGTAGTGGAGGCAGGAACCATACATAGTTTTTAAGAAGAGTATGACAAAGCTCAGGAAAACAGAGAAAAGAGGATCCAGTAGCGATCAGTGAAGAGGCGGGGCCAGGAGCTGAGTCTCGACCCCTGCAACCACAATTAGGG
>NC_069403.1:103023987-103136829 GCF_026875155.1 Cherax quadricarinatus | reverse complement strand
AAACTTTATCCTGTTTTTTGCGAGGTGCTCAGAATCAACGTTTAGAAGCTATACATATAAAAATACAAAACATTTAAACCCCCTTTTTAAAGTGCAGGGCATGTATTTTCCCTTTTCCCCGGACTCAAGTCCGCTTATAAAAATCCCCGGTTTTTCCTAAATCCCTTCACTAAATTTACCCTCTCAAAAACCCCAACGATCGTCAGGCCCAAGTCCCATTCGTCTCCATTCACCCCTATCTAACACGTCTGCCCCCTGCTGGAAACCCAACCCCCTCGCCCACAAAACCCCCTTTTTCCCCCTCTCCCAACCCTTTCGAGGACGACCCTACCCGCCTTCCTTCCTCATAGTTTTATATGTTTCCTGTCTTCTATTTTGATCTTCTTTAAATGACCAAACCACCTCAAAAACCCCTCTTCTGCCCCTCTGACTAAACTTTTATTAACCCCACCCCTTTTTCCCCAATTTCCACATTCCGAATTTTTCTGCAAATATTTAACCACACATTCCCTTAGAAGGAACTCCACGCCCCAACGTCTCTCACTGTGATTTACCACCCAAGCTTACACCCATAAAGAGTTTTGGGTATACTATATTTCATACTTTCCCCCTTTTTTTCCCCCATAGATAACTTTTTGACTCCCATATCCCCAAAGCACCATCCCCTTTTTTTCCCCTATCATTCTATGTTAAACCTCATCCTTCAAAAATCCACCCCGCCGACACGTCAACTCCCAAGACTAAAAACTTTCACTTCTTCCAAAACCCTCCTCCCCTTTGATACCCAAATTTTTTTCTTTATCTAAATATTTGATCCCTCTCCCCTTACCTTTTCTATGTTCTTTTAAAACTTTTACCTTTACACACATTCCCAAAACTCATCCACAACCTTTGCATTTTTTTTTAGAATCTCCCAAAAAATACAGAAACAGCAAAAAGTAACTTGTTAATTCCCTTTTTTTTTTTGATTCCCCAAAATTTTAATCCCCCCCCCTCTCCCGAACCCTAGCATTTACTCTTTTAAAACCCCATCTTAAATATTAAAAACCATGGTAATTCCCAAAATCCCGTCAAAGCCTATTTTTTACGGGAAGTATCTCTCTTCTTCTACCACCCTACCGACCTCACAACCTCATAAAAAACCTTTACAGTTTTTAAATAACTTACCACCTATTAAAATTTACTTGCAAATCTGACATTTGCCCCTCCCACTCTATCATATCCCTTTTCTAAATCCATAAATAAATAAAAAACTTCCTACCTTTATCTAAAATTTTCACATATATGCTTCAGTAAAATTTGTCTACAAAATCCCCTACCCATCTGAAACCCCCTTGCCATCCGCAATCTCATTTGTTTTTACCCTAATTCTTCAACATAACCCACTGTACACTTTTCCTTATACCAGTAAACTTTTCCCTCTATAATTTTCACAATCTCTTTTGCCCCTTCCCTTTATAAAAAGGGGGACTTACTGCCCCTTGCCTCCCGGGTACCTTCCCCTTCTTTATCATTTATTAACCCAAAATTTCCCCAACCCCCCCAAAAATATCCCCCCCTGCTTTTAACTTTTCTGTATGACCCCATCAGTTCCGTGTTTTAACCCCCTTTTATTCTTTCCTCCGAAAGCCATGATTTGTAAAATCAAACTAAAATCCGGGAACAATGGGCTAGAAACCCCCCTTTTCCTGTAAAGATTATAAAAGAATAAAAAGAAAAAAATTTGTTATACAAATACACTAATATAAATCTTTTCAGACTTGGTTAGAAAAATTTAACATTTCCAAAACACTAACATAAACCCTTTGCCGGGCTTGGCTTAGCGAATTAAATATTTACAAATATCTAATATAAACCCTGCCAACTTGGCCCTAGAAAATTTAGTATTTAATAATTATAACCACTACACATTAAATAAAATTTTTGGACTAACAAACCCCCCTGTCATTTTACGTATAAATTAGGGGAATTAATTCTTAATTAAGATTCACTAAATTTCATCCAGTTCGTCAAGGACCAACGGGGTATATTGTGGGAAAATTAAATTTCCCGGATGTAACTCATAAGAACATACCCCTAAATGGTAACAAAGAAAATTATTCTTTATCAAGGTTACAGAGACAAGAGGGGTTTTTGGACACTTTGGTTTGCAAAAAAAATGTCCCCTTTGATACCCATGAAATCTATTCCCCACAATCACCGGACCTTTTTTAAATTTTCAAATGAAATACCCCTCCCCGGGAAATTTCTGATAAAAAATTAATATAAATAGGGGGACGGGTTTTTAAAATTTTAAAATGTGAATGCAAAATGAGGAAGTTTATAATAATAGGATTCAAAAATTAGTTGGAGTTTATTGTTTCATCCAAAACCCCCCTGCCTAAATTATGAAAAAAATTATCGGGCCCAGAATTTAAACATAAAATAGACAACTTAGCTGGGGTTTCCCAAAAGCTGCCCCTGTCCATTGCCAAACTACTTATGCGGGACTGCAAACCCAACAATTTTTGGGTCCTATTTTTGGGGGGTTTTTAAACACAATTTAATTCCAAACGACGAAATTTATGCAAATTTCACTAAAAGTCCTTTACCCTATTCAAAACATGGATCTCTTCCCACGTGCTCACCATTGGGTGCTTTATTTTTTACAAATTAATTTTATTAAACAATAATGCCCAAAAATTTTTAACAAAAACACTTATTTTTGGAAAAAATCAGTGTATTTTACACCCACAATAAGGGAAATTTTCTGGGTGATTACCCTTTATTACCTCAACTTACATGCATACAATAAACTCATTGGGAGACAACCATATTGTTTACCGAAGTCCCTCCGTGTAGACAGTGAGAAAACTTAACCAAAGGTACGGCAGGGGGTTTCTCGACCTCACAAACTTTTTCCATATCTATTTAGCCAGTAGGATTGGATACAACCCCCAATATGGTGCTACTAATTTGTGGGAAAGATTATATTAGTTAATGATTTAAGGGGGGGGGGGGGAGGTTACTCATGGATATATCATCAAGGAAAATACACTTTGTACATAATATCTCCACTTACCAGCTTATTCTCTGAGTCTCTTGATGTAGATGGATAACTCATAACCTATATCAATACAAACGCATAACCTAACTGGCAGATTTCAGTTCTGCTTAAACTTGAAGGTTACTTTAACTGTAGGTGATTGTGATTCTACTTATTTCCTCCTTTCACCATCTCATTTCAATCGTCCGCCTTACGCATGACTGGTTCTTATCTCCAGAAGGACGAGGTATCCGTCTGAGTTTCTTTCTTTCTTCATGGTTTAGAGAATGTAGTGCACTACAAAGCCTTCACTATCTCTCGGGACAGGAATAACGAGGTTAAACAATTGCGACATCACACCTCTGGGAATGGCAGTTCATAGCGCTTCAACGATTCTCTTAACTTAGTGTTATTATCATTAGACTCGTACTATTTACATTTACAAGACGGTTTAATGTTCTCTTAATTTTAATCACATTGGAGAGGACCACTCCATTAAGATTTGAGACCGATGAAGTGATGGATTAAATCAGGGGTAATTTTCCCGGGAACCAGCAGTCCATGGCGACAGCTATCACCCCGCGGTCTACCATTATTCATCATTTTACCACCTTATTTACAGCGCTGTGCCGTTTCAATCGCACGTTCCCTCTACTCTTTCAACCAGGGCAGTCACGACACATTCTATTATGAAATGAGGTCGCCTTATATTAATCCTTAGGCCACGTGAACGCCAATTTCCTGGTTCCATGCTTTCCCATGCCTCCTCACTACATTCAAAACACTTGCCGCTCTTCTCCCATGCCCGAGTCGACCCTATCCCCGCACATCCGCGCATGCGCAAAGGGTAAATCTTTGGTTCTATCTATTGTCAATTACATTTGTTGACTCATATGACCATTAAACACCTATTAGGCGCTATAGCTCGGAAAATTAATAATATTTTTACAATGTATTATATTTGCTCCATCAATTTACTTCAAAATATACGTATTTTCTACACAAACATACCAGACTAAGGTGTAAGTGTATGTATAAGTGTAAAACTTAGATATACAATAGTAAGTCAGTAAGTTTCATTCAAGTATACTCAATACTCAGTTACATGAGAAATTAGGGTTACATCCTATTACCCTTTTGGGACGTAGTGTTCCTAGGCCTTTAGGGTATCCATATGCTTTGCGCAACTGCGTCACAGGTGTGGATATGGGGTTGTACAATAAATAGCTTTTTTCCGGGTGGAAAAAAAAATTTTTAATTTTTTTTAATCTCTGTGAAAGAGACCGTGTTCGAGATACGTTGAGTAAATTTTAGTTTCCCCACGCTCTCTACTCCAAAAAACATGAAAAAAAACTTTATGATATTACTGGGGAAAATTTTAAAAATACTTTTTTTTTTTGTATTCCATTTTCATAAAAAATTAAAAGGAAGGGGGAAAACACTGCAGCGGGGCCTTTTGGGCCCCAAATCCCTAGGGGTCCTTTACAATCCATCCCCAAAAACAAATTTATTTCCCCTACCAAATTTTTCCCAATACCCCCCAAGAAATAAGTCCGGAAACTAAATTCCACAAATATGTAAGTCCCACTCAAAATCCAACCCCTTCATTGAAATTTACCCAAACCCTTAAATTTGAAAACTACCAAGGTTTTAGCCTCAAAAAAACCCCCCTAGGCGGGCAGTTCCACTCATCAACAAAACCCTCTTCCCCCCCAAATTTACTTTCCTATACCCTTTTCTAAATCAAAACTTGACTAGTTTGAATCCATTACTGGGGGATCTCTTTTAAAAGAGATATCCTGAAAAACCAAATTTTATATCCTTTTATTAATACACATTTTCCCACTTAACATTTCGATCTTTGGTTTTTCCCTTTGGGCCCGTCTAACAAGTAAATTTTAAATTTTAAAGGGGTTTCTTCAATTTTTCTTATAAAAAGATTTCTAATGTATTTTTTTTTTTTTAGTCATTTACGCTGTTTTGTTTTCTAATGAATTTAAGTCCATTTTTAAATTTTGGGGAGCCCAGAACGAGCTGCAAAATCTAGGGGGAGGCCTTTACTAATAAGGTAAAACCCTCTGAACTTCTGTTTTTTAAACTTCTTGATATTTTTACCCCGTAATTGTTTCCCACATTACGTACTTTTAGGCATTTCTGTATTTTTTTTAAGGTTACTGCTTACAAAACCCCTAAGTCCTTTTTTGCAATCTGTATGGCTAAGTTCTACATTTTTTTAATTACAAGATTTTTTGGTTAGGGACACTCCCGAGTTTCAAAACCCTTTGGGCATTTTCTACATTGAACTGCATCTGCCACTTTTTGACCAGGTTTTTAAGTTTGCCCAAAATCCTCCTGAATTTTCCCGGGAAAATCTCTTTGGGAATAATTTACCCAAACCTTTCTTTGTTTTCGTCGGCGAATTTGCCATATCACTTGAAATTCCCCTCATCAAGATCATGATATTTTTATGAAAAAAAACGGGCCAAATTAACCCCTTTCAAAGAACCCCTCTTGAATTCCTCTGTTTTTTTGGAAGCATTTGGGAGGAGCTATTTTTTCTGTCCCCTTAATAGAATTTTTTTCCGGTGAAAATTTATTACATGAATACTTGAGTGTGGGTGAAACCCGAGGGATTCCCCCTGAAAGACTTTCATTTTAAGTAAAAGGACACAAGTGAAAACAAAAGTGACATTTTTTGTGGAAAATTTTTGCTCCCCGGGAAAGCTTTATCAACCATTACAAATAATACATGGAACAAAAGGGTTTAAAAAGGGCTCAAAAGGAGGGCAATACTAGGGGGGTTTAACCTTTCCCCGTGTTCGCAAAGTGGTAGTAGTAGTAGTGACAAAAGTAATACAATCGGTAGAAAAATTAATTCGAATATGAGAAAAAGCTTTTTACTTGGGTAACATAAAAATAGGTTGGACAAATATAGACGGGAAAAAGGGGCAGCTTGTTTCGTGTTCACTCTCTGTAATGTGTTTGTGTAGTATAACAGGAGAAAACTATGTGGGGCAGGGTTTACGTTTTCAGGAGGTTTTGCTAAGACTTCAGGGGATGGTGAAGCTGCCGTTGTTTTTTTTTAATTGTTTTTGGAAACAGCGATCTGCTGATTTGAGGCACTTGCGTCGGGGAAAAATTGTTTCTTTGTCCAAATTTGGGGCGTCTCTAAATTTTCAGAGATAAATTGGTGGAATTTCGGTGTTTGTACACAGGAGTTGTTAAAATTTTCCCGTTCCTACATGCGCAAATGTGTTCATTGAGGGGGGTGTCGGGTTTTTTGGGCTTTTTTCACCTAGGGAAATCTTTTTTAAAAGCCCCCAAACGGGGTTTATATTTGTAAACCCCTGCATTGACTGGTTCGTGGTGTTTTGATTTTGCCCCCGGTTAGACCCTTTTATTGAAGTTCCCTTAGAGCGATGGGACTCGGGTGTTAGCTTGGGGAAAGTTTTTTTTGGGGACGTTCAGTGAAAACCTGGCTTTTGGGGAAAAAATTAAAATTTTGTTGGAGTGGTTTTGGTGCGTGGAAAATTTAAATTTGATCTAAAGGGGCTCTTTTTTTGAAAGTTTTGATGAAAAAAAAAAGGGAAAATTTTCTCAGTAAAATTGTTTGGTGAATGTATGTACATTCCTCTTTCAAAAAATTTAGGACTACAAATTCGGTATGCTCTTGGGAAAAAAACCCGAGGATGTTGGCTTCTTTTGGTCTTGGTATTTTGGGGAATGGAATTAGAAATTTTTGGGGGGTTGAAAAAAATTTATTTTTTTTTTGGTGGGGTTTCAAAAACTTGAAATTTTTTGGTTTTGGGTTGGGTTAAATTTATTGTAAAATTGAAAAACTTTTGGGGGAAAGGTAGCCTTGTCTTGGGGATTTTTCAAAGTTTTAAATTTGGTGCCGGTTTTTCAACCCCTGGGGGGCCCCCCCCTGGATTTTTGGAAAACCAACCCAAAAAACTTTTTGGGAAATTACCAGGACTCGCCCCAAAAAAAGGGGAAGGTAAAGGGTTGGCCTTGGGGAAAGGGAAATTAATTTTTGGCAATTTGTTGGCCCTTTAATTGTTCCATTATAATTTCAACCCCCCCCCTTTTTTTTCCCCCCCCCAAATTCCCCCCCCAAAACCCCCCCCTTTAAAAAAAACCCCCAAAACCCCAAAAACCCCCCCCCCCCCCCCCCCCCCCCCCCCCCCCCCCTTTAGGGTCGTAGAAACCTCGAGGGCTTTTTTGGTGGGTTTACTTTTGTGAAAGGGGAAAAGTCCACCCAAACCTGCTTAGTTTTTGTTATGGTGGAGGGTTACGGATGCGGTTAAAGAAGGTCGCCTGAGTGTTTAAGATGAGCGGGGGGATGGCCCCCAAAAGGCGGGAAAGGGATTTTTGGGCAAGAACCCCGGCTATTTTGTGTGGGTACTGCCTTTTTCCTGAGTAAATTGGGTTTCTGAGAGGAATATTGTGTTTTTTGGGCTTGGGTAAACCATACATTTTGTGCGGGTTTTTAGGGTTGTTGGTTATCAAGGGGAGAAGTTTTTTCCCTTCTTAGTGCTTTGAGTATTTGTCGGGTTTTTTGTATAAAAAATCTTTGGTGAGCGTTCCCCTCTGTGAGTGCTGATGGGTTCGTTTGTAGATTGATCTTTTCAAAAGGTCCTATTTTAGTGTTGTAGTCACGGGTTTTGGGCCCGGGACGACTCCACCTCCTTTGTCGGCGGTGGTGACGAAAATGTTGGGGTCGTTGGGGGTTTTAAGGGCGGATGTATGTTAGGAAGATTAGAAGAAGAAGGTTACAAAAAAAAAGGTTTCGGTGAGAAGGCCCTGTATAAAACCCCTTTGGGAAAGTTGCTGCACTGTGTTATGGTTCCTGGAAACTAGATTGATTTGGGATAGTTAGGTTTGCGTTTGTTGGTGGAAAATTTTGAGCCCCAAAAACTCAGTGCCTACACTGATCTCACACATTTCTTTTCCCAGTCAAGTTTCCAAAAGAAAAAGAGGATCATATGGGGTTTTTTTTAAAGAACATACCGAATTTGTAGTCCGGAGTTTCTTGACGAGGAATGTACTTTTCATTCCCCAAACTTCACTGGAACATTTTCCTTCTTTTTTCATCAAAGACTGAAAGGGAAAAGAGTCTTCAGATCAAAAATTTCTCCACGCCCCAAACCCCAAAATCTAAACAAAGTTTTTAATTTTTGGAACAGCCAGGTTGCCTGAACGTCTAAAAATTTACTTTCCAAGCTAACACCAGAGTCGCCATCGCTTCTAGCATTTTCAAAAAGGGATCAAACCCGGGGAAAAAAAATCAAAGCCCCAAAACCGTCAATGCAGGATTTTACACTATACCCTGTGGAGGCTGTGCCCAAGATTTACGTAGGTGAAACAGCAAAAAACCTCGACACCCGCCTAAATTGAAAATTTACGCATGTAGGAACGAAAAATTGGGAACAAGCCTTTTGTACATCCAAAAATTCCCCCAATCATCTCATGAAATTCAGGACGCCGAATTAGTGATCAAAGAAAAAACTAATTTCGCAGACGCAAGTGTTTAAAAATCAGCACTGATTGCTGTTTCAAATACAATTATAAAAAAAACAACGGCGCTTCCCCTTCTCTGAAGTCTTGGGAAAAGAATCCTCCTGAAAACAGTAAACCCTCCATCACATAGTCTCTCCTGTTATATTACACAAAGCACATTACAGAAAAGTGAACACTGAAAAAAGCTGCCTCTTTTCTTTGTATTTGTCCAACCTATTTTTATTTTAAACCCAAGAAATAGCTTTTATCATGTACGAATTAATTGCTCTACCATATTGTTTTACTTTTGTCACTATTACTACTACTACTAGCACTAGTGAACATCGAAATGGTACCTCATAGTATTGCACCTCACTTGAGCCTTTAATATACCCTCTGTTCCAGGGATTATTTGAAAAGGCTTGATAAAACTCCTGGAGAGCGAAAAAGTTGCCACAATAAAAAGTCAAAATTTTGTTTCACTTTTGTCCTTTTTTCTTTAAAATATTGTCGGTTAAAATTTACCAACTTTATTACCCAAAAACGTCATGTTATTTTGGGTATTAAAAAGAAACCCCTGTTAGGTTTTTTCCCGAACCCCCTAAGGGTTTAAATTTTTCTCCCGGGTTTTTGGCCCCCCAAAAATCGGGGCAAAAATTCCAGGGGTTGCCTAGTGAGAATTTCTGACCCATCCCTTGGGCGACTCCCATTTTCGGGGGAAAAGCCAGTTTGTTTTACCCAGGGGAACTGGCCAGGGCTTGTAGAATCAAGTAACAGGGCCCGTTTAAGCCTTCCTATTCCAGGGTAGCAGGTTTTCCAGATATCTGTTTCCATGCCCGAGGGACGTCCTTCCGGGAGGCAGCCAAAGGGAAATCCTTTTTGGATCATTGGTCAAGTATAAACTTTAAAAAAGACTATTTGATCTGCATGAGGCCCGGTAGGAGATTTGGGGGGCCGGCAACTGTCAAACAGGTTTTGTAGTTCCAACAAATTTTGACCCCAAATATTGAATATAACTCAAAAATACTTCATTAGGAGGTCACCTAGGAATTTACTTAAAAAATTTATTTTTGAATCAAAAAAAAAATTCTATTGGCCCCCAAAAATTTAAAGGGAGGAAAGGGAAGAAAACATATCAGGTGTTGCCCAGAATGTCAGCAAGTAGGGAAAAACCCCGGGCATTCCATTAAACCTTTCACCTCTCCCCCTATACCTGCTGATTTGGGGAAACCCTTTTACAGATTTAATTTCAGATTGCGGGTTTGGTTTCCCCATTAAGTCAAAATCTGGAAATCAGTCTTATTTTTTCCCAAAAGGATGAGTAAATGGATACCTTTTAAAACATTCCCAATTTTTAGAGCTGGTTTTAAACACGGTTTCTCTCTAGTGGCTTCTATTCTGCCTTGGGGTTTTTTTTTTTTCCCCCCTGGAGTGCACTAAAAAACTATTGTTTTTTTCATAGGGGTATTTGTGTACACTTTCTTGGTTTTTTTAAATTGGTGAAGGATAATATAAATCAAAAGTTTTTCTGCTGTGTTATTTTTTTCCTTTTACACCCAGGAGGGAAACCCGGCCTTTGGGCTCCTGGGGGTTTTAATAGGGGACCAAGACTGATCACGTGGAACACCCAAATTGTTTCAGGTTCCCAATCGGATTTTAAACCCCCTTTATGCCACTCTTACTTCCTGTCTGTGAGCCATAATCGATCCCTGGAGCATTTTTTAAAAATAAAAGGGGAAAAAAGTGCAACTAATGTGAAATTTTATTGTGGCAACGTTTTTTGCTCTCCAGGGGCTTTTTCAAGCCGTTTTCACTTGTGTCCTTTTACTTTACTATTGTCGGTAATTTACCAAATTATTACAATCTGTTAGAGGGACTTTTCCCCAATGCCCTGAAACTTCCACCTTCTTTAAAAGTCTTTGGTGGGTTCTCTATCAAAAACCTTACCAAAAACAAAAAAAACAATTTAAAAAAAAAAAAATTCTTTTTTCGTCATCAACAGGCTCAAAAGCTTTACTGAAGAAAGTTAAAAATTAGTTTGACAAGGAAAAGGGCCCCTCGTGAATCTTGTGAGTTTTCAAATTTAAACAGGGGAAAATTTCTTTTCCAGAAGGCTTTTATTTTTTTCAGCTTATTGACTTAGCAATTTGCCTACAATTTTAGGTTTAGGGTTTTCGGGCGGTAATTTTTATTTGGGAACGGCTTGTCTCCCGCTTAAAAATAGGAATTACATTAAGCCATTTTTCCAATTTCAGACCTTTCACCTGTTTGAAGAGATAAATTTAAAAAAATTTTGGGAAAAAGGTTTACAAAAACTTCCCTTTTGCAAATTTTGAAGAACCCTCGAAAAAAAATCATCAGGTCCGGGAATTTATTTTGTTTCAGCCCATCTATTTGTTTATAACCCCTTTCCTTTGTGACTGTGGAAAATTACATAATTTATCTTCTTCAGGCCAAAATATAAAAAAAATTTAAATTCTGGGATATTGTTGTGTCTTCCTGTGTAAAAAAACCCAGGAGAAAATAATTATTTTTAAAAAACGAGCACATTTTTATTCTCTTTTTCAGTAAGATGCCCTAGTTTTTTTAAGGGGGCCCCATCTTATCTCTAACTTTCTTTCTTAAAAACCTGGGAAAAAAATTTTTTTGGGTTTAATTTTTTAATTTCCCAGCAAAATTAATTTCCCTTTTTTTTTTTTGCTTTTCCCCTTTTTTTCGTCCCCTCTTTAAAGTCAATATACTGATTCATAAAATGACCCTTTACCCCTTTTGAAAACGTCCCATAAAAATTTCCCCTTTTTTCTGCCCTAAAAGATATTTGAGCCCCATTTTTTATCCATTTTGGGGTTTTTGGGTATTCGATCTAATTTCTTTTTTTGGGATAAATGTTCCCTTTTGGGGAGCATGAAAAGTGTTCAGAAAACTGTCATTTCTCTAGCTCTCTTTTGTTACCCAAAACAAAAAAGTGATCGTCCCTAAACTTCTCTTTTTATGTGGGGTTATTTGTGGGATTTGTTCCGGGCACGTTTTGTTCCTTTTTTTTATTTATTTTTTTTTTAAAAGATGATAAGTTTTTTCTAAGCTCATTGTAATTGCCCAAAGCGAAAAAACTGAGCCATTTCTGAGTTATCCATGCCGGGAAAAACTTCCCTTCTACTTTAAAAGGGAATTTTTTGTGAAACATTGTTTCCCGGGTTCCCCTTTTAAATTTTTAAATTTTAATAAGGGGGTTTTCCCGTTTGCCAGAAAACCAAATCAAGCCCGGTTATTTCCCTTAGTAGGTTTCTGTCACAAATTGCTTCGTTTTTTAAAAGTCCTGAAAATTTCTTCTAAAAAACATTTTTTATTCTAAATTTCCAGTCAAGAAATTTTCAAATCGTCACTCTCAAAAAAGGGGTTTAAATGTACCCATATTTGTTGGATGGGGAAACCCGGAAAACTGGAAAGTAAGTTATTTAGTTTTTAACTGCCCTTATTAATGTAGGTGTTTCCCCTTAGCTCGATCGTTAGTCCTTTACCCCACCCCATGAGGTCCAGAGTTTGAATCTGCGTAATGTGGGAAAAAATTTGGGACGTGTTTCCCAAGCACCTACTGTCCCTGTTCACCCATCAGTGTTTTTTAAAAGGGTTTCCCGGGAGTTTGTCGATGGGGTGGTTTTGCAAATTTTTGGGCAAAAATAATTAAATTTTCACCCAAAAGTTCTGCATTACAAGGGTTTTTTATATAGCCCGTATGTCATTGATGTCAGGGGTAGGCTTGTATACCTTTTCACATGTACTTGAGAAATAAAAAATTTTTATTTTATTTTTTTTATTATTATTTTTATTGTTTTTATTATTATTTTTATTAAATTTAATCATAAAGATTTTTTCAATAAACATTGAATGGTGAGGGGTTTTTAAAAACTGACGGTTTTTTATATTGGGCAATAGCAAAAAATTATTTTTTTTCATTTGAGAGACGATTTAAAACCCCGAATGTGACATTCGGAAGACTCGTCCTGACTCTTCAATTAAACAGTCTCCGAGTTTTCAAAAAACAGCCCTAATTTCTTTTTCTTTTCCTTAAATGCAAGTAATGTCAATCGTCCATCTTGTTTTAGTGCTTTTGACAATTTTTGTAAAACTATTTGGGAAAAAACCCCTTTTTCAAATTTTTTTTTTCCCGTTTTCCCTTTCCCCCTCCTCCAATGTCTCTGTTGCTACCTTGTCACTTATTTCCACCGAATTTCCATTATTAATCAATAATCCCTTCCCCCATTTGCCTACAACTAATTACCCCCCAAAAATCTCAAAATCGAAAGAGGTAAACCCCCAACTGGGACGATGGAACCACCTTTTCAGCCCCAAATCATGTAAAAGTTCCCTTTTTGCCCCCGGGAACTTTTCCGTGTATCAAAAGTAATCTCACACCCTTTTCCTCAGTTAGCAACCCCTTTGTTGTGTCACAGCGGGCAAAAAACATGGTAGACAAACCCTTGCAGTGATCATATTTATAACCCCGCAGTATTCAAAGTACAAATTTAGTTTAAAAATAGCAGCGGACTTGTTACAAAATGTGGTTTCCGTGGACAAATTGCAGTTAATTTTCCTGATTGTCGCCCGAAGAGGGGTCGTATGCGAGAGTACCGTTGATCTGCCCCTTACTTTTTATCATAGAATGCAATTGGGGCCCTGACACATTTGAATTTAGTGCTCTCTACAGCCTTTAGTTCTCTAGTTCTTTCCCTGGCCGTTCCAACCGCAGAACCAGGAGAGGAAACAGAGGACGTGGTTCTCAGCTAACCAGAACCAGGCTAATTCTTCCAGTTCGGGGAATTCAAGCGCCCCAGTCAAACCGTTCCGTAGTGACAGTAAGTGATACTGAGTACACCATCCCTGTTCACAATTAATTTGATGCCTTAAGCAATCTCGAGAATGACAATCCCGCTGGTGTGTTGCTTCACACGCCTCTGACGTAGATGATTTTGGGGATGAGGTGGAACAAACCTTTTCTTATGACAACCCTCCTTTCTGTTTGCACATAACTTCCAATGCAACGACAGGTCCCATAGTGCAAGCATCTGTTCATAATGCGCCCGTTCATGTGTTCATGGACTCTGGGGGCGCAAGTCAGTATTATGAGGTCTAGTTTGTTTAAGGATAAGCAGTTACGACATGTCCTTCTCGTAGAACCAACTCATATGCCCTCCCTTAGTGGAGTAGCTGGTTCTCACCTGCGTGTCCCAGGTCGGACTTCCCTCACCTTTTCTATCCTTGTTGTTGACCAGATTACTTTCCCTGGTGATCATCTACTGGGATTTGCTTCCATGAGAGACTTACGTATTGTGCTCGACCCTTACCGATGGCATGCCCAAACTGATGACCTGATCGTACCATTTTGAGGTTACCAGCTTGGATCCGATATCAGCCATACTGCAGCAGAGTACGACGTTCGGATTAAGTCCTTACAAGCCAGTGCATTTTCCAGGAGTGTACCCAAGCGGTCAGGCACTGGTGATCCTGTCACTCCTGTGTGTTCCACCTACAACTTCAGGCTTGCAAAATTGTGCCCAGTTGCCTCAAGTGTCCGAGGGACGCTCTGACTACCTTGAGTGCTAGCCTATCCCTACAATGTCTGCTAGTTCAAGTAGTAGGGAAAGCCTTGTCTTAAAACGATTACTTGCAACTAGTAATGCCATCTCTTGTTGATGTTACATACCGTCTGCAGAAAGACGTTTCTGTCACAGCTACTGCCTTCACTAGAGTGTCTGTTGTTGTTCCTAGTGTTATAGATGGTGATAACGTCCTAGTTGACAGTGATTCCTGCAAAGTAAATGGTTTCTTTATTGAGCCATCCTTACATGTTGTAAGAGATAGCAAGATCAATTTCTTCCTTGATAACACTTCTGGATCAGTGTTCGTCTCAGAGCAAATACCAATCTTGTTGACCTTGTTCACTATCCTTACCCTGTTCAGGGAGAGGATGAGTTGTCACCTGACCAGTGGGTCGGTGCTATTTCTACCGGGGAGACCTCATCCACTTCACTGGATCAATCCATTTCACCAGTAGAGGAGAAAGACTGACTTCCCAGACGAGGTCAAGCATTTGTTGACTCTTTTGAACAAACGTCGTAAAGCCATTGCCTTACAGGTGAGAAGATGTGTATAATGAACTTATTGTCCCATCGTATCCCACTTGAACCTTGTACCAGACCTATCTATATACCTGCATACAGAATGCCTCATTCACAAATTGCTGTCGCAGAAGAATTGTCAACAGTTCCCTTGATGATGGAGTTATTGCCTAGCATTTACCCTGGAATGCCCCCTTTGATTCTAATCCCAAAGGGAAAGGAGGGTTTAACTTGGCGCCGTGATTGACTTTGGGGAAGTTAAAATGCAAAAAATATTCCGGGATGGGTTTTCCTATTTCCCTGTTTTGGTGTTTTTTATGTAACATCGGGGGAAAAACCCCAAAGTCTTTTGCCCCGGGGACTTGTTAAAGGGGGTTTTTTTTGGCGGTCCTTCTTCACGAGGACACCCCAAGAGAAAAACTGCATTCTCCACCCCAAAACGGGGTCTTTTATCATTCCCTTTCTGTATGGCGTTTGGGTTTTTGATCCCCCCCTATCACATTTCATATTTTAGAGGTTTCAAAAATTAATGCCTTACGGTTTACTTAGTGTTTGAAATTCTCTTTTCTGAAGACGTGGTACGCACTTGAAATGACTTGATGTAGAAATTGGGTTTAAGCTTAAGAAGCCAATTTAAAGACCCAAATTTTATAAATGTTAATTGTTCATACGGGAAAAAAAAGTTTTCTTGGTTTTTTGTAGTCACTCCTAGATGGGGGTTTCGCTGACCCAAAATAAAATAGCTGCAATACTAAATTTTTTCCCTCCCCCCAAAACTGCTGATGCCTTTTAAAATCCTTTTGGGGGGCTTAGTAGGTTTTATTTGATCTTTTATTGCCAATTTTTCTTCCCTTGCAGCTCCTCTCACCAAGTTGCTTAAGGAAAAACCTCCTTTCGTTTGGGGCCTTTCCCTCAAAAAAAGAGGGATTTTCCAAAAATTAAAAGATAAGCTAAAATTTTTGCTCCCAAATTTTTAAAAATTTTCCCGATTTTTGTAAACGCTTCAATTGACAATTTTTTTCTTGTTCAAATTGGGCATAGGTGCCGTAGAGACTCAAAAGACTGATGGGGAAATTTCCAAAAACATTTTCATTTACGAAGGCTCTGAATTTAATTATACAGTAACTGAGAAGGAGCTTTAGCAATTTGATGGGCTTTAAAGTACTTCCCAGACATTTTTTATAAATACTCTGTTCATGTCTTGACAGACCACCTCCACTGATACCTTTTTTTTCCAAAAAAGAAAAAAAACCTTTTGGGGAAAGGGTTTCCCAGATGGGCCTTGGGCTATCCAAGAGTTCAATCCTACCCTTTGAAAACTTACCTGGCAATGAAAAGTAGTCGCAGATGCTTTATTGCGACATATTAGTATAGTAACTGCAGACCCTCCATTTACTGCCGAGGATGTAAAGAATGCTCAAAGAACAGATCCCATGTGGTCTTGTGTGATTCGATTCCTGCTCCAGGAAGATCTTATTCTGACTTTGAAGCCACCAGCACCCATCAGTGACTTTGTCATGAACCAAGAATTACTCTATTGAACAGCGAGTTGGGTACTCTAGCAGAAGGGTTATACCAGTTAGTAATTCCACAGTCACTAGTGAATGTAGCCTTACAGCTAGTTCACAAAGTACCAGGTGTTGCGCACCCTGGTATGGATCGTTCTGTAAAGCAAGCCAGACTGGAATACTTTTGGCCTCGTATGGAAACTGATATTTCTGAGTATATTAAGAAATGTAGTGTCTGCATGCAACATAAAGGAAATGTTAATGGTCCTAACCAATCCAAGTGTATCCAACTACTAGTGAAGCATGGGGAAGAGGTTGCTTAGATCTGTTAACTAATTTCCAATGTTCTCTCCAGGGCAACAAACATCTGTGTTTATGGTAGATCATATCACCAGATATTGTGAGTTAGTTTCTATTGCAGATTAAGGACTGCTGAGACAGTAGCAAAAGCATTTAAAGAATGCATTATCTGCATTCATACCAGGCTAAGTACCTAGTAACAGATAATGGAGGTGAATTCTGTAATGAGATTCTTGAAAATTTGTGTACCTTGTACAAGATCTCTAAATCCACATTGTTCCTCATCATCCTGCCAGCAATGGGTTAGCAGAATAACCCATAAGAAAGCACTTGATGTCTTGAGAGCCACTATCAATCCCAACACTGAAACCTGGGATGAAGTTATACCTGATGCTCAGTGTTCCATAAATTCTGCTTACAAAGTTTCTTATAGGTGACACTCCACATTATGCATTGTATGGTGTAGATGAAACGTTTGCCTTATGAGTTCTTATATTCTAACCCAAAACCAAAATTACAGCCTGATGATTTCAAAGCAACTCGTACCAGCTTAGCTCAAAGTGTTTTTAGAAGACTCCGTGAAACACTTCATAAATCAACAGCAGAATTTACAAGAGTCGCTAACACACGAGCAAAGCCATCCAAAATTACAGTAGGTTCGAGAGTTATGCTGACTAACACGTCTGCAACGCTTAAGCTTGATCAAAAGTTTGTTGGTCCTTATCGAGTAGTTGAACATATCAACGGCAATGAGTATAAGGTTAGAGAAATTAATATTGGTTAGTATAAAGAATCGCATTTAGATCATATGACGTTAGTATGTGATGAAAATGATATTCCAACCCAGACTAATGTAACAGACTCTGACAATCCTCCTGACTCTGTACCCTCTACCTCTGATACTCAGTCAGACGTTCAACCTGAATGTCGTTATTCCCTATGTACACAACAGGTATTGAGAAATCCTCAAGTATCATTTGTAACTACCAATTCAGACCTGCCTCAACCATTGCATGAGTTCGTCTGCACAACAGAGTTTGATCTTCCCAGAGATGGATCCCCATTCTGCATATGTAAATCTCACTATAGCAGAGTTGGGGGTTAAATGTAAATAACCTGTATAGATGAATAATATATTTTACAATGTATTTCTATTGTCTGCTACAAGAATTTTTTTTTTGTGTGTTCATGTTCTCTCCAAATTCTGAGATTTAACAGTCTAGATTTGAGTGCACCAAGTCTGCCTTTTCTGTTTAAACACTTCTTTCTTTTTATATATTCCTTCCTCAGAATCTGTAGATCACATGATACAGAACGACTGATCAACTTTTTTTTATCACTTTTATTGTATAATCCCAGTATTGAGCTTCATTCTATGCCTTGTAATATATCATACCTGTAATACATTACAATAAGTTCTATTACAGTAGCTTACATTAGTTTCCATCTCGATATTCTCCTTATGTATGTTTCAATGTTCAATTGTTGCATACTTTGACATTGTATAGAATCAGCCCTTTGTTTCTATAGAGTATAGAGACAGCCTGTCATCTCTAGTTTGTATTAGCTGTATGTCGGGACGTCATACGTTAGCATCGCCAAGCTCTAAGTAGTACTAGTTTTCTCAGTACCAGTTACCAGTAACCAGTTACTAGTGTCAGTAGTAATGACTCATATGTACTTACAACCTACGTGAGTGTTATTACCCGATCCACATTTTGAACCCCCCACACGACACGGGCACGGCATCAGGAACTTCTATATCAGTCAAAGACAAGGGGATGGTAGGAAGAAAATGAGATATGCTGTATGCAAAGGCCCTTTGAGACCCACGTAGGAGCAAGGAAAAGATGAGGAGCACACTAAGATAAAATAACTTTTCTGAAGACAACGAAGGTATGCCATACGCAAAGACTAACAGACAACTGCAGTAGCGAGGAACAGTTGAACATGAAAAACAGTTCACTGAGCAGAGAGGCTTCAACAAGGACAGGGATTGAAGGCAGGAAAGTTTCAATAGAAGGAAATAAAACACCTCAGAGGATGCAAAGGGAGACACAGTGGGAGGAGGAAAGGGAGAGGTCAGTTTTTGTCTATGGGCTCCAAGAAGCCAAAGGGGAAACCTACGATGTAAGAAAACAGGAGGAGGAAAAAGCGATTGGAGGTATCATGAAAACAATAGGTGAGGGCAACATGACCCAGGTGACAAATTTTCAAAGAACTAGGTGGTTTGTGAGTGGAAGGAAACGGCCCGTCAAAGTAATTTTCAAGGAAGAATCTGCCTGAACCAGGATCCAGCAGGAGAAAGCATGACAGAGGGACAAACTGGAGTACTGGAGAGTGTACGTCGAACGCAAAAGAACACAAGAAGAAAGGATGATACTGAAAGAGAGGGTACAAAGACGAAAGGAGGAATGAGAGGCAATGATGAAGATAGGCAGGACCCAGACCCAGGAGGAAGGGCAAACACACCCCACAGAAACTCCCACAGGAGGACTCCATCCGTGACAACCCCAACACAACTGAACAATCTAAACCAAAAACCCCCACACTGTTCCCTCTGCCCCCAATCCCCACATCACAAACCTCACCCCTAGAGCTGCCCCCTACAGGCACTCTGACCCCACCCCCTCATCACAAACCCCACCCACCCCACAACCACTCATAAGTCTCCACCAGGGTTCCCACTCTCCCAACCCCAATATTCTCCCAGGACCACAGTGATAGAAAAGAAACTGAAGGTTTGGTACACAAAAAACAGAGGGAATAACGAATAAATATGGGGGGGCATGAAAGAATTAATGGAATTCCCCAGACATAAAAGAAAGTCAAAGAAAGGGGAACACCCCAACTGAGACAATAAAGTTTCCAATCCTCCCACGGGGGATATCAAATCCTGAAAAAAGATAGGGGGAGAGAGGGAGGGGGGTTGCATACTCTTTTAAAAAAAGCGATGGGGACTTGAGGAAAGGGAAAGGCATGGACGAGATTGGGGGAAAAAGGGTTTTTTGCAGGTACAATTCAGTCTGGGGAACATAAAGTAGTCATTGGAGTGATGTAAAAACCCCACCCAGAACTGCAGGAGGCCTAGAGGGGGAAATATGAAGAGAACAACAGAGGAAAAGTGACACATGACTGAGGGGCAAAAAGAGCTCATTCGAGCGGGACCAAAGTAATGGTTTTATGGGCGTTTTCGACCACAGGGAGAGGCGAAGGGGAAAAAACTGGAGCCACAGGGGGGGCCCTGAAAAAAAGGAGACCCCCAAGATGATGGATGGGGTTTACGGGAAAAACCATGCATCAACATGTGGGGAACACTACCAGAGAGACAGGGAGGATAAACCCCAGAAAAGATTGGCCCTTTGTTCCCCTGAGCATTTCAGAGGGGGCCCCTTGGAAAAGTGATGTGTGGTTTTTAAGTTTTGACTATAGGGGTTACAAGTGGGGGGAGGGTAACGGGAAAATTTGAAGGGGAAAGGCCAACTAAAAAAGGGGGGACTAAAAAAGGTAAGAGGAACTTCCTACAGGAGGTTCAGGGGGACTGAAAAACGGGCTGGGAAAATTTTCCAGTAAATGAGAGGGGAATATGTAACAACAAAAAAAAAGGGGGGGGCAGGGGAAAAAAGGGGTTTTTGTTCCAAGGGCAATAAAAATTTAATTTGGGAAGCCCAAAAGCGAAGTCCTTGATTTACCCGAAGGTGTGGGGAGGAAAAAAACAAATGCAACAGAGAATGGAAGAGGTCCAGGGGGCAAAGGACCCGGGAAAAATTTAAAGAGATTAGTCGAAGAGCCAGAAACGGTATGCACAGAAAAGGAGGGACCCCCCAGGACAGTAAAAAAAACGACTTTAGCATCGAAATAAAGCCCAACCCAAAACTGCTGAAACCCTCATTAGGGGGAAAGGAAAAACAGTAAAAGGCCCGGGGTTTCAGGGCTTTTTGGAAAGAAGGTGGGGAACTCACAAGAAAAACCGACCCAAGGGGTTTATGAAAAGGAGTCAATATGAGTTTTAAGGAAGTTTTTTTAAATGGTGAGAGGAAGGGCCCCTCTGGGGGGAAAACAGAACAGGGGGGGACCCCAAAAAGGGAAAATATCCAAACAAGTTTTGGATGAAATACACCAACTGAGGAGGGGTGAAGAAGTGAAAGGGAACCTTGTATTTCAAAGGCAATGGGACGGGGACAAAATTTTCCCTATGGGCCCGGGAAGGGAACTAAAATTTGCTGGGGTGTGCCACTAACCAAAATTTCTTAAACCACCCCTTAAAAAATGGGCAAAAAATGGGGTAGGGAAAGGGAAGGGCAAAATGTTTTTTCCCTTTTTTAAAAAAAGGGGACGGAAAGAGGCAAAAAACTATATCCTGTGTCACTGCCGTGTATAGTATGAAAAGTCATGGAGAAGATTATCAGGAGGGATTTGGTGGAGCCCCGGGAATTGGAAAAAAGAGTATAAAACCCCAACCCAGCATAGTTTTTATGAAAGGCAAATCCTGTGTCAAAAATTGCAATTTTATGAAAAAGAAAACGAAGAAGGTACGAGATTTTGGAAAGGAGGGTTGTTTGTTTCTTTTTGGGAAACTGCAAAAAGGGCCTTAAACCCACAGTTCCTCAGGGAGAGATTGGGGGCATAACCCAAAAGGGAAATCAGGCACTTTTTAACCCGGGGAAGGGGCCCACTGAAAGGGAATGGGAAAATCCCTTGACGGGGGAGGAAACCCAAAGGTCATGTTAGCTAAAAAGGATAAACGTAGCACCTGTGACGAGCGGGGGCCCCCACAGGGGTTGGGCCCTGGGACCAGTGCTATTTTTGGGTATTAGGGAAGGGGATAGACTAACAAGTGTCCCGGGTTTTGCGGATGTTTGTGAAGTTAATAAAGGAAAATTTAAAATCAGATGAGGATCACCCGGGACTTAAAAAGGCCCCTGGACAGGCGGGGGACACCGGGCCCGGCAACGGGCCCTTCTCGAATTTAACCTGGGCCCAAAATGAAAAAGTAAAGAAGATCGGGGGGGGGAAAAAAGGGAAGGGAACGCGAATAGGTTTGAGGGCCCAAAGACTGAAAACCCTTGTTCAAGGAGAAAGTTTTGGGGGGGTAAACCCCAAACATGTCTCGAAAGCACAGTTTAACCCAGATAACTGCTGCAGATATGGGCGCCGGGGCAAAACCTGAGAAACAGCGTTCCAATACCTTGGGTTAAGGAATCGTTCAAGACCCTGTACCCCGTGTACGTCGGGCCCCAATGGAATATCCCGCCCCTTTTTGGGAACCCCAATACTTGATCAGCACGTAAAAAAATTAGAGAAAGTGCAAAGGTTTGGGGCCAGATTAGTTCCAGAGAAAGGGGGGATGGTCCTACGAAAAAAGGGTTTAAGGGAAATCTTTCCGAGACACTGGGGGGACAGGGGGTTTTGGGGAGACATGAAAACCCAGCATACAAAATACTGCGTGGTTTTGAAAAGGTTTGGACGGGGACGGGGGATGCTCCAGAAAAGGGACACAGAAAAAAGGGGGTCACCGGGGAAAGTTGAAGCCCGAGAGTAAAAGGGGGAGGTTGGAAGTATTTTTTAAAAGTTAAAGATTTGCCCAGGGAAGTGGAAAAATAGCCTAGCAAGGGGAGGTAGGGGGCAGGAAACTTTACATAGTTTTTAAGATGAGGTATGTTTAAAAAAAAAAAAAATCAGGAGCAGGGGGGGGAAAAGAGAGGCCCAGTTGATCTTTTAAAAAAGGCGGGGGGCCGGGAGCTAAGTCTCGACCTTGAAACCCAAATTAGCGAGTACAATTGGGTTTGAGTCACAGACACACAACTTTTCCTAGCACGAAAAACAAAATAGGATTTTAAAGGGTACTAAACCCCCCCCAAAAAAAGAAAATTTATAGTAAAAATAGGGGGCAGACGGGGGTCTGTTAGACTGGGAAGTAGTTTCACAGGAAACAAAAATCTAGTTGCTGGGTAGGCCAGGTAGAAGACAAAATCTATTTGGGGTTTGGGCCCGGTTTGGGGAGAAGTTTGTAGCCAGTTTTCACACGCGACTCCACATGAAATACTCTACACCACAACACAATCCCCTTCTACTTTTCACAAAAAACCCACATCTTTTGGCGTTCCACACACCACACACACACACACACACCCCACACAACCCCCCAACACACACACAACACACACCCCCAACAAAACCAACACACACCCGCGCCCCAACCCCACGCAAAACCCCAAAACCCCACCACAAAAACCACACACACCCCACACACCAACACCATACACCCCACCACACACCACACAAAACACGCACACCCCACCCCCACACACACACACAACACACCCCCACCACTCCCCGCACACACACAAAACCACACACACACACCAAACACACACACACACACACAAAACCCACACACCCCCACACCAAAACACCACACACGCCACACACACACACACCCCCCACAAAAACACACACACACACACACCACACACACACACAACACTAGGAAACTACAATGGATCGGGAATATTTGGGTCAGGGAAGACAGCAGCGAGTCAGGGGTAGTGGCGGGGTGTCAGAGTGGGCACCTGGGCCCAGCGGGGTTCCCCCCAGGGGTCAGTCCAGGACCAGTCCCCTGTTTTTTGATATTGGGAAGGGCATGACGGAAGGAATAGACTCTGGGTGTCCCTGTTTGCAAAAGGTAAAGGGTTGATAAAGGAATTTTTACCTCGTTTCGAAGCCCAGGCAGAATTTACAAAGGGTTTCTGGACGGGTGCGGGACGGGGTCCAGAAATTGGCCCCGGGGAATTTAAATCCCCAAGTTCCCAAACCCATAAAGTTGGGGAAGGGCAAAGAAGGCCGCAAAAACGGAGTACAGTCTGGGGGGTCAGAGACTAAAAAAACCTCACTAAAGGGAAAAAAAGATATTGGGGTGGTTAAAAACCAGGCACTTTCCCCTTGAAGCGCCAAAAACCCTTTTAAACTCCCTCCCGCATAGGGGGCCCCTAGCAAAATAAGAACGCTTTCCCGGGAACATTTAAAAAGGAATCGTTCGGGGCCCCTGTACACCGTATAGTTTAGGCCCATATTGGAGAAATGGGCACCATTTTGGAACCCACACCTAGCCAAGCCGTTAAAAAAACTAGAGAAAGTGCAAAGGTTTTTCAACAAGACTAGTCCCAGATAAAAGGTTTTGTCCTACGAGGAAGGGTTAAGGGAAATCAACCCGACGGAAAACTGGAGGACAGGAGAGATAGGGGGGACATGATAAAAGACATTCAAAAACTGAGGGGGGGGAAATTTACAGGTGGACAAAGGAAAAGGATGTTCCAGAGATTTGGACAGTTAAAAAAAGGGGGGGGCACAGTTGGAAGCTAAAAAACACCGATGAATCACAGGGGGTGTTTGGAAGTTTTTTCTTCAGCCAAAAGAGTAGTCAGTAAATTTGGAAAAGTTGGGAAGCGATGTAGTGGGGCAGGATCCTTTAAAAAGCTTTAAGGGAGAGGGATGATAAAGGCTCCCCGGTCGGGGAGAGGACCTAGTAGCGATCAGGTGAAGAGGCGGGGCCTGGAAACTCGGATTAAACCCCCCCCCTAAAAAGGGGGGAGTAAACTAGGTGAGTACAACACACACAAAACACTTCAGCCCCAGAGTAGTCAGTAAGTGGGGAAAAATTGTTTGGGAAAGGGGGATTTTTAGTGGAGGCAAAATCCAAAACATAGGGTTTTTTAAACGAGGTTTTGATAAAGTCAAGGCTCGGGGGAGTGACCTAGTAAAACGTTTAGTTTAAGAGGCGGGGGGAGGAGTCGGACTCGACCCCCGAACCTTTAAAATAGGTTTAGAGTTTCCCAAATAGGTGAGTACACCACACAAAGGCCACCACCCACAATTCCCCCATATACAACCCACACTCTCCCCAGCCTCTCTCCCCCCATCTCTCCCACTCCCCCTTTCCCGATCCCCTCTCTCTCTACCCCTTCTCCCCCTCCCCCCTCTTTCCCCCTTTCCCCCCATCTCTCTCCCTTCACCTTGTCTCAGTTCCTCCTTCCCCCCTTCCCCCCCCCCCCCCCACACTTTAGAAAAAACACACAAAAAAATCACCGAAAAACAGAAGTTTTTCATTTTGCAGCAACCAAAAAAAAAAAAAGGGTTTCCAGAGAGCAAGATTGAAAACCAGAGGCTGGAGGATGAGTCGGGAAGGAAATTGGCTAGCAGGGTCCCTGAAAATGGGAAAATGAATGGGGAGGGAAGGTAAAAAGAGCTTAGCTGAAAATGGGGGAGAGGTAGTTTTCCCCCGGGGCAGGAAGTGGGGATTTTTTCAAGTCACTGCAGCAGAGGCTAAAATTTCAGAAAGTTTAAAAATCTGAAAAAGCCTTTAAAGAAAAATTAAAAAAAAACAAAGTTTTATTGGCTCAGAACTGCCCTTCAGTCACAAAAAAAAAGGGGGGCCCCAAAGGGCAAACATAGAACCCCCGAAAAAAAAAGAGGTCACATCAGGAAAAAACGGGGGGGCTGTTTTAAAATGGAACACTAAGCTATATGTAGAAGGGCCTAAAAAGTCCACAGCCGTTTCCCCGGGAAAATGAGAGGGAAAAAAGGGTGTCCATGGGCCAAGGACCCGCGATTTGTGGAAAAGATTGAGGGAAAGGGAAAACTTTTCCCAAAGGAGGCAACTTAAAACGAAATAGGGGATACATTGGGATATGAGTGGGGAAAAATGAAAGGGAGAGATCAGTCTTTGATTGGGGGGCCGGAAGTTTAAAAGGGAAAAATATGAAGCAAAAAGGGCAAGGGGGGAAAAAAAAAGTGGGCGGAAAAAAAATTATGAAAGGGAATAGGGGGAAGAAGATATGGGCCCCGGGGGGTTTTCAAAGGAAGAATTGGGGCCCGGGCCCAAAATTTTTTTCAAGGGGAAAAAATTGGCTCGAACAGGATCCTGCAGGGAAAAAAGCAAGACTAAGGGTTAAAATTCTGGATACCCGGAAGGGGTTTCCCCAGGGCCCCAAAAGCCCTGAGAAGAAAGACAGAAACTGAAAGAGGGGTTTTTAAAAAAGAAAGAAGGAAAAGGAAAAATGATGGACAGGAAACCCCGACTCAGGAAGAGGATTTAAAATACAAAACCCCCCTCACAGCCACCTACAGAAGCCCCCCAACCCGAAAAACCCCCCAAAGCAAACCCAAAAAATTCTAAAAACCCCAAAAAACAAGCCCTACCCCCTTGCCCCCCACCCCCCCCTCATTACAAAGTCTACCTTTCCCGCAACCCCCCAGACCCCCGTTTTAGAAAAGAAGTTGGTATTTCAAATGCAGACAGAAAAAAAAATTAAATGGGGAGGGGGTGGCAGGGAAAAAATCAATGGAACATCCCCGGCTAATAGCATCCCCCAGAAAAAAAGAAAACCCCACCAGAAAGATAACGATGCAATCATTCCTGACTAAAAAATCGTAATGACCCGATTGCAAACAAACCATACCCCCGGGCGGGGGTTTGAACCCACGATCAGAGAGTCTCGAAAATCCAGCCGTCGCATTAGCCCCCCCCCCGGGGCCCGCTAGCCCTAAAAATTCTCCAAAATTTGGTTTTATTTATTTAAACCCTTGGAAGGTTTTGCATAGGCACCCTGTGACCCCAAATGCAAAATTTTTTAAAACGAATCTCCCGCTAGCGGGCTGTGACGAAAATCTTGCTCAAGTTTCCCCCCAAAGCCGTCAACATTACTCACGAAAAGTAAAGAAAAGGGTCGTGTTGACGGGTTTTAGGGGACTTAAGCTAGGGGTTCGTCTTTGGCCCGCTAGCTGGGGATTCGGCCCCGTAAAAACTTGCCTTTTGGGGGTCCCCCAGTTTGGTTTCCTAAGTTAACCTTCTTTGGTGTAGAAAATTTTCCTAGTTGGATGTTTTTTATTGTGGCTAGTGGTCCCGTGGCTAAAGCAAAGGTCTGGGGTTTTTGAGACTTCTCTGATCGCGGGTTTCATCCCTACCCCGGGGGATGGTTTTTCAATCTTTTTCCCCTTGGATAAACCCAAAATTTCAGGAAAGTGGAGGGAAACAGAGGGGGAGGGGAGTCGCACTGTTCATTAAAACCGGTGGGGATTCGAGAAAAAAGGAAGGAATGAATTTGGGAAAAGGAGAAAAGGGGCTACATTGTAGGGAAAAAAAACCCGTCTAAGGGCCATAAAGGTTTTAATTGAGTAATGGGACAACCCACCACAGAATGCAGGAGGCCAAAAACAACTTTCGACCAAGAGCCCAAAAAAGCAATGGAAGACACACAGCCGAGGGGGGCCAGAAAAAAACTCACATGTGGAGAGGGAAAATTTAACCCGTTATGGGGGTGTTTTCCCAAACCAAGGAGATTGGGCTGGGGGAAAACTGGAGGGCCCCATTTGGGGGGGGCCCCCCCCCCAAAAAAAGGAGAGCCAAGTTGAAGGTTTTGGTACTGGAAAAAAACATGCTCAACATGTTTGAAATTTCTATCAGAGAGGGGAGAGGTGAGGGTGATCTAACAAAAAATTGGGCCCCGTATTCACTTGAGTAGTTCGGGCCCAGATGTTATGCGGGGTTTTTTCTTTACATTGTAATGTACAAGTAGTGGGGAAGGGCCCCAAAAATAAAATGAATTTTGTAGTTGTAAGGAAAAATTTTATAAATTTATAATTTTGCATTTTTGGGGTTTTTGTTTGTTCTCTAAAATGTTTTATAAAGAAATTTGTTAATGATTTTTTTTCCAAGGGTGTTTGGGGTTTCACGAGTAAGGGGGGGGGGGAGTCACGTGAGTGAGCATGGTGTGTAGAGGCTGGCTAGGGGTGCTGTGTATTTAAGATAATTTGGGAAAATTTGTTCCCTTTATTTTGTTTATCCAAACTCAAGCCATGGCTTTATAGGGGGTTACCTGTATGGTTTTACCCCCCTCTGAAATTTGGGCAGGGGGTGTGGGATGAGTTTATGAAGTAAAAAAATGGGGTTTGTAGTGTAATGCGGCCCGACGCTGACGAAAACCTAGTGTTTTTGGTGGCTGAACCCCGCAGCTGCGGTGTGTACCCTTTATTTGGGGGTTTAGAATTTAAAGGGTTTTTTTGGGGATGTTATGGTGATTAAATAGATATAAATTTTTCCCAAATTTGGGGTTTTTGGGCCCAACCCTCTGTTAAACCCAAATCATTTAAATAATAATACTGGTTTTTGCGCTTTCTGTTTTGAGTGACCATAGCGATCAGTGAAGAGGCGGGGCAGGAGTCGACTCGACCCCCGCCCCTCAACTAGGTGAGAGTACAATAGGTAGTACACCACACACGGCCACACCTACACATTCCCACTATACAGACCCACCCCCCTCCCCCCCCATGCACTCTCTCCCCCCATCTCTCCCCCCCCTTCCTGATCCCCTCTCTCTCTACCCCCCCTTCTCCCCCCTCCTCCCCCCCTTTCCCCCTCCCCACACTCTCCCCACTTCACCTTGTCCCCAGCTTTCCCCCTCTCCCTCCTTCCCCCCCTCCCCCCACACTCAAAACAAAACAAAAAAAACTCACAAAAATACAGAAGTTTTTCATTCTGCAGCAACCAAAAAAAAAAAAAAAGGTTCCAAGAGAAAGATTGAAAACGAGGACTGGGGGGAAATGAGTTGGGAAGGAAGTTTGGCTAGCAGGCTCATGAAAATGAACATGAAGGGGGAAAGGAAGGTAGAAGAGCTTAGATAAAATGGGGGAGAGGATGCCCCAGAGCAGGAATGGGGATGAAAGTCACGCAGAAAGGGGAAAGATCAGAAAAAAGTGAAAAATCTAAAACCCCTAAAGAACTAAAAAGGCAATGTTTTAACTCAAACTCCCTTCATCACAAAAAAAGGGGGCCCCAAGGGGCCCATCATAGAACCCGAGAAAAAAAAAGAGGATCACATCAGGAACAATGGGGAGGGGCTTTTTGAAAATGGAACAGTAACTATATGTAGAAGACCTAACAGTCCACAGCAGTGCCCAGGGGAAAATGAGAGGGAAAATGCGTCCACTGGGGGCCAAGGACACCCAAGTGAAAAGATTGAGGAAAGGGGAAAACTGCAAAAGGGGGCAACAAATCGAATAGGGGATCATGGGAAATCAGTGGGGAAAAATGAAAGAGAGAGATCAGTCTTTGTTAGGGACCGGAATTTTAAGGGAAACTATGAAGCAAAAGAAAGGGAGAAAAAAGTGACTGAAAAAAATTTGAAAGCAATAGGGGAAGAGAATGACCCCGGGGGGTTCAAAAAGGAAAAAAAATCCCCGGCCAGTCAAAGTTATTTTCAAGGCAGAATTGGCTCGAAGCAGGATCCTGCAGGAGAAAGCAAGACTAAGGTACATTCTGGCATACCAGAAGGTGTACCTCAGCCACAACAGAACATGAGAAGAAAGACAGAAACTGAAAGAGAGGGTACAAAAATGAAAGAAGGAAAGGAAGAACTGATGGACAGAACCCAGACTCAGGAAGAGGATTAACTACAACCTCCCTCACAGCCACCTACAGAAGCCCCTCAACCAGAAACACCCCAATGCAACCAAACATTCTAACCCAAAACACATGCCATACCCATTGCCTCCACCCACCTCATTACAAAGTCTACCTTCACAGCAACCACCCAGACCTCAGTTTTAGAAAAGAAGTTGGTATACAAATGCAGACAGAATAACTAATAAGTGTGAGGAGTGGCATGAAAGAATCAATGGAACATCCCCAGACATAATAGCACTCACAGAAACGAAACTCACCAGAATGATAACAGATGCAATCATTCCTGACTCAAAAAATCGTAATGACACGATTGCAAACAAACCATACCACGGGCGGGGATAGAACCCACGATCAGAGAGTCTCAGAACTCCAGACCGTCGCATTAGCCACTGGGCCAGCTAGCCATAATAAGATTCATCCAATTAGGTATATTTATACACCATTGGAAGGTTAGCATAGGCACCACTGTGACCACAAATGCAAGTTTTTTACAGACGAATCTCCAGCTAGCGTGGCTGTGACGAACTCTAGCTCAAGTCCCCTCAAAGCCGTCAACATGACTCACGAAATCGTAATGACACGAGTCGTGTTGACGGCTTTGAGGGGACTTAAGCTAGAGTTCGTCATGGCCACGCTAGCTGGAGATTCGGCTGTAAAAACTTGCATTTGTGGTCACAGTGGTGCCTATGTTAACCTTCTTATGGTGTAGAAATGTACCTAGTTGGATGATTCTTATTGTGGCTAGCTGGTCCAGTGGCTAACGCAATGGTCTGGAGTTCTGAGACTCTCTGATCGCGGGTACTATCCCTACCCGTGGCATGGTTTGCAATCTTTCCACTTGGATAACAAATTCTCAGGAAAGATGGAGGGAGCAGAGGGGGAGGAGGAGTCGCACTGTTCATTAAAACCGGTGGGGATTCGAGAAAATGGAAGGAATGAATGGAATAGGAGAAAGGGACTACATTGTAGGAATAATCCAGTCTAAGGGCCATAAGGTGGTAATTGCAGTAATGTACAACCCACCACAGAACTGCAGGAGGCCAAGACAACAATACGACAAGAGCAACAAAGCAATGGAAGACACACTAGCCGAGGTGGCCAGAAAAGCTCACATGTGGAGAGCAAAGTTACCAGTTATGGGTGATTTCAATCACAAGGAGATTGACTGGGAAATCCTGGAGCCTCATGGGGGTCCCAAAACATGGAGAGCCAAGATGATGGATGTGGTACTGGAAAACCTCATGCATCAACATGTTAGAAATACTATCAGAGAGAGAGAGGTGAGGATGATCTAACAAGACTGGACCTAGTATTCACCTTGAGTAGTTCGGGCATAGATGTTATGCAGGGTTCTGCATGACATTGTAATGTACATGTAGTGGTGAAGTGTGCCATAATAATATGAATATTGTAGTTGTAAGGAATAATTTTATAATTGATAATGTGCATTTAGGGGTTCTGTAAAGTACTCTAACTGTAATTATAAAGAAATTGTGTTAATGATTTATTTTCCAAGGATGTTTGGGTACACAGAGTAAGTGTGGGGAGGGAGTCACGTGACGTGAGCATGGTGTGTAGAGGCTGGCATAGGAGATGCTGTGTATTTAAGATAAGTTTGTAGTAGTACACTCATTTTGTTTATCCAACTCAAGCCATAGGCTTTCATATGGCTTACCTGTATGTTCACCCAGGCTCTGAAATGGTCAGGGTGCTGTGGGATGAGTGATGAAGTAAGAAATGAGGTTTGTAGTGTAATGACGGCCTGACGCTGACGAAGCCTAGTGTTATGGTGGCTGAACCTCCAGCCAGCTGCGGTGTGTACCCTCATTTGGGCGTTTAGAATTAAGGTTTTTATGTTATGTTATGGTGATTAAATAGATATATTTTCCTAATTGGGATTTTTGCCTAACCCTCTGTTAACCAACTCATTGAAGTAATACATACTGGTTTAGCGCTTTCTGTTTTGACTGGGATAGCCCGGGGTGGCCGGTTTGGGCTAGTATGTGTGTAACTTTTACCTTTACCCTTAGACCAGGCTCAAGCCCCCAGCTATCCCACATTTTTGCATAACATGGGGGCCTGTCCGGGAGAATTATCAAATTTTATGTGGTAATTCAAGTTTGCAACCTGGAAAGTCAATAATCATTCTTTACTGGGTTGGTCAGAGGAAGCATTCACTATAACACTCACACTAAAATAATAATTTACCTTTGCAATATTGCTGGTTTTTAGGGTGTTATTATTAATTAATACCCTGTGAATAATTTACTTTTGTGTGCAACATAGCTGGTTTTTAGGGTGTTGTTATTAATTAATACCCTTTGAATAATTTATCTTTCTGTATAATATTGCTGGTTTTAGGGTGTTATTATTAATTAATACTCTATAAATCATTTACTTTTCTGTGCCATATTGTTGATTTTTAGGGTGTTATTAATACTTGATATTTTGTGCATAATTTACCCTTGTAGGTACAATCTTGCTGATTTTTCGGGGGTTATGCTCACTTAAATTTCTGGAAATAATTTACCTTTGCAAGTGCAGTAGCTCTTATTTTTTTTTTCTGCCAGGATTTTCTTTTTGTGTGCAATCCTGTTTAATTTGAGGGAGTCAAATGACAACTCCTTGTGAATATACTACTTAGGTATATGTACCTTGCTGTGTGCTTTATTATTTTATATCAGTAAGTTCTGTGGCTGGTAGTAAAATTTGGTGCTATTATTTCTCAAAATGGCTGACACTGGTGAAAATTCTGAGGATGACATGCATTTGGAAGGTGACATTGAATCAAATCCCCATGATAGGGACCTGGATAAGGAAGTAGTAATTTTACAAATGAAATTAACCCTAGTTGCAGAAGAAAAGGAACGGTTAAGGATTGAGCGCACAAAGATCCAGGAACAGAGAGCCTTAGAGGAGCTTAGGGCTCAAGAAAGAGCTAAAGAGAGGCAGCTTGCTTCTCACCCAGACACAGACACAAGAGTAGATGTTTTTCATTTGGATAAAGCCATAAAATTTGTGCCCAAATTCCTAGAGAAAGACCCAGACCAGTTTTTTCTGTTACTTGAAAGTACGGCCAAATCCCAAGTTTGGCCGGAAAAAGGAATGGGCGACATTAGCAAGAACCCAATTAGTTGTAAAGGGTTACAGGCTATTAGTTCTTTAGAAGGATCTGCCTTTTCTGATTATCATAAGCTAAAAGAGGTAGTTTTACTGGCTTATCAAATGTTGCCGGAAAGGTACCGGCAGAAATTCAGAGGACTTAAGTTTCAGTCAGGGCAGGTTTTGGTGGAATAAGGTAAGGAGAAGATGTCACTTCTAAATAGGTGGTGTCGCTCAAAGGGGTGGTAGGCAATTATGAAGGTGTAATTACCTTAATTTTGTTAGAGGATCTAATGGGAAATGTTCCTTCTGACCTTAAGGCATATCTTGAGGAGAAGGATCTTGATGATTTTAATAATGCTTTAGAGTGGGTGACAGATTTTAGCTACCAAACATTTGGTAGTAGTTACCCACACCCCACATACTAATAATGGTAAGTTTTCTTCCACCCAACAATAGGAATAAGAAATTTCAGATTTTAAGCCACCCATTTATCAGCCTAATGACCACAAGGGTTTTAATAACCCTAATTTTCCAGTACCCACTCGAGGAGGTTTTAAGTCAGCTGTCACAGGTCCAGACTACAAGGAACAGGTGGGACGAGCCCAGTTCCCCAGAACCAAGGGATCCAACCTAGGTCAGATGGCAGGGGGACTTTAAACCTTATCACTGTACATATTGCAATAAACAGGGCCACCTGCAGCCATATTGTCGAAAGATGCTTAGGGACCAGGCTGCGGCAGATGCCTCTCCAGTAAATAACCGATACACATGATGTGGCTTGCATTGCAGTCTTGCCCCAAGGTATCCAAAGAAGACCAGCTGTCTTTGACCCTCGGATGAAGGTCTATTCAAGTAAGTCTACTGTGGCCTTACACCAAAATGAAGGTAGGGTCACGGGTGTTATGTCTTTGAGGGACACTTGTAGCACATACACCTTGCTTTGCAGGGGGTATTGCCAGTGTCGGATGACACCTACACCGGATTGGACATTTTTCTTAAAGGGATAACTGGAGTCCCTGTCAGGACTCCAGTGCACAGGTTATGGATAGAGTCTGAGTACCAGTCTGGGTACCTACCTGTAGGTATTGCAGATGTTCCTTTTACAGGAGTTGACCTTCTACTAGGCAACAATGTTGTGGGACTCCTCAAAAGTGAGGAATGTTTGGTTTTGCAGGACCCTGCTTTACAAGGTGGTAATGACCCAATTGGAGCAACGGTACCTGATAATTTTTCAATGTGCTTTCGGACTAAACAGGGGAAGAAGGCAGGAGCTGTGCCTCACTGTGACCCTTCTGCACACTGTGGTGATGGTTTGGGCATGGGGAGCCTGTTCATTGAGTCTGACCTGCAGGAGACTCTGAGCAGTGATGAACCGGCTCAACCGGAACTCGGTTGGAGAAGTGGTCTTGGTGCTGATGTGAACAAAAATCCCCTGACTCTGCAGCAGCTGAGTGAGGCCCGGGAAGGTTGTGACCTCCGGAACGCTATTCATTTATCAGTTGTCGCGGAGGATGTGATTCCCAAATTTACCAAGTGTTTATTTTGCAGAGTTGATCAAATGAGCAAGACTCTTTTTAAGAGGACCTGTGCTTATGTGGACGCGGCAGAACTATTAAAGTGTCTTTGTCAGTATTTTTTACAGATTCTGAAGGAACGGCATTTCAGTGTTAAGACGGGAGAGCTAAATAATCAGTGTTTATTAATAAATTCCTTTTCTAACAGGTTACCAGAGTCTGTACCTTTTCTGAATAATTTTGTGTGTGTGGTTTTTGAGATTTCTGGTGAAACATTTTTTGTCTCTTAGGCTTTGCACAAATCACCCAGAAGTCATATTTTATGAAATGTCATGTAGTTTTGAGAGGCCTACTTGAGGTTAAATTTACCAATGTATATCATCCTAGGAGTCAAAGAAAAGCTCCATGGTTTTCCCAGTCTCTCAGGGCAATGCATATTTGTTTTTCCCCCAGTACCAGAAGGACTGGGAGGAGGGAATTCCCCTCCCTTTCATTACCGTGTGGGGAAGCACTCTGGAATCATTAAGTCTGTGGCTACGTGAGGATGGTGATGTTTCCCCAGCGGTGTTTTTTCTCGGTTTCCCGAAAATTCTTGGCTAAGATGAGGTCGATGGCACTAGTGCACCAGTCTGCCAGTCCGCCCAGGATGACGTGGGACTATGAGGTGGTGCTACACATTCTGGAAGCTGGAGAGATGGATTGGCATTGGAACCGGGTCCTGGGAAGGCTATGATGGAACTGTGTGGTGACTTCAAAATGATGATGGATAAAGTCCCTGAGAAAGATAATGTAAGCAGGAAAATTGTAAGAGTTTGTGGAAGATTTGGATCTTCTGAAAGACTGGTTGAAGTGTTGGCTCAGCCATGGTGCACCTTAGTGAAAGAGTTTTGGGATGCTGAAAAATGGGGCCATGTTAAACCCCATGAGTAGAGGTTTCCGAATTTGTGAATATCAGCAGCCTGGCATGATGTAAGCTGGGGTGAAATAGGTTCCTTGAAGGAAGTGAAGTGTTTATTTCTAGAGACTGTGTTTGTATCTAGCGAGAGTCGATGGACGTTGTTTTTTACTGGTCTCACACTAGGTGATACCTTGAAAACGTGCACTGACTGCCGCCAGGTACAGTTAAAAAATAAGGTTTTGTCTCCTCTTTATGAACTACATGCAAATTGTGTGAATGAACAGTGGGTGCGTCATCTGCTTCCCACGACCATGTGTGCCAAGGACACACCCATATTTGTAACTTTAATATCTCTGTCCATGTACCTTTTGTATGCCATTAACCCTCAAGATCTTTTATGTGTAATCCTGAGTTACCCACCCCGGGTTTTGCAAAATGATACAGAGGTTGGGTCAGTCTTGTTGCAGGGTAGAGCAGGAGAAGTAATGCCACTCGGCTGCTTCTCAGCAAAAAAGTAGCAGGCACCAAAGAAGTTATATCTCCATAGAAAAGGAGGCTTTTGCCTTAGTGTTGGCAGTGCAACATGTTGAGGTGCATATATCATCATCAGTTCACCCTATAACTGTGTATAGTGACCATAATCCCTTACGTTTCCTTCACTTAATGAGGAACCACAATCAGAGACTTACGAGGTGGGCCTTGTTTCTCCAACCTCTTAATCTGGTGATTCATTATGTGAAGGGAGTGGAGAATGTGGTTGCTGATGCCTTGTCTCGTGTTTAAAGTGCACAATGTAGTGTATAGATCACTTATCTATTCTTATTTTGCAGTGATTTGCGGTAGACGAGTAGATGGAACTCTGGACCACCCAAAGGAGAAGGGCAGGTTGAGCTGGAGCTGGAGGTATCAGGATTCCCTAGTGTGTGTGCATTTAGGGGGGTAGTCACATTAAAGGCCATGCCTAGGTAAGGTATGCTACGTTTTTTAGGTGTTGGCTGGAATGCCTCGCCTCTTGTTTTATGTTGGTATAGGGACTGTTGGACCTAACGTTTTAGTGAATGTGGGGCTGCGGTGATGCCCTCCACTGTTTGGGTCATGTCTTTTGATCCGAGGTGTTTTGTTCTCCAGGACTCTTTTTCAATTTTTCCTTTTTGGATCACCACTGGGGTGACTCCAGGTCCTTGGAATGACATGTAGGTGGCGCCCTGGGAGGTCCACCTTTTGGGGTCTTCAGTGATGACTCCAGGGTTTTACGGCCGCAGCCCACCAACAAGATTTATGTGCCTATCCACCCGATGTTTTTGGGGCCTGATATTTTCCCCTCTCCTGTGCCTCCTGATTCTCGCAGAGGTGTGTCATGGGGAACCAGTTTTGTTTACTAAAGATTGCTGTGAGATGGGAGTGATAATGTGATGTTGTTTTCTCCGTAGAATTTAACATGTAACATATGTTTTTTCTTTTCTTGAACTCCTGGAAAATGTTACTTACTGTTTAAAAGTTTTTTTTTGGTGGCACCTACAGTTTGGTCTGCCTTGCAATATACTGAACTTTGGTGTTACTTCATAAAACGGCATTCCTCAGGGCACTTTGTACAAAGTTTACTTGCTTTTTATAAGTTGCTTGATGTAATTTAGGTAAAATGCATCAACGCCAGCGCCTGGCCAGCGCTGTGTTGTAATGGTGCCTTTTCCTAAAACAGCTGTCTAAGAGTGTGACTGTGAGCTCGTTGGGCATAGAACTTGATCACTTTTATGTTCGACGAGTTTCATTTGTCTGCAATCTAGTACCTCAGTTTGTAAATATGGCATATTTGTAGTACTAAAAGACAGTGATTGTATGGTGGTCATTCCCCAGTTATCATTTTGCCAGTTGCCTCAGACCTTAATGTGCGGCTTATTTTCTTTTTTTTTTCTTTTTGCCTAGCGGTGTCCGTAGGGACCCCGCTAGCAGAGTGAGACCTATGGTCTGGGGGTGGGGGTGTTATGCAGGGTTCTGCATGACATCGTAATGTACATATAGTGGTGAAGTGTGCCATAATAATATGAATATTGTAGTTGTAAGGAATAATTTTATAATTGATAATGTGCATTTAGGGGTACTGTAAAGTACTCTAACTGTAATTATAAAGAAATTGTGTTAATGATTTATTTTCCAAGGATGTTTGGGTATGCAGAGTAAGCGTGGGGAGGGAGTCACGTGACGTGAGCATGGTGTGTAGAGGGTGGCATACGAGATGCTGTGTATTTAAGATAAGTTTGTAGTAGTACACTCATTTTGTTTATCCAACTCAAGCCATAGGCTTTCATATGGCTTACCTGTATGTTCACCCAGGCTCTGACATGGTCAGGGTGCTGTGGGATGAGTGATGAAGTAAGAAATGAGGATTGTAGTGTAATGACGGCCTGACGCTGACGAAGCCTAGTGTTATGGTGGCTGAACCTCCAGCCAGCTGCAGTGTGTACCCTCATTTGGGCGTTTAGAATTAAGGTTTTTATGTTATGTTATGGTGATTAAATAGATATATTTTCCTAATTGGGATTTTTGCCTAACCCTCTGTTAACCAACCCATTGAAGTAACACATACTGGTTTAGCGCTTTCTGTTTTGACTGGGATAGCCCGGAGTGGCCGGTTTGGGCTTGAGATGTGTGTAACTTTTACCTTTACCCTTAGACCAGGCTCAAGCCCCCAGCTATCCCACATTTCTGCATAACAATAGAGAATATCACGTGCAAAATCCCCTTGGAGCTAGTGATCATATGGTTCTGCGCTTTGATTACATAGTTTAGCTACAAGTGGAGATGGTAGCAGGAATAGGATGGGAAAAATCGAACTACAAAAGGGGGTACTACATAGGCATGAGGAACTTCTTGTAAGATGTTCAGTGGGAGAGAGAAATGGCAGGAAAACCAGTAACAGAAGTTTTGGATTATGTGACAACAAAATGCAAGGAGGAAGAGAGGTTTGTTCCCAAAGGAAACAAACAATGGGAATACCAGAATGAATCCTCGGTTCACCCAAAGGTGTAGGGAGGCAAAAACTAAGTGCACCAGAGAATGAAAAAGGTACAGGAGGCAAAGGACCCAGGAAAATAAAGAGATTAGCCGAAGAGCCAGAAACAAATATGCACAGATAAGAAGGGAGGCTCAGCGATAATACGGAAATGACCCAAAGCTGCTGTACAGCCACATCAGGAGGAAAACAACAGTCAAAGATCAGGTAATGAGACTGAGGAAGGAAGGTGGGGAGTTTCCAAGAAACGACCAAGAGGTATGTGAGGAGTTCAGCATGAGATTTAAAGAAGTATTTACAATGGAGACAGGAAGGAACCAAAGAATTCAGAATAGGGAGGTACACCAACAAGTGCAGGATGAAATACACACAACCGAGGAGGTGGAGAAGCTGCTATGTGAACTTGATACCTCAAAGGCGGTGGGATCAGACAATATCTCTCCGTGGGTCCTCAGAGAGGGAGCAGAGATGTGGTGTGTGCCACTAACAAAAATTTTCAACACACCCATTAAATGTGGGCAACTACCTGAGGTATGGAAGATGTCAAATGTAGTCCCAATTTTTAAGATAGGAGACAGACACGAGGCATTAAAACACAGACCTGTGTCACTGACGTGTATAGTATGCAAAATCATGGAGAAGATCATCAGGAGGAGAGTGGTACAGCACCTAGAAAGACAACCTTATAAACGGCAACCGGCACGGTTTCAGGGAAGGGAAATCCTGTGTCACAAACAGAAGTAAGACACGAGAGGGGTGGATAGACTGCATTTTCTTGGACTACCTGGAGTCTACCTGGAAGTTATTCCGGGGATCAACGTCTCGGCGGCCCGGTCCACGACCAGGCCTCCCGGTGGAATCAGGGCTTGATCAAACAGGCTGTTACTGCTGGCCGCACGCAGTCCAACGTACGAGCCACAGCCCGGCTGATCCGGCACTGATTTTAGGTATCTGTCCAGCTCTTACTTGAAGGCAGCCAGGGGTTTATTGATAATTCCCCTTATGCTTGGCGGGAGGCTGTTGAACAGTCTTGGGCCCTGGACATTTATGGTGTTTTCTCTTAGTGGACCAATGGCGCCCCTACTTTTAATTGGGGGTATTTTGCATCGCCTGCCCAGTCTTTTACTTTCGTAGGGAGTGATTTCTGTGTGCAGATTCGGGACCATTCTTTCCAAGATTTTCCAAGTGTAGATTATGATATATCTCACTCTCCTGCGTTCCAACGAGTACAAGTCAAGTGCTTCCAAGCGTTCCCAGTAGTTAAGGTGCTTGACAGAACTTATATGTGCAGTAAAGGATCTCTGTACACTCTCTAGATCTGCAATTTCACCTGCTTTGACTGGAGATGTTAATGTACAGCAGTATTCCAGCCTAGAGAGAACAAGTGATTTGAAAAGGATCATCATTGGCTTGGCATCTCTCGTTTTGAACGTTCTCATTATCCATCCTATCATTTTCTTTGCACTTGTGATCATGGCACTGTTGTGATCCTTGGAAGTGAGATCCTCAGACATTACTACTCCCAGGTCCCTTACATTATTTTTCCGCTCCATTGTATGGCCAGAGTTTGTAGTATACTCTGTTCTAGTTACCCCACACCCCACACACCCACACCACATAACACAACAAAACACAACACCACACACCCCCAACACACACACACCAAACACACACCACACACACACCACACCACAAACACACACACACACACACACATACCAAACACACACACACACACAACACACACACATACACAAACACACACACACACACACACACACACACACACACACACACACAAACACACACACACACACACACATACACAAACACACACACACACACACAAACACACACACATACACAAACACACACACACACACACACACACACACACACACACACACACACACACACACCACACACACACACACACACACACACACACAAACACACACACACAACACACAACACACACACACACACACACACACAAACACACACACACACACGCACACAGACGCACACAACACAACACAAATCTTCAGCTCTAGATCCCTGACACGCCTTCATGCATGATCAAGAACTATGAAGTGTTGCAAGAGCAGACTGGGGAGACTATAACGAATAACCTAATATAGCTGTGAAAAGACCAAACAATAACGATTTTCGTCTTTTTTAATGTAACTACAGAATGCATTACTTTTCCAACAGTTATTTTGCTCCACTGGATGACACAGCTGACTTACAGTTTCTGAAAATTTAATTCTGTTTAATGTTATCCCTTTCTAAATTTGTATAAAGTGTAAAGCTGAACACATAATTAGAAGGTTATGCTTCACCCAATGTTATGCATCTTTCATCCATATCAGGTTGCTGGGGTTATTGGATACCGGAAAAAAAATCTCAGCTCAGGCAGTTACTGGAAGACATCTCATTAAAAAGAGCATCTTCGTGTGTGTCAGACTGGAGTCGTTACTACCTGTATATATATATTTTCATCGATCAAGCATAATTATTAAATAAGTTTGATTTCATAGCTCCGTATTTCAGCAAAACATGTATAATGAATCATTCATTTACTGTACTGCATAAATATACGAATGGAAAACAAAATCCTCCTTCATGGTCTGTGGCGCAAATCCCAACACTGAATGTTCGCCCTTCATGACGTTTGAAGGGAAAGGACCCAGAATTCCGAGCTACATATGTATATTTTTTATTCATGCACACAACACCCTTGAAACATTTTTTTAAATATACACGAAACTTTTCTAAACAATACACATTTATTGAATGAATAATAAAAAACAAAAACACAACCGCAGGTGTGTACACATGTACACATGTAATACAATGTATTTTTCTGCCAAATATAAACTTTGAATATATTGAGGTGAGCAAACTGTGTAAGGAAAATAGTGCAATCTTTGTTTTATGTACATTATATAAAGGGGACTGAAGAATGGTGTCTTGATGCTGGTGAGGTTTTTATTACAGCTACGTTCTCATTTCTTGGATCAAATATGAATATTTTCTATTATGCAAGCTTACTATGAATAATAATAATATTGGTAAAAATATATATAATAATTAAAACAATAACAACAACAACAACAACAACAACAATAATAATAATAATAATAATAATAATAATAAAATAATAATAATAATAATAATAATAATAATACAAGGGAAAATAATCTGCTTGACTTGGTTCTGGCAAACTAGAAACCTTTATTAACAATTTAGAAATTATAGAGGAACTTGGCACAAGCGATCACATAGAATGGAATTATGACAGTAGGGATAACTCAGTAATGGTCCCAGATTTTCGCTTAGCAGATTACAATGGATAACGAAGAAGCTATCAATATGACAACTTTCTGAACACTGTACTGCAGCCCAAAAGAATAATTTGTCACGTATAAAGAAATTAGATTGAATAAAAATGATCCAAAATGGATGAATAATAGACTCAAATATCTCTTAGGGCAGAAGAGAGGAAATTTATTGACGTATCAACAGAGGTGAGGGTCATCTTATGAATCAGTATATTGACATTAAGAGGGACGTTAAAAAGAGGATAAGAAAAGCTAAACGGGAGTACGAAATTAAAGTTGCTAGGGATTCGAAAACTAACCCAAAAAGTTTTTCCCAGGTGTATAGAACAAAAGTTAGTGATAAGATATGTCCTCTTAAAAATAACTATGGGCATCTTACTGACAAAGAGAACGAAATGTGCTCGATTTTAAATAATTATATTCTCTCGGTTTTTACACAGGAAGACAGTAACAATACCCTAATAATTAATTTTTATAGTGGGCCTGAAGATAAATTATGTAACATTACAGTCACTAGTGAAATGGTTATGAAACAAATAGACCGACTGCAACAAAATAAATCGCCGGGTCCTGATGAGCTTTTTTCAAGGGTTCTTAAGGAATTCAAAACGGAACTTTGTGAACCACTGATTAATATTTTTAATATATCTCTTCAAGTCGTTAACCGTCAAATTACTGCCCGATAAGCCTGACCTCAATTGTAGGCAAATTGCTAGAGTCAATTATAGCTGAGATTATAAGAAGCCATCTGGATAAGCATAATTTGATTAATGATACTCAGCAATGGATTAACCAGAGCCGTTCTTGTCTAATTAATTTATTAACTTTCTCCAGTAAAAGTTTTTTGAGACTGTTTGATCACGATAAAGAATTTGATATGTTTATTTAGGTTTTAGTAAGGCTTTTGATAGAGTACCGCACCAAAGACTATTAAAGAAAGTGGCAGCTCACGCCATTGGGGAAAAAGTGCTCTCATGGATCGAGTCATGGCTCACAGACAGGAAGCAGAGAGTGTGCATTAATGGGGTTAAATCCGAGTGGGGATCTGTAACAAGTGGCGTTCCGCAGGGATCAGTCTTGGGCCCGTTGTTGTTTTTAATATATATCAATTATCTTGATGAGGGAATTACAAGTGATATGAGCAAATTCGCCGATGACACAAAGATAGGATAATTGATTCAAACTTCAGGAGGATTTAGACAAACTCAATACCTGGTCAGAAAAGTGGCAGATGCAGTTCAGTGTAGATAAATGTAAGGTTCTGAAGCTCGGGAATTTCCATTACCCTAGCACTTATAAGTTAAATAATGTAGAACTTAGCCATACAGATTGCGAAAAGGACTTGGGGGTTATGGTGAGCAGCAACCTTAAACCAAGACAGCAATGCCTAAGCGTACGTAATAAGGCAAACAGATTACTGGGATATATATCAAGAAGTGTAAGCAACAGAAGTTCAGAGGTTATATTACAGCTTTATACATCATTATGGGAATCTTTACTGAGGAAACCTTTCGCCACACAGTGACTTCATCAGTCCAATGCAAAGTAGAAAGGTGTAAGGAGAGGAGAGGTTTGAGGTAATCAGTCCGTGAGTCTGGAGTCGATGTGTTCAGCCCATCAATCTTGTAGAATGTGCAGCATAGGGCCGTAGACGTGGTTTATATACTGTAGTTAGGTGAGGCGAAGCAGGAGGAGGCGGGGTCACAGTGGTACCATCCACTAGTCGAAGTAGGTCTTGGTCCAATGAATGGACAAGGTTTGAAGAATTCTTTGTACCAAGAACCCATGATGCTACAATGTCTGACAGATGTGATAAATGGTTAAAAATCCGACAAGTTGAAGATTGAGATACTTATGCAACATATGGGAATCATTACTGAGGAAACGTTTCCTCAATAAAGATTCCCATATGTTGCATAAGTGTCTCAGTCTTCAAGTTTAGATTTAGAAAGGATACAGGAAAGCATTGGTTTGGAAATAGGGTGGTTGACGAGTGGAACAGTCTGCCTAGTAGAGTTATCGAGGCTAAGACCTTGGGTAGTTTCAAATTTAGGTTGGATAAATACATGAGTGAGAGGAGTTGGATTTGAGTGGGACTTGCACATGGGTAAATAGAATTATCAAAGACTCACAAGTCTTTTTCACATTCTGTATAATCAAGCTCTACTTCACGTAGTTTATAACTTCGAGGGTTATTTTCATTACCAAGGACTTGTACCTTACACTTATCCACATTGAACTTCATCTGCCATTTTCCAGTCCAAGACATTAATTTGTCTAAATCCTCCTGGAGTTCATTTTTATCCTCCTCAGAATGAATCATACGGCCTATTTTTGTATCGTCAGCAAATTTGCTCGTGCCACTTGTAATTCCTTCATCAAGGTCATAAATGTATATTACGAACAAAAGAGGGCCTAAAACTGATCCTTGTGGAACGTCACTAGTGACTAATCCCCATTCAGATTTGACCCCGTTAATGAAAACTCTCTGCTTTCTGTTGGTAAGCCATGCCTCTATCCATACTAGAACTTTACCTCCTATACCATGAGCTGCCACCTTTCTTAAGAGTCTCTTGTGAGGTACTCTATCGAAGGCTTTGCTAAAATCCAAATAAACAATATCATATTCTTTAGCACTGTCTACTGCCTCAAATGTTCTATTGAAGAACGTCAGTAAATTTGTCAGGCAGGAACGACCTCTCGTGAACCCATCCTGAGATTAATTAAACTAATTATGCTCTTCAAGATGACTTCTAATAATATCATCTATAATCGATTCTAATAATTTGCCTACTATAGACGTCAGGCTGATTGGACGGTAATTTGATGGAGTGGACTTATCCACTGATTTGAATGTAGGAACCGCATTAGCTATCTTCAACATCTCTGGCACAACACCAATTAAGATGGACGCATTTAACACGCTCGTTAATGGCTGCCTAAGTTCCATCTTGCAGTCTTTAAGTACGGAAACATAAACACATATGCAGTTTAATGTGATCCTTTATTGATAACGTTTCGCCCACATAGTGGGCTTTTTCAAGTCACAAACAGATCTACCTGGGGTGGAAGGTACGGGAGTATTTATAGTCAGAATGTTGAGGTCAGGTGGAGAATGCTGCATCTGAGGATCCACTGGGTGGGGTTATAGTCTTGAGTAGCTTGGCAGGGATATTGGACAAGTTGTGAGTAGACCTTCTGCAGTGTTCTATGTTCTTATGTGGGATAGCGATGAAGAAGCTTCCGGGCAAGTGGTTCAGCTATGTTATAGAAGCCATTGTTCTGGTTGAAATTGTTGGTTATAGAGATAAGCGATGATTCCAGGATTCTTCGGTATTGAGTGTTGTCTTCTGTGGCGATAAGTCTTGAGTTTCTGTAGTTGATTAAATGGTTGTGTGAATTGTGATGTTGCGCACAGGCATTCCTTGTATCGTCAGTCCTGCTTGCGTATTGGTGTTCTGAAATACGTGTTTGGAGGTCTCTTGATGTTTCGCCCACGTATAATTTGTTGCAGTCATTACAAGGGATTATGTATACCCCTGCAGAGGATGGAAGCTTGTCCTGTCTACTACTGGTGATGTCCTTGATGGTCGTGGTTGTGGAGGTAGATACTTGGAATGATGTATTGGAAAAGATATTGGAAACATGTTTGGCAATGGAGTTGGTGGGGAGGACTATGTATCTCTTCTCGGCAGTGTCTTCTCTGAGTGTGTTGAAGATGTTCAATGCCCGCCGTCTGCAGTCTCTGATGAAGTGACGAGGATAGTGGAGTTTAGAAAATACTTGTTCAATTATAGTGCATTCTTCCTCAAGGAACTCATTGCTGCCAAACATGTTTCCAACATCTTTTCCAATACATCATTCCAAGTATCTACCTCCACAACCACGACCATCAAGGACATCACCAGTAGTAGACAGGACAAGCTTCCATCCTCTGCAGGGGTATACATAATCCCTTGTAATGACTGCAACAAATTATACGTGGGCGAAACATCAAGAGACCTCCAAACACGTATTTCAGAACACCAATACGCAAGCAGGACTGACGATACAAGGAATGCCTGTGTACAACATCACAATTCACACAACCATTTAATCAACTACAGAAATTCAAGACTTATCGCCACAGAAGACAACACTCAATACCGAGGAATCCTGGAATCATCGCTTATCTCTATAACCAACAATTTCAACCAGAACAATGGCTTCTATAACATAGCTGAACCACTTGCCCGGAAACTTGAAAAAGCCCACTGTGTGGGCGAAACGTTGTCAATAAAGGATCACATTAAACTGCATATGTGTTTATGTTTCCATAGTGTCGGTATTTTATACCATTTATTTTCAGTCTTTAAGTACCCTGGAAAACAACTCGTCGGGTCCCGGGGACTTATTTTGTTTCAATTTATCTATCTCTTTGATAACCATGTCCCTCGTGACAGTAATATTCGTCAATTTGAATTTTTCAGGAACTGAATTATCATTAATTTCTGGAATCTCATTAACGTCTTCTTGAGTAAAGACTGACAAAAAATAATCATTATATGACGAGCACATTTCCAGTTCGTGGTCCGTCAGCTGTCCATTCCCAATTTTCACAGGTCCTACTTTTTCCCCTCACCTTCGTCCTGTACACTTGAAAGAACCCTTTTGGATTAGTCTTTGATTCATTAGCAATTTCATAGTCACGTTTAGCCTTTCTAATCCCCCTTTTCATTTCTCTTTTTAACTGAACATATTGATCAATAAGGTTAATTTCTCCTATCTTGATGCGCCTGTAAATTCCCTTTTCTCTCCTAGTAAATGCTTTAGCCTCCTCTTAACCCATTTGGGGTCGTTATTATTTGACCTAATATCTCTTTGAGGAATATATATGCTCTGAGTTCGTTGTACATTATTAAGAAAAAATCATAAACGCAGATCCCTTCGTAATCGTAAGTGTGATCATCAATAAAATTATTAGCTAATTACCCCAATCCAGATTAGATAGGTGTTCCCAACGTCGAATATAATCGGCAGAACGAAAATCAGGGACTTTTACCGTATTATCATTATTCTCGTATTCCCAGCTAATGCTAAAAGTTATAGATTTGTGATCATACTACAGAATGGATATAAATTCATTGGAGAACATTTAGAGAAGAATGGCAAAATTAATACACAGTATAATGAATCTCCCATATGAATATAGAGTGAGAACCCTGAACTTTCGCTCTCTTGAGAGACGTAGAATGAGAGATATCAATGAGGTTCATAAGTAGATGATGGGCATAAACGAAGGCCATATAAATAAAGTACTGAGGATGAAGAACCAAGTAACAACGAGAAATAACCGTTTTAAATTAGATAAGTTTAGATTTAGGTAGGACATTGATAAGTACTGGTTTTCAAACAGAGTTGTCGATTCGTGAAACAATCTGCCGAGTTGTTTAATAGATGCTAAAACTTTGGGTAGCTTTAAAAAGTGATTGGACAAATATATGAGTGAAAGGGGCTGGGTTTGATTAATACTGAGATAGTGAAGCAAATACTTGGGCAACTGTGGAAAAGGGTTGAGCAGATAATTGAGTGGAAATGGGTGGTTCTGATAAGGACCAGCCTTGTATGGACCAGTAGACCTGCTGCAGAGTTCGTCCATTCTTATGTACTTATATTATAACATACTGGAATACAACATCAACACATGCACACTGGCACACACAATAGAACATCACCATCACTCACAGGATCACTCAGTGGAGTACAACCATCACATATACAAACACACTGCAATGCAGCATCATCACACGTACACAGGAACACACTGCAATGCAGCAGCATCACACGTACACAGGAACACACTGCAATGCAGCATCATCACACGCACACAGGAACACACTGCAATGCAGCAGCATCACAACGCACAACAGGAACACACTGCAATGCAGTATCATCACACGTACACAGGAACACACTGCAATGCAGCACCATCACACACACAGGAACACATAGCAGTGCAGAACCTTCACACACTCAAGAACACACAGTAATGCAGCGCATTTACACACAGGAACACGCAACAGTAGAGCACCTTCATTAATGTTGAGCCGAATAGGTAAAAATTGCGATTTTAATTTAAATGGCAATGCTCTTCTTGCCGAATACGGCAAGCGAAAATTTCCGTATGCAATAATTTCGCAAAAATCATTCTGAACTTAACGAAAAAACATATTAATTGTGTTTTTTTATTATTAAATTACTGTAAACGTATCTAAAACATATTTAGTTGGATTATGTTAAATCAAATTGCGCTTGTTATTAATTTTTAAATTAACATAAATGAAAAAATGTGTCTTTAAAAGTATAAAAGAAAATTTTAGAATGACAATTTTAAATGAGTTCTTGCTAATTGACCAATTTTACCTATTCGGTACGATATTAACATTCACACAAACAGAAGTGTAGTACCGTCACACACACGGGAGCACACAACAGAGCACGATCACATACACATGAAAATACAACAGTGAAGCACCGTCACAGAGCGACACGATCACTTTCAGGAATACACACCTGTGCGTTATTATCACATATAGTGCAACACCATCACGCATAGGAACCTTCAACAGTGCAACACCATCACGCATAGGAACCTTCAACAGTGCAACGCCATCACGCATAGGAACCTTCAACAGTGCAACACCATCACGCATAGGAACCTTCAACAGTGCAACACCATCACGCATAGGAACCTTCAACAGTGCAACACCATCACACATAGGAACCTTCAACAGTGCAACACCATCACGCATAGGAACCTTCAACAGTGCAACACCATCACGCATAGGAAACTTCAACAGTGCAACACCATCACGCATAGGAAACTTCAACAGTGCAACACCATGCACGCATAGAAACTTCAACAGTGCAAACGACAATCACCATAGAAGCTTCCTGGGGGGGGGGGGGGGGGGGGGGGGGGGGGGGGGGGGGGCTCTCCAACATGCAACACCATCACACATAGGAACCTTCAACAGTGCAACACCATCACGCAATAGGAACCTTCAAACAGTGCAACACCATCACGCATAGAACCTTAAAACAGTGGGGGAATTTTTGGAGACATATAGGTATTGGACCTTCATCAGTGCAACACCAGCACACATAGGAACTGCAACAGTGCAACACCATCACGCATAGGAACCTTCAACAGTGCAACACATCACACGCATAGGAAAATTCAACAGTGCAAACACCATCCACGCATAAGGAAACCTTCAACAGTGCAACACCACACGCATAGGAAACTCAACAATGCAACACCATAAGCATAGGAAAATTTCAACTTGCAACACCATCACACATAGAAACCTTCAACAGTGCAACACGACATCACACATAGGAACTTCAACATGCAACACTCATCACACATAGGACCCTTCAACAGTGCAACACCATCACAACATAGGAACCTTTCAACAGTGCAAACAACCATCACGCATAGGAACCTTCAACAGTGCAACACCATCACACATAGGAACCTTCAAAACCAGTGCCAACACCATCACGCATAGGAACTCTTCAACAGTGCAACTCCATCACACATAGAACCTTCAACTGTGCAACACCATCACACATAGGAAACCTCAACAGTGCCAACACCAGTCACGCACATTAAACGTCAACAGTGCATAATACCATCAAACCACATAAACCTTCAACAGTGCAACACCATCACGCATAGGAACCTTCAACAGTGCAACACCATCACACATAGGAACCTTCAACAGTGCAACACCATCACACATAGGAACCTTCGAAGTGCAACACCATCACACATAGGAAACCTTCAACAATGGCAACACCATCACGCATAGAACCTCAACAGTGCAACACCAACACACATAGGAACCTTCAACAGTGCAACACCATCACACATAGAACCCTTCAACATGCAACACCATCACACATAGGAACCTTCAACAGTGCAACAACCATCACGCATAGGAACATTCAACATGCAAACACCATCACACATAGGAACCTCACAGTGGCAACACATGCACGCACAGGAACCTTCAACAGTGCAACACCATCACACATAGGAACCTTTAACATGCAACACCATCACACATAGGAACCTTCAACAGTGCAACACATCACGCAACAGGAAACCTTCAACAGTGCAAAACACCAATCACACATAGGAACCTTCAACAGTGCAACACCATCACGCACAGGAACCTTACAACAGTGCATCACCATCCAACATAGGAACCTTCAAAACAGTGCAACAACACCATCACGCACAGGAACCTTCAACAGTGCAACACCATCACACATAGGAACCTTCAACAGTGCAACACCATCAACGCACATGAACCTTCACAGTGCAACACCCACCACACACAGGAACCTCAACAGTGCAACAAAATCACACATAGGAACCTTCACATGCAAACACCATCACACATAGGAACCTTCAACAGTGCAACACCCATCACGCACCAGGAACCTTCAACCAGTGCAACACCTCACCAAAGGAACTTTAACAGTGAAACACCATCACACATAGGGAACTTTCAACAGTGCAACACCATCACGCACAGTAACCTTCAACAGTGCAACACCATCCCACATAGGAACTTCACAGTTGCAACACCATCACGCACAGGAAACCTTCAAACAGTGCAACACCATCACATCATAGGAACCTTCAACAGTGGAAACACCCTCACACATAGGAACTTCAACAGTGCAACACATCACGCACTAGGAACGCTTTCACAGTGCAACCACCATCACGCACACTAATCCTTCAACAGTGCAACACCATCACGCACTAGGAACCTTCAACAGTGCAACACCATCACACAATAGGAACCTTCAACAGTGCCACACCTTCCACGCGCAAGGAACCTTCAACAGTGCAACACCACCCACGCATAGGAACCTTCAACAGTTGCAACACCACCAGGCATAGGAACCTTCAAAGTGCAACACCATCACACATTAGGAACCTTCAACAGTGCAACACCATCACACATAGGAACCTCAACAGTGCAACACCATCACACACACGAACGCTTCAACAGTGCAAACACCATCACACACACAACCTCAACCTGCCAACACCATCATCACACAGGAACCTTCAACAGTGCAAAAACATCACACATAGGAACCTTCAACTGTGCAACACCAATCACACAAAGGAACCTTCAACAGTGCAACACCATCACACACAGGAACCTTCCACAGTGCAACACCATCACACACAGTAACCTTCAACAGTGCAACCCAATCACACATAGGAACCTTCAAACAGGGCAAACACCATCACAAACACATACCCATCAACGTGCAACACCATCACACATAGGAACCTTTCAACAGGGCAACACCATCACACATTGGAACCTTCAACAGTTCAACACCATCTACGCATAGGAACCTTCAACAGTGCAACACCATCACGCACAGGAACCACAACATTGCAACACCATCACAACAAAGGAACCTTCAACAGTGCAACACCTTCAACGCACAGGAACCTTCAACAGTGCAACACCACACGCTGAGGAACATTCAACCAGTGCAACACACCATCACACATAGGAAACCTTCGAACAGTGCAACACCATCTCGACCCAGAAACATTCAACAGTGGCAACACCATCACACATAGGAACCTTCACAGTGCAACACATCACACATAGGAACCTTCACGGGGCAGTTGCCAACACCATCACACACTAGGAACCTTCAACAGTGCAACAAGACGGATCACACTAGGAAACCGTACAACAGTGCAAACACCATCACAACACTGGGAACCTTCAACAGTCAACACCATCACACACAGGAACCTTCAACAGTGCAACACCATCACACACAGGAACCTTCAACAGTGCAACACCACCACGCATAGGAACCTTCAACAGTGCAACACCATCACACATAGGAACCTTCAACAGTGCAACACCATCACACATAGGAACCTTCAACAGTGCAACACCATCACACACAGGAACCTTCACAGTGCAACACCATCACACATAGGAACCTTCAAACAGTGCAAACACGATCACACAAAGGAACCTTCAACAGTGCACACCATCACACACAGGAACATTCAACAGTGCCACACCATCACAGACACTGACCTTCAACAGTGCAACACCATCACCCACAGAACCTTCCAACATGCAAAACACATCACACACAGAACCTTCACAGTGCACACCATCGCCACCACGAACCTCAACAGTGCAACACCATCACACATAGGAACATTCAAAACAGTGCAACACTCCACACATAGAACCTTCAACAGTGCAACATCATCACGCATAGGAACCTTCAACAATGCAATCACCATCACGCACCAGGAACCCTTCAACAGTGCAACACCATCGCAACACACGAACCTTCAACCAGTGCAACACCATCACGCACAGGAACGTTTCAACAGTGCCAACACCATCACGCACAGGAACCTTCAACAGTGCAACACCATCAAACGCGCAGGAACCTTCACAGTGCAACACCATCACACACAGGATACCTTAACAGTGCAACACCATCACACAAAAGAACTTCAGCAAAAACATTGCAACAACCATCACGCACATTAACCTGTAACAGTGAAATACCATCACGAAGCACAGAACCTCACAGTGCAACACCATCCCGAGCACAAGGAACCTTCAACAGTGCAACAACCATCACACATAGGAACCGTCAACAGTGCAACACCATCACACCTAGAACCTTCAACAGTGCAACACCACGCACAGGAACCTTCAACAGTGCAACACCATCACGCACAAGGAACCTTGATGACAGTGGCAACCCATCACACACAAGAACCTTCAACAGTGCAACACAATCACACACAGGACCTTCAACAGTGCAACACCACACAACAGGAAACCTTCAACAGTGCACACCATCACGCACAGGAACCTTCAACATGCAACACCACCACGCCAGCAGGAACTCTTCACAGTGCAACAACCACACGCATAGGACCTTCAACAGTGGGCACACCATCACACATAGGAACCTTCAACAGTGGCAACACCATCACACACAGGAACATTAAACAGTGCAACACCATCAACACAGGAACTTCAACAGTGCAACACCATCACAAACACGAACCTCAATAGTGCAACACCATCACACATAGGAACGCTCAACAGTGCACACCATCACACTAAGGAACCTTCAACAGTGGGCAACACCATCACACATAGGAAACTTTCCAACAGTGCAAACACCATCACATCATAGGAACGCTTCAACAGTGCAACACCATAACACATAGAACCTTCAACAGTGCAACACCTCACGGCACTAGAACTTCAACAGTGCAACATCATCACGCACAAGGAACCTTCAACAGAGCAACACCATTCAACACATAGGAAACCTTCAACAGTGCAACACAATCACACCCAGGAACATTCAACATTGAGCAACACTCATCACACATAGGAACCTTCAACAGTGCAACCACGATCACACATAGGAACCTTCAAACAGTGCAACACCATCACAGCACAGGGGACCTTCAACAGTGGCAACACCATCACACACAGGAACCTCAACAGTGCAACACCATCACACACAGGACCTTCAACGTGCAACACCACCACGCATAGGAAACCTTCAACAGTGCTACACCAACACACACAGGAACCTTCCAACAGTGCAACACCATCACACATAGGAAACCCTTCACAGTGCAAACACGATCAACACATAGGAACCTTCAACAGTGCAACACCAACACACACAGGACCTTCACAGTGCAACACCCTCGCACACACGAACCTTCACAGTGCAACACCCATCCACATAGGAACCATCAACAGTGCAACAGGACACACATAGGAACCTTCAACAGTGCAACACCATCACACACAGAACCATATTCAACAGTGCAACACCATCACACACTGGGCACCCTTCAACAGTGCCAACACCATCACACACATGAACCTTCAACAGTTGCACACCATCACACAACAGGAACCTTCAACAGTGCAACACCATCGCACACACGAACCTTCAACAGTGCAACACCATCACACATAGGAACATTCAACAGTGCAACACCACCACACATAGGAACCTTCAAACAGTGCAACATCATCACGCATAGGAACCTTCAACAATGCAACACCATCACGCACAGGAACCTTCAACAGTGCAACACCATCGCACACACGAACCTTCAACAGTGCAACACCATCACGCACAGGAACGTTCAACAGTGCAACACCATCACGCACAGGAACCTTCAACAGTGCAACACCATCACGCGCAGGAACCTTGAACAGTGCAACACCATCACACACAGGAACCTTAGTGCAACACCATCACACAAAAGAACCTTCAACATTGCAACACCATCACGCACATTAACCTTTAACAGTGAAATACCATCACGCACAGGAACCTTCAACAGTGCAACACCATCACGCACAGGAACCTTCAACAGTGCAACACCATCACACATCGGAGAACCCGTCAACAGTGCAACACCATCACACATAGGAACTTCAACAGGAGCTACACCACGCACAGGAACCTTCAACAGTGCAACAACATCACGCACAGGAACCTTCAACAGTGCAAACACCATCACACACAAGGAACCTTCAACAGTGCAACACTATCACAACACGAGGAACCTTCAAACAGTGCAACACCACACACAGGAACCTTCAAACAGTGCAACACCATCACGCACAGGAACCTTCAACAGTGGTCAACACCACCACGCATCAGACCTTCACAGTGCAACACCATCACGCTAGGGAACCTTCAACAGTGCAACACCATCAAACATAGGAAACCTTCAACAGTGCAACACCATCACACACCAGGAACATTAACAGTGCAACACCATCACACACAGGAACTTTCAACAGTGCAACACCATCACACACACGAACCTTCAATAGTGCAACACCATCACACATAGGAACCTTCAACAGTGCAACACCATCACACATAGAAACCTTCAACAGTGCAACACCATCACACATAGGAACTTTCAACAGTGCAACACCATCACACATAGGAACCTTCAACAGTGCAACACCATCACGCACAGGAACCTTCAACAGTGCAACACCATCACGCACAGGAACCTTCAACAGTGCAACACCATCACGCACAGGAACCTTCAACAGTGCAACACCATAACACATAGGAACCTTCAACAGTGCAACACCTTCACGCACAGGAACCTCAACGTGCCACACATCACGTACCACAGAACCTCAACAGTGCAACACCATCAACATAGGAACCTTCAAACCAAGTGGCAACGACAATCACACCCAGGAACATTCAACAGTGCAACACCATCACACATAGGAACCTTCAACAGTGCAACACGATCACACATAGGAACTTCAACAGTGCAACCATCACACATAGGAACCTCAACAGTGCAACACGATTACACATAGGAACCTTCCAACAGTTGCAACACCATCACAACACTGGACCTTCCAACAGAGCAAACAATCACACACAGAACCTCACAGTGCAAACACCATCACAACACAGGAACCTTCAACAGTGGCAACACCACCACGATAGGAACCTTTCAACAGTGCAACACCATCACACATAGAACCTTCAACAGTGCAACAACCATTCACACATAGGAACCTTCCCAACAGTGCAAACACCATCACACACAGGGAACCTTCAAACAGTGGCAACACCATCCACACATAGGAACCTTCAACAGTGCAACACGATCACACATAGAACCTCAACAGAGCAACACCATCACACACAGACCTCAACAGTGCAACACCATCGCACACAACGAACCTTCATCAACAGTGCCAACCCATCACATACAGGACATTCAACAGTGCAACCCACCACACATAGGAACCTTCAACAGTGCAACACATCACTCATATGAAACCTTCAACAAAGCAACACCATCAGCACAGGAACCTTCAACAGTGCAACACCATCACGCTATAGGAACATTCACAGTGCAACACCATCGCAACACACGAACCTCAACAGTGCAACACCATCACGCACAACTCGAACCTTCAACAGTGCAAACAACCAATCACGCATAGGAACATTCAACGTGCAACACCATCGCAACACACGAACCTTCAACAGAGCAACACCATCACGCATAGGAACCTTTCAACAATGGCAACAAAATCACGCACAGAACCTTCAACAGTGCAACACCATCACACACAGGAACCTTCCAACAGTGCAACACCACCACACACAGGAACCTTCAAACAGTGCAACAACCACCACGCAATAGAACCTCAACAGTGCAACACCATCACACATAGGAAACCTTCAACAGTGCAACAACCATCACACATAGGAACCTTCAACAGTGCAACAACATCACAACACAGGAACCTTCAACATGCAACAACCATCACACATAGGAACCTTTCAACAGTGCAACACGATAACACATAGGAACCTTCAACAGTGCAACACCATCACACACAGGAACATTCAACAGTGCAACACCATCACACACTGGGGCCTTCAACAGTGCAACACCATCACACACATGAACCTTCAACAGTGCAACACCATCATCACACACAGGAACATTCAACAGTGCAACACCATCCACACACGAACCTTCAACAGTGGCAACACCATCACACATAGGAACATTCAACAGTGCAACACCACCACACATAGGAACCTTCAACAGTGCAACATCATCACGCATAGGAACCTTCAACAATGCAACACCATCACGCACAGGAACCTTCAACAGTGCAATCACCATTCGCACACACGAACCTTCCAACAGTGGCAACACCATCACGCATAGGAACATTCACAGTGCAACACCATCGCAACACCACGAACTTCAACAGTGCAACACATCACGCACAGGAACCTTCAACGTGCATCACCATCACGCACAGGAACCTTCAACAGTGCAACACCATCACGCGCAGGAACCTTCAACAGTGCAACACCATCACACACAGGAACCTTAATCAGTGCAACACCATCACACAAAAGGTAACCTTCCAACATGCAACACCATCACGCACATTAACCTTTAATCAGTGAAATACCATCACGCACCAGGAACCTTCAACAGTGCAACACCATCACGCCAGGAACCTTCAACACTGCAACAACGCATCACACACAAGATCCTTCACTGTGCACACATCACACACAGGAACCTTCAACGTGCAACACCACACACGGAACCTACAACAGGCAACACCATCACGCACAGGAACCTTCAACAGTGCAACCCACCACGCACAGGAACCTTCAATACAGTGCAACACCACATTCGCTTAGGAACATTCAACAGTGCAACAACCATCACACATAGGAACCTTCAACAGTGGCAACCACATCACACACAGGAACATTCACAGTGGGCAACACCATCACACACAGGAACTTTCAACAGTGCAACACCATCACACACACGAAACCTTCATTAAGTGCAACACCATCACACATAGGAACATTCAACAGTGCAACACCATCACACATAGGAACGCTTCAACAGTGCAAAACAACCATCACACATAGGAACTTTCATCAGTGGCAACACCATCACACATAGTGAACCTTCAACAGTGCAACACCATCACGCAACATAGAATCCTTTCCAACAGTGCAAACACCACACCACAGAAACTTCAACAGTGCAAACACCATCACGGCACAGGAACCTTCAACAGTGCAACACCATCACACATAGGAACCTTCAACAGTGCAACACCTTCACGCACAGGAACCTTCAACAGTGCAACATCATCACGCACAGGAACCTTCAACAGTGCAACACCATCACACATAGGAACCTTCAACAGTGCAACAACCATCACACCCAGGAACATTCTACAGAGCAACAACCATCACACGATAGGAACCTCAACAGTGGAACACATCCACACAAGGACCTCGCAAACATGCAACACCTTCACACATATGAACCTTCAAACAGTGCAATCACGATCACACAATAGGAACCTTCAAACAGTGCAACACCCATCACACACTGGGACCTTCAACAGTGCAACACCATCACACACAGGAACCTTCAACAGTGCAACACCATCACACACAGGAACCTTCAACAGTGCAACACCATCACACATAGAAACTTTCCAAAAAACAGTGCAAACACCATCACACAAAGGAAACCTTCAAACAGTGCAACACCATCAAACACAGGAACCTCAACAGTGCAACACCATCATCACATAAACCTTCAACAGTGCAACACGATCACACATAGGAAACTCAACAGTGCAAACACCATCACACACAGGAAACCTTCAACAGTGCAACACCATCACACACTGGGGAACCTTAACAGTGCAACACCATCACACACAGAACCTTCAACAGTGCAACAATCCATCATCACACAGGAACCTTCAACAGTGCAAACACTATCGCACACACGAACCTTCAACAGCGCAACACCATCACACATAGTAACAAATTAACAGTGCAACACACCACCACACATAGACCTTCACAGTGCAACATTCATCACTCTAGGAACCTCAACAATGCCAACACCATCACGCACAGGAACCTTCAACAGTGCAACACCATCACGCATAGGAACATTCAACAGTGCACAACACCACGCACACCCGAACCTTTCAACAGTGCAACACAATCACGCACACGAACCTCAACAGTGCAACTCCATCACGCATAGGAACATTCAAACATGCAACACCGACGCACACACGAACCTTCAACAGTGCAACACCATCACGCATAGGAACCTTCAACAATGCAACACCATCACGCACAGGAACCTTCAACAGTGCAACACCATCACAACAGAACCTTCATAGTGCTGCAATACCATCACACACTACAACCTTCAACAGTACAACACCATCATACACAAGGAACCTTCAACATGCAACACCATCACACATCAGGAACATTTCAAACAGTGGCAACACCATCAAACACACGAACCTTCAATAGTTCAACACCATCACAACATAGGAACCTTCAGCAGTGCAACACGATCACACATAGAAACCTTCAACATGGCAAACCAATCACACAAGGACCTTCAACAGTGCAACACCAATCACACACATAAACCTTCAACAGTGCAACATCCATCCCACATAGGAACCTTCCAACAGTGCAACACCATCACACATAGGAAACCTTCAACAGTGCAAACACCAACACCACATAACCTTCAACAGTGCAACACCATCACACATAGGAACCTTCAACAGTGCAACACACATCACACATAGGAACCTTCAACAGTGGCAATAACCCATCACACACAAAACCTTCAACAGTGCAACCTATCACACATAGGAACCCTTGAACATGCTACACCCATCACGCACATTTAACCTTCAACAGTGCAACACCATCATCACAGAACCTTCAACAGTGGGCAACACCTCACACATAGGAACCTTACAACAAGTGGCACCACCATCACACACAGGAACCCTTCAACAGTGCAAACACTACACACAGGAACCTTCACAGTGCAAACACCATCACACACAGGACCTTCAACATGCAACAACACCACGCATAGGAACCTTCATTCAGTGCAGACACCACCAGGCATATGAACCTCAACAGTGCAAAAACACCATCACAACATAGGAACCTCACATGCAACACTATCAACACATAGGACCATTCAACAGTGCAAACACCATCATCACACAGGAACCCCTTCAAAAGTGCAACACTATCACACACAGGAACCTTCAACAGTGGCAACACCATCACACATAGGAACCACACCAGTGCAACACCATCACGCACATTAACCTTTAACAGTGCAACACCTATCATGCACAGAAACCTTCAACAGTGCAAACACATCATGCACAGGAACCTTCAACAGTGCAACACCATCAGACAACATAGGAACCTTCACAGTGCAACACCATCACACATAGGAACCTTCACAGGCAACACACGCATAGGAACCTTCAACAGTGCAACACCATCACGCACAGGAACCTTCAAACATGCAACACCAAACAACATAGGAACCTTCAACAGTGCAACATCCATCACACATAGGAACATTCAACATCAACACCATCACACATAGGAACCCCTCAACAACAACACCATCACACCACAGGAACCTTCAACAGTGTAAACACCACCAAGCATAGAACCTTCAAAAGTGCAACACCACCAGGCATAGGAACCTCAACAGTGCACAACACCATCACAACATAGCAACCTTCAACATGCAACATACCTCACACATAGGAACCATCACAAGTGCAACACCAGTCACTCACTTGAACTTCAACGGACAGTGCAACACCATCACAACACACGAACCTTCAACAGATGCAACACCATCACACAAAGGAACCTTCAATAACAGTGCAAACACCAACACACACAGGAACCTTCAACAGTGCAAACACAATCACACACAGGAAACCTTCAACAGTGCAAACACCATCACACATAGGAACCTTCAATATGACAACACCAGCACACATAACCCTTCAACAGTGCAACACCATCACACATGAGGAACCTTAAACATGCAACACCACACACATTGGAACTTCAACAGTTCAACACCATCACACATAGAATCCTTCAACATGCAACACCATCAACGCACAGGAACCTTCACAGTGCAACAACATCACGGCACAGAACCTTCACAGTGCAACACACCATCACGCGCAGGAACCTTCAACAGTGCAACACCATCACACACAGAACCTTAACAGTGGGCAACACATCACACATAGGAACCTTCAACATTGCCACACCATCACGCACATTAACCTTTAACAGTGCAATACCATCACGCACAGGAACCTTCAACATCAACACAATCACGCACAGGAACCTTCAACAGTGCAACAAAACTACCATCACAACAAGAACCGATCAACAGGCAACACCATCACACATAGGAAACCTTCAACAGTGCAACACCACGGCACAGGAACCTTCAACAGTGCAACTCCATCACACACATTAACCTTCAACAGTGCAACACTACACACACAGATCCTTTCAACAGTGGCACACACCACACACAGGAAACCTCAACAGTGCACTACCATCACGCACAGGACCTTCAACAGTACAAACACCACCACGCAACAGGAACCTTCCAACAGTGCAACACCCTCACGCATAGGAGCCTTCAACAGTGCAACACAATCACATAGGAACCTTCAACATTGCAACAACACCATCACACCTATGGAACATTCAACAAGTGCAACAACCATCACACACAGAACTTTCAACAGTGCAATCACCATCATCACACACGAACCTTCAATAGTGTCAACACCATCACACATAGGAACCTTCAACAGTGCAACAACATCACACTTAGAACCTTCAAAGTGAAAGCACCACACACAGAACCTTCACAGTGCAACACCATCACGCACGAGGAACCTTCAACAGTGCAACCAATCACACATAGGAACCTTCAACAGTGCAACACCACACACATAGGAACCTTTCAACAGTGCAACAAACCATCACGCCCAGGAACCATTCAACAGTGCAACACCATCACGCACAGGAACCTTCACAGTGCAAACGACACATCACCACAGGAACCTTCAACAGTGCAACACCATCACACATAGGAACACCTTCCAACAGTGCAACACCTTTCAGGCACAGGAACCTTCAACAGTGCAACACCATCAACGCACAGGAAACCTTCAACAGTGCAACACCATCACAACACAGAACCTTCAACAGTGCACACCATCACCACATGGTGAACCTTCAACAGTGCAACACCATCACACACAGGAACCTTCAACAGTGCAACACCATCACACACAGGGAACCTTCAACAGTGCAACACCAACACGCATAGGAACCTTCAATCAGTGCAACACCATCACACATAGAACCATTCACAGTGCAACACGCATCACACATAGGAACCTTCAACAGTGCAACAACCACAAACACACGAACCTTCAACAGTGCAACACGATCACACATGGAACTTTCAACAGTGCAACACGATCACACATAGGAACATTCAACAGTGGCAACAAACACCATCACACACAGGAACCTTCCAACAGTGCAGCACATCACACACTGGAAACCTTCAACAGTTGCAACACCATAAACACTGAAACCTTCAACAGTGCAACACCATACACACAGGAACCTTCAACAGTGCAACACCATCGCACACACGAACCTTCAACAGTGCAACACCATCACACACAGGAACCTTCAACAGTGCAACACCATCACGCATAGGAACCTTCAACAGTGCAACACCATCAGACACAGGAACCTTCAACAGTGCAACACCATCACACACAGGAACCCTCAACAGTGCAACACCATCACACACAGGAACCTTCAACAGTGCAACACCACCAGGCATAGGTACCTTCAACAGTGCAACACCATCACACATAGGAACCTTCAACAGTGCAACACCATCACACATAGGAACCTTCAGCAGTGCAACACCATCACACACAGGAACCTTCAACAGTGCAACACCATCACACACACGAACCTTCAACAGTGCAACACCATCACACACACAGGAACCTTCAACAGTGCAACAACATCACACATAGGAACCTTCAACAGTGCAACACGATCACACATAGGAACCTTCAACAGTGCAAGACCATCACACATAGGAATCCTCAACAGTGCAACTCCATCACACACAGGAACCTTCAACAGTGGAACACCACCACGCATAGGAACCTTCAACAGTGCAACACCACCAGGCATAGGAACCTTCAACATTGCAACACCATCACACATAGGAACTTTCAACAGTGCAACACCATCACACATAGGAACCTTCAACAGTGCAACACCATCGCACACACGAACCTTCAACAGTGCAACACCATCACACACACGAACCTTCAACAGTGCAACACCATCACACACAGGAACCTTCAACAGTGCAACACCATCACACACATGAACCTTCAACAGTGCAACACCATCGCACAAAGGAACCTTCAACAGTGCAACACCATCACACACAGGAACCTTCAACAGTGCAACACCATCACACACAGGAACCTTCAACAGTGCAACTCCATCACACATAGGAACCTTCAACAGTGCAACACCATCACACACATAACCCTTCAACAGTGCAACACCATCACACATAGGAACCTTCAACAGTGCAACACCATCACACATTGGAACCTTCAACAGTTCAACACCATCACACATAGGAATCTTCAACAGTGCAACACCATCACGCGCAGGAACCTTCAACAGTGCAACACCATCACGCGCAGGAACCTTCAACAGTGCAACACCATCACACACAGGAACCTTAACAGTGCAACAAACCATCACACATAGGAACCTTCAACATTGCAACACCATCACGCACATTAACCTTCAACAGTGCAATACCATCACGCACAGGAACCTTCAACAGTGCAACACCATCACGCACAGGAACCTTCAACAGTGCAACACCATCACACATAGGAACCGTCAACAGTGCAACACCATCACACATAGGAACCTTCAACAGTGCAACACCACGCACAGGAACCTTCAACAGTGCAACACCATCACGCACAGGAACCTTCAACAGTGCAACACCATCACACACAGGAACCTTCAACAGTGCAACACTATCACACACAGGAACCTTCAACAGTGCAACACAACACGGGAACCTCAACAGTGCAACACCATCACACACAGAACCTTCAACAGTTTCAACACCATACACACACAGGAACCTTCAACAGTGCAACACCATCACGCAAGGAACCTCAACAGTGCAACACCATCACACACAGGAACCTTCAACAGTGCAACACCATCGCACACAGGGACCTTCAACAGTGCAACACCATCACACACAGGAACCTTCAACAGTGCAACACCATCACACATAGGAACCTTCAACAGTGCAACACCATCACACATAGAAACCTTCAACAGTGCAACACCATCACACACAGGAACCTTCAACTGTGCAACACCATCACACACACGAACCTTCAACAGTGCAACACCATCACACACAGGAACCTTCAACAGTGCAACACCATCACACATAGGAACCTTCAACAGTGCAACACGATCACACATAGGAACCTTCAACAGTGCAACACCATCACACACAGGAACCTTCAACAGTGCAACACCATCACACACAGGAACCTTCAACAGTGCAACACTATCGCACACAGGAACCTTCAACAGTGCAACACCATCACACACAGGAACCTTCAACAGTGCAACACCACCACACACATGAACCTTCAACAGTGCAACACCATCACACACAGGAACCTTCAACAGTGCAACACCATCACACACAGGAACCTTCAACAGTGCAACACAATCACACACAGGAACCTTCAACAGTGCAACACCATCGCACACACGAACCTTCAACAGTGCAACACCATCACACACAGGAAAACCCTTTAACAGTGCAAACACCATCGCACAAAAGGAACCTTCAACAGTGCAACACCATCACACACAGGAACCTTCAACAGTGCAACACCATCACACACAGGAACCTTCAACAGTGCAACTCCATCACACATAGGAACCTTCAACAGTGCAACACCATCACACACATAACCCTTCAACAGTGCAACACCATCACACATAGGAACCTTCAACAGTGCAACACCATCACACATAGGAACCTTCAACAGTTCAACACCATCACACATAGGAATCTTCAACAGTGCAACACCATCACGCGCAGGAACCTTCAACAGTGCAACACCATCACGCGCAGGAACCTTCAACAGTGCAACACCATCACACACAGGAACCTTAACAGTGCAACACCATCACACATAGGAACCTTCAACATTGCAACACCATCACGCACATTAACCTTCAACAGTGCAATACCATCACGCACAGGAACCTTCAACAGTGCAACACCATCACGCACAGGAACCTTCAACAGTGCAACACCATCACACATAGGAACCGTTCAACAGTGCAACACCATCACACATAGGAACCTTCAACAGTGCAACACCACGCACAGGAACCTTCAACAGTGCAACACCATCACGCACAGGAACCTTCAACAGTGCAACACCATCACACACAGGAACCTTCAACAGTGCAACACTATCACACACAGGAACCTTCAACAGTGCAACACCACACACGGGAACCTTCAACAGTGCAACACCATCACACACAGGAACCTTCAACAGTGCAACACCATCACACACAGGAACCTTCAACAGTGCAACACCATCACGCATAGGAACCTTCAACAGTGCAACACCATCACACACAGGAACCTTCAACAGTGCAACACCATCGCACACAGGGACCTTCAACAGTGCAACACCATCACACACAGGAACCTTCAACAGTGCAACACCATCACACATAGGAACCTTCAACAGTGCAACACCATCACACATAGGAACCTTCAACAGTGCAACACCATCACACACAGGAACCTTCAACTGTGCAACACCATCACACACACGAACCTTCAACAGTGCAACACCATCACACACAGGAACCTTCAACAGTGCAACACCATCACACATAGGAACCTTCAACAGTGCAACACGATCACACATAGGAACCTTCAACAGTGCAACACCATCACACACAGGAACCTTCAACAGTGCAACACCATCACACACAGGAACCTTCAACAGTGCAACACTATCGCACACAGGAACCTTCAACAGTGCAACACCATCACACACAGGAACCTTCAACAGTGCAACACCACACACATGAACCTTCAACAGTGCAACACCATCACACACAGGAACCTTCAACAGTGCAAAAACCATCACACACAGGAACCTTCAACAGTGCAACACCATCACACACAGGAACCTTCAACAGTGCAACACCATCGCACACACGAACCTTCAACAGTGCAACACCATCACACACAGGAACCTTCAACAGTGCAACACCATCACGCATAGGAACCTTCAACAGTGCAACACCATCGCACACACGAACCTTCAACAGTGCAACACCATCACGCACAGGAACCTTCAACAGTGCAACACCATCACACATAGGAACCTTCAACAGTGCAACACCATCACACACAGGAACCTTCAACAGTGCAACACCATCACACACAGGAACCTTCAACAGTGCAACACCTTCACACACACGAACCTTCAAATGTGCAACACCATCACACACAGGAACCTTCAACAGTGCAACACCATCACACATAGGAACCTTCAACAGTGCAACACGATCACACATAGGAATCTTCAACAGTGCAACACCATCACACACAAGAACCTTCAACAGTGCAACACCATCACACACAGGAACTTTCAACAGTGCAACACTATCACACACAGGAACCTTCAACAGTGCAACACCATGACACACAGGAACATTCAACAGTGCAACACCATCACACACAGGAACCTTCAACAGTGCAACACCATCGCATACACGAATCTTCAGCAGTGCAACACCATCACACACAGGAACATTCAACAGTGCAACACCATCACACACAGGAACCTTCAACAGTGCAACACCATCACACATAGGAACCTTCAACAGTGCAACACCATCGCATACAACGAATCCTTCAACAGTGCAACACCATCCACACACAGGAACTTCAACAGTGCAACACCATCACACACAGGAACCTTCAACAGTGCAATACCATCACACACAGGAACCTTCAACAGTGCAACACCATCACACTCAAGAACACACAGCAGTACAACACCATCACACACAGGAACACACAGAAGTGCAGCATCATCACACACAGCAACGCACAGCAGCGCAGCATCAGAGAGCAGGTAGGCTGGAGTATTGCCTGGCCGGAGCAGTTTTCCACCAGTGTCCAGTTTCATGTCAGTCGTGAGTGAGTGGGGTTACGTGTTCTCCATTGCAGCTTGGTTGTGACAACGTGGTTCACTTCTCTTAAACTTCCTGAATCAACAGTGTGACTTCCTTGGCCAATGAGCTTTTGCTCTTATATTACTCATAATATGAATTACTTCGTAAAATCATCATTAACTGAAGCCGTCCTAGTAATGGACACAGGAAGTCACTGGTAAACCAGGAGCCACAGGTATGTGCCTACTACACAATAACTACTATCTGTCCTCATTAAGAAGGGGAAAAGTTAGTTTAAAACAATGCCTTCTAGATCCATAAACAAAGATGTGATAAACACTGTTTTTTGGCCTCATACAGTCACTTTTCAGTTGACTGATAAATGCTTGGTTTGACGGTTTTATTCAAGTAACATGTACCAGTATTTTCACTCAGCATTCATAAGGGTCTGTGATTTTTCAGCAGTGCAGAAGATTTACACTTTATCAATTTAATCGATGCCACGATAGACTATGTAAATTTGCGGTTTAGTGAAAACCGCAACATTGACCCTAATTTGTCTACATACGGATTATGCTTTTATGTATATCATTATATTATCATATTTTCCTCAGCTCCCATTGTCACCGATGAGGAATTTTTCAGTATTCCTCATTGTTTCATATTTCTTTCACAGGAAGATCTTTTATAACACGTTTCTGAATTTTGCTCTTTTGGTCAAATATCGGCATTCATAATACATATATTTGCGGTGTGTAAACTTATACATGATAAGGTAGATAAGTTTTGGTATAAAAGCTCAGAATAGTTACACTGACTACGTATACAAGATCAATTGGCTAACGTCTGATGTCAATTATCATCACAGTTATCAACTGGAAACATATCAGTTGATCAATTATGGATAATTTTTTAGATAATGCAGCCTATGTTTTCGTGTACTTTAGTTGAATATATAGTTAATTTTGAGTTCAATCAATGACAAATCACTAATATTTAGTATCATGTTTTTTAAAGAATTAATGAGGATTTTTTTTTTATATTCACCCCAATCACTGCGTTGACCAGAAGACCTTAAATGTGTAAATTGACATTGGATTCTTGTTGTACAAGGACTGAGTGCAAGTGTTTGTCTAATTACGCTTCCAATCATTTACCTGATAGTCACAGGTAAATAATAGGTCATCCATGACAACACACAATATATTCTTCTAACTTTCTCTGCTGGTGAGTTAGTAAACAGTATTTACTAAATACTTTGTTCTTTACTGTGAATTTATTTTTAACAACAACTTCTCACACTGAATTATTTAAGGGCTTGCAAAATGGAGTAAGGTTTCCAGTGTAAGTTAACATCAAGGTGCTTCTTATGCCAGTACAAGTACAGGTACATAAGCCATCAGTATCAATTAGTCCCAGTGGGATCAGAGACCTTGGGATCATGGGGAAAAATTGCCACATGTTTCCTTAAAGAACTGAGTTCCAGACTTATCGACACCATCAGGGACCCAAAGCAGCCACTTTCAAGTTCCAGCGCCTCAGCATGGCCATCCAGACGGGAAATGCATGCTGCATAATGGGTTCGCGACCGGCTTTGAAGGAGCTGGAGGATATCCATAATCTTTGATACATTGTACATATATATATATATATATATATATATATATATATATATATATATATATATATATATATAATATATATATATATATATATACATATATATATATACACACACATATATATTATATATATATAATATATATATATATATATATATATATATACAGTGGAACCCCGAGTTTCGAGCGCCATGAGTATAGACCTTTTTTTCGGCTAAATTTTGTCCCGAGTTTCGCCCTGTGCCCCGTGTTTTGATCGGCGTACCAGACCTGTCTGCCTGCCCATACCAGACCTGTCCACCTGCCAACACCTGCACGCCTGCCCATGCAGGCATCATGAGCCAGTCTATCTTTGTTTATCCTTAAGTGAATAATACCCTGCGAGCTCATCCAAAAATTTCACAATAAGTTCATAACTTCCTAGTGGCAGCCTTTTGGTAAAGAAAGTGAGAAACATGATAGAATTGAAGAAATAAATTGTACCAAAGTACAAAGTGAAGGAGGAAGAGAGAGGGGAGAATGTGCCTTCTTCAGTGATTCTACAATATGTACAATACTAAAGCAGCACGAATCGATAAAGGCTATAGCGCCAGTCAGCAATAAAGTGTAGCATTAACAGTGTAGCAAGTAAGTTAAGCGATTAAGCGATAGAAAAAAGACGACACGAAACCTAACTCCTCCATTGTTGTTTGAAGTATATAGGGCTACTGAAAACACCGCCACATCTGCTGCTGCTTATGCTTATGCTCTCAGTGGCCCTTATACACCCAACAACAACACAACATAATACCAGTTGTGACTTATGTAATGATGTATTTTATTCATTCTAGAGTATATGTCATGTTTCTATGTTATTAACATTGTTTATTATGTCATATTATATCAGAATTTATTCTTTAAAAAGTAATTTTTTTTGTGAATATTTTTGGGTGGAACAGATTAATTTGATTTACGTTATTTCTCATGGGAAATATTGCTTCGACTTTGGCCGTTTCGACTTTAGGCCTAGCTCCTGGAAAGGATTGAGGCCGAAACTTGTGGTTCCACTGTATGTATGTATACATATGTTTTATATATATTATATATATATATATATATATATATATATATATATTATATATATATATATATATATATAATATATATATATATATAATTAGACAGGGAACTTTATTAATAGACAGAATACTTTGATAGAAAACACGAACATGAATACATTGGCACAGTATATCAAAGATTATGAATATTCTCCAGCTCTTTCAAAGCCGGACGTGAACCAATTATGCAGCATGCATTTCCAGTCTGGATGGCCATGCTGAGGCTCTGGAACTTGAAAGTGGCTGCCTTTGGGTCCCTGGTGGTGTCGATGAGTCTGGAACCCAGTTCTTTAAGGAAACATGTGGCAATTTTTCCCCATGTTCCCAAGGTCTCTGATCCCACTGGGATTAACTGATACTGTTGGCTTATGTCCCTGTACTTGCTGATCTTGTACTCCTCCGTATGATCAGCAGCTCCTCCCTGTCGCCCGACACTGTGATGGATGTAGGTGCCAGCCAGCATCGACACACAGGTATGGTCCCATGCTAAGAGCCTGCCATTCTTCCAAGGATAGATGGGGATCCTATCTGCGCAGTTTGCTGGGTCGTGTGTATTGTTGGCTGCTAGTGATTGGGGTTCTTTCTCGGATGGCCATCCAACTGTTGCAAGGGTTCTCTTTATGATGTCGTTGACTTTATTGTGTCTTGCATGCCAGCCCTTGGTTTTGGAACAGTTAAGACCATTTAGACCATATTTGTTGGCTTGCGCATTGCCGCAGTTACACGTATATTCCGTGTGAATCGGGACGGCGAGGTGCAGAGCCACTTCAATACAGAGGGTCTTAGGGTCGAGGCATGTTCCCATTGCCGAAATGAGACCTGTTTGGAGGAAGTCCCCAGAGTGATGTACACTCACATGTAGATGGGCAGTCTCACTGTCTGACATATCAACTCCTTAATATCTGAAAACATTCTCTTCTTCCATACTCCCTCCCTCCAATGTGATATCCAATTTTTCTTTATCTAATTTGTTTGATACCCTCATCACCTTACTCTTATCTATGTTTACTTTCAACTTTCTACCTTTACACACCCTCCCAAACTCATCAACAAACCTTTGCAATTTTTTTTAGAATCCCCATCAGCAAAAAAGTAACTGTGTCAACTCCCATTTTGTATCTGATTCCCTGTAATTTAATATCATCTCTCTCCCTGGAAAAAACTTTTTGGGTTAGTTTTCGAATCCCTAGCAACTTTATTTTTTTTACAACTCCATCTATAAATATGTTAAACACCCTTGGTGACATTACACGTCCCTGTCTAAGAACTACTTTTCCTTGGAAGTAATCTCTCTGGCATACACACCCAAACCTGAGCCTCACTATCCTCAAAAAAATTCTTTACAGCTCTTAGTAACTTACTACCTATTTTATACACTTGCAATGCCTGCCACATTGCTCCCCTATCCACTCTATCATATGCCTTTTCTAAATCATAAATACAATGAAAACTTCTCTATCTTTATCTAAATACTGTTACCATATATGCTTCAATGTAAACACATGTTCTACACATACCCTAAAGCCTCCTTGCTCATCTGCAATCCTGCTCTCTGTCTTACCTCTAATTTTTTTCATTAATAATCCGACCATACACCTTACCTGGTATATTCAGTAAACTTATTCCCCTATAATTTTTACAATCTCTTTTGTCCCCCTTCCCTTTATATAAAAGAACTATACATGCTCTCTGCCAATCCCTAGGTACCTTCCCGTCTTTCATACATTTATTAAACAAAAATACCATCAACTCCAACACTATATCCCCTCCCCTGCTTTTAACATATCTATCATGATCCCGTTAGTTCCAGCTGCTTTACCTCCTTTCATTCTACGTTATGCCTCATGCACCTCCCCACACTAACATCCTGCTCTTTTTCACTCCTAAAAGATATACTGTCCTGGCCAGAGCATGAAATTGCTACCTCCCTTTCTTCATCGACATTTAAAAGATCCTCAAAATATTCTCACTATCTACCCAATGCCTCCAGCTTCCCATCTCCTACTCCCCTACTCGGATTTTAACTGACAAATCCATTCGTTCCCTAGGGTTACTTAATTTGTTCATCTCTCTCCACATTTTTTTCCTTATTCTCAGCAAAATTTCTTGACAGTGCATCTCCCACTCTATCACTTGCACTTCTTTTGCACTCTCTCACCACGCTCTTCACCTTGCTTTTACTCTCCATATACTCTGCCCGTCTTATATCACTTCTATATTGTAAAAACCTCTCATAAGCTACCTTTTTCTCTTTTATCGCACTCTTTACCTCATCATCCCACCAATCATTCCTCTTCCCTCCTGTACCCACCTTACAATAGCCACAAACTTCTGCCCCACATTCTAATACTGCATTTTGAAAACTATCCCATTCGTCTTCAACCTCCCCCTTCACTACCCATACCTGCACAAGCCCACCTTTCTGCCAATAGTTGCTTATGTCTCATCCTAACTTCCTTTTCCGATAGTTTTAAACTTTCACCTCTCTCTTACTGTTGCCATTTTCCTATTGTTCCATCTACCTCTTACTCTAACTGTAGCTACAACTAAATAATGATCTGATATATCCGTTGCCACACTATAAACATACACATCCTAAAGCCTACCCATGAAAGTTTATCCACCAATACATAATCTAACAAACTACTTCCATTATGTTCTATATCATATCTTGTATACTTATTTTTCCTCTTTTTTCATAAAATATGTATTACGTATTACCAGACCTCTTTCTACACATAATTTATTTAATGGTTCCTCATTTTCATTTACCCCTGGCACCACAAATGCACCTACTAATCCCTCTACAACATTTTTACCCACTCTGTCATTGTGATCCACAACCATATGTACTTTCTCACTTTATTCAAACTTCCCACACAGTCACTCAACATTTCCAAAAATCTCTCTCTCCCCTCTACACCCAGATGCATAAACACTTACTATAGCCCACTTTTCACATCCAGCCCTTATTTTACTCCACATAATCCTTGAATTTATACATTTATATCCTTTCTTTTCCTGCCATAACTTATCCTTCAACATTATTGCTATTTATTCCTTAGCTCTAACTCTATTAGAAACCCCTGACTTAATCTCATTTATTTCTCCCAACTGAAACTCACCTACCCCCTTCAGTTTTGTTTGACTTAGAGCCAGGACATCCAGCTTCTTTTCATTCATAACATCCACATTCTCACTACGTCTACGCACATTCAAACATCCCACTTTGACGGTTTTTGTCTTTTTATTTTTATTAAGTTATACTTGAAAAGGGGTCACTAGCACATCGCTCCCAGTATTTTAGTTGACATTTACAACACACATGCCTTACAGAGGAAAGATTCTTATTCCACTTCCCCGTGGATATGAAAGGAAAAGTAATAAGAAGAACAATATATATATATATTATATATATATATATATATATATATATATATATATATATATATATATATATATTATATATATATATATATATATATATATATCACGAACGAGCGATAAATGATGCAAAATTACGAGTTGAATGATTGCACTAGGCCTTTCATGTTCCAATCAACACTTCGTCAGGAGTTTGCATTGTTGCTGAAATAGAGCAGGAGATCCAGGAAGATTCGTTCATGGGAACAGATCTTTCCAGAATAAAGGAAGTAGAAGGATGCAGACTGCCAGAAAATTCAGGCAGCACATTACAGAATATGACCAAAAAGCATATAAATCCCATAAGTATTGACTGTGTAGTGATGCCCAAGCGACCACAACAAAGTGGCATGTCATTCATCACAAACATGCCATAAGACACCAAAACGTTTCGTTATAAAAGACTTTAAATTCTGATTCCAAAAGTATCTATCACTTATCTTTAGGTATTTTTGTTTTTTTCATATATAAGAAAACGGGTCTAAGGCATCACTCTTATACAAAAGGGAGACGATCCTAATTTTAAAAAGGTAACCACATCCAACTTTTAGGCAAATGTTGGTTTAACCATTAAAGGTAGCAGAGAAAGCAGAATCTAAGTACCCCTAAATTCGTCAGTGTAGAACTACATTTACGACAATCATTTTTTGCATTTTGGTAAGATGACTTATCCCCGGAAATATTGAATATTTACAAAGGCATGGTATATGGGGCTTTGCTCAGACCTGTGAACAGAATAGTCCTCAATCATTTCTTAAGATATACCATAAATTAAAGAAAGATCCTATTCTTCACCTTACAAAAGCAGACAAAATGCATGCAATAATAATTATGGACAATGTAGATTAAAGCAGAAAAATGAACATGTTATTATAAGATAAGAAAATTTTGCGCCCCTTAACAAGAATCCTTTGGACCAGGTTAATAGTAAGTTTAAACTTAGAGCTTTTCTAAGAGGTAATGAGGAATTGATTAAATATTTGTCAGCTATGTCGGACACACTCTCTTATAAGTACTATGTAATCCCATAAGACGGGATTTCCAGCGAGGCTTATTATTAGCTCAGTGGGGTCGGCGACATATGGCCTGTCAAAATGGATGGTAACAATACTAGGTAACATTTTTGAAGCATACTGTGGAAAATTAAATTTACCTGGATGCATCTCATTAGATACATACCAGTAAAGAGTAACAAAGATAATTATTATTTATCAAAGTTACACAGACAAGTAGGAATTTTGAGACATCTAGGTCGCAAAAAATGTCCCCCTTCGATACCTACAACTGTCATATCCACAAGTCACTCTTGACCTATATTAATTGCAAATGAAATATACACCACCAGGAATTCTGGTGAAATTTAATATAAACATGTGGACTGTATATTAAAATTAATAAATGATTACATATACACATTTATGTAACAGAAGGAGAATTTATAATCAAAACACTCACCAATTAGCCTGGAGATTACTGTGTGTCCTGTACAGAACCCCCCTCTACCTAAATTTATGATGATAATACTGGCCAGAATTACAAACATAAACGTAGCTTATCTGTGGTTCCTGGAGATGTCCTGTCTACCTGCTTAATGCTCTCGTTATGCAGGACTGCACATCCAATAATTTCAGCTCCTATTTGAGAGGTTTTAAGCCCAATATAACCCCTAGAGCGACGAAAATTATGCACATTACATTAGCGTGCTTGTATCACATTCAAAAAACAATGGCGTCTCTCCCTGCTCCTCAGCGCAGGTGCAGAGTTTCCCTCTCGATTCTCTTCTTTAAAATATACTGTATTTTTGCAAAATATACAGTATTTTCCACACCCACGTTAAAAACAATGTTGACCTCATTGACAAATTAAAGAATGTGAACGTGCTCAATCATTTTACACTAATACGTTTTGATGTTATGGCATTCTTCACCGGAGTTCTTGTTCTGGATCTGTTATCCTAACTGGATGAAGAAGTAAATGAGTTCCTCTAATCTTGACAGTTTTGTGCTTGCTGCTATAATTTTGACAGTTTTGTGCTTGTTGCTGTAGTCATAACAGTTTCGTGGTTGTGGCTATGGATGTGACAGTAAAAGTATATTAGTTACAAGACTTAAATGATTGTTAAAGTATGTTTCAAGTCATATTTTCAGTCAACCTTTTATAAACACATAACATTTTTCACTATCGCAAAAGAGAGTCAAATGAGTGACTGAGTGACTGGTGAAAACAGTGAAAATAATGATAACTTTTTCTACTGCACTCACTGAGTAGCTATTTTCTGTTCACGCCGAAGAACTTTTTATTGCTTGTATGTCATATTTCATTTATTTCCTTTATAATTGTTTATTTTTATAGACAGAGAACAACCTATTATTTGCTGCAAGCCGTTTGTGCGAAATTCACATAGGATTTACGAGGACTGGATGACATTTGTACGCACTTTCAGCCAGCTATGATGAGTTTAATGAGAATTGTAAATCAATCTGGCTATCACTGTAAAATTTAGGAAGAGACGTTTGTCAAATTATCAAACACATCCACCTTAACTTTGTTATCAATATCTGTATTTATCTACTCATGCTTGGTGGATCTTTCCACACCACCTACCCCCCCCCCTAACCATCCCTCCCTCACACACACACAAGGGTAGACACTCATAGAAGCTTTAGACCCTAGTAGCAATTTCCCCTTTTTATAATCCAGAATTACTGGTATGTATTAGCAGTATCTCCCCCCCCCACACCTCCCCCATACACACGAACACACACATATACACACATACACAAATACACCTGCACTAGGACAAATGGTAACTAAATAGGCGAATACACACACACACACACACACACACACACACACGCACAAGTACTGTATCCACCTATGAGTGGTTGTTTGGGTGTGGGGTTCCAGGTTCCAATTAACAGCCAAGCTGAATGTGAATGGTCTAACTCTCATAGCACGATAAAGAATAGGCACTCAAGTATTCAATAAGGAATAGCAATTAGTAATCCATTGAACAAGGCGATTAACTTACTGTAAGCTAGGTGGCAGGTCAAGCATTGGCAACATTGTAAGTAGGTGAGCGTCCCAGGAGGGAGGGAGTCAGGTCACAAGAGGTTGTGGACACAAGCGACCACTGAGAATCCACATTACACTCCAAGCACAAGCCACCTACTTTTCAGACACATAATAAACCCACACATAATTCGACACATAATTACACACACACACACACACACACACACACACACACACACACACACAAGGGCAGACACTCATAGAAGCTTTAGACCCTAGTAGCAATTTCCGCTTTTTATAACCCAGAATTACTGGTATGTATTAACAGTATCTCCCCCTCATACACACATACACACACACACACCTGTACTAGGACAAAATGGTAACTAACTAGGCGAATACACACACACACACACACACACACACACACACACACACACACACACACACACACACACACACACGCACACACACAAACTTCATGTACCAACATGTAAGGGACACTACAAGAGAGAGAGGAGAGGATGAACCAGCAAGGCTGGACTTAGTATTCACCTTGAGTAGTGCAGATATCGAGGACATCACATATGAAAGACCCCTTGGGGCCAGTGACCATGTGGTTTTAAGCTTCGAATACACAGTAGAGCTACAAGTGGAGGGAGAAGCAGGAAGGCCAGGACGAATGAAGCCAAACTACAAGAAAGGGACTACACAGGAATGAGGAACTTCCTGAACGGGGTTCAGTGGGACAGAGAACTGGCAGGGAAGCCAGTTAATGAGATGATGGAATATGTAGCAACAAAATGCAAGGAGGCTGAGGAGAGGTTTGTACCCAAGGGTAACAGGAATAATGAAAAAGCCAGGATGAGCCCATGGTTTACCCGAAGGTGCAGGGAGGCAAAAACCAAGTGTGCTAGGGAATGGAAGAAATATAGAAGGCAAAGGACCCAGGAGAATAAGGAGAGCAGTCATAGAGCCAGAAACGAATATGCACAGATAAGAAGGGAGGCCCAAAGACAATATGAAAATGACATAGCAGCGAAAGCCAAATCTGACCCGAAACTGTTGTACAGTCACATCAGGAGGAAAACAACAGTCAAGGATCAGGTAATCAGGCTAAGGAAGGAAGGAGGAGAGACAACAAGAAATGACCGTGAAGTATGTGAGAAACTCAACAAGAGATTCAAAGAAGTGTTCACAGAGGAGACAGAAGGGGCTCCAGAAAGACGGAGAGGTGGGGCACACCACCATGTGTTGGACACAGTGCACACAACCGAGGAAGAAGTGAAGAGGCTTCTGAGTGAGCTAGATATCTCAAAGGCAATGGGACCAGATAACATCTCCCCATGGGTATTGAGAGAGGGAGCAGAGGCGCTATGTGTACCCCTAACAACAATATTCAATACATCTATCGAAACAGGGAGATTGCCTGAGGCATGGAGGACAGCAAATGTAGTCCCAATCTTTAAAAACGGAGACAGACATGAAGCATTAAACTATAGACCAATGTCACTTATATGTATAGTATGCAAAATCATGGAGAAGATTATCAGGAGAAGAGTGGTGGAACACCTAGAAAGGAATGATCTCATCAACAGCAGCCAACACGGTTTCAGGGACGGGAAATCCTGTGTCACAAACCTACTGGAGTTCTATGACATGGTGACAGCAGTAAGACAAGAGAGAGAGGGGTGGGTGATTGCATATTCTTGGACTGCAAGAAGGCGTTTGACACAGTTCCACACAAGAGATTGGTGCAAAAACTGGAGGACCAAGAAGGGATAACAGGGAAGGCACTACAATGGATCAGGAATACTTGTCAGGAAGACAGCAGCGAGTCATGGTACGTGGCGAGGTGTCAGAGTGGGCACCTGTGACCAGCGGGGTCCCACAGGGGTCAGTCCTAGGACCAGTGCTGTTTCTGGTATTTGTGAACGACATGACGGAAGGAATAGACTCTGAGGTGTCCCTGTTTGCATATGACGTGAAGTTGATGAGAAGAATTCACTCGATTGAAGACCAGGCAGAACTACAAAGGGATCTGGACAGGCTGCAGACCTGGTCCAGCAATTGGCTCCTGGAGTTCAATCCCACCAAGTGCAAAGTCATGAAGATTGGGGAAGGGCAAAGAAGGCCGCAGACGGAGTACAGTCTAGGGGGCCAGAGACTACAAACCTCACTCAAGGAAAAAGATCTTGGGGTGAGTATAACACCAGTCACATCTCCTGAAGCACACATCAACCAAATAACTGCTGCAGCATATGGGCGCCTAGCAAACCTCAGAACAGCATTCCGACATCTTAATAAGGGATCGTTCAGGACCCTGTACACCGTGTACGTTAGGCCCATATTGGAGTATGCGGCACCAGTTTGGAACCCACACCTAACCAAGCACGTAAAGAAACTAGAGAAAGTGCAAAGGTTTGCAACAAGACTAGTCCCAGAGCTGAGAGGTATGTCCTAAGAGGAGAGGTTAAGGGAAATCAACCTGACGACACTGGAGGACAGGAGAGATAGGGGATACATGATAACGACATTCAAAATACTGAGAGGAATTGACCTTAAGGTGGACAAAGACAGGATGTTCCAGAGATTAGACACAGTAACAAGGGGACACAGTTGGAAGTTGAAGACACAGATGAATCACAGGGATGTTAGGAAGTATTTCTTCAGCCACAGAGTAGTCAGTAAGTGGAATAGTTTGGGAAGCGATGTAGTGGAGGCAGGATCCATACATAGCTTTAAGCAGAGGTATGATAAAGCTCACTGCTCAGGGAGAGTGACCTAGTAGCGATCAGTGAAGAGGCGGGGCCAGGAGCTCGGACTCGACCCCCGCAACCTCAACTAGGTGAGTTCACACACACACACACACACACACACACACACACACACACACACACACACACACACTCACACACACACTAGTAGTGATCAGTGAAGAGGCGGGGCCAGGAGCTCGGACTCGACCCCCGCAACCTCAACTAGGTGAGTACAACTAGGTGAGTACACTCGTTCACCCTCCCCCTCCCCACTCCTCTCCCACATAGGCACAATTCCTCCACTACCTCCCCCCCCCACACTCTGACATACACACTACTAACATAACATACAGAACTACATAGGTTTCCCACTCTGTGGCAATCAGGATAAAACAAAAATTTGTTGCCAGAGAGCAACAAGAAAAACCAAGGGACAGGAGGAGGAAGCTGCAAAGGAAGATTGGGCAGCAGAGCTCATAAAAAGGGATCATGAATGGGAAAAGAAACTAGAAGTACTTAGCATGAGAATGGAAGAGAGGATAGATATGGAAAGCAGGAAGTGGGAGGTGCATGTCAAAGCAGCAGAGGCTAGGATACAGAGTTTAGAAGAGGAACTGAAAAATCTGAAACGGCCTAAAGAACTAAAGAACATTTTGGGATTGACAACAGAGACTGCTACCTCAGCCACAAATAAGGGGACAGTAGGGAAAGAAGGAGCACAACTGCATGGAGAAGCTCTATCAGAGGAGACTGTAGTAAATGAAAGAGCTAAGCTTTATGTGGAGGCCCTAACAGACAACAACAAAGCCCAAGGAAAGCCGAGAAGGGAAAATGACAGGCCACTGAGCCCAAGTACATTAGCTAGTGAAACTGAAGAAAGGAAAGCTGCAGTGGAGGAAACCAAATTAAATGAGGGGATACACAGGGATATGCAGTGGGAGAATGAAAGGGTGAGGTCAGTCTTTGTGTATGGGCTCCAGGAAGTTGAAGGGGAAACATATGAAGCAAGAAAACAAGGGGAAAAAAGCCACCTACCCCTCCCCAAACCATCTAACCCCTCACCCAAACCATCAAACCCCCTCCCCCAACTACCTCTCCCCCTCCAATAACCATCCTCCCCCTCCCCCATAACCATCCATCCACACTCCCCCTAACCATCTATTCCCCTCCCCTTAACCACCTTCCCCCTTCCTTCTGTGGAGCAATGGGGGAAATTAGAACTAGGATGAGAACAAGGGGCCCGAAGGACGAATCTGGGAGGGAGGACTGGGAGGCAGAGCTCAAAAAAAGGGAGGAAGACTGGGGAAGGAGGCTAGAGGAGCTTGCAAGGAAGATGGAGGAGAGGTTAGCAGCAGAATGCAGAAGGTGGAAACAACATGCTACAGCAACAGAAAACAAGATACAGAGATTAGAAGAGGAGCTGAGACATCTGAAACAGCATAGAGACAAAGATATTACAGAAGTAGCATCAGCAATGGCTACATCAGACACAGACAACGGGTCTGAAGGGAGCACGGAAGCTAAACTATATGCAGAGATCCTGTCAAACCCACATGGGGCCAAAACAAAGACAGGGAGCACACTCAGACAGAATGAGAGGTTGGAAGAAATTAAAGGAACTAGGACATGTGCAGGGACCTTACCAGACACCTGTGGGGGCCAGGAACAGGTGAGCAGGAAGGACAAACCAATGAGCATAGGGGCCATGGCTAGGGAAGGGACTGAAGGAAGGAACACTCCATGGGAAGGAACTAAAACGCCTCAGAAGACACAATGGGAGTCACAGTGGGAGGTGGAAAGGGAGAGATCAGTTTTTGTCTATGGGCTAGACAAAGCTAAAGGGGAAACTTATGATGAAAGAAAGCAGGAGGAGAAAAAAGCGATTGAAGGTATCATTAAGGTGATAGGCGAGGGGAACATGACCCAGGTGGCAAATTTTCAGAGAATCGGGTGGTTCACAAAGAAAAGGAATCGGCCTCTCAAAGTAATTTTCAAGGCAGAATCAACCCGAACCATGGTCCTGCAGGAGAAAGCACGGCTGAGAGGCCAACAGGAGTTCATGAGTGTGTATCTCGATTGAGACAGAACACAGGAGGAAAGGAGGATGCTGAAAGAGAGAGTGCAAACACTAAAGGAGAAATGGGAGGAAAAGAAAAAGGAGAGCAGAATAACCCAGGAACAAGTGGAAGGGCAAGCACACCCCCCAGAAACACCTGCAGAACTCCAGCCATGACACCCCCAAGGCAACTGAACAATCCAAACCAACCATCACACACTGACCCCTCTGTTTCCACCCCCACACCACAGTTACAACATTAGAACAGAAGTTTGGTACACAAATGTGGATGGATTAACGAATAAACATGAGGAATGGCAAGAAAGAATCAATGAGAAGTCCAAATATCATAGCAGTTACAGAAACAAAACTCACGGAGACAATAACAGACGCAATCTTCCCACCAGGATACCAGATCATGAGGAAAGATAGAAGGGGCAGAGGGGGAGAAGGGGTTGCTCTGCTCGTAAAAAACAGATGGAAATTCGAGAAAATGGGAGGCATAGACGAGACAGGAGAAAGAGACTACATAGTAGGTACACTTCAGTCTGGGGAGCACAAGGTGGTCATTGCAGTGATGTATAATCCACCACAGAACTGCAGGAGGCCAAGAGAGGAATATGAAGAGAGCAACAGAGCAATGGTGGACACACTTGCTGAGGTGGCAAGAAGAGCTCACTCCAGCAGAGCAAAGTTGCTGGTTATGGGGGATTTCAACCACAGGGAGACTGACTGGGAAAACCTGGAGCCACATGGGGGTCCGAAAACATGGAGAGCCAAGATGTTGGACGTGGTGTTGGAAAACCTCATGCACCAACATGTTAAGGACACTACCAGAGTGAGAGGGGAGGATGAACCAGCAAGATTGGACCTTGTGTTCACCTTGCGCAGTTCAGACATTGAGGACATCAAGTATGAGAGACCCCTAGGAGCTAGCGACCACGTGGTTCTGTGCTTTGAATACATAGTAGAGTTGCAAGTGGGGAAAGTAACAGGAGTTAAATGGGAAAATCCTGACTATAAAAGAGGGGACTACATAGGGTTGAGGAACTTCCTGCAGGAGGTTCCGTGGGACAGAGAACTGGCAGGAAAGCCAGTAAACGAAATGATGGAATATGTAACAACAAAATGCAGGGAGGCAGTGGAAAGGTTTATCCCCAAGGGCAACAGAAACAATGGGAAGACCAGAACGAGCCCCTGGTTTACCCAACAGTGTAAGAAGGCAAAAACAAAGTGCAATAGAGAATGGAAAAAGTACAGAAGGCAGAGAAAACACAAAAATAGGGAGATCAGTCGCAGAGCCAGGAATGAGTATGCACAGGTAAGGAGGGAGGCCCAGCGACAGTATGAAAATGACATAGCATCGAAAATCAAGACTGACCCGAAACTGTTGTATAGCCACATCAGGAGGAAGACAACAGTCAAAGACCAGGTGATCAGATTGAGGACAGAAGGTGGAGAACTCACAAGAAATGATCAGGAGGTATGTGAGTAGCTAAACAGGAGATTTAAGGAAGTTTTCATAGTAGAGACAGGAAGGGCTGTGGGAAGACAGCACAGAAGGGAACATCAAGAGGGAATATACCAGCAAGTGTTGGAAGACATACGAACAACTGAGGAGGATGTGCAGAAGCTGCTAACTGATCTTGATACCTCAAAGGCGATGGGACGGGACAACATCTCCCCATGGGTCCTAAGAGAAGGAGCAGAGATGCTGTGCGTGCCTCTAACCACAATCTTCAACACATCCCTTGAAACTGGGCAACTACCTGAGAAATGGAAGACAGCAAATGTAGTCCCCATATTTAAGAAAGGAAACAGAAATGAGGCACTAAACTACAGACCTGTGTCTCTGACATGTATTGTGTGCAAAGTCATGGAGAAGATTATCAGGAGGAGAGTGGTGGAACACCTGGAACGGAACAAGATTACAAATGAAAACCAGCATGGGTTCATGGAAGGAAAGACCTGTGTCACAAACCTCCTGGAGTTTTATGACAAGGTAACAGAAGTAAGACACGAGAGAAAGGGGTGGGTTGATTGCGTTTTCCTAGACTGCAGAAAGGCCTTTGGCACAGTTCCCCACAAGAGATTAGTGCAGAAGCTGGAGGATCAGGCGCATATAACAGGGAGGGCACTGCAATGGATCAGGGAGGCAGCAACGAGTCATGGTACGTGAAGAGGAATCACAGTGGGCGCCTGTGACGAGCGGGGTCCCACAGGGGTCAGTTCTAGGACCAGTGCTATTTTTGATATATGCGAAGGACATGATGGAAGGAATAGACTCTGAAGTGTCCCTCTTCGCAGATGATGTGAAGTTGATGAGAAGAATTAAATCGGATGAGGATGAGGCAGGACTGCAAAAAGACCTGGACAGGCTGGACATGTGGTCCAGAAACTGGCTTCTCGAATTCAATCCTGCCAAATGCAAAGTCATGAAGATTGGGGAGGGGCAGAGAAGACCGCAGACAGAGTATAGGCTAGGTGGACAGACTACAGACCTCACTCAGGGAGAAAGACCTTGGGGTGACCATAACACGGAGCACGTCACTGGAGGCACACATCAAACAAATAACTGCTGCAGCATATGTGGAGAAATTTTCTCCAGGAGGGGGGTATCAGCCCCCTTCAGCCCTCTCAGCCCTGAGGGGCCACTCAGAAGGGGCGAACGTCTTGTTTACTGCTACAGTGAGTAATTGATCACAGATGCTATCCCACGTAGTCAAGTGACCTCTGCTCCTTGCAGCGGTGTTGCAACATGTATTTTTATAAGAGACAATACATTCTTACTTTAGCAGGACAATTAAGGAAAATCCTGCTCCCACTTTATTACCATAGTAAAGATAGTGTACATTGTTGTCTATGATTAAGACAGCAAGAAACAAACATTCTGCTTTGCTTCATCGAGGAGGTGACAAGGATGCAAGGTACTAGGTCAGCGTTTTTTTTTGTGCTGGGGGCAGAGACGGCATGGAGCGCTGTGGCGTCTGGCCAGACTATCTTTGACTCTAGTGAGAGTGACACTGACGCCAGGATAACTAGCAAAGAACACTGATCTGTGCATTAGTGTGGACAAAGTGTCTCACAAAACACGATAAACATAAGAAAAGTGTGATCAGCTTCTCTTGTGATACATTGTGAACAATAAAGACAAATCTTGTGGAACATAGTGTACCAGTGTGCGTTTCCTAGACAATGGAAGACGTGGACATCCAAGGACACTTCAGCTTCTATCAAGTCACCGATACCTGTCGAAGGTGTTGAGAACACCATAGCTCACGTTACAAAGAGCAAGGTATGTTACGAATTTCTTGTAGATCGGGGGATTGCGCAATTCTTGAGTCACAAGGAGTTTGTAATCAACCTATAATCGGCAGTAAGGTGTGGACTTTTGAGTCCAAACAAGTAGGTATTTCGTCAGCCATCATCGAATGAAATATGCTGGCATAACACCCCCTAGGGGTAATTTGTACTTACAAATTGTATCTCTTGACAGCCCACTGTTGTGATGGTTTCGACAGCTTCTAGACCTCGTCTGCAGGGGCGGCTGTGTAGACGATTTGCTGTCATTTATCAGCTAAGTGTTCATTATATATAGTGATAATGAACACAGCAGGTAAGGCCAAAATTCTCAACAGCATACGGGCGCCTGGCAAACCTGAGAATAGCGTTCCGATACCTTAATAAGGAATCGAATTTTTGATATATGCGAAGGACATGATGGAAGGAATAGACTCTGAAGTGTCCCTCTTTGCAGATGATGTGAAGCTGATGAGAAGAATTAAATCGGATGAGGATGAGGCAGGACTGCAAAAAGACCTGGACAGGCTGGACATGTGGTCCAGAAACTGGCTTCTCGAATTCAATCCTACCAAATGCAAAGTCATGAAGATTGGGGAGGGGCAAAGAAGACCGCAGACAGAGTATAGGCTAGGTGGACAAAGACTACAGACCTCACTCAGGGAGAATGACCTTGGGGTGACCATAACACCGAGCACGTCATTGGAGGCGCCCGTATGCTGCAGCATACGGGCGCCTAGCAAACCTGAGAATAGCGTTCCGATACCTTAATAAGGAATCGTTCAAGACACTGTACACTGTGTATGTTAGGCCCATACTGGAGTATGCAGCACCAGTCTGGAACCCACACCTGGTCAAGCACGTAAGAAGTTAGAAAAATTTACAAAGGTTTCAAAAAGGGTTTTCCCAGAGCTCAGGGAATTCGTACGGGAAAAGATTGGGGAAATTGGAGGACGACAGGGGAGGAAAAAGGGTCAGGGGGGACGAAAACGCATAAAAGTACGGGGGGGAATAGAAAGGGTGGACAGAGAAGGATGTTCCGGGGGGGACAAGAAACAAGGGGTCACAACGGGAAACCACAGTCACAGGACGTTAGGAATTTTTTTTTCTTCATCATAGGTCGAGGAAATGGAATCCTAGAAAGTGATAGTAAGAGGGGCCCATACTTGTTTTAAGAAAGGTAGACAAGCTAAAAAGCAGAGAGGGGGAGGACTAGTACGATCAGTGAAGGGCTCCGGGAGTGAGTCTCCCCCCTCCAACCACAATTGGGTTTTAGTACCAAATTGGGTGAGTACAGGCCCCGCTTTTGACGATGTAGCGTGACAGCTGACGGGGAAACCGACTGTTAACGTACCCCCACTGTTGTGACGTTACTTGGGTTTTAAAATTGAGGTTTTTACTGACGTGAAATAAGACTTTTTGCTGAAGTAAAAATCCGTCTCTGGCGGATAACCGTCCCCCAAACGTTTTCAAGCGAAACCACCCCCCGACCTCATGCAAGTATTGCTTTATTATGATCCTCTCACAAAATAGCGAATACCAAGGAAAATTTTATTAACCAAAGAGGCAATTATAATAAAATTGTATTGTGAGATTTGTGCTGCCCCCGGTGGAGGGAGGGCATGCACAGGCATACAAGGGAGGCATGCACGGGGATAAAAGGGAAACGCATGCACAGACATACAAGGAATGCATGCACAGGCATACAAGGAGAGGCATCACAGGCATAAAAGGAGAGGCATGCACGGGTAAAAGGAGAGATGCACAGACATACAAGAGACGCATGCACGACAACAAGGAGAGGCATGCACAGACATACAAGGAGACGCATGCACAGACAACAAGGAGACGATGCACAACATCAAGGAGAGCATGCCGACATTCAAGGAGGGCATGCACAGTCAACAAGGGAGAACACCGGGGTAAGCAAGGAGAGGCATGCACAGACATAAAAGGAGAACATGACAGTAAAAAGGGAGGGGGCATCACAGACATACAAGGAGAGGATCCCAAAAACAAAAAGGGAGACGCATGCACAGACATAAAAGGAGACGCATGCACAGACATAAAAGGGGATACGTGCATAGCAAACAAGGAGAGACATGCAAGACGTACAAGGGGGGCATGCCAAATACAAGGAGAGGCATCAAAACATAAAAGGAAAACATGCACAAAGACATAAAAGGAAGACTGCACAGACATACGGAGAGGCATGCACAGACTACAAGGAGAGACATGCACAGGATGAAAGGGGGCAGCACAGGCATACAGGGAGGCAGCATTGCATAAAAGGAGAGGCATGCACAGGCATACAAGGGAAGCTACAAGGCTACGAGGAGGGGCATGCACGGGCAAAAAGGAGTGGGATGCACGGGCATAAAAGGAGAGGCATGCAGAGGCATACATGGAAGGCATGCACATGCAACAGGAGGGGGCACCAAAAGTCTACAAGGAGGACATGAACAGGCAACAAGGAGGAAAGTACGGCCCCATACAAGGAGAGGCATGAAAGGGCTACAGTAGAGGTGAAGGCATACAAAGAGGGAGCACAGGCAAAAAAGAGAGACATACACGGGAAATGCAAGGAGAGGTATGCACGCCAAAAAGGAGGGGTATGCACGGTACAAGGGAGGGGCATGCACAAGCTAAAAGGGGGAGGCATGCACAGGCATACAAGGGAGGTTGCACAGGCAACAAGAGAGACATGTACAGGCATAAAAGGGGAGGCATGCACGGGCATACATGAAAGGCTACACAGGCATACAAGGAGGGGACATGCACAGCATGAAAGGAGGGGGCTGCACGCCATACGGGGAGAGGTATTCACAGGTATACAAGGGGGGGCACCACGGGCATCAAAAGAGGATGACAACTAAAAGGGAGAGCATGCAAGGCTACAAGGGAGGCATGCCGGGCAGAAACGAAAGGCATGCGCAATGCCAGGCAAAAAAGGAGAGGTATGCCGGATAAAAAGGGATATGGGGGCAACAAGGAGGGGGGCATGCGAAAGGCTACAAGGAAAGGCTGCAGGGCATACAAGGAGAGGCTACACAAGCAAAAAAAGGAGAGGCATGCGCAATAAAAGGGAGGTATGCACAAGTATAAAAAGAGAGACATCACGGCATAAAGGAGGGGCATGCCAGCTAAAGGGAGAGGCATGCACGGCAAACAAAGAGAGATTGTACGGGCATACAAAAAGAGGCATGACGGGCAAACAGGAAAGAGGCATGCACACATACAATGAGAGGCATGACAGGCCTACAAGGAGGGCATGCACAGCCATACAATAAAAAACATGAGCATGCAACAAGAAGAGGCATGCCAGGCATAAAAGGGGGGGCATGCCAACATACAAGGAGGGGCATGCACAAGCATACAAGGAGGGGAAATGCCCAGGTTTAAAGGGGGGCAGCACAGCCATACAAGAGACATTCACGGAACAAGGAGAGGTATGCACAGGAAATAGGGATGTATGCACAGGCAAAAAAGGAAAGGGGCTTTCATAAGCATACAAAAAAGGGCTGCACAGGCATAAAAAGAGAGGCATGCCAAAATACAAGCATAAGATGCACAGGCATATATAGGGGCTTCACACATACAAGGAGAAGCTACACAGGCATAGGAGGGAGGCACGCCAGGCATAAAAGGAGAGGGATGCGCAGGAAAAAAGGAGAGGCATGCAGTGGCTAATGAGGGCTACACAGGCATAGAGGGAGGCATGCAGAGGCATAAAAAGAAGAGCATGCACAGGCTTTAAAGCAAGGCTGGAGAGGCATACAAGGGAGACACACGGATACAGGGAGAACATGTACAGGCATCCCCAAAAGAGGTATGCACAGGCAAAAAAGAAGCAGCCGGGCATACAAGGAAGGCATGCACTGCCACGCAAGGGGGGGCATGCCAGGCTACAAAGAGAGGCATGCACTGCTAAAAAAGGGGGGGGGGTATGCACGGGTATACAAGGGGGGGGATGCACAGGAAAAAGGGAAAAGGGCATGCACGGGCATACAAGGGGAGCATGCACAGGGTACAAGGGAGGCATGCACTTTTAAAAAAGAAGACATGTACAGGCATACAAGGAGAGCATGCAAAAACAACTGAAGACTGCACGGGTTCAAAAAGGCATGACAGGCATACAAGGAGGGGCAGCCGGGCATACAAGGGGGACATGCCCGGCAAAAAGGAGAGGATGCACTGCCAAAAAAGGACGGTATACACAGGCATAAAAGGGGCATGCACAGGCATACAAAAAGAGGCATCACAATCTAAAAGGGGGGGCAGCCGGCATTAAAGGGAGAGGCATGCACACCCTAAAAAAGGCATCCCAAGCATACAAGGAGAGGATGCACAGGCAAAAAGAAGAGGCATGCGCAAGCATAAAAGGAGAGGTACCGGGCATAAAAAGGGAGACTGCAGAGGCATACAAGGAGAGGCATACGGCATAAAAGGGAGAGACATGCACGGGCATACAAGGAGAGACATGTACAGGCTACAAGGAAGGCAGCACGGAAAAAGGGGAAGGCTGCACGGGCATGCAAGGGGGGCGCAAGGCAACAAGGAGGACATGTACGGGCTAAAAGGGAAAGACATGCACAGGCAAACGGGGAGAGGCATGCCAGCATACAATGAGAGGCATGCACAGCTAAAAGGGAAAAAGCATGAACAGGATACAAGGAGAGGCATGCCTGTATTCAAGGAGGGGTATGAAGGGGCATCAAAAAGTGCATGCACAACATAAAAGGGAGGCATGCCCAAGATTAGGGAGGGATGCCCAGGCAACAAGAGAGGTGCACGGGCATAAAAAGGGACGGGCATCACAAGCTTACTGGAACGCAGCAGAGGCATAAAAGGTGAGGCATGCACGGGCATAAAGGAGAGGATGCACAGGCATAAAAAAAGGCAGTGCAGGCATACAAGGAAAGGTATGAAAGGGCTAAAAAGAGAGACATGCCACCCAAAAAAGGAGAGGCTGCAAAGGGCATACAAAAAGAGGCAGTGCAGGAAAACAAAAAGAGACATGAACAAGCTACAAAGGAGACATGCACAGACATACAAAAGAGGCATAAAGGATACAAAAAAGAGGCATGACAGGCATACAAGGAGAGGATTGCCAGGCATATAAGGAAAGGTTGCACAGGCATAAAAAAAGAGAGACATGCACAGGCATAAAAAGAGAGACATGCACAGGCATACAAGGGAGGCTGCGCGGGGCATACACGGAAAGGCTGCCGGCATAAAAGGAGAGGCATGCACAGGGCATACAAGAAGGCTTTTCCAGGCATACAAGGAGGGGAATGCAGGGGCATAAAAGGCGGGGTGCAAAGGTATAAAAGGGAAGGGAGGGACAAGCAAACATTGAAGGTTTCCCCAGGAATAAAAAGGAGAGGCAGCTGAGCATAAAAGGAAGGCATGCACAATCACAAAAGGAGAGGCATGCACGGATACAAGGAGGGGCGCACAGGCATACTGGAGAGGTAAAAAGGGCTTATCAGGATATTTGCACAGACTACAAGGAAAGTTGTGCGGGCATACAAAAGAGCATGCACAAGCAAAAAAGGGAAACCATGACAGGCATAAAGGGAAAAAAGGCAGCACGGGCATAAAGGAGAGGCATGTGCGGGCATAAAAGGGGGGCAGCACAGGCATAAAGGAGAGGCATGCCAGAATAAAAGGGAGAGGCATACCAGACATTCAATGATGGAAATGCACGGGAACATTTAGAGGAGCAAAGGCATGAAAGGGGGCATGCACATCATATAAGGGAGGCATGCAACGCATACAAGAAAAGATGAAAGGGCATACAAAAAGGGCTGTTCGGATGCAAGAAAAGGCACACGGGTATATAAGAATAGGCTTGCAAGGAAAAGGGAAAGGCAGTACAGGCATACAAGAAGTGGCATGACAAGCATACAAGGAGATGGTGCCAGGCATACAAGGTGAGGCATGCACAGGATACATTAGAGGCATGCACAGCCATACAAGGAGAGGTACACAGCATACAAGGTAGGCAGCACAGGCATACAAGGAGAGGCATCACAGGATCCAAGGAGGGGCTGCAAGGCATAAAAGGAGAGGCAACACGGCCATACAAGGATAGGCTTGCACGGGCATACAAGGGGGGCATACGCAAAATACAAGGATGGGCATGCACAGGCATACAGGAGAGACAACAAAGGATACAAGGAGAGGCATGCCGGATATGGATAGGCTAAAGGGCATAAAAGGGAAAGGCATGTACGGGATAAAAGGGGCATCCCAAGGTATATAAACATAGCCTGTCGGCTACAGGAAAAAGACATGTACAGGCATACAAAAGGGCATGCAAAGCAACAAGGGAGGCATACACAGGCATCAAGGAGAGGCTGCACGGATACAAGGAGGGGCATGCACAGACTTTCAAGGATGGGCCCATGCACGGGAAAAAAGGAGGGGCTGCACGGGCATAAAAGGAGAAGTGCAAGGCATGCAAGTAGGGATGTCCGGCATACAAGGAGGGCTGCCAGGCTTTCATGGAGAGGCATGCACAGGCATACATGGAGAGGCATACGCAGACTACAAGGATAGGCATGCACGGCATACATGGAGACGCATACAAAGGCATAAAAGGAGGGGGCAGCACAGTATATAAGGGGAAGCACGGCATAAAAGGAGGGGCTACGCAGACAAACAGGATAGGATGCACGGGAAAAAATGGGGAGTTTACAAGGCATACAAGGAGGGGCAGCACAGTCATATAAGGAGGGGCAGCACATGCAAAACAGAAAGCATCACAGGCATATAAGGATAGGCTCCCAAGGCATACAAGGAAGGCATGTCAGGCAAACAAAAAGAGGCATGAAAGGGTATATAAAAATAGGCAGCACGGATAGTGGAGAGAATACACGGCATACAAGGAGAGCTGCACGCCCTAAAGGAGGGGCATCACAGAATACAAGGAGAAGTGACAGGCATCAGGATGGGCATGCAAAATAAAGGAAAGGATGTACAGGTATCAAGAAGAGGCATGCACAATAACAAGGAAAGGCATACACAGGCATACAAGAAGGGATGCACGGGCAATTAAAGGAAGGCATGCACAGCCTAAAATAAGAGGATACACGACATATAAGGAAAGGCATCCCCCAGCATAAAAAGGGGGGCACGCACAGGCATACTGGAGAGCATCACAGGCATACAAGAAGTTTCAGCACGGCAACAAGGAGAGGCATGCAAGGATACTCATGCACAGGCATGAAAGGGGAAGGCATGCCGGCAAAAAGAAGAGGCTTGAACGGCATACATGGGGGCATGAACAGTAAAAGGGAGAGGCATCACAGACTATAAGGATGGCAGCACAGGCATACAAGGAGGGGCATGCACGGGCATACAAGGAGAGTCATGCAAAGGCATACAAGAAGGGGCTGCACAGGCAACAGGGAGAGGCATGCCAGAAATACGAGGATAGGCATGCACATGTAAAAGGAGAGGCATGTACGGGCATTCAAGGAGGGGCATGCACGGGCATAAAGGAGAGGCATGCACATGCTTACAAGGAGAGGCTGCCGACATAAAAGGGATAGGCTTGCACAGGATGAAAGGGAGAGGCATGCCAGACTACAAAGAGGGGGCATGCACGGGCATACAAGGGGGAGGCCTCACGGGCTAAAAGGAGAAGTATGCATGGCTACAAGGGGGAGGCATGTAAGGCTAAAGGAGGGCAGAAACGGGCATACAAGGGAAAGGGGGCAGCAAAAACATACAAGGATAGGCATGCACGGCATGAAAGGGAAAGAGGCATGCACAGGCATACAAGGAGAGGCATGCCAGACATACAAGGATAGGCATGCAGAGGCAACAAGGAGAACATGCCGGCATAAAAGGAAGGCAGCAAACATACAAAGGAAGGCATGCACAGGCATACAAGGGGGGCGCAAGGATACAAGAAGAGGAAAGAAAGGCAAAAGGGAGGCATCCCACAGCCATACAAGGTAGGCATGCCGGGCATCCCAAGGGGAGAGGCATGCACGGGCAACAAAGAGAGGCATGCCAGGCAACACAACTAAAGGGAGCAAGTAAATTATCTTTAAATTGATTTTTGATTTTAAACGTGAATTTTAATATTAATTTTAAAAGTAAAAAAAAATATAAATTTTTAAATTTTCTTTTCATCCGAAATATTGAGAAGTAGGTATATAATTTAAGAAAATTTTTTATGATTTTTCCCTACTGCAAAAAACAAATAAATGAATTAAAAAAGTCAGTCCCGCAAAAATTTTTTTTTCCCCCGGTTTTAAAATTATAAAAAAGGTCAGTAAACTTTGTTATACTTATTTAAACAGCAATAATCCAATGTAAAAAAATAAAAAAAAGATAGTTGGGTTTTTTGAGTAACATCAGTGTTTGGGTCAGGAGGTTCCCGTTCCATCCTAATTGCTTAATACTTTTTTAAATTTTTGGGAATTGTATTTTCCCGAAAATAGTTCCTTTTTCCACGATGTTTGTGAGTTTTTAGTTTTCCGTAAATTTTTGCTGGGGGAAAAAAAGCTGCCTCCTCCAATTTTAATTCTAATATAGAAAATCTGAAAGATTTCAACTAAACCCTCACACTCTACAAGAATATCAAATCAGGGGAGCAAATTTCTCGAATTTTATTGTTTAAGTTTGTTAAAAGTTAGGGGAGAAAATTAGTAGAATAAATTATTTTAGGTAAAGGTAATAAAAAGTTCTTGGGGTGCGAACATGAATGGAGGCCCAAAATGAACTTGGAAAAGTCAAGACAGAAAAACGCAGTTTAGACTTACTTAGGGCTACCCAGTTGGCTATGGTGAAGTATTGTCGTAATGTAGCATCGATTTTTTTGTTACATTTTGGCTACGTTTGCACGTTGGAACTAAATATTGAGCGCCGATTTTCCCCCCCTATTTTCACTTTTTTTTTAATTTTTTATGTGCGGGGAGAAACTCAATTTAATTCTTATTTTTTTTGCTTAAAAAGAGTTTTCCCGGGCCCTTTAGTGTTTTCAAATTTTTTTACGAAGGAGATAGTGTATAACGAATTTTGAAAGAAAAATATTTTTATCAAGTTTTATCGTTGCGAAAATCAAAAAATTGCCCAGAAATATCAACTAATTTCGCTCATCAAATGCAGGGGATTTTCCCGGGCCTCCCCCGACCCTCTCCCGGCCTGCGACCTTGACATCATCCTGTGATTTACACAAACATTAAACGCCTGGGCGTAATTTTCCGAACGTCCGCAACAGGAGAGATTTTGTACAAAAAAACACGCAGTGTGGTTGGATTTAATAAAAAATCACATAGTGTTGGGAATTTTACGAACATCCAGTGGGGTAATATTTCGAACATAACACGTGTTGGGTAAATTTCGAACAAACACAGGTTGGGTAATATTTTCGAAATCACACAGTGTTGGGATTATTTCGAACATCCACATGTTTGGGGAATATTTACGAAAATCACACAGGTTGGGGGAATATTTTGAACATCACACAGTGTTGGGTAATATTTACGAACATCACACAGTGGGGGGTAATATTTACGAAAAAAACACAGTGGTGGGGATATTTTCGAAATCACCAGTGTTGGGTAATATTTCGAACATCACACGTGGTGGGTAAATTTTGAACTCTACTAACACTCTTCGCACTAAACTCGTTCAACCTCTCCTCCCTTCAGACGTTCCTGGGGTCTACTCCTGCCTCTTCAATACTTTGGAGAAAGGGGCGATCTCTTTCTGACGACTAGGGGGACAAAAATATGTTAGGGTTGCCCACCTAAACATGCTCTTTTCTGTCACGTCAAAGATCACGCCTCCTTTAGACTTTTTTCTGAAAATGTCTTTTCTACTTCCAACTTTCAGTCCCGTCTTGTTGAATCCCTTAATACACAACTTTCCTTGTTGAATTTTGTGTGGCTTCGTCTGTAGATTTCCTTCCTCTCCCAACATTTTTAAAAAAGCTCCAAACTCCAGAACACCGTGATTAACCTGATTCCTCATTTTTTTTTCTTCTTTCCCTTTCCCCTTTCCTCTTTCCTTTCTTGTCTTTTCTTCTGCTGTGTTTTGTTCCTTCATTATTTATTTCATCATTTCCCCTTCCCCCCACCTCTTTGCAAATTTTTCTCCCTCGTGGGCCCTAGCTCCCTTGCAGTGCTTTCCCCGTTTTATATTTTCTGGCTCCTCCTCCCTTTGTTCCCACTATACCACTACACTATACTACTACTACTCTTACTGTATACTATACTACTTACTACTACTACTTCTATACTACTATACTACTACTTAAAATACCCCCACCCCTACCCTTCCTGCCTATAAAGCCTTCGTGCTCCACTTCGGTTGTGTGACTTTGAAATGGTCCAATCGGACCGAAATGTGTAAGTTCTCTCAATGTGCGGGTTTTTTGTTATCACCAGTGGTGGGGAATATTTTCGAACATCCCCAATGTTGGGGAATATTTACGAACATACACGGGTGGGTAATTTACGAACATCACACAGTTTTGGGTAATATTTACGAAATCACCAGTGGCGGGAATATTTACGAAGATCACAAGGGGGGGTGGTAATATTTTCGAAGAACACAGTGGTGGGTAATATTTACGAAAATCCACAGTGTGGGAATATTTACGAAAATACACAGGGGGGTAATATTTACGAAATACAAGTGGTGGGGGTATTTTCGAAAACAACAGTGTTGGGTAATATTTACAACATCAACTGGTCGGGGTTTTTTACGAAGATACACAGTGGGGGGTAATATTTTTCGAGATACACATGGTGGGGGAATATTTACGAAGATCCACTGGTGGGTAATATTTACGAAGATCAACAGTGGTGGGTAATATTTACGAACATCACACTGTTGGGTAAAATTTTACGAACATCACCAGTGGCGGGGAATATTTACGAACACACACAGTGGGTGGTAAATTTACGAAGATCAACAGTGGGGGGTAAAAATTTTTCGAAGATCACACGTGGGGGTAATATTTACGAAAAATCACACAGTGGTGGGGAATATTTTCGAAAAACACACAGTGGTGGGTATATTTTCGAAATCACACGTGGTGGGGAATATTTTTTTCGAACATCACACAGTGGTGGGTAATATTTACGAACATCACACAGTGGTGGGTAATATTTACGAACATCACACAGTGGTGGGTAATATTTTTGAAATCACACAGTGGTGGGTAGGATGTACCCAAAAAAATAACAATACTGGATAAGAAGAGATATACCAATAACAAAAATTTAAAAATTTAACACATTTGACAAATTTTGTAAATTTTTTATTAAAATGAGACATAACAAAACAATTATTTATCAGGGGGAATTTTTTCAAATAAAAAACAATTTAAAATGTAAAAAAAAACAGTAATTTTAGTGTGTATAAAAGAAAAAAGGTAATCGAGTTTAAACCTCCCTCAAAAAAATTCTACATTTTTGAAAAAAGTAATTCCAGCCTAACCTAAATTTAAACAACATTTTTCGGAGCGAAAAAAACCTTTTCCAAAAAGGGGATGTGGTAAATGGGCGAGCTAAGCAGCAGAAGACGTCATTCAGAAAAATAAACAGAAAAATATATTCAGTAAAGTGATATTCACCTAAAATACCTACAGCTCTTCCATCTCGTATTGGAAAACCACACCCAAAATGTTGCAAATAAATTGGGGTTCAATAAAGGAAAATAGACCCATTTCTAGACTTTTTGACCAGTACCACACAGGGGTGTGGGGGAAAACAAACGCCCAAATTATGTTTACTAAAAAGCAAAACCCATGAATGAAAAACAATAAACATAGAGAACAAACGATTGAGGTCAGAGAAACATAAACAGTACACACCAGCCAACAACTTCCTCACCCAATGTTTCACACAGTTTATGTATCATCAAATACCACGAGGAAACTAATCAAGAAATGGAGCAAGTACGTAATGATATTTCGAGAGAACTTCGTAGTCCACATCTGGGAAGACAGTGAAAGGTAGGAGAAACTTTTAATAAAAATAAGACACAAAGGAGCAGGACTTCTAAGGTCTAAGAGGAAAACTGAAGATCTGTTGACTGTTGAAAAGGAATTAGACGAGGTTGGGAAAATAATTATTTCCATTATTTTGATTAAGAATTCCCCCAAAATTGTTGATGGCGGTGCCTACAAAATTCCCAGTAAAAATGCAATCATTATAAATACAGCATTTGAAAACGGCAAGGGTCTACATTTTCAAAAAGTCGAAAATTGAAGAAGCAAATTAATGATTGAACGAAATACAGAAACTAAAACTTTATAAAGAATAGTATAATTGGAATTTAAGTCCAGAATTGTACATTTCAAATCATATATAATACATAAAATTTGTGAGAATTAAGCTAAGTTGCAAAAATTTCCCTTTGTTTGACAAATCATTCTTAAATTTTGCATGACATGTAAAGTGACTAGAATCTTCAGAGCAGTGGTTTAGTGAGTGTGTGTGTGTGTGTGTGTGTGTGTGTGTGTGTGTGTGTGTGTGTGTGTGTGTGTGTGTGTGTATTATTGTGACCACGAGCGAGTGGTATTGACCAATAACAACACTGCACTAGGCAAGGACTCGAACCTATATTGTACTGGTCCGCCTCATGGTGAGCCAAACTACATGACGCCTTAGACCACAGGACCACATAATCCTACAAAGATGGCGCAGCCAGCCTGGTCTCAGACCTAGCCTCGGGGGAGTTGACCCCCGAAATCATCTGAAGGTAAATTCCAGATATATATATATATATATATATATATATATATAATATATATATATATATATATTATATATATATATATTATATATATATATATATTATATATATATATATATATATATATATATATATATAGTAGTTGATTTTTCCTCTGAGCGAGGAATTCCGGTTTGGGCCTTCCTCTGAGCGAGGAATTCCGGTTTGGGCCTTCCTCTGAGCGAGGACTTCCGGTTTAGGCCTTCCACTGAGCGAGGTATCCGGTCTAGGACCAGCAGCTGGAGGGTCACCTTTTCACACCTAGGTGTTACTTCCGGTTTTGACCATGACCTCGCCCTCGAGACTACCTCACCCTTGACCCCCCCAACCAATACCCCCGCCCACGACCCCCCCTTCGCGACCCCGCCGTCGCGTCGCGCGCCCGCCCGCGCCCTTCGCGACCCCCGCCCCGCGCGCCCGCCCGCGCGCCCGCCCGCGCGCCCCGCCCCGCGCCTTCTGCTGCGCCTTCTGCAGCGTCGTCCGGATCGCCCCCGCGCCTCGAATTTTTTTTTTCTTATGATCTCCTTGGATCAAGGTTTTTGGATTCCCCCCTATGGGGTTTTCGAAATTCTCCAATTCCTCGGATCAAGTTTTTTGGATACCCCTCCTTTCACCCCCATCCCCAAAAAATTTCTCAATATCAAAGTCTCCACTTCCTCGGATCCCCCTCCCACTTTCACCCCCCAACCCCAAAAATTTCTCGACAATACCATGACTCCATCTCCTCGGATCAAGTTTTTTGGATCCCCCCTATGGGGTTTTCGAAATTCTCCATCTCCTCGGATCAAATTTTTTGGAATCCCCCCTCTGGGTATAAGCATTCAAAATAGACTCCTCCTATGGGGGCATGCTTACTACAGGTCTAATGAAGGGTGTTTACTCGGCGGTCAGTGACGTCACGTGTTGACCCAGCACACAGGTTGAATCTTGTCTACCCTTTTAGTTAATAAGGGACCATAGTAGTGACGTCACGCGCACACAGGCTGAATCTTGTCGATCCTTTTAGTTCATTCAAGTTAATAAGGGGACACTTACCTTCTGTCAGTGACGTCACACATACAAGCTGAATCATGTCGAACTTTACCCCTACACATATACATCATAGGGAAAACATTTTCATCATCAGAAAGACACATTTCAGGATAACACTAATACACAATATTTTTTTTTTTCATTATTTATTATACAGCCATTACATTTCTGGTAATACAAACAAATACAATTTCATTGAAAAAAGCTACAATTCATTGACTAAAATCAACGTAGAGTAATTTTTCTTCTCTTGTAGAATTTCTGTGCATTTTGTTCAGGGTCATCATCTTCTTCCTCATCTGTTATACAATAAACTTCTGGGGGGGAAGCTGGTGGATAATAAATGGGGGAATCCTCATCCATACATGAAGTAGGTTGGGAATTTGTCATAAAATATTCCATCTCGCTCCATACGCATTTATCGCAATAACAACTACTAACACATTCTCCACTCATATGAGACTGGGGAGAAGGGTCGATCTCGGCGTGGGTAGGAGTTACAATATCCTGGATAAAAGCGTTAACATCAACCACCTGAGTAGGAGGCACAGTCTCAACATCCACATGAGGTCGGGGAGAAGTCTCGTTGGTAGGAGGGGTAGCAACAGCATCTCCATATGGATGGGTAGGAGGCTGGGTGGATCTCGCTCCTAACAATCCCATCAACTCGCAAATCATTTGCTCCTGTCGGATTTGATTTGCGCGAATAAGTTCCAACAACCGCATTATATTCGCATCTGGCAAAGAAAAAAAATTTCTCGATTAGAAGAAGAATAAGGCATATCTTTAATTGCATTAAAAAGTTTTATTGGTTAATACATTACACTTCTAAAATCATTTATGTGTAAAAAAGATTTTTTCAATATTAGAACAAGATTCACTCAGATAATGAACAAAAATCACTTACCATTTACCGCAGGTGGATTATTCCGACATACACAGGGATGCAGTCTTCTCTCCTCCTCGCAGACACCTCCAACGGAGTACTGAATTGGATTCATCCTTGACCCAACTTGAATGACAGTAGATGCAAAGAGTGACCCAGCACGGGCATTTATAGCAGCGTTATGACCTTTCGCCCCGCCTCTAACCTTTCGCCCCGCCTCTAAACGCCTCTACCCCACCGTATTATAATTCCAATATTTTACACAGATTTTCATAATTCCACGTTGAATTATTAGCAAATACACTTGAACATGAGGGTATATTGAAATGCTCATATGCATATTTCATTATAAATTGGTCATTTCTTTAATTTATTTCTACCAAAATCTTTAAACAAATATGGTATAACAAAGGCATGGCTTTAGACAAGACTCAATTTTTACCTGCCGGGAGAGTGGTGTCTATGCACATTCGAAATCAAATACACCGATATATTCGTTGGAATGCGTATGACTAAAATTTTCAAAGTGTACTGTTGTTCCTTCCGGGGGGAATACGAGAACTGATTGATTTTACATCCATCTTCGTGGATATCTAACTCTTCCTGTGTATTCAACTTCATCAAACAACTATGACAGTGCTTCTTTACACCTTTTTCTGTCATTATCGTTCTAACATACCGTCAAAATCTTTGATTAAAACCAAATGTCTTTCATTCAACAATAACGGGCACATAATGTCCTTATATTTCTTATTCCCCTTACGACACATAGCCATAAATGTCTATCTGATCCTTTCTTAATGATAAACATATAATGACACTTTATTTTCCTTCTCTAATATACCTAACTTATCACGCGTAATGGGAAATCATCTATAGAAGATTTTGCATGATTAAGACAAACCTCTCTTAGTATTAACTGCTTTGCGAATATCACACATGGCTTGTTCTTTTATGACATTGATAGGCGGCAAAAGCACGCAGTACACATAACCCATCATTAATCTCTGGATTAAATACATATTGCCTCCCTCGCAGTTTCTCGGGATATGCCACATATGATCCCACTTCCACTCTGAATTCTACTTTAACATATTCGATACTGAAAGATTCGATTTGATCTATGATCCAGCCAGATCCTTCCTGATCTTGCAACTCTGACTCGTATCTTTCTAATATCGTTCCCACCCATCGATCAAATACTTCAGAGATTTCCTCTTCACTTACTAACTCAAACGCTAAATTTATCACAAATTGTCCATTTTGATCATCACCCGATATGTTTTGACGTAATGTCCTTATAACTATAATTGGGTGGATTCTGAGCGACATTGCTAGAGGCGATCTATCATACATATCTCGCATCTGTTCTATAAAATAATCCCTATAAACATGTAAATACATTCTTAACTCTCTGTTATAAGTTGAAGGAACACTATATTTCCTCACTGTATGTCTACCTCTAAAATTCTGGATATATGTAATAACTTCTGGGCTCTCATCTTCACTATTATGCGTGTCAGACACGTCATGCGAGGTAGTTGCTCTCTCATCATTAATGGGGGCAGAAGTACCCGCACCTCCGCATTGTGAGGTACCAACACTAGCACTCTCACCACCAAGCTGTGCGACAATTACTACCAGGTGTATTTCCTGCAGAGGAAAAAAGCATATCCAATTCATAACCCAAAAAATATTAAGATTTCAATAATATTACGTCCAGTAATGGGGGTAAGAAGGTCACCCTTCACAATTTTTAAGATTTCAATAATATTACGTCCAGTAATGGGGGTAAGAAGGTCACCCTTCACAATTTTTACATAATACGTTTTAAGATTTCAATGAACAGAGGAAAAAAAAGCACATCCAATTCATACCCCCAAAATATTAAGATTTCAATGAATAGAACAAAAAATCTTTTCTCGAGTGACTAGCACATTTTCACAACAACAAAAGATCACAAATTGGTTACATACCTGTTTCTATAGCCTTCTTCCATAAAGCATCTACACGTGCCCACTCATTATCCAATTGCAATAACCTTTCATTGCGTTGTACACCGCCTTTCTCGATTACCAACGAACGCTGCTTTCTAATCGATAATCTTCTCTTCACCAATGCTTCCAAGTATTTCGAATATATGCTATCCCCTGTTAAGAATTTCACTTATTTAACACACTAACCCAGTAAACAATTTCACTCGTATGCTTCAACAAAAATTAACCCAAATCATTAAACACGTAAAAACTGTTTCAACGCTTATCAAGAATTTTCTAACAATCTCCTCTTCACCAATTCACTTATTTAACACACTAACCCATTAAAAATTTCACTTATTAACGCACTAACCCAGTAAACATTTCACTCGTATGCTTCAACAAAAATTAAACATGTAAAAAAAAAAACAAGAATTTTCTAAGTACAACTTACCTTTCTCCATGTTGTGCGGTTCAGCGTTGGAAGATGAGGTCCTTTAACTTAATGAGAGGAATACTGTGGGGAAGATGAGGTCAGTCACGGATGATGGATGGAAGCACTGTCCTCGCTCTGAGTGTCTCATTGAGCTTATATAGGCCGCCCCCTCCCCCCGACACCACTGTATAATGCGGTTCACACCTAAGGTAGATTTAAGATAATCATCGCCTTACCGAACACCTGGGTCAACACAGGTCAGACAGACAGCATGATATGCGGTTCAGCGTTGGAAGATGAGGTCCTTTAACTTAATGAGAGGAAACTTTTAGTTCATTTTAAAATAATAAGGGGAAGATGAGGTCAGTCACGGATGATGGATGGAAGCACTGTCCTCGCTCTGAGAGACTCATTGTGGGTCACCCCTTCCCCCAACACACTGTGTAATGCGGTTCACACCCAAGGTAGAACATAACACCTGCGTCAACTCAGGACAGACAGGCGCCATGTAATGCGGTTCACACCCAAGATAGATTTAAGATAATCATGAACACCTGGGTCAATCGTCACCCTAAAGCAACTAATTTTGGTGAGGCAGTCCTGCTCCACATTAACTGTGCCCCCTTATTGAACTAAAAGTATTATATATCTTGAAAACCCATTAAGACTTACAGTGTACAAGACGCCTCTCTATGGTAAACACCCTTTTTAGTTCATTCAACTTAAAGAGAGGAAGCTTTTAGATCATTTTAAAATAATAAGGGGAAGATGTTGAACTTGTCAACATACACATCTGCTGACGTTGATATATTTCGTTATCCATCAAGGATTATCATTGCCGGTTATTCGAATAGTGGCAAATCTTATTTCACATCAAAATTAATAAAGTTATACCACGAGAAATTTCATAACATTATAATATGCGGGGTGACATCACATCCCTTAGAACAAGATTCAGAGATAACTCATAAATTAACATTAAGTAACGATATTATCGACCCGCAGAATGTCATTGCATCACTGATGAAAATACAATAATTATTGTTGATGATCTATTTTTAAAAGCAGATAACAGTGAAATTATTCTCGAATGTTTTACTAAAGGTAGACATCATAATATAAGCATTATTCTGATTACTCAAAATATATTTCACGGAGGACGATATAGTCGTACCATGGCTTTAAACGCCACGCATTTTGCTTTATTTAAAATGAGGGATCTTGGACAAGTAGAGATTCTGGGGCGACAAGTGTTCGGAAAAAATAAAGAATTTGTAAATATATATAAAATCTGCTATAAAAACGATCACCCTTTGGTTATTTATTCATAGACCTTGCATTAAATACACCAGAAGCATTACAGTTGCGAACCAATGTGTTACGGCAGGATTCCTACGAAATTGTATACCAATGGAGCGAGCAAAATTAATTGAAAAGGTTTATAGAGATCCTGGATCTGCTGGGTCATTCTCTGGGGTAAACAGTTTATATACAGCTGTAAAAAAGATTGACCCGTCCATAACCTTGAAAGAGGTCAGAAATTTCTTAAATTCAGAAAGATCATATACTTTATACGTTCTTAAACCTAAGAAGTTTCCTCGTAGGAAAATAATTGCTCCTAAACCCAGAGTGATATTAACCTGTGATTTGGGTGATATGTCTAAATTATCCAGATATAATGATGGATATAAATACATTCTCGTGTGTATCGATGTTTTTTCAAGATATTTACAAGCAGTACTCATGAAAAAGAAAGACGGACCGAGCACTTTACATGCATTACAAAACATATTGGAGAATGAAAAGGCGAAGAATATATCGAGATTATTTACAGATAAAGGCAGGAGTTTCTAAATAAACAGGTACAGAATTATCTCCAGAGTAAGCATATAAAGTTATATCATGTATTTTCGAAAGAAACAAAAGCTTCCATTGCAGAGAGAGGCTTGCAAACGATGAAACGTAAATTATACAAGTATATGACAAGTACCAATACATTTAATTATTCAAAAGTGTTAAATGAATTAGTAGATGCGTATAATTCATCTCCGCACTCGGGGATTGGCGGTAAAACCCCATTGCAAGTCCATGGTATTACGTCATTGAATGATATAAGGAATCAGTTTCGATAAATTATAAAAATGGAAGATCCAATAAGAAACGAATCAGTAAGAAATTGGCTGTTGGAGACACAACAAGAGTGACTCTTAGCAGATCATCCGCGTTTAACCGAGGGTTTCACACACAAAATACAGAGGAAATATTTAAAATATATAGAATTAATAATTCTCAACCTATAACAACATATCATTTGAAAGATTTGAAAGGTGAAAAGATTAAAGGAATATTTTATCGCGAAGAATTGACCCCAGTCATACCACCTCCAGAATATATTATCGACAGAGTATTGAAACGAAAAAAAATTGGTGGAATTACGCATTATTTGGTATCTTATAAAGGTTATGATTCCACTTTTAATTCGTGGGTCAAAGAAGGAGATTTGTTGAAGGTACAATGAAAAAATCATTATTAGAAAAAGAATTAATTACATTACTTAATAGTCTCCCACGCAATCATCGGAAGAGTTTATTACAACAGTTTAAGAAAACACACATAAGTTGTATCAGTGAGATTTTCAAGAATTTGATTAAGAATAAAATACCATTAGACCCTAAAATATTTAAAAAGTACAAGAACGAGATTAAATCATTAGCTTGTAAGAAAATCGGTTTTCAGCGTAAAAAGAAATATTTGCTGAGTATCAGAGGTGGAAATCTTCCTGGCATTATATTACCTCTAGCAGTAAATATTATTTCGAGATTGTTTAATAAATCATGAAAGAATTTTATCTTGTACCAACTTCAGTTATGAATCGGAAACCTCTCGAGTTAGTAAAATCGGAGGGTGATGAGAATTTAGAAGGAGGTGGTGGTGGTGCATGCTTGAAGCGTGGTGTTAAACGCAAGTTTAAGACTACTCCCGCTAGGCAGGTCAACCCACCTGCTCTCACCTCGGTGAAACCTCAGAAAACCCCAGATTTGTCAAGATTCATGCACATAAGAGTGAGTGCGAGAAATATAGAATATGTGAAATCAATGTTAGTATTATTGCAAAGAAATCCTTTGGTGAGTTGGGATGAGAATGGTGACCTTCTTACCCCCATTACTGGACGTAATATTATTGAAATATTAAATGTTTTATCAGAAAATAATGTGAAATCAGCGAGAAGAATCGATTCTGATTACTTAACAGAAATAAAGCATTTATTAAATATATCAGGTATACATTTTGATTTTGTGAGGAATACAAAAGTGAGAAGACAATTATTACATAAAGGAGGCGGTGTAAGGAGAGAAACATCGTGGATATCATATTAGGTGAGTATATAAACTCTGTCATGTTATGTTTTTATTTAGTGTGTGTTTATAAGAGTGTGGAGATGGCTGAACGTCTTCTGTACGTCTGTAGTGATTCAGTGTGTTATAAGAGTGTGGAGATGGCTGAACGTCTTCTATACGTCTGTAGTGATTCAAGTCTCGATTTATTTCCCGCCAATACACCTTCGCTTTCATTAATAAATTATATGACCCCATTATATTAGATAATAAAATTGATTATGAGGTTGCTCTGAAAAATATAATTTACCCCAAGACGCATTATATACCGCAAAAGAATTTGAAGATATGTATTACATATGAGAAATCTACAGTAAATAAATATATGCATAAATTGATATGAGCAAAATTATTGGAGGTGATATGGCAAGGATTTTAGAGGCAATAAATGAGGATATTAATGCAAATCTCTTAATAGCAGTTAAACATACAACGGGTATTATCATCCCCAAAAACTCAATTGTGTTCACATATCATCCAGGAATAAACAGAGTGGTTATTAACTTGAAAAAAAAATTATACTACCTTCTGATATTACCAGTGGTTATGTGGGGTTGGAATTTGATAAAGAAGGAAGCGATATGCTAGGGTTCTCAGGTAATGAAATTCGTATGTCTTACCAATAAAAAGAGATTATTTTTAACGAGTCTGGTGTGAAGGCGGTAAACCCACCCGATCCTGAATCAGGTATTAATTATATGTTAATATATAGCGATTTGATTGATCCCATTAATTTTGGCGATCAGTTGGTATCTCTTTTGGGAGTAGTTGATATTAATACATTAAGATCTAATTATGACCCCACAATGTACAAACCACTTAATAAAAAGATAATTGATCAAGTGAGTATTAAGCTCGCTGATCAGAAAGGAAGGTTAATTCAATATAATGATAAGTGTTCTACTGTATGTGTACTACATTTAAGACCTATAAAACGAGAGTGAATGATCAAGTTGAGTAATATTGAACGAACCGTCAAGATGAGAACAGTTTCTCCCTCCTTCAGTGGAATCATTCCTGAAACTCTTTGATACTTCGAGGGTGAAAGGAGGAGGTTTAAATGATATTATATTATATAAAGCTAGAGGGAGGGGCGGAGGATTATTGTCATTTCTCGGTGGGATGGCCAGAAAAGCATTACCATTCTTATGAATACCTTTGCTCCGGGAGTATTACAATACGGGCAAAATGTGTTGAACGATGTTAATAATGGTATTGCATTGAAAAATTTTTGCGAGAAATAGAGGCGTAGAAACATTGAAGGGTGTCGGACAGAAGTTATTATCCGGAGGAAGTAGAAAGATTGGTTTGAAACGATCGAAATTTAATAATAAAAGAAACTGGAATATTTAATTAATTTTAGTTTATTGTTAACTGTCATATTGTTAGTATGTCGGCTGGTGCTCTATACGTTACACCGGGGGGACTCAACGCCCCCGTCCCCACTTATTCTCATTCCATAACTGATGGATTCCCAAAATTACCAGGACATACCATTATTGAATGATTTAAAATACCCAAGAAATGTAATTGATAAATCTTTTAAAGTTGCTAGAAATACTTTTTACAATCCAAAAAGGGACAACCAGCCTTATTCAACTAAAAATATGTTGGTTCTCCCTTACCATGAAAACTTGGTTGATATGCCTTCTCTTCTTAAGACTTTTAATATTAAAGTTGTATTCAAAAATCTTGATACAGTAAAAAAACTTTTGATAAAGAATTCCCCCCAAAATGTGATGGATGTGTCTATAAGATTCCTTGTAAAATTTGCGATAAAGTTTATTACGGTCAAACTGGTAAAAATCTCGAACTAAGATTAAAACAACATAAATATAGCATTAGAACTGGACAAGATTCCAATGCTCTATTTATTCAGTAAGAGATTTTAACCATCCAATTGATTTCAAAAAGTTGAGAAAGTAGTATCAAGCAAGCCCAGGGTTTCGACAGGAATATAATTGAATCTTGTTTCATAAAAAGCAGTTTGACAATAATATGAATATTTCCTTTGGTTTTATATAAATTAGATCCATTTAAAAATTAATAGAATTTGGGAAGAATTTAATATACACTGGACAAAAAATTTTTTTAATTTTCTTGGGTAGAAATAGTTTGTGGGGGAGTTTTTGCAAAGGACCTATCCAAGTTGGGTGGGGCGCGCGTCAGGTGTTTAACCGTTGTGGGATCTGATAGTGAGGTGCTGGCCAGACCCTTATATAGCTTCCTTGGATGCTTTACTTTCATAGTTCCTTGATAATGTGAGTAGTCACGAAAGCGCTTGGAATTTCTCTATTCTTTCAGGTGGTTTTTTTTGCATATATATATATATATATATATTTATATTATATATATATAATATATATATATATATATAATATATATATATATTATATATATATAAATATTATATATATATATATTATATAATAAATATTTTATTGTACTCAGGAACAAGGGGTATTGATCAATAACAGCACTGCACTACCCAAGGAGTCGAACCCATGCTGTTTTGGCCTACCTCATGGTGAGAGAAAATGCATGACGCCTTAGACCAATAGACCACACAATCCTTAACAATGGTGCATCCAGCCAAGCTAGATGTTGTACCACCATCGAAGACATACGGTGATGTGGACGCCTCTGAGCGAATTTCATTCAAACTCTCTGTTTGTGTACTAGCTCCCAAGCAGAATATTTATTATTGTACCCACGGAACAAGTGGTATTAATCAATAACAACATGCTGTTTTGGCCCGCCTCATGGTGAGAGAAAATGCATGACGCTTTAGCCACTAGACCACACAACCCTTAACAACATTGCATCCAGCCAAGCTAGAAGTTGTAACCCACCATCGAAGGACATACGGTGGTTAAATTAGCTCAGACGTATCCACACCACCGGTGTCCTTTGATGGTGGGTACAAAAATCTAGCTTGGCTGGATGCACCACTGTTAAGGATTGGGGGTCTAGTGGTTAAAGCGTCATGCATTTTCTCTCACCCTGAGGCGGGCCAAAACAGCATGGGTTCTACTCCTTGGCTAGCTCAATGTTGTTACTGATCAATTTTTCCTTAAATAGCAACACTCTTCTTGTTAAATAAGGCTGGTGAAAATTGTGCTTGCAATAATATCGGCAAAAATCATTCTGAGTCACGAAAAAATATATTTCATCGTGTTTGTTTATTATTAAATTATGGAAAACTTTAAAAAAATATATTTAGTTGGATTAGGTTATTTGCAGTGTTTTTATTGATTATATACCACTCGTTCGTGATTACAATAATATATATACTGCTTGTGAAGGCTAGTATACCAAGCCTTAGTAAAGAATCGTTCAAGACACTGTACACCGTGTAAGGGCAGGCCCATGCTGGAGTATGCAGCACCTGTTTGGAACCCCAATTGATCAAGCACGTCAAGAAATTAGAGAAAGTGAAAAGGTTTGCGACAAGGTTAGTTCCAGAGCTAAGGGAAATGTCCTATGAAGAAAGGTTAAGGAACTCGGCTTGACGACACTGGAGGACAGGGGGGTTAGGGGAACATGATAACGATATGCAAAATACTTGGTGGAATAGACAAGGTGGACAGAGACAGGATGTCCAGAGAGGGGGACACAGAAACAAGGGGGCCAATTGGAAGTGAAGACCCAGATGAGTCAGAGGGATGTTTGGAAACATTTCTTCAGACATTGAGTGGTCAGGAAGTGGAATATCCTAGCAAGTGAAGTATTTGGAGGCAGGCAACTAGTAGCGCTCAGTGAAGAGGCGGGGCCAGGAGCTGAGTCTCAACCCCTGCAAAACCCCAATTAGGTGAGTACACACACACACCATCCTCCATTCCCTCATTCCTTTCTTCTCCTCGTCCCCTCTTTCTCCTACCCGTCCCCCTTTTCTTAGCCGTCATTTCCTTTCCCTCTCTCCCTTTTTACCCCCTTACACCCCCCTAATCCCTCTTTTCCCCTCTGCCACTGTCCCCTCCCCACTCTGTATCCCAATCTATAAACCTGGAGTATGCAGCACCCGTTTGGAACCGTACCGGGTAAAGCACGTAAGAAATTAGAGAAAGTGCAAAAAGGTTTTTCGACAAGGTTAGTTCCAAATCTAAGGGTAATGTCCTATGAAGAAAGGGTTTAAAGGGGAAAACGCCTGATGACACTGGAGGACAGGGGGATAGGGGAGACATGATAACGACATACAGAATACTGCATAGATAGACAAAGCGGACAGAGACAAGAGTTCCGAGAGGGGACACAGAAACAAGGGGTCACTCTTTGAAGCTGAACACTCAGATGAGTCAAAGGGGTGTTAGGAAGTATTTTCTTCAGTCATAGAGTGGTCAGAAAGTGGAACAGTCTGGCGAGCGATGTAGTGGAGGTAGGAACCATACATTGCTTCATGACGAGGTATGATAAAGCTCATGGAGCAGGGAGACAGAGGACCCAGTAGTGTTCCGTGAAGAGACGGGGCCAGGAGCTGAGTCTCGACCCCTGCAACTACAATTAGGTGAGTACACAGATACACACACATACACACACCCACCCACCCAACACGCACACACACACACACACACACACACACACACACACACACATCTCTCTCCCTCTCTTTCCCTCTACCTCTCCCTTCTCCCCTAAAAAAAAAAAAATGGTGGGTCAGAGGGGGACTCCAAGGACCCAGGGATCAAGGAAGAATGGTTCTGTAGGGTGGGGTGGATGGAAGAGCATTGCAAAAGGATAGAACAAGAGTGGGAGAGAAAACTATGAGAGCTTTCTGCAAAAATGGCGACAGGGCTTTCTGTGAAATTGGAAAAGAGGTTGGAGGAGGAGGAGAAGAAGAAATGGGAGTCTGAAGTCAAAACTGCAGTAGCTAGGATAATGGTCCTAGAAGATGAGGTATGCAGGCTGAAGCGAGTTACAGGTGTATTGACCAGAGACAACATAGCATATGAAGCTGGGAGGCCCAACGGGAAGGAAGGAGGTATAACTTACACTAAGGCCACATCAGCCTACCAAGTAGGGCCAAGGAGTGAAGGGGAGAACAGCTGGGTGCAGGTGGAGAGTGGGATGGGTCAAATGCAGTGGCACAAACATGCAACCAAGAACTACAGGAAAAAAAAGGGAGAAAATGGCCATGTACAGACAGGAACCAGAGTCACGAGGGAAAGACAATGGGAGGAGGAAGGGGGGAAGTCAGTGTTTATTCATGGGCCCCAGGAGAGTGAGGGAGGACACACAAATGAAAGGGGGAGGCAGAAAGAAAGGAATTGAGAACATCATCACAGAAATAGGTAAAAGAGGACATTTCTGAGATGTAAATTTTCAGAGAATAGGGGGTTTTTGAAGGGGAGAAAACGAATGATAAAGCTTATTTTCAGAAGAGAAACAGTGTGGAACAAGATCCTCCAAGAGAAACCATGGTTGAAGGACTCGGCAGAACACAAGAGGGTATTCCTAGACCAAGACAGAACGCAAACAGAACATCAGCAGCTGAGGGAGAGGACCAAAAGTGAAAGGGAGCTACGAGGTGAGACAAGGACAGAATCAGCAGAGGATAACCAGAGCAGGGCAAAAACAACAAGAGCAAGCACACACAGAACCATCCCCAAAACCCCACAACCAATCTGCTATCCCAACACAATCCACAATCCAAACCCAGAGCCCCCACCCAACACCAGCTATAGAATCCCACAGTACACTGCTGGCCCCCCACACTCACAGACCCCCCCCCCCCAAAAAAAAAAAAAATAAATAAAAACACAGTGTTGGAGAGGAAACGAATATATGGTTCACCCAAAGCTGATGGAATAACAAATAAGTGGGAGGAGTGGCATGAAAGAGTCAAAGAGGGATCACTGGACATCATAGCTCTCACAGAAACCAAGTTCACAGGTATGATAACAGATGCAACCTTTCCAACGGGATTTTCAGATCCTGAGGAAAGACAGAGGGAACAGAGGCCCTTTGGAGGAGTGGCACTGCTGGTCAAAAACCGATGGGATTTTGATGAGCTGGAGGAAGAGGAGGCAGTGGAAAAGCAAGAGATTACATGTAGGAACGCTTCAGTCTGTAGGGCCCAAGTTGGTAATTACAGCAATGTATAACCCATCACAAAAAAGCAGGAGGCCAAGGCAAGATTATGATGAGAGCAACAGAGCGATGCTTGGGACACCTGGCAATGGCAAGAAGGGGTCATGCGAGCAGGGAAAAGCTATGATTTTGGGGGACTTCAACCAAAAGGGGAAACGACTGGGAGAACTTGGACCCAAGGGGGGCCAAGAACTGGTGAGCAAGATGAGGGAGGTGGTACTGGAAAATTTCATGAAATGTATAAAAATATATACCCAAAACAACCACTCGAAAAAATAAGAAATTCCAAGCGTTTTCGTGACAAACCACATTATCAAGGAACATGAAATGAAGCACCCAAAGGGAAGCATATAAGGGGGGGCCAGCACCTCACAAATCCCCAACGGTTAAACACGGCCGCGGACCCAATTTTGGGACAGGTCCTTTTGCAAAACCACCCCCCAAGCTTTTTAAAATTTGTCCAGTTATTATTAAATTCACCCAAATTCATTAATTAAAAAAGGGATTAATTTATAAAAACCCAAAAGGGAAAATTAAATTTTGTCAAAACGCTTTTTTATAAAACAAATTCTTTATATTCCTGCGCCCATGTTTTTGCTGATACTACTTTCCAACTTTTTAAAAAATCAATTGGAGGGGTTAAACCCTTTTTAAAAGAATAAATGAGCTTGGGAATCTTCCCCATTTCAATGCTATATTTTTTTTTTTTTAAATCTTTTTTCGAGATTTTTACCAGTTTGACCGTAATAAACTTTATCGCAAATTTACAAGAATCTTTTAGAAAAATCCAACACTTTTTGGGGGTTTTTAATCAAAAGTTTTTTTTTCTGTGTCAAGATTTTTGAATACAATTTAATATTAAAAGTCTTTAAAAAAGAAGGCATATCAAACCCAAATTTCATGGTAAGGGGGAACCAACATATTTTTAGTTGAATAAGGCTGGTTGCCCTTTTTGGATTATAAAAAGTTTTTCCAGCAACTTTAAAAGATTTATCAATTACATTTTCTTGGGTATTTTAAATCATTACCTATTTCATAATTTTAAATTTTCCTCATCTATGAACTCAGGACAAACAAATTCGTAAAGCTCTCAAAAACATTGATGAGAAAACAGACAGTTTGATTTATCTTGATGCGAGGAAAAATAGTGGACATAGGAACATTTAAATTTGTAGGTTTTCTGTAAATTTTAAATTTGAATTCATTATTACCCTTAATAATTAAAACATCTGAAAAGGCAATGAGTTATTTTCTTCAAACTCAACAGTAAAGTTTATAAATGGGCTAAGCATTTAATTTTCCAAGAAAATGGTGTAATATCTACTTTTTTGGGGCATAAGACACAAAATACATCAACATATCTGAACCATTTAGCTCTATTAGGGAGGATTGTGTTAAGAAACCTTGTTTCAAAAAATTCCCAAATGTATGGGTTACTAAGAACAGGTGAAAGAGGATTTCCCATTGCCATACCAAACTTCTGAGTGTAAAACTTATCATTAAATACAAATTTTGCATCAACAATGCAAAGTTTAATAAGTTTAATGATAAAGTGACGGAAAGGTAAATCAAAAGTTTTTTAACGAGTTCTTCAGAAAAGATTTACCATTGCCAGTTCCTATACATTAAACTTTAAACTTTGCATTGTTGATGAAAAATTTTTGTATTTAATGATAATTTTTAAACACTCAGAAGTTTGGTATGGCAATGGAAATTCTTTTTCACCTGTTCTTAGTAACCTATACAGGGAAAATTTTTGAAACAAGGTTGCTAACACAATCCTCCCTAATAGAGCTAAATGGTCAGATATTTGATGATATTTTGTGTCTTATGCCCAAAAATGTAGATATACACCATTTTTCTTGAAAATTAAATAGCTTAGCCCATTCTATAAACTTTACTGTTGATTTTTAAGAAAATAACTCATTGCCTTTCTAGATGTTTTAATTATTAAGGGTAATAATGAATTCAAATTTAAAATTTACAGAAACCTACAAATAACTGTTCCTATGTCCACAAAATTCCCCGCATCAAGATAGAGTCAAACTGTCTGTTTTCCCCAAGGGGTCAACTTTGTCATCCTCCTTTGTACATTTTCCAGCATTTATATCCATTCTGTAATACGGTGACCAAAACTGTGCAGCATAATCTAAATGAGGCCTAACCAAGGATGTATAGAGTTGAAGAACAACCCGAGGACTCCTATTATTTAAAGCTTCTTGATATGAAGCCAAGGATTTTATTAGCTTTATGCGAACACTTATGCACTGTTGTCTTGGTTTCAGATTACTGCTAACCAGAACTCCTAAATCTTTTTCGCAATCCGTAATATTAGATCTACATTATTTAGTTTATATGGGGCATGGTTTTGTCCTGTCCAACATTTAAATTTTGCATTGTCTATATTAAACTGCATCTGCCATAAAACATGACTCAAGAAATCGTAATGACCGATTGCAAACAAACCATCCCCCCCGGCCCGGGTTTGAACCCGGGTTGAGACTCTATGACCGGGGTTAACCCCGGGCCGGGGGGGTATGGTTTGCACTCCCCCCTCCCCGCCCACTGCACATCATTAAAAATTTTCCCGGGATGCTCAAAACCTCGTCAGAATGATTCGACGGCCCTTTTTTGGGGTCATCTGAAAATTGCTGATGTCGCTCTTATGCCCTCATCTATGTGTTTAGTATATTGTGAAAAGCAGGGGGCCCAAAACTACCCCGTGGAACACCGCCGTGGGCGCTTCCCCCCTCGATTTCTCCCCATTTATCAAACCCTGCTGCCTATTTGTCAACCAGCCTCTATCCCGGAAAAAAATTTTTCCCCCTATTCCCTGTGCCTTTAATTTTCCTCAATAGTCTCGATGTGGGCCTTTTATATTATATATAATTATAAATATAATATAAAAATATAATTTATATTAATATATAAATATAAAATTTATATATATAGCAGAATATGCAAAAAAAACCCCGTGAAAAGGGAATGAAATTCCAAGCAATTTCGTGATTTCTCACATTATCAAGGAACTATAAAGGCAATACATCAAAGGAAGGCACAAAAAGGGGGCGAGACCAAAACCCCCCACCATCAACCCCAACAAAGAATACCTGAAATCGACGACACCTGACTCATAAGAAAGGGGGGAAAACTGCAACTAACCAAGGGGTCGAACCCAGCTGCTTTGGGGCTCCTCTGGTGGGGGAAAACTAGATCCTTAATCCACGGGGCCACACAATCCTTAAGAGACGCACCCAGCGAAATTGGAGTTGTACTTGTACCCAAGGGCATTTTTGGTGTGGTGACTAGGTAATTTCACTTATCCCTTTTTT